>JAVJGG010000058.1:5353200-5385510 GCA_035590195.1 Aviceda cuculoides | reverse complement strand
GGGGAAATAAAAAAAAAACCAAACACAGAAAACACATGGAAGACCTCACCTGCAAATAAATGGTGGAGTTCTGTCCTACACATTCAGAAGGTGCTGTGAGGCTCACAAATATCTTGAATTTAAAGGGCAATATTTTAATAGACTGACCATAAACTGGGCAGACGGGCAGAGCGTGTTCCCTGTCCTGACTGGTATTTTTACCCTTCTGTTTTCTTTTTTACCCCCCCCGGAAGGAGAGAGGAGGTAAAAACAGTGTTACCAGAGCTGAACGAACACTTTCTAACAAACTCTGCTTTGTGCCAGCGTGCCTCTGTCTCTGCTTTCGAAATGCCCAGCTACGCATCTCCCATCGCTGCAAACATTTGTTGTTCGAGTACATCTCATACACTTTTAACACTTTTTTTTTTTTTCCTACTTTGGGGCTCGATCGTAAACAAGTTCACTGGGCAAATTTGACACAATATTTGAAACTCAAGCTGGGTTCCTCGGATGGGATTGGTGGGGCGAGGCACGTGGCAGCGCGGCTGCTCCCTGACTGGGGGAAGACGGCAGCATACCCAGTGCAAATATTTGCACATGCAAATTTAGAATTCGTTTTCCACAAACACTCGCCCGTATGACTTTCAAATTAGCTTTCTGCGAGCATTCGTGCTGCTAAGAAACTCTAGTTCAAATATTCATAGAAAGTGAACATAAAAGGACCACAGGTTTAGGTGATTTCATTGTTTTTTTCAAGAAAACAGCCACCGAGTGAATATTCATGCCAAAGTCCTTGCAGTGTTTGTCCAGTTCTGTTGTTTTCTCCTTTAACATTGAGAACCGATACGTGTTCGCGTGGTACCAAACAGCACTGGCAAATGATGCTGCCTCAAATGGGTAGTTAAAACACAAACTTTGTAATCTGCGGTGCATTTGCTGCTCTTTATTGATAGGAAGGTAAAGCGTGGCGTATAACCTTTAAAATACATGATCCACCCCGGGTCCCAAGTCTTTCCCCCATTTTCCGTTCAGTCTGTTCTGGTGATGACTGTGGGGATAATGGGAGAGAGGTGAAGGGGGGTTTTTTTGAGGGCTTTGCCCCCAGTTGTTTATTTATTTATCTGGGTGCTCTTTACGCACGCGATCAGTAAGGGAGTTGGGATTTCTCATTCCCGTGGAGCAGAGCGCATGTTCCGTCGGCCGCGTGTCGAAGTCTGATCCAACGGCCTGTTGGGACACGGAGGCAGGGCGAACACCGGAGTGTCTGTGGGGTTCGCTAACTACCTGAAATACCTCCAGGTAGCTCTGTCTATCTCCAGTTTCAACAAGAAAGAAGGCCAGTTCAACAAAAATATTGACTTTATATCTCCCAAAGGCTTTCTAGTATTAGTTTGCTCTAAGTAGCTCATGATTTAGAGTACAAAGGCATTTCCAGAATGCATGTTTAACAAAATGACATAGCAGATAATTGAAATTTATTTGCAATTTTCAAACTACAATAAACACAATTCTCCTTTTCTTTCATTAATAATCGCACGGCTAATGCATAACAATCCCTCTGCAGCTTTTACAAGCAAACTTGAGCTGCTGTGTTGTAATAGCTGGAAAAGTTAATGTAGCTTGAACAAGGTTCCTAATTGTCCCTGTCTCTGTCATATTTGTCTACTTGAATGGTCCTAAATACCACAGCGATTAATTACTACAGAGCAGGTATTACAAGATGTTATCATCCTTCCCCAACTGTCTGGGTGAATGGAGAAAGGCAGTAGATTGTTGCAGTGTTTCATCTTTGCACTTCCTGTAAGGCACTTTAACCAGAAGATTTAATGTGTCAAAGTTAACTGCGTTCTCGCGCAGATATTCACATTCTAATTAAAGATTAAGAACGTAGTACATTACACTGTGATTTGTCATACATGGCTTGTTAAATAGGAAACCTACCGGGATTCCCTAACATTTTATAAACATTATTCAGGGCTTTTAATGTGGGCAAAGGAAAAGATTATTCAGCTGCTCTGCAGAGTAGGAGGCAGGTCATTTCTCCCCCCTGTCCTGCCCAAGCTCCCCCCCTCTCCAAATAAATAAATAAGGAACCTCAGATGGTTCTCAAACTGGAATTCTGTTGAGATCTCTTTAAACTGTTCATCTTCCCAGCGTGTATGTGTGCACGTGGATACATATATACATATATATATAAAATATATATATATGTCTTAATTATTTTTTGGCATTTTTCAACTTTTGCTGTCAGCTATGTAAACTGAGGTAGGAAGTCTTTGTTTGAATTAGACTGGCGAAGGAAGGAAGAAAGATGAAACAGTTTTTCAATATGCAGAGTGTGCTTTCAGATGATTCTAGCAATGCTGAGCGGCGTACCACTTCCAGTATTAGTAGCAGAGGACTGGTTCACATTCTTTGATTGCCTGAGGAATAAATTAATGAGGTTACTGGAGACATTGAACATTTGCATATTCACGGATGCTTATTAGGTATAAAGTGAATGCCAGGTGCATTGAATTTTGGGAATACTAGCTTTGTTTTTGGTCTTCTATTTTTAAAGCAATCACATCTTTCTTTTTCCCTAAAGTAGGAAGTTCTGTGAGAGAAAAGCAGCATTTATAAAAATCATAACACACACAAAAAAAATCAAATTAATTCAATGCAGACAAAGCTTTGCTATAAGATATACATCAGAATAAATACGATACAGCACAAGGCTAGGGACTATCTGAATGTCTTGTTTGGAACAACGGTTAGAATGGCTACAAATATAAAAACAGTTGTTCCGAGACATAAGGAGAACAAATGTTATATTTTTCACTGTGCTCCTTATGGATTTCTAGCTTTAAATAGCAATAGGAGAACTCATTATGAAGTTACCTTCCATAATGTCCAATGCTTAATTTTAAAGCACCAATATTCTAGCACATTTTCTTATGGCAAGTCTCGAACTCAGCCTGCAAAGCACAGGAGATAGAATTGCAAAATTTGCTCGACTATTTCTCCAAGGAGTATCTGCACATGGTCGCATTGTTGTCAGTGACTTCCATCATTGCTGTGCGAAAGCACATTGTGTGACTGATTTGCACTGTATCTCATTATTCCTGGAAGTTTTTATCTATGTTGTTTATTTGGGATCGTTATCCCCTTTGCATCCTTAAAGATTTTATGGCGTTGGGCTTTGTTTTTTTTCCTTCCCATTCTGTGGCCGTCCATATGCTATAGAGCACAGTATTAGCGCTGCTTGTTTTAGCGGCGAAATATCTGGCGATTGGAAACGTGTGTATTGTTTGTTCTGCCTTTTGCTTGTCTGTTAAGTGTAAGCACCGAGCGCGTACATGTGCACCGACTACAGCCTTACATGCCCTGCACACACATAAATACAACCGCACGTGCCCGCGCGGGCGCGCGCCTACAAAATTATTGGTACCACCTAGTTCCAAGTAGCTGGTGTAGCAAAATCGAGCAGCGATAAGTCTTTTTTTTTTTCCTTTGGATAATAATACGTATTTACAAACGGGCTCCCTTCTGCCCCCTTGTTTCACAGAATACTGTGCTCAACTTCCCTTTCCTGGATGTTGCGCTGTGTTGATCACTGCCCTGCCTCTGCAAATCCTATTTGAAAATCTCATTTGCAGCATAACTGACAACAAAGGCATTACATGGTGTATGCCCTGCGTATTCGGCAGACTATTCCTTGCCTTTGTAAGTTATTTCTAACTTCTAATGAAAATACTGTGCGATCAGTTGATGATCTTTTTTATTTATTAATAGTCTGTAAAATTAAGTGTGTCTAATCAAAGAATGGAACCTTTCTTAAAAGTGCAAGGTGGAATGCATTAGAACAGTGGTACGAAAAGCAGATGTTCTTTACTGCAGTAGGCCTTTCTTTGGGTACTCTAGGAAACAGGGACTTTAACAAAAAAAATAAAATTGAAGGGGATTCTGAGGTGCAATCACTGCCAGCCACTGCAAGACACAGAAATCCTCTTTAGACATGCATTTTCTCTGCATTTGTTTCCAAACTGTAATTCTGCTCCGTGATTAAAAAAAATAAGAAAAATGATTTGATATTTCAGTCTCTCAGGGCAGCTTCTGAATAATTACATGCAAAATGATCTATTATATATTTATTGAAAATAGTATTGCAGAGCACAAATGTGCATTTTATTCAGAAAGGTCATTTTTTAAAACATCCACTGTAGCTGCTTCACTAACGTCCAGGGGTTTTTGCCATACACACGGCACAGATTTTTTTGATTATGTAGATTTTTTTTTTTTTTTTTTCTCCCCCTATTGCAGTTTCATATGCAAAGCATGCATCAGCCACATCCATGCTATCTCCTAAAGCAGTCATTCTGAAACCCAATCTGGGGACAGTGCAGACTAAATAAAATTTCATTTTGATTTGGCCTCCCGCTGAGAATGGGACTGCTTTGTTTCAGCCGACAGAACCAGCAAGCCAGAAAGGTATGTCCTGTTTTGCATGGCTGATGGTGTGACTTGAGGATCACAATCAGGCCGTTCATGCTCTCAGGGCTCGGCATCTCATCCACATCCCTTTTTTCTCTTTTCCTTGCCATTTGCTTTCCTTCTGTGCCGCCTGCCGTCTACCTGCAGGGCAAAGGTATGGCAGACCGTCAAACTTTTGTTTAGTTTGGCATTTGTTTAATAGCTGCATGGGTTTTTCAGGTTAGGGTTTTGGTTTTTTTTTTTTTTTTTTGTTTTTCCCCCTTTTTTTTTTTTTCATTTTTCTCCCCTCCCTCTCCCCCTCCCCGCCTTTGTTTTTTCCCTTCCCTATCCACGTTCACCTTCCTTATTTTCTAGGTGTTGAATACACAAATACTGACTTAACGGAAAATTATGTAAGTACTGCTTGCAATGCTTCAGAGATTTTACTAGGAGATTTGTAATGCAGAATTTTATTGTAAATCTGAGGAAACATTTAACAGCTTTGAAGGACTTCAGTTTTCATAGCCCTTTAGAGCTGTTTAGGCAGAAAAGCAGTCACCCATTATAGTTAGGAGAGAAAAATAAAAAATAAAAAACACCGTTAGGAAGGGGTCTGGCTGCTTTACCGTCTCCACATGCTTTATAGTTACAGCTGCAGTGTTTGGCCAGGGGAATATCAGTAAATATTTCGCTCTCTAAATATTAGTATTTACCTTCAAGCCAGTTTGCATTCCAGGAGAGGCTGTGCAGCCGCCTACTTGCTGCTGCTCCTGCCCCATCTTTCGGAGGAGCTGTTGGCGTTCGGGGGAACGACCACCAGTTTAACCACTGGAGCAGCTTTGGGCAGGGCAGCAGGACGCCTGAAAGATCCTTACGGTGCAAACTCACTCCTCAGAAGTGTATTTCTCCGTCGAAGCTGCGCTACCCCTTGTCTGGGAATATTTGGGGGGAGGGAGAAAAGTTTTATATGTGAAATAAATTTGGCGTAAAATTTGCCTCAGACAAAGGGCAAATTTTAATTTCGATTACTGCGTATTTTAAGATGGATAGTGTCCTGTTTTCTTCGTGAGGTAGAATATAATTATAACTCCAAAGAAAAATTCAATCCTTAACAAAAAAATGAAAAATATGTAGCATATTCTATCGAGCACTGACATGATATGGGAATTTATGTCTTCCAGATGATTTACAAGCACAAAATTATTATTGTATGCAACATGCCTTTGTGGCAGGTGATATTGGTAACAGCAGGTTGTTCAGCAAAGTCTTACGGAACATGTATGGTCAATTATCACACTCTGCTCAGTTTAGCAAGTTTTATTCCCAGTTTTTGTATGTTACTCCAACTCCACAACTTTCATCTTATAACCAGATTCATATTTCACTTTTTCTGAGGAGGCCAGGGGTGCAGGCCCTTGGCATAACCATGTGGATCCTTCTGTGGCAGAGATTTGTGACTTGAAAATTCGCTTTCTTCCCATCTTCCTTAATTAAAAAAAAAAAAAAAAAAAAAAAGTGTGGGTTGGGGGCAAATGCTTATCCAACAAAAGTTTGGAGAAAAAGAGAGGTAGAAATAAGATGGCTCACTGGCCTCCCAGTAAAGAAGGGTAGGCCAAACTGGAGTTTCTGCTGCATGTGTTAACCTTGGGGAACTCCAGCAGGATTTTCTGCACGTGGCAGAGGGCAGGATCTAGCCCTGTATGTTTTGTTATCCAGAGATGTGTACAAAGTGGGATGCAGCTTGAGAAGACTTTAAAGAAGCTATCTGTAGTGATGTCACATTTTCTTCAACAAATTTGAGGCTGTAAGGAAACTACAAAGAGACTATATTTATAAGAAACAAGAACTACAGCTTTTTAAATTGATACAGTGGGAAAATGATCGGTTCTGTGTGTTTTTTCCTCAGTATCTCTAATCCTCCTGCTTCACCCCTCAGGTATCATTGGGAAGTTTTCCAAGTTACCAACTCTGCATTTTAATCAGTGTTTATAAAAATGGGTTCCAACTTTACTTTTACCATAATTTTCTTTTAACAGTTAAATGCAAGTTTTAAGAGAAACTAAACTCTAGGTACTGTGCGACAGTGTATCCTAGGTCCTTTATGTCAGAACTCACAGTCCTGGCAGGCTTTTTGTGGCACAAAGAGTATTTTATATTATGTCAATAGCTGCATTTAAAAAAAAATTAAATAAGGAGGTACACATGGATCACTTGGAAATAGATGACATTTTTATCTAAAACACTCAAGGAAATTAATAGAAGTATTGTTTCTTTATTTCCAGGGATGAAGTATTTTTTAAAAGAGTGATGTTCATTATGGTAAAAAAAAATAATCTTAGCTCCAGAATGCGCTTACTGTTCTGGATACCTTTTTTATTAATTACATAACTGTTGTATTTAACCAGGAATTAATGCAAACTTTATTCTGGTGTTCTTAGGAGATCAGAGTTCCTTTTTTAGATTGGTTTATTAGAGCCATATCTTGTGGTCATATTCTGGATCAGTAAGAGAAGTGAGTAGGCTTTGGAAGTTAGTTTTGCATTTATCACTCCCACAGAAAGAAAACCGTAAAAATATTAGCCCGAAGTCCAGAAACAAAGACCTCATTCTTAGGTAGTCTTATAAGGCTGCCCTCAGTGGACTTAGCAGTGTTCCTCCTTATTTATATTTGTGTGCTTAAGAAAGGAATCAGATCCAAAATCCCAAATCAGCTACCTCTAGCACACTATAATTGGAAAAAACCCAAGATACTTGGGCATGTAACATATTTACCTATGCGTTTATTTTTTAATGCAAAGGATGTCATAATTCCCAGTACTCTGACTTTTCTCTCACTTTTTGTGCTTTACCTGAATGAGGTGACGTGACTGAGATAAGTCATATCCATGCCCAGAATCCTATGGAGAAAACAGATCATCTCAAACAGAGAATATATGGCAAGTTGGAAACTGGATGAATGTACTCAGGAGACAAGTGCCTACTTGTAATTATATATATATGCATACTTGTATGTAAATTAGCTACATGATGCTAGTAGATATATGTCTGCATGTATAAGTGTGTATGTACAGGTACATACGTATATATAGAGAGAGAGATACGTAGGACACCAGGTCACCAGGGTCCCACCGATGATACGTGGGCAGATACTGTTACCGGGACCATAGAGAAGACGAGAACCTGCACGATCAGTGCATTTGCTGATCTCCAGCCCATCAGAAATTCTCAGCAACTCCCCAACTGATTGTCTTAGGAAATTCTCCTGGAACAAATTCACGGTTGTCTGACGTTAGTATCTGCCTAAAATCTTGCTGAGGTCAATAGGATCCCAGTCATGAAGATTTGACTGCAGGATCAGGGCCGAAAGATTTGGCAGTAGCCCCTCGGGCAAGCCAGGACACACTAATCAACAAACCTTTGGAAAAAGGTGGCAGAAATCTTTCATAACACTGGACCTACCAGCAGAATTAATGGACGACTCATTCTCATTCAACTCAAACTCCTCATGCTGATGTTCTTACTTTATACACCTGATTTGACCAAGACCAATAAAAAAGGTCTGAGAAACTGGTAGGAGATACTATAAAATTACATATCAAAGGGCAATTGACTAGGAGCAGATACTATAAAATTATATATCAAAGAAAGCAGTAATATCCTGTCAGCAAGCATGAGCATAGGAACCCATTGTGTTCACAGTCCAAAAGGGGTGAGGAATAGAGTTACTTTAGTTTGGGATATTTTTACCCAATCTCCTTAGAAATAAAAAAATCAAAAATCAAAGTTAGGTTTTTATTTAGAAAAGAAAAGGTAAAGTTAATCATAGGCTTAGTGTTCAAGTTCACTGGAGCAACAGTATGTTATAAAAATGCATGCCATCACTTAACCCTTCAGCTGATAATGTTTCAGGCTTTCAGAATGTTGCCTTTCTTTCCCGCTAAAATAAAGCAGGGGCTTTCTCAGCTTTAAGGAGGTATTCTCCACTGTAAGGAGGTATTCTTCCTACAATTCTTGTTTTAAATGAAAATCTAATAAAACAATCTAAGTAGCCGATCAAATGCCTGAGCGTAAACAGAAAACCGGCTTTGGACCAAAGCTAAAGAAGCAGAGCTAACAAGCGGCATTAACTTAGTTCAGGAGTAGAGAGAAAAACCAAAGAGCTTAGCCCAGCACCTACTTGGAAATCTAATATTTTCTGAGTGGGGAGAGGAGAAGGAAGTTTGGAACCTGTAAAAAAAAAAAAAAAAAAAAAAACCCGCGACCAGAAAATCATGTTATTTGTAACATATACACACCAGTGGAAAATCCACCATTGCGATGACTTTATCAGAACAAAGCTACGCCCGGGGAGACTGCTTCTAAGAAGTACGGTCAGAGAGATGTTCAAAGAACAGAAGTTTGGAGTCTTGGTAATCCGAGTCTTGAAAGATTTTCTCAAAACAAAATGCATGTTGACCTCCCACGCATCAGGGCACACAAATGTGTTAAGATTTTATTGATTATATTGAAAAAATAGCCAATGTGTATTAGTTAACTATTTATCAGTCTTCTCAAAGGTTGAAAAAGATTTTCGTCTACAAAATATGGGGTGGATGGAAGAAATTGCTAATGAATGTCTGATGACTATTATATAGTACAGAAAAGGACTGCAGATTAATAAAAGCATCGTCTCCTTCATTAAGTGTTCTTTACCCTATGGGGGTGGAGAAGGTTAGGTTATAGCAGCATTATGTCCTCACAATAAAAACACATTAAGTCTCCTAGCATCTACTGCAATTGGTTATTCATTACATATAATTTTCTTTATTTTTGAAACCCTTTCCCTCAACCAGCTGTCTGACAAAGGCAAGCATGAAACATTCTGAAAATAAACTTTTGGAATCATTTGCATTCAATGGGAGAATTCCACTAGTAAAATAGTATTCATTAAATTTTTCTAGTGATGGACAAATCTCAGAAGATTCAGAGGACTGTTTCAGACAAGTATAACAATATCAATGTTTGTCTACAGTGTTTTGAAAAACTGTCTCTATTGTCATTGTATCCAGGAACCTCCAAATAACCACAATTTTTTGTTGTTCTTTAACGATGTCTAGCTTTACTTCTGCCCCCTCCTGAGGTTCCATTACTTTGCCAAGCAGAGCAATGTCTCCTCATGGGTGACAGGCTACATTTCAGAGGAAAATAATTCATTCTCCAATCCATGTTTCTTTCAGGAGTAACCTACAAAATCTTGATGCAGAGAACAGCCACAGGAGGCACTAGGAAACATTTTCTTCCATAGATTTTTTTGCGTTTGTTTTGTTTTGTTCTCTCCCTCCCCTCTGAATTAAAATTTTCCTAGATACATGTATCATTTTTTGCTGTGGAGGTAATAAAAGGAGATTCCTACACCTTCAAACGGGAACAAGAGAGGTTGTGCTGTGGGAAGATTTATGGTAACCTCTCAATCTCTTCTTATTTTCACATGGGAAATCCAAAGTTAATCAAAGTAGGTAACTTTAAAAGGGTAAGAAAAAAGAAAAAAAAAAAAAAAGAAGTGGCTAAATAAGATCTACCAGTACTTCAATTCTGTTGGTCATACTGTAAATGATAAACAGATTTTCATCTAACGGAACTGAAACCTTGGAGCTACTTTTTAGTAGGTTGGTGGGGAGAAGGGAGAAGAGGATCTAATTTTTGTGATTCTTCTCCCTCTCTCTTTTTTTTTTTTTTTTTTTTAAGAGATTCATTTAAGATCCCAATTTGCGCTTTAGGGAGGTAAGATGAAAAGACTAAAAGCTGCCTTAGCAGGATCAGCTAAAAGAGCAAAATAGATCTGGGTGTTAGCAGGTTAACAATGATAACTCACCTTAAGGTCCCTAAAAATAGAAGTGAAAGAAGCACATCAGTACGGAAGAGCAAGGGGGCCAGAACAAAATTCTGAAGAATCCCATAATTAACTGGCAGAGGGTCAGATGAACACTTATTAAAATGCAACAAAGCACAATGGCGTGTCGCAAAGATGGAGTTTCAATCTTAGCCATGAATTTCTTGGGTTTTGTCAGTTCCAGCCAGGCCTGCCATGTTATTTTAATAAGTATTTTTCTCTACATATTACCTTTGAGAATTTTGGGGGAACATTTATGTTAAAGGGTTAAGAGGGCAGTTGCAGTTTATAGACAATTCCGGGGACAGGACTCCTTAGAAAGTATAGGAAGAATGACATTATGGTGATATTTTAAGATGTATTTGTATCCGTTATTTGAATACTGTGAGATAAATGCATCAATTTACCTTCCAGTTTCAAAGACAATAGTAAGTCTTCATTAAGAAACAGTGTTCTCCTAGTGCAATAACCTACCTTACCTTAATGCTGCTAAATACTATACATTGTCAACCCCTCTTTTTACAGCATCAATACAATACTCTTAAGCTGCCTCTGTCAGATAATTTTGACAAGGATCAATATTTCACTTCACAATTTACCCACACCAACTCTCACTACACCCTAATCCAAAACCAGATGTCCAGGCAGCAAATGTAGATGAAATATCTTGAAAAAAGGATTTTTAAAGCTTTCTTGGCCATAAATATCGCTTGCTAGCACAAAGAGAAGTCTATGTTTTAAACCATAGACTCCACCTAATTCCACATGATTTTAACACCATGCTAATGTGGCTGATGTGTTTTGTTTTCACGTTAAAACGTGCTGTCAGAATTGGTTGATTAAAGATAACTGAAAGGTAGAGAGAGCTGTGGGGACCTCTGAGACATGGGGGATCTGGAGGGGTCAGGACAAAGGTAGGGCAGGAGGAGGATGAATGCTTCCTCAGCTTCGTAGCAGATGAAAACTGTGCCCCATTTCCTAACACTCAGACGTGTTGTATGCTATATGTTTAATATATTGTTTATTGAAGGTTTTTGGAATGGAATATAACCCAGAGTACATTGTTACATCATGATTTACAGATGTTTTCTCATATCATAATATGTTGGCAAAACAGGAGAACATCATGAATAGCTGATCTGACTGAAGTCCTCAAATTCATTGTTTTACGGCAGTATAAGTTTGTTAGTGTATTTAAGTCCAGCAATATTTTTTTTTCCCTCAGGTGTATTTTGAAGTGCAGTAATGTTTAGCTGCTCATGTGTAGGAGGGATTTTTTGGTTTCTCTTTTTTTCTTTAGTAAGTAAGATTATGGCATCTTGGATTTTGTAATTCCTTCTTAAATTATTTTAAGTTTTCTTTGCATATGTGCATACCCACACACACATATTTACCACTTAGAGGACAAGTTGGATAAAGCAGAAGTGTAATATCACACCTCCCCTCTCCCAAATGAAGGACTGGCCATCAGTGGGTACCCAAAGCTGGAACACAAAGAACAAAATGCTCTATAGGCAACTGTCAATAATCTGGCCTCAAATCCTCGTTGCTGGGTGACTCCTAGTTCTCTTGCATTTGTGGCTCAAGTAAGCAGCAGTGTTGTGGTGCGCTGACAAACTGGACCCCGGTCTTGCAAAACCCTGCCTACCCAATTTGTTATGCTTAAAGGCATTCGAGTCAACCCTGTCCCCAAATGGGTAACCACAGCCCGTGATGAATGCAGTGTGGGGTTTTCTAGTGGGAAAAGCAGGGGCTGTAGGTTGTTTAAAACTGACTGGGTTTTGCTTCAGTGAAGGAAGCGAACTAGGAGAACAGAAGGAAATGAGAGAAACAGTCATGAGAAGGGTCCCAAGGCAAAGCAAAGACCAAAGTCCTTGGGACACAGAATTGATTATGTGGGTAAAAAAAGAAAGTTGGTGAAGGGAAACTTTTTGCTCCAGTGTCTCATATGACCAAGGGGCCAGAATTTTGTGCAGTCTTTCCAACAGGGTTGTACCAAAGGTTATAATGCATTTGTGCCAGCCACTGCCCAAAGGCTGCAGTTCTACAGGACCAGGAGTACTTGAGGATCCACTTGAACCAGAGATGTAAAAAATACGAACACCTGTCTGAATTTCACTTCTTCTCTATATTGATCCTGCTCTTCTGTTCAAGATAGAAATCTTCTCCTCATCCTTCTTCTGTCTGTGAGTCCTTCTCATCTTCATTTGAGGTCGTCTAAGAAGGGTGCAATAAAGAAGCAAGATGAAGGAGGCAAGTCCTTGTTGTGGTTCTGCTAAGAGCACAGGCATGGTTACAGCACGGGGCCCATGAAACTAACATGTTTCCACATGTCGGTACTTCATGTGGAAGGACTGGCTCTCACATCGGTTCGCTCTCTGAGTCTCCAAAAGCACGTCAGAAAGCAAGGTGCTCTTAACACGGAGCGGTTCATGAATTTCGTATCCCAATAAATGCACCTTCCTGAGTTAAGATCCTGGAAAGTCTATCAGTTTTGTGTGCAACACTATTGCAGGGCGATCTTATCTCTGTAAGAACTGTGACCTTGCTTCCCTGAGTAGGGCTGTGGTTTTCCTCCATTATCTTCACAGCCCCCCCTGACTCCCTGGTTGTATTCGACCTTCAAGTGGGACAACGGGAACATCCCTTACACTGCTTCTTTCACCAAATCACTCATTCTTTCCTTATCCTCTGTGGATCCTCACCAGTCTCTCACATCTAGATATATTTATACATGTTGGTTTTCACTGATCCTTCCCTACTTTTTTGCCCAAGTTTTTTCTATGGTGCCCAAAGCTGTCTTTCATAGTCATGCTCTGTGGAAAGCCATTATGCATACAAAAAATTCAAATCCAGTGCTACCATAGGCCTTTAAAAAGACCGATATATCCTAGTTTTTCTGTTCTAAGCAGGATTCACGGACACTAATCATTTGCCCAGTCTTTCCAGGCATTCACCTTTCAGTTAGAGCAATGAGCTATCATCCAGAAATCCTGGATAAACAGTCACTGTCTATGCACAGGCTGCGTGTACACTACATGAGCTGTAGGTCCAGTGATCCCATAGATGGATCCATAGATGGACCTCATACACTCAAAGCCATAGTAGCCTGACTTCTCTGATCTCCCAGGCAAACCGCAATTTTCCTGCGAGGAGCAGGTAAATCTTAGTTGAAACTGTTCCTCTAGCCAAGGTTTAGTCATTGCAAGAGAGAAACTAAAACACATGAGCTGTGCCATGTGGCAGGCGCTGGGCACTGAAGCTAAGTGGAAGTCCTGGCTGAGTATAAGTCTTCCATAAGCCACACTTTCCCTGCAAAGTCCCTTTCTCTTGGCCCTTTTCCAGCCTTGTAGTCTCTGCTTCACCTTGCAGAAGAACTCAAAGCACTTGTTGCCTTTCAAGCCAGAGAGCAGACCTCAGTGTGGACTCTCAGTAACTGGTCTGTCATAGCACCTTTCCTTCATTTTCATGGTCTTAGTGTCGCCATGACGTTATTGACATCCAGAGTCCTTACAACCCCTGAAAACCACCTGCTTGTCCAACCTCAGATGGGACACCTCTCTGTACAGAAAAGTAGAGCAGAACCATGTCCTCTGAGGATTCGTGCTCCTTCTCGTCCTCCTGGAGAATAAGTTCACCAGCATCCCGGCCCTTCTACCATCTGTTCAGTCTGCAGAAAGCTAATTCCCAGCAGCTGCTCGTAAGTGGAAGGAGAACAATCCTGGGAAGGTCATCCCGCAGGCTTGGCTACAACACAGAAGGAAATTTCCAGGGAGAATTCATTTCCTGGTCCTCTTCCTGTCACAACAGAATTCCTTCAGCAATAGGTTATCGCCTTCCCACACTGAAATGAAGGTGAATATTTTTGGAAGATCCATTAAGCTTGCTTTTCATTAATAGCTTCCACACATTAAGTGGCTAGTCCCTGTAGCTCTCACATAAACAAGACACTTCTCAGTGTTTGTAAAAATTAGTAAAACTTAGAATCACAGGAAACAGGTCTCTCTTCATCAGGTCGTTTATGTAAATGGCAGGACCTTGAACATACCTGAAAGATATCTGCATGCCTTGTTCTTCAAATGTCCCAGCGGTGGAGATCCCACAGTCTCCCTAGGTGAGGTAAGTGTTCTTCTCCAGTGCTTAACTTTTCTTACAATTAGAATTTTTTTCTTAACGTCTAACCCAAATCCCTCTTGCTGTGATTCAAGGCTATTACTGCTTGTCCTATCCACATTGGGCTTGTCATACAGATTATTCTCTTTCTCTTACATATCTCTCAGCTGCTACCATTTCTCTCTCAATCTTCTTCACTTTTAGATGGAATAAGCATGATCCTTTCACCCTTCATTCATGGGTCTTATTTTCTGATCATTCTCATTCCCTTCTGACCTCTGCTCTCCAAATTGTCCACATCTGTTTTTAAGGACAGTCATCAAAAAGTGGACACAGTACATCACTGGAAGCATCACTGGCACCAAGCAGAGCTCAAATCATGTGTTTGTTCTTTCTTCCCTAAGAAAAGCGTGTTTTACTGGGTTTAATCCACAGTGCATCTGCTCTTCTGGCTGTAAAGGGTTGCTATGTAATAGCAGTTAGATTTTTAATACACTGTTTAGGCAGCTAAAGAATGACTTTTTAGCATTTCTAGCATTTTAAATGCTCTCCAAGCATTTCTTGTGGAATTTTGTCATCATTAGCATTTGCAATACAATTGCAAGGCAGAGAAATATTATTGTTGCCATTTTTCCAATGAAGAGCCTGCCGGACCACAAAATGTGCTTTGCAAAGGCATATTTTGTCTTGTGCCTTGTGAGGAGAAAAAGCATTGCTGGATTCTTCTGAACAGGATTCTGCAGTGTATTTGAAATCTCCTTCCACAAAACATGATTATTCAATGAGTGTGTTCATAGTGCACATTTCCAAGCCAAGTCTCTCTTCTTAAGGGCTCTCAAAGGTGCTTAACTGTAAGCTCATATGATTAATATTTTGTTCATTTCTGCATTTTCCATTTAAGTACCTAAGTTTTGGTCTTTTATGTGCTTCAGAGCACTTTGCCAAATTCTTTTATCCCTCTTGGGACAGTTGGTCAAGGAGAAAGGCAGGATGGCAGCTGGAGAAGATAGGACCAGAAAAGAACCTGAGGGAGGGTCTTCAAGTGACAGAAGAGACTGTTTCACTGAGCAGAGATGAGGCAGGAGTATTCATCTGTAGACCCTGCCCCTAACCAGAACATGGAATTTTTTTCAAGTTTTCTTAATTTACAGTGTTCCTCTAAAGTCAGCAAACACCTGAAACCCACCTAAAAACGTGTCTTCCTTCCCCCTTGTGGCTGATCCACCAGAAAAGATGACAATCTACTATTGCTACTAGGTTCTCAATATCTCAAGTGACAGAGGTCTTCATTGTGCAGCAGAGGTTTCCAGCCTCTAAAAGACACATGTACAAATCAGAATGGTTCTGCCTAACCTCATTCATGCCATGCCTATTTTCTTTTTCCTTGTTTTTTTTGATCTTAACTTAGCCCTCTTGTTTCTATGCATTATATGCATAGATATGCATTAGAAAATGTGATGCGACATCAGTTTCCGGCACTGCTAGAGTTTTTTGCACCTGATGTAATCTGGTGCTCCAGTGGCATGTTCTCATGTGACATAAATTGAAATCACAGTGGGTCATAATGCAGCACAACAGGTGCACCAAAATGTTTTAAATGGTTTCTATTTTTTTTTTTTTTTTAAATCAAGTCAGAATCAAGAACAATGGCTGCCATTAAATCAGTTCTGCAGATCCTTGCAGGCGGAGCAGCTGGAAAGAGGGGATCAGGGAGAGAACTTTTTTGCTATTTGCAAGGCGGATGCAAATGCAGTTGTGCAGTGTAAACCAAATATTATATTTTTTGTCTTTCATGTGTTGTGATAAAAGTAGTTTTCTTACCAGTATAACATGTTTCATTAATACAATGTTTAAATAATTAAATACAGCAACTCTGGAGGCGATGGCTAAGATAAAAGTTTGTAGGCAATCCATTATTGTGATCAGACAGTACTTCTTAAACCCATGGAGATGCAATTTAGTAATTTAACTTCTGAAGTCAGTTGTTTAATAAACTATTACATTTTAATATAGTTTTGTTCTTGTCAAAGGGAATGATTCATTTCCCCTCTGTCAATTGTTCCAGCTGAAGTTATTAGTGGTTCCAGGGTTGAGGGGGTGCTGGGTTCCTGTTTGAATATCACTGTCGTGCTGTTCCCACTCTCTAGATGTTGCCACTGTAACGTTATGCATTATAATTATTTTGTAGGGATAGTAACTGCCATCATTTGAGTCTTCAGTATTGATATATTTCATTAGGTTTAGTTCTGTTGGCAGAGAGTAAGGTACTGGCTAACGGGGTTATATATTTAGTTGTAGCAGGATTCGATTAATATTAGTATACTCTAATAATGGATGTCCCAGAAAGAAACCTGGAAAAAGCATTAAATAGAGGGGATATAATAGCAGACAAACTAAACGTCACCTCTGCTACTATTTGAGTTTGTCACAGTTTTAAACAGATTTGCCTGCTGAAGTTTCAATACGATCTTCTTGTTCATTTTTCTTTATTAAAAGAAGCTTTTATAAGAAACGTGTTCTTAAAAAACCCAAAAGCCTGCATTTCTCTCCGTTCGTCTTTCCCCACCTATGAAGATACTAGTTACGTAATGGTGCAGCGTAGGTTTAACATTGCCTGTCCGGCTCCTTCTTTTGCTGCCGGCTGATAAAATACAGTTCAAGACAGGCTTGGTAATCAGTTAAATCACTCTCCACGTGCCCATCCGCTCCTGGCAGCAGTCGGGGGAGGGTGGACATTTCCATTTCACTTCTGCACGGAACTGCCGAGGGAGCAAAGCCCAGGACGGCAGCACCCGCGGCGCCTTGAGCTGGTGGCCGCGACTCGCCGGCTGCGGGGGCTGTCTCCCTGCAGCCTGGCAGGTCCCTGAAGATGAGGGAGCAAGGGCCTTTCCGCAAGCATTTGCTTATCGCTGGCCTCGGCGACACGTGGGATTATTTACGGCCGAGTCCTTTACCGCAGCACTTACGGTTCCGAGATAAAAAGCACGCGCCAGAGTCCCCACCGCCTCTCCAGCTGAAGAGATGGAAATTGGCGTTATTTGAAATTCAAGGAGTTTTTACTGTACACAAGAATAATCCAAATGTGGAACGGGATTTGTTATTAACTGTAAATCCCCTTTCCCCTAAGAAAACCAGAGTAAATGCAGGAAATAAGCTCCCATTTATATACCATAGAGACAATGCTTCATTGTCACTTGTATTTTAAAGTCACAAGTGAAAAGTAAATGGAAAGTGGGAGCAAATATCAAGGTGTTAGTGGCATTGATCCTTCCACAGTGCAGTCGACGTGAATTTTTGTAGCTTACTTGCAACCAATGAGAGAAGGCTTACATATACACAATATTGGGTGGTTTATTCTTTGAAGCATGTGTTATTCTGCACCCAAATCAAGAAGAGGGCAAATGTCTTCACCTCTTTTTTTACTATTAGTTCTGCACATTTCATATTTATTTACTCTTTACATTGCAGTATTTTAAGAAACTTTTAAATAGTTCTTTAAACACACAGAAAAGAACCTGTGTTAAAATAATTCCAAGTATGCATTTCCAGAATGCCTGAAGCTTGTTGTTACTAGGTACTTGTAAGGCATGTAAGATTTAATAAAAAAGAGCTGCAGACTGAATTTCCTTATACATGCTATAGAAATCTTGCTCAGTCCAGCCTAACTCCATCATCGTCAAGTTTCCCCTCAGAAAGGACCGTTCCCGAAAAGATTATTATTCTCCCACAGCTGTGTGCAAACCCTCAGGAAAATACTAACTTTCCTTCCTTGCACTTATTTCTTCTCTTTAAATTATATTTAGGACAGCCTGTGCCATAATCTGCCTGGGGTTCCACGTGGCTAAAGCCACCCTGTCTGTCTTTGTATCCCATCGCAGAATCTATTGCAGACATAATATATGTTACCAAACCCACACGGCAGTTCAGTTCTCCTTAAACGTGGCCCTCAGCATTGCCCACTCTGTTCTTCTTTCATTTGTGTTCAAATGATTTTCCATTTTCATTGACAGTCTCTGAGTTGCAGCCTTACAGGAGACGGGAGGCAGAATGCACGTGCTGTACAATTTGGGCTTCAGGCAAAGTGGCATCTTTTGTGTAAGAACCTGCACTGGTTCCTGAACACCACCCATCCCACACTGATATTATTTTCTCTCTCTCTTTCTTGGTCACTCTCCCTCAAACTATGTGACCCAGATAGACATTTTCTTCCGACCCCTAAATTGCATGCACTGGAATCATACTGAGTAAATCACGCTCTGCATTGTGTCCTGGGAATATTTGTCAATACCATTGTTATCTTGTTTGGCACGGTTTTATTTTTCTTCTTCTTCCTGTGAGTCTGCAGAGGAGAGTTGCATGCAACCTGTTGCATGCTGCAAAGAGTAGAAGCCTGAAGTGATTTAAATGTTCTCTATTAGCATTTCTTTGCTTATTATGCACTATGAGCTCTACAAAGATGGTTTCTACATAGGTGAATGCAGGTGCAGGGGAAAGCTAATTTGCTATCAATATGCTAGTCTTATTGTAAATGTCTGCCAAACTAGATCTCCCTTTTTTCAAACTCACTTTGGTTATATATACATAAATCTTTGCAGAAAACTATATCTTGCATTTGTAATGCTGGAGGTATTGGGTCTGTATACAATAACAAAAGCTTCCTTGTTTTCCACTAAGTGGAGACATAAGAAACAACTGTGTTCTTGATACCTGTGCATCACTTTTAGCATTATGGTAGTCTAGGCACTGGCATAATAGAGGCATCAGATAAAATAATAATACTCAAATGATGTTTGCAAAGTTGAGCTCGTAAATGTCAAAGGTGATTTGAAGTGGACAAGAGTGAGTCTTAACAAATCAACTAGGGGCTGCTGGCAATTGTTTCTGTTCTCAGTTCTTATTGAAACTAATATTGGACAAATTGAAAGAGTGATTGCCTTAGAGCCTTCGCAATGTCTTCACCAATCTGTTGCCCATTTCCATAAAAAATGGGAGTGAAAATGGCAGCTGACTTCTTTTGACCTCTCTCAATTTCACTGTGGCTCCTGTCAGAGGCCTGAAAAAGCAGTTTTTCAGGCAGACCATTATCTGCCATAGCAAGTTAGTTGGCAGAGAAATTGAAAAATATCAGTCAAATAATCTATTTAAGCCTGGTCTTTCTGTATGTGTTATGATCTGAATAGTAGCAAACCAGCAAAAAACCTAAAAGCCTCAACTTGAAAGTGGATGAACAAGTGGAATTAGTTCCTTTACCAGAGATTTTGTTTTGTTACGTCAAATTCTTCTTCTGTCCCTCTGTCCTCAAGATTTGACTATCAGCATTATAGTAAGATAAGAAGCTACCTGGAGTGCCTGAATCCTAGTCCTCCTTATCTTCCTGACATTGGTTTCTACCCTTCTGGAATGATGGACCAAGAGCTGTTTTGCTCCACTTGCCTTGTTAACTCATTCCCTTTCCATCTAATATCTTCCCTTAGATTCACAAAGTGTCACCACTTTGATTCCATAAACTACTTGCAGAAACACCTCCTTCTTCTAAGATTTACTTTCATGAACATTTTCTTCTTAGAAACTTGCAAACCCACTAAAGTTTCTCTACAAAGGCTAAGACCTGTCTTCCATGCATAGCAAGGATGTGCTGACACTGAGTTTCCCTCAGCTTCCTCTGTGCCCAACAACACAGATCTTAATTCCCCTTGAAAGCAGGTCAAGCTATCTAGTGCAGGATTTACTCTTAGGAATTGTGTTTCTCTTCAAGGGGGAGTTCTGAAGAACTGCTCTCCTAACTTTCACCCATCTTTCAAGTACTTAAAAATAGCTACAGAGCTGGAGGCTCCATGACTTTGGGGAACCCTTAAAATGAGTGCCTCAGGACCCAAGTCCATGCTGCAGCCTAACGGTGCTGGGATTACCCAGCCAACACCTGACTGCATCAAGTGAACAGCTTGGACGTTATTTCCACCTCAACCATCTTCCATCAAGCTGATTCTTTCTGCCTCAACCCCACGTTGTTAGAAGGTATCAAGACCGCTACAGTCCCCCCGCCCCTCCCACATCTTCCATTATATGCATCCTTTATCTTCTCCCTAATCAGCTGTGTGTCCCAGAGGTTTTCTCACAACTGATTCTAGCTATTGCTCTGCTTGGGTTTCTAGTTCTGGCTTTCCCTCACTGCTGCTCGGTCACCAGCTTCTTCTTACCCTGGTAAAGTAGTTATCTTTCACAGAAGCTAGGCACTTTATAGAGATAATCATGATTTCAGCTGGGAAAGGAATTAAACCTTTTTTGACTAACCATGGCAGTCACAGAGGACTCTTCTTGCTTTAGTTTCATGGTTAGAAATGCCCAGGTGCCCTTTCTTAAATTTTTGGTTGCTTCTGAACATAACATTTCCTACCGTGAGACTTAGAAAGACATATTATTTGTCTTTGGAATACCTTAACTAAAGAATTTGGTTGAAATTTCAAGGTTAGTCTGCTGTTACTGAAATTAAGATTTGTCTTGTAGTGAGTTCTGGGCTATTTAATGTTACATGTGATTGCTGTACCAGAAGCAGATTCTTTAAAAAAAACAGATGCACAGTTTTTCAGCAACAAGAAAAAAAATTCTTGTTTCCTTTTGTATGAGTGGAAAGAAACATATTAGACTTCAGAGAATTCTTCTCACTTTCCGCCACCTTCCATTGTGAAGAACCACTGTGTTTAATTAAGGGCAGAATTGCTGGATATACTCAGACAAAGAGTATAAGACCCACTTGGTTTCTATCAGCAATCATAAGATAGCGCTAGGGAAGGAGTTGTGTGAATAATGAAGATGCTAAAGTAGCAAAACTGGAGACAGTTACAACTGTCATTCTGAGGCCCATTGGAGATAAGTTATTGACTGACCATGTTATAAAGTTATAACGCCACAGCAGCAGCTCAAGCTTTCTGCAAAGCCATCCTAGTTTCCAATGGAGTTAACACATAATTGCCATGTTACTGCAAAATACTCTCTTGTAATTGGCAACTCATTAGGTGATGTGCTGCAACTGGGTTGGACCATTCCTCTGATTCCTGGTTTCAGAAAAGTTGATTTTCATGCAGGTGTGAAGTTTAAAGGCACATAACTGTGGTTGCTAGGCTTAAAATTTGACCTATTTTTTGCCAGTTTTTCACTACTATGTAACTTTTCTCCAGCTGATTGTTTTCATTTTGTTTCATTTATTTTTATTTTGGCATGTTGGAGTTTAGGACTCCAGGGCTATCCAACTAGTAAGGGTTAATATAACCAGATTGAGTGTAGTTTCCAGCTAACAGTGTTCTCCCTTGCAATGCTTTCATGTTAAGGATCTACAGAGCTTGCAGACTGAATATCATTGTATCGCTCACAGACACCCTTCTACTCCCATGAGGCTGCTATATTAACCTCCTACTTTTCTGTCTGTCCTTTGTAAAACTCAGATTTTTCCTGCCCTGATGCTGAGGATGACCCACTTTTGATCAGAGATTCTCAATAGTCAGAATCTAACTGTGGCACTGTGGTCTCATAAAGATGCATCTGAACCTAAACTTGACCGTGGTTTTTATTACTATAATTATTACTTCACTGCGTGACATAATGCATACATATTTCATATTTGTTTACTCCGGAACAAAACGAAATATACCTTTTGCTGGGTTTGTCAGCCCTTCATCTCGTGCAGGATTTAAATATCAGCCTATCAGTGATATGCAGATCCCTATAAAGACCTCCCTCGATATTTAAGGTGAGAATCAGGATACAGTCTGGTCCCTTTACTTTCATTGAGGCCAAGTTTTTGATTTTGGTGTTTTGGTTTTCCCTACAGAGATTTTTCTGCATTCACAGAGGAAGACATAAGATTTTTGTCTAAGTGCATAACAGCGAGGATAAACCAGGACTCTGTTAGCTGCTGCTGGCAGCTGGGCTCACCAAATTGCTCGCCCTCCAGGACAGTTGTATTCTGCGCCTTTGCAGGTGCTGGGGAGTTAAAAATAACATGGTTCACCTCTTGGACAGACATGGCATTAGGTTTCAAAATCCTCATCCTTAGCAAGAAACCAGAATAAAAGGGCATTGTGGCAGACAGCGGCATGGGAGGTAGGGCTCGGAGCGGTTGGAAAGTGAGCTATCTCTGCAAACGTATCAAGCACGACCTACTCTCCTCTTCCTCCGTTTGCAACGCTGTGGTCCAGCAGGTTTGCAGTCCCCGGGGTCGTAAATCCACACACGTAGACCCTTTCCTTCCACCCCAGCCCTTCCCTTTCCGTAAAAGCACCGTTTTCGCGCCGTTCCGCCCGTGATGCCAGGGAAGCGGCTGACGCCGAGCGGTAGCAAATTGGGACGGTGCCCCGGCCCAGACCACCAGCTCACCCACGAGCTGGTGAAGGGGCCAGCATCCCGCCCGTGGTATCCCGCCCCACCTCTGGGCGCCGGGGGTGCGGACACGACATTCGGGGGCACCCCACGGGCCTCCCCTCCGGCCCGTTTGCAGGAGCCCTGGCTTGCCTCGGGCTCAGCTCCCATTACTTTATTCTGCAGTACTTTGTGGGCGACAGGCTCTTTTCCAAAATGCCTTTCTCACGCAGACATCTCGCCTTTCCAGGCACGCCATCCTTCTTTTTTCTATTCTCAGAATATTCTTTTTCGGGGGTTCGGTGGCAGTGCAGCAATCCCCCGAATCTGACCTTTATAAAAGGCTGGGAAAGGGTAAAAACTACTCCTTTTTACTCCGTCCTTTACAGTGCCTTTGTGATTTATAAAGAAACAACAGCCACTGAGCTTTCTTACTTTTATCTTTGTTTTATTTTTAACTTTAGCAATATCAAATCTTGATACCCTTCCCCCCTTTTTCATGAAGACTTTCTAGGGAACTTTGCAAGTGGCAGTATTCAGAACTCTTTCTCAAAGGGCTGACTGAGCCTTTTCCTCATGTGTTTGTCAGGAATTTAAGTCCTGTAAGTGCTTATGGGGGAAAAAAACAACCAAACACTTTTAAAGAGTATGATTTAAATGTCCAACCCTCCTGTCATTAAACAGCTTCCAATCTTTTGTCCCTTTTGATGTCATAATCCTACCAGTTCTCCAGACTCCTGAGAACTTATCTAGGTTAAACATGGAAATCAGTACCTGAGAAACAAATGGGCTTGAAGGACAGAAAGGAATTTTTGATGGTTTATTTATATATTTAAAGAAGACACAGCAAAGTACATTATATATATATATATAAATTTCACTTTTAAGTTCTTCTATGCCCTGTTGTTTGCAGGTTGTATTCTGGTGAATAATAGCACAGACTGATTATCAGAATTCCAAGGCTTTTTTCTACATCATATACTGTTGTGGGGGTTTTTTTCTGTACTTACGCATGTATATCTGGCATAGTATCAAATGCTATGTAAAATTCCATAGATCTGAATTGCGCTTTCAACTTGCCAGTCGTGTCAACTTTAGATATGACTGTTTTTTCCCCTGCAAAGTCTTACTTTTAAAATACGGATATAAAATAGCAATTAGAGTACTGTGTCAATCAGTGTCCGCTATTTTAACCTGCTACTTTCACTTGGAGCAACTTATACGTTACACTCTATTCATACTGTGGAACTACCATGCCCTAGAATGAATACAAACTAGGGATAAAAAGCTTTTTGTTTCAAGTCTCCACAAATGTGGAATCAGTTACCAGTTGATTTAAGAACAATTGGGAGCTTTTCCTGTGTTAAGATGGAACTGAAACAATACTTCGTGATGACTAGAAGTCGTTGTAATTGTTTTAATTGATGTTATTCTAGTGTTATCTTGGTTTATTGTTTATTTATATGCATTTGTTTATCACAGGTCATGCTTGAAAATGGGCTTTCATCTCAATTTGCATAGTCAGCTAACAACTATATGTATGTATGTGTATCAGCTACACTTGTTTATATCTGACAGCAAAACCATATGTATTCTACATATATTTCTTGCCTTTATGTTTGTGCTATCGATTAAGACATCTGAGTTTGATTTCAGCTTGACTTTTAAGTTTGCAGGACAAACCAAGCAAGTATGTATCTAATAATATCAGTTAAATTATTGTTCGGCTCCCAAAGCACAAATCAAGTTAAAGCATTAACTAAGCACATGTTACTGTGCTTTATAAAGCAGTTCACTCTTTCATTGCAGCGTTTTACTCCTGCACTGTGTTGGCTTTAAGCAGCATTAGCATTCAGAAATTATTTTTGTACCTCTAAAGGCAAACGATGTATTAAAAACAATGATAACATCACCTGTAGAGAAATACAGTCTGGCATCAAGTATTTATTATCATAGCTGATAAAGTAATAGCATGTTTAATTTGCACTCTCTGAGAATGATAAATATCTACATGAGTATTCCTACCTGTCTTTACATATTCAGCAAGAAAGCTAACCGATATAT
The DNA here is from genome assembly GCA_035590195.1 of Aviceda cuculoides. Taxonomy (NCBI): domain Eukaryota; kingdom Metazoa; phylum Chordata; class Aves; order Accipitriformes; family Accipitridae; genus Aviceda; species Aviceda cuculoides. The sequence continues at coordinate 5,360,681 of JAVJGG010000058.1, read as the reverse complement.
AAGAGGAATAGATAGGAAGAGCAAGTCATTATTTCATCTATTCCATTTACAAACTCAGAAGTCACAAATGTGCAGCTGGGAAATGTGTTTGTCTCAAAGCTTCAAATCTGTGACATGTTAATTCATAAATAATTGCAGTCACATGGTCTTCCTCGAGGGCATTAGCTCAGTATTCCCAGTACAGTACACTTTACTTGTAATAGAAAAGAGTGGACAAAAGTGGTTTTCATAAATCAGATAAAATTGCTCAATAAATCCAAAACATCTTTCATTATTTCTAACAGAAAATGAGCTTAGTTATGTAAGCAACATTTTTTAAATTTGAATGGTCTTTGGAAACTGGCAGGTGAGGAAATAAAGGGCAAGAATACATTATTTTTGGTTATGGAATCTGTCAGCTAAAGGTTTCACAGCCCTGCACCAAATAGTGCTCTGACTTGCATCCCTTGCTAACCCGTGGACGACCTTATATCCACATAGTAAATACTTCCACTAAACAAGAGCACTTTTCTATTGGGACAGTCATATGATAACATCGCCTGTGTCATTGTCTAAATGCAGCTGTTTGCAAAAATATAGGCTTCTTCCAAAAAATGTTGTCTTTGGTACTCTGACTGCAGAGTGAATAATACAGTATGAAAGGAACCTGAAGGAGCCGTTAGGGTCCATTGTGTCAGTCCAGCTGCTACACATGCATATTAAGTCCACATTTGAAAATGCCTGTGAAGCTTTTTCTGTTTGTTTTGTTTTGCAGTCCATTTTTAAGCATTCATACTTCTTCCTTTTTCATTGCCAGAATACCTAAACCACTCTGAACTAGCCTTTGGACAAATTCCAATTTAAATTGAAAACCATTTTAGTTATACAAGAGTAAGATTTTTTTTTTTCCTTCTTCTTCTTTAAGTCAGGTGAAATTTAGAGAAAAAATCATGAAGATTTAGGACAAAAATTGTATTTCCATTGGTTACTAAAAAAAGCATCTTGTCTCATCTGAGAGCTGGTTGTCAGGCTCCAGTCAGCATTGGAATTAGTCTCCTGAAAGTAGGAATTAGAGTGGAAAACTGACTGACCCTGACTGTAGCTATTATTGTTCAAACCACCACAAATTTCTCTTGATAAGAATAGTGTTCTGTTCAAATATCAGATTAATTTGGTGTAGACATATGGTTGTCATCCAAAATTTCATATTTCTAATAATTCATTTGCTAGAATACTTTGAATTCAGAGAATCAATCTTGTGAGTGTAGCATAAGAACAGCATCACAAATGAGAATGCCAAATTTAAACTGTTTAGTCTGGGAATTTATTGCTGGCACTGGAATGGTTGTTGGCAGAACATGTCTATATAGGGGGTTCGTTCAGCTACTTCATTTCCAGTCTGTGTCATTAAGCAGTGGTTTGAGGACACTTAGTATTTCAATGCAGTAGACAACAAAAAGAAAAACATCCCCCCTCTCCCTTTCTCTTTAATTGTATATTGGTACCTCCAAATTTTGGCTTAAATATTAATCTGATTTGCATTTATACATTGGGAATTACTTAGAGTAATTGAAAAAGTTTGTTGCTAATATAAGCTGTTGGTGTCCTGGATTTCGATCCTAGTCCTAATGCTCATTTTGCGGATGCTGACGCACAGTGTTTTTAGCTTGAGTTTTAACAGCCCGAGCTACATCAAGGATGTCGAGCGACGCAGGTAGTGTAGGGCTAGGGGCACTGTCTTCATGAAAGAGATTTACTTCAGCATTTGTCATGCTGCAAGCAGAGAAAGTGTAGGTTTAGGGTATAAATTGCGCTTTTACTAGTTAATGGAAAGTATGGGGTGAAGGTTTGAAACGGTTTCAAAGGCAGACCTTGCCCTTACCTGCAGCTCGCTGCAGAAAGGTGTCAGACACAACTGGCCACTGCTCAGACCCAAGGGTCCCCCTGCGGCTGGAAGGTAGGAAAGCTTCTGTCCCCAGCTGACACTCCACGTGCTCACTGGTCACCAGCTGGTCTGAGGACAGGAAACGTGGTCACATCTCTAAATGCAGGAGGTGGATACATCTTAGTATTATTTTAAGGCTGGAAAACACATCTCTGCATTTTCTCTTTCAGATGAAGACGGGGATTACAGAGAGGGAAAGAAAAATTAACAATAGCAAATAAACCTCTTATTGTGCTGCACGGGCTCAGAGAATCGCAGAGCTATTTACCAGCAAACACATCCCATGCAGGTCATTCAGCCCAGCCTTATTTTCTCCTTCCCTCATGTATTGTGTCAGGATTGATTTCATTAAACTTAAACCATTGCTGATAGATTGACGTTAAGTCTGGCCTTAAAATCCTGCAGTGGAGGTGATTCTGGAAAACCTCTTGATGGTCAGCTCCATGACCTAGCTGTTCCTGGACTTGTAAAGTTTTTCCTAATATTTAACCCTATTCTCTATGTTGCAGCTAAAGTCCATTACTTCTTGTTTTGTCTCCGTTGACTAATGAGAACAATTGGTCCTTATCCTCTTGGTAACACCCCTTTATGCAATTATCGAGAGTTATTATGTCTCCCTTACGGCTTCTCTTCTCTAGCCTGAACATATCCCAGTCTCTTAAGCTTTCCTCCTGGGCCTTATTTTCAACACCTTTTATCATCTTTGATGTCCTTCTCTTAAGGCTTTCTAATTTGTCTGTATCCTTTGAAAAATGTGGTAGCCCAAACTAAATGCAGCTCTATGGATGAAGCTCAGCCGAGTCAAACCGAGCGGAAAAACTGCCTTCCTTGTATTACATATGATGCTCCAATTAACACAACCTAGTGTAGCGTTTGTCTTTTCTGTGACAGCATTGTCTTTTTGGCTTGTTCAGTATACTGTCCATTATCACCGCTATTCCCTTCTCTGGAGTTTTCTGATCTAACTGGTTATACATGTAACTTTGATCATCCTATTCTTAAGTTGTTCCATCATTTGCTTTGAGTTTCCATACGGCCACATATGCTTCCCATCTTCATACTCATTTGTATGTGGCTTTGCCTTGTCTGAATCTTTGTCCTAGTGCCACTAATGTACCCTTAGCCATTGGAGTAATTTTGCTATATCATCTGTAGCGTAGACTTTTTTCCAGCAACTGAATACTCTCATCAGCAATACCAAAGCCCCATCAGAAGCTTATCTCCATAGCATTTCAACTATTGCTACTGTGCATGTAGGGATTAAAAAAATTATATATCCTTATATGTGTGTTATTTCCTTGGAAAAGGAATGTTTCCTTGTACGTAGTTAATCAATGATCTATGAAAACAGCAAGGAGGCTAGACTAGAATTACCCAAAACACAGATTTTCTTATTTGCATGGACTTATGGTATTTTGATGTAGTATTTCCTTCCACCTTAATTATGAAACCAAATACTCAGCAATTTCCCACAAGCTAGAATTTCAAAACCTCATTTCAGAAACTCGGACGCGTGATGTTCCAGAACTGGGATATATATCCATCCCCAACCCACCTGGGAGGCAGGCAGGAGGGAATGCAGCCACTACTGAATCCCAACCCAGTCAGTGATGCTGCCTTTGCAGGACTAGCCTGGGGCTATGCAAACTTAAGCTAATTCTAGGCTTGCTGGCATAAAAGCCTTGAGAAATGGGTTTTTTGTTGGAGCTACTACAGTATTACCCTACTGAAACCCAGATTTGGGGAGTGGCAGCTCAAGATTTCAAGGCTTCTCTTTCTTCTGCAGTAAATGTGGAAGACTTCAGAGCCCCAGGATGGACCGAGGAAATATTCTTCAAACTAGATCTTTAATAGAGCAATATTTGTCAATTTGGAGGAAGAGACTCAGGTTCAGCAAACTGATATTTTTCTCACAAAACACTGTTTTGTTAGGAACTCTGTGCACGCACTAACAAGGAAGCACCTTGGTTTAGCTACATACATCTGAGCATTTCCAGGGGTTTTCACGGGATTCTCGCTCCAGAGGAGAGCTCAAAAAATCCTTTTACTCTTACCTTTTATTTCTGTTAGTCTTTATCGCGCATGAAAGAACGCTCTTCGCTCGGCTGGGCTAACGAAGATTTATAATGTTTATTCATTTCCTTTTCCCTCTTAACATGAACCGGAACAGTTTGCCTTGCTCAGGTTTCCAGAGGTACGTCTACCTCGCTTGCTCAAAACGCGTTCCCAGGAGCGGACAAGAGCGCATTGTGCCCGCACGCAATCCACACCGGGGCCTCGGGCAGCCTGCCCAAACATGCCTGCCAGGGTCCTAACCACCTACTTACATATTAATACCACCTAAGAATGCCCCATGTGTTTGGGCCCACGGGATGTCGCATGTGCTAAAGCAGCTCGTTTTCTACCCAAGCATTCGCTGGGCGCAGAGGCGGGTGCAGCCCGGGGGGCAATCAGGGGGCACCCCTGGGAGGAAGAGTTATTCCTTCTCTTAGAGGTGAAATGACATTGCCAGCATGGTCAGTCTCAGGCACTTGAGAGTGAGGAGGTAGGCTGCCCAAAATATGAGATTTTACAATATATTAATAAGTGTATATACTTACACGTGTTGGTATTTATAACTCAATGTATATTTCTAACGGGAGTGGATTACTAGGGCGAGAAAGAAATCTTTTCCTTTTCCTTTTTCTTTTTGAAAGGAGAAAACAGAGTCTCTCTCGCTGTATTCTCACTCTGGAAGTACAAAGCAGCACTAATGTTTTTGCTATAAAATGTTGATAACTCCGTATGGTAGAAAGTCCACGTAAACAATGACTTTGAACAGGCCACATGCTGAGATAGTGACACTAGGTTAGCGTAGCTGTCCCTTCCAGCACAGCTGTAGCTTATACCAGCAATAAAGGCTTTCCGATGGTGTGTTATTCACCAGTTCAAAAAGCAAAAGAGTTTTTATCAATAACAGTACTTTTAGATTAATATAGTTGCTTAAACATTAAAGCTTCTGCAGCATAGCATTTAACAGCATAGTTAAAATTAAAACCATGAATAAACACCCCAGCTCAGATTGACATTATTTTACGAGCCATTCCTAATACAGATCTGGCCATTATCATACCACCGTCTATGCCAATAACATTGCCTCTATGAATAAAATGTTTGCTTGTACAGTTGGTCTGTATTTCAGACCCGAATCTCTCAAACGAGAGTGGGAGAGAAGCCCAGTGTACTGAGTCATGGTAAAGTTCTTTTCAAGGCCGAGGAAAATGTAACTCCCCGAATAAATTACCGTACACAACATTTTCTTTTGGGCCAGTTACCACTTTGTAAGAATCATTCAAGTGCTCTTATCTCCTGTTCTAAAAGGCTTGCTTTGACGTGTTCAAACGTTAGCTGCTTGTTACAGGAAGACTTACTTTCCAGGAATACAAAGATTCAGTCTTTCATCAAACCGTTCGTAGCAGTACATTTACTCTCCCTGAAAAAATTGTTTCTGTTGATATAGTTCAACTACACTGAAGAAGAAGAAAAAGTTCCGTTCTGAGCAGATGGTTAGGATGACTGACTGCAAGCCAGGGCTAAGAAATTACTAAATATTGCTTGTGTTAAGAGCGGTGTAATTTCTCTACATATCTCTCTTCCAATTCTTTAGCCATTTTCTTCCCCCTCAAGAAAAATAGGAGTTACGAACTATTTCAATATTTTTTCTCTTTTTTTTTTTTAACCATGTTTTTACAATCTTCTATTTATTATAGGATATTTCAGCAGCAGGGGAACCACGAAAGGTTTTGTTCCGTGGTGTGGGAAGTAGTTCTCTAGAAGCAGGACCAAGATAGGAATCTCCCTCATTTTATGAGCATACAAGTAAAAGTATCTCAAGATATAAATGAGTCTCTTCATTCTCAAATATTTCCTCCGACTGACTGTAGATAGCTAAAGCTCTAAGTCTTCAGTGGTGTCACTTTTTGGAAGTTTTATTCTTAACATATTAGGACTGATGAATAAGGCATGGGACATTCCACAATATCCCAGCTGGGGGATTATGCAGCTGGACAAAATTATCCCTATTAGGTTTTTTTAAAATGATGATATAACTTTTGATAAACCTTCTCGTTATAGCTGAATAGTAGAGACATTATAAGACATAAATAGAGACATAATAGGACAAAATAATTCCATGAAAATAATGATGTTTTAATTTTGAACAAATGTGCCTTTAGCTAGTGTTTGTGAGATATCTCGTGATTACTGCAAAATGGGAATAGAAAGTGATTTTTGAATTCTGAAATATGATGATTTACAATAGAAAACCTGACTCTGAGTTACTTCCACTCAGAGAAATACAACATGCGATGTGTTCTGCTCCGACTAACCAACATAACAATATTGAATGCCAAATTTTGAATATCAAGCACTTGCAGTGAAGTGCTCATAAATGATACACCTTCATTCAGGGAATAATTCTGAATAATAAATCTAAGAAAGTCATAAACTGCTCTTATACAATTCACAAATAGGAAAAGGAGGTGAGGTTTGTCTAACAAATTATTTGGAGTGAATTATGCATCCGGCAGGTACCTCGAGTCCCTGATCTGTATTTTCTAAAATTTGTATGGGAAGTCTCCTCTAAAGATTTTGCAATATAATTACCCAGATCAGTCATTCCCCAGCTGGATCCTCTACGGCAGACTCAGTGTGCTCACATATTCCTGGATGAGATTGCTTCTACACCGTTTCCTTGTGCCACGTCCACATTACCTTTCTAAGCAGATTTGTCACCTCTTCTGGGAGAAACTGTGGCCTCCATTTCCTTCAGTGACCTAAAATAATTAAGAGCTAAATCTCCTGTCTTCAAGTACTTTTGCATATGCTTAAATTTATGCACATGAGTAGTTTCATTGATTTTAGTGGGTCTATTCATAGGACTACATCTAAGCAAACTTATTTGCAGGTTTGGGGTCTTAAGAGATTTGTCTCCTAGTGTTACATGCTTCCTACTTTATCAGTAAATAGATCATTATCACTCAGTAATGCCCGAAACATGCACTACTAACCAAAGGAGCTATGAACTATCTATAATAAAAATCTGTAGTAAAATTAACTGGGTTTGCTTGCATTTACATCTTTATTTTCAGTTAGAAGTTTGTGATTTACATGGAAACAGATGAAATCAGGAAAAGATGCCGTGTGTTCGGAATCTTCTTTTGCTTTTGAAAGGTACTTTGGGTCAAATCCCCAAAGAAAACTCGGCACTTAATTGCAGTTTCCAGAGGTGCTCGGTAGTAAACGTGGCTCTGAGCATAAGAAAAATTGTGTATTTTTTCAGCCGTTTGTGGAAGTAACGCTGACACTAGGACAAGTATAAATGTAGATGGCTGTGATGCATTTCGGTGCTTGTAACCTATACAGGCAGCACTGGAGTGCAGCAGTCAGCTGAAGGAGCTGCCTTTTGGAAGGGGGAGAGAGAAGGAATATCTAAATGGGTTAGCTGTTAAGAACAAGAAGCTTTTGATTTAAGAAATATTAAATGTGAGTTCCCGGATTTTATTTCTGACATACACCC
>JAVJGG010000058.1:5328954-5353100 GCA_035590195.1 Aviceda cuculoides | reverse complement strand
GATTTTATTTCTGACATACACCCAATTAATATATTTTCCAAAACCGAGACACTGTATTTGCAGGATTTATTTAATATTAATGGAGGCATTAAAGGGATAATCTAGTACCTGTAAGATGCTTTTAATTTTTTTTTCCAGGTTTTGTTTCAAAAACGCAGAAGCCGCTTCTGACCTAATTGATCAAAAATGCTTTTCTTTGGGAAACAGTGCAAAATGTCTTCTTTTCAAGGCAAATGAATTTGGGGACTGGTGAGGCAGGGAGAAAGGTAATATATGCCAGCAAAAGTGCCAGGATTTGAGCTGGAAATAAACCTTGAGCATAACATGTCTTTTGATATTGCTCATACAGTCATTCAGAACTTGTATTTCTTCATTTGGATGCATACAACTAGTTAAAAATATCTGTTACAAGTCTTTTGTTCCTGTTACTTTTCTATATTTCATGGAAAGGGTACTCTTCAAAGTTATCTTATGATTGCTCTTTAGAAATTTCCACTCATAGGAAACCTCACACAAAAATAAGCTTATAATTAAATAACTTCACTAATTTAAAAAAAAAGATCAGAATAAATTATATATATTTTTATTAGGGATTTTTTGAGACATGTCTAGGTACCTTATCCCAGATCTACTGAAAAATTTATTTTTCTTCCAGCTGCAAAATTCATCTGCTATGTTCCTATGGTGATTATGTTAATATATTGATCACCAGACAAATTACTAGAAAGGATAAAGAGAAAAAGTTATCACCTATAACTGTGTTAAAGTATTTAACTTGATGACATTTTTCAGTAAAATAGAAAAAAACCCACAACAATGTTTTCTGACTGATCACACACATGCTTCATAAACGGATGGATTGCCTTTCATACACTCAAATTCTGATTTTTTAAAAAACACAAGTATTTACACATTATCTCCTGGTTCTTTAGGTGAAGTACTGAACGAAGAGTACTACAACCCTTCCCAATAGGCTGACCTTTCCCCTGTGATCTAACCTCACTTTCTCCTCTTTTCTACTTTTTAATAACTGCATGAACACCATTTACCAGATACAAGAGGAATACCTTACATAAGGACACATAACCCAGGACTCATTTTAATATTCATGAGTTTGTCAGCTTTATTAAAGAAACTGAAGTAGCTGGTGAACACTGGATTGCATACCTCTACCATATATCTTTTATCTGGCTGTTAAAGTTAAGCATTACTAATGCAGTTTTAACTTCTTCTCCTTTGGAATTCAACTCCTTAGTGGACATGTAATACATGCTCTAGATTCTCCAACGTGTGTACCTACGTTAACAACCACAACTATTTATAGTTGCTACCAGGGTCCTAAAGACATGAAAGTTCCCAGATCCAGTAGGTTAGCTTTGAACTCACTGAAAGAAAGAACCAAAAAAAATTTAGAAAGTTCTCCCCTCCAGTCAAAATCTGGAGGTTCATTTCCCACCTCAGATTTTTTTTCAAAACTCGCTAGGAAAGTCCAGATTTAGGTTTCAAAAACCATGAGGAAAAAAGGAAGCCTTTATTGTTTCTGGTTTTTTCTGGCCAAATCTTGACATTTTCCAATTGTATCTCCATCCAAAACAAGAGATCAGTTTAGAAATAAAAAATACAATTACTACATGAAAGGAAACAACATTCAAATGTTGTTAATTAAATGAGGGAGTGGATGTCAATGTTAATGTGTAGGTACATAAAAAGGACCTTATTTTGCAGATGTATGACAGGGCTCCCTGAAGAACACAAGTTTATTATATTAATTCCATGGTAGTTGAAAGCTACATAATCAAAAACACCTTCTAAGTTTGGCAGAAATATAACACTGGCTGTTTAAAATAAAAGGTCTGTATGGAAAGTTCAGTTTTGTTTTGTTATGTTTTTTTATTCCCCTAGGGTCATTGTGGTGGAGGAAATATTTTTATCCAGGCCTCAGGAAATGGTGGTCTGGCTTGCAACTGCAGTGATGCGGAGAGTTACATGAACAGAATTTACTTGGGGCAAAACATGCCGTCACTTATCTCTGCCCCAAAACTCCTGGACTACAAGAACTAATCAATGTCAATGGCCACCTGGAAATATCCAGTGAGGAAGGACTGTGGAAGCTACTACCCTGAAACGACCCCTTGAATCTGAAGTGAGGTGAGTCAGAAACGTGCAAGTAAGATATTGGTGTGGATAAGCAGAACCCTGCTGAGGTGCATTTCAAACAGAAATTCAATGTACTTCACTTATACAAATGGGCTGAAACGACAAGGAACATTGAGGGTTTTCTCACGGCGTCTTTGTGCTTTGCAGGTGAATACTTACGGCAGAGGCAATGTGGCAACCTCAAGTTAGCAGAAATACGGCAGATTTTCTGAAGGTAGTTTTGCTGATTTTCACTCCTCTTTTCAGGACTCTGCAAGTCTTTTGTATATGCCTCTTCTAATATAAGGAAGTCCATTTCCTATTCCAGACCCCAAAATTGGTGCACATAAATCTGTAGATCTGTCTGGGTTCCTCTGCTGTAATTCTGCCCATTCCAGACACCTTACAAAATGGTTGTTTTTTCCTTGGCTTCTTCAGAAAATATGGAGTGAAAATGTTGACATCAGCTGTCAGGCTTCAAGTGCACACAGTTTCTTAGTTCCCAAAAGATCTTCCATGTATAAAGTCCATTTATGATATCACAAGTTTAATCAACACTCTGTCTTTGATAACCATTCAGGTACACTCAGGCAAGTATCTTCCTGTTTTCCCTTTCTCTTCAGTACTGGTGAGTTCATTTAGGAAATACCTCTTTAGGCTATGAAATTTTAGCTCTTCTTTTCTTTGTGTATTCCATTTTTGAGATACTTCCCATCATGTTACAGCCCAATTTTTTCTACAGCTCAATTTTTTTATTACGCGTTTTTCTCCGAGAAACCTCTACCTTCCAAGTTTAATCAACATTGCTCTACCTTCCACTTTCTATTTTATAAAATATGAAAAAACACACTCTGCTTCCCTTTTTTGTTGTTGGTGGTTGTCCCCTGTCTTTACTTATAAACGTAGCATTGTCTTCATTTTCTACTAACTTTGCTAGATGTCACCACTCATCTTTTAGCTAAATGATACATATTTGGAAATATTAAGAGAATCTCAGACGAAAATCTTACTGCAGGTCAGTAATAAATTTTTTGGCGGGGGGGCGAATGGAGGGAAGGGAGAAATACAATTATAAAATTACAGCTGATACCAGGCACAATTTTTACAACTGGCCAATACATTGAGTTATTAATTCCATCCAAAACCACTTAACATTAAGAACAGATGACAAAATAGAGTGTATTCTGGTTTACCTCTTGATTGCCAAACCATGGCATTCCCACTAAAAATGAACTAGTGTTTGGCAACTTGCCTGGTTTTCAACATGTGATGTCTAGCTGGTGCTATGGGGAGCTGAACTTTCACCCTAGTCACAATGGATTAACAGCAACTTCGGTAGCACCAGTGGTAGACCAGCAAGAGTCTGAGAATCAGACTTTTTTTTTTACATTCACTTTGCCTCAGACCTCATTTTCCTCTCTTCAAATGTTTCAGACAAAACTACTCAGCAGTATCCAACAATGAGTCCAGGGAGATAATCTTGTTTTGTACACACTGAAAAAAATTCTGGCAGACTTTCCTTTGAAGTGCTCCAAGTCTTCTGTGCCTGAGAGCAAAGGCTTGAAATTTTCAAAGGATGCATAGCATTGATATAAATCCAAACCCATGCTAACTTGGACAAGTGAGGGACTTTTTGGAAAACATTTTCGACAGAGGTTTCACAGAATTACAGAATCTTGTAGGTTGAAAGGGTCTTCAGGAGGTCTGTAGTCCAACCTTCTGCTCAGAACAAGGTCAAAACTGAATTAGGAATTCAGGTTGCTCAGGACTTTGTCCCATCAGGTCTTGAAAACCTCCAAGGGTGGATTCCACAGCCTCTCTGGGCAACCTACTCTAGTGCTTCATTTTCTTCACACTTAAAAAAGCTTTTCCTTACATCCAGTCAGAACCTCCCCCATTCCAGTTAAGTCCATTATCTCTTGTTCTCTTGCCGTGCATCTCCGTAATAAACTTAGCTCTGCCATCTTAATAGCCTACTCATAGGTGTTGAAAGACAACCGTGAGGTCCCCCTGCAGGCATCTCTTCAGGCTGAACAAACCCAGCTGCCACAGACATTCCTTACAGGCAACGCGCTCTAGCCCCTGGATTATACTTGTTTACATCCTTCTTGCGTTGCGTTCCCAAAACTAAGCACAGTATCTCGATGTGGCCGAGTAAAGGAGAATAATCACTTCTCAACATACCGTTACCATCGTTAACATAGAATCATAGAACAGCCCTGGGTGGACGGGACCTCAGAAGATCAGCCGGTCCAACTTTTCACCTTGCAAACACAGCCCAAGGTGCCGTTGGCTTTCATGACTACCAGGGCACGATGCTGGCTCCTGTTTAGCCTGCTTCCCCCCCCAATCCTTTTCAGCAAAGCTGGTCCCCAGACAGTCAGTCCCTAACCTGCAGGGAGTGAGTCCATCCCCCCCAGCTGGGTGGTACGGAAAGCTCGTACTGAGGATCTCTTGCTGGCACGGAGACCGGAGCCACCATGTTCTGATGTGGAGAGAGCAAAAGAAAGACTGGGACTGGGAGGAGAAATGAAAAATTCTGCCTAGTAGCCCAGTAACTCTCTAGGAGCATAGAGATATCTAGGATAATTGGAAGCCAGAGAAGAGGTCACTGAGACCTCTTTGTCACAGGAGGCATTAGAAGGCTGGAATTATGTTCTGATGAAGAACATTATATCGAGAGTTGCAGCAAGCTTGTTGGTTTGGGTGACAGCAAACTAAATTCTAATGAGAAAGAGAAAGACTTGGGAACAAATGAAGTGGATTAGACCTTATTAAAGAGGGCAAGGAGCAAATACATCATAAGAAGAGGAAGAGGAAGAGGCTAGGAAAGGAAACTGGACTGGGAATTTAGGAAGTAGGTAGGAAGCCCTTAGCCTCAGAGGTAGGGAGTCAGGCAATGGACATTGCCAGTGAAACCACTGCAGAAAAGGAGTAAAAATAGGTCAGATAGGGATCTTCATGGGTAGAACAGAGATCAGGACAGTCTGGGCATCTAAGCCCAACTAAAAATTCTGAGATGAGACTGTTACTGTGAAGAGCGAATATCATGCTGGATTGACAAAGGATTTCACTACAATGAGTGAAAACAGAGCTGGGTTAAAGAACCACCTACGGGGAAGACATTGAACTGAGAAGGCTGTGGCAGCTTGGAAGTTATAGAGAGAGGGCATCAAGGTTTGGGAAAATGGCAGGTGACATCTCTAAAAATAAATAATATGTGAATATATAATCAAATGCAAAGCATTATACATATTTAAAAGGCAGAAGTTTTTCAAATGTTCTGGTTTTTTTGATTTCTTGGCTATGTCATGATAACTTTTGGTTGTGTATAATACGCGTATGATTAAAGTCTACTTTTTTACTTGTGTTGTATCATATACTGTTGTAAGCAGATGAGTTTAAACTCCAAACGAAACTAAGAGTATACTATTTCTTTACCTTAGTTTTATTGACAAGCAATGCAACATCAGCAGAGCCCTCTGAAGGAAACTCAGAACCTCAGAGGCTGTTCAGCCTTGGTCTTCTTCTTAAAGCTGAGATTTTCATGTCAAGGAAACACTGAAATTAGTTTTTCTCACTTTCAGTTCCCTCCAGCTGGAATTAGGAGTCAGAATCTCTGGCTTCTTGAATAGCAAAATCTGTTTCGACCATTCACAAAGGTTAGTATTTTTTGCACATGAGTAATGCAGCCTCTGTAAGATGAACATGATGTTATCTCTAGAAATATTATGCATAAGGTTTATCTTCAAAGATATTTCTGAACCTAACTTATGCATATCTTTGCACTCAAGTTTGATTTGATAACCTGTCAAGCAGATATAATTTGTTTGTGTTTTCCTGTGCTCTTCTCCATACTGGGAAGTATCTTTTGCTAACCACGCATTGGTAAAATGAGTATTAAGTTTAACACCATCCACAGTTACTCAACAAGAAGGAAAGAGAGAAAACAAAAGACTGAGAAAAAGCCAGAGAAAACGAGGGAAGGGACGGGAAGGGAAGGGACGGGACGGGACGGGAAGGGAAGGGAAGGGAAGGGAAGGGAAAGGGGGAAGGCAGAAATGCAAAATATAATCATAACCATATCAAAGTGTGTGTGGACTTACAAGATTACAAAGAGCATTGAAATACAGCAGCAAAATAAGGAATAAGTTTACAACCATAATTCAGCTTTCCTTGAAGACTGCATAATCAGTCTGGATATTGAGAAGTAGGGTTATTGATTCCAAACTGTCTTCTTTCTTTTTTGAAAATGTCATTTGCTTGTTTAAAACATTAACTTGCTATCATTCTATCAAAACTCTAAATATTTCTGTTAAAAGTATGCCACTTTGACACCTTGCAGAAGGTCTAATTTGGCTACTTCATGTTCCCAATCTACTCTGACTGGTTCTGGCTGCTTGGCTGGGCTCATCTTTTATGATTTGTCGTCACCGTGGAGATCCCAAGAGGCAACACCAGGATCACCAACAGAAGTAACCAGGATGAATACTGGAATATGTAGTCCAGGCAGAGACTCTGCCCTGTAGAGAAGGTTGGAAGCCTGAAGCACTGACCTGTCAGTCCCATGAGGCCACATGTCAGTATTTCCACATAGAAATATTTTCTTTCTCAGCTGAAGTATTTTGGAGAGTTGATTTTTTTCATCAAAATGTCAACATTTGACACATATAATGTCAATTTTCCAGCCACTCTACAGTAAATTGCACCCGATACAAATGTATGTGTATCTCCTCTATTTCTCCATACCAGCTGTTTTTTCAATAAGAAATTATGGAAAAAAGTGAAGATGTGTCAGAATCTATAGGCTCTAATAGTGGGATTCATCTGACCAAATACAAAAATCTATAACTGAGACATCTACATCTGAGGTTGTCACCCTGGACTCTTTTCATAATCAATGGAGAGAAATAGGCACTTTTAGGGTGTGATTCATCTCGTCCTGAAGTAGATGGCTAAAACAGGTCAGCTGAATCATGTTTTAAAAGCACCTATTTCTCTCCATTGGAAGTGGAGGGAATCTACAGTGACAACTTCAGACGTTGACAGCTCAAGTTAAATAAAATTACTTTTGCCATAATAGTCCATAGAACTGTTGTGCATAATCTTGTGCTTTTTGCACCATCATTTCGCATGTTCATCTTATTTGTTTAGAAACATTCAATGACTTTTTCTTTTCCTCTTACTCCCTGTTAAACCAATCTTCTTACCTTCTTTTTTTTCCCTACCTACACTGTGCTGTGCATCCTTTCTCTATTCCCCTCATCACCATAAAATCAGGCTTTAAACCAGTAATTTTAAGCCAATATTTGATATAAATGCATGCCATATCACCAAAACTGTGAGATTCTGCAGTACTGCCTACTTGTCTTGTTAGTGTCACCACTAGTCTGTGGCCTTTTGAAATACAAGTCCCATAGCAGAATTATACCAGTTGTCTGATATAGGAGGCCAAGATCAGGCAAAAGACATTCCTGTGTTGTTTCCCCACACGGACGACACAGCACCTTTTCACAAAGGATGTCATTTAACATCGTAACAAATTTCCAGCATTTCCTGTACCTACCCGTGGATGCCACAAGTTAGAAAACTGTTGTCTTTGTCACCTTCGCTCACATATGAAGCAAGGATATTCCAGTAATCGCCAGTGGCTTGGGAGTGAGGACGCAAATATAAAGTCATATAAATAGTAATGTTAGTAGGTGGTACAGCAAACACAACTTTTCTGCATTTTGCCATACCTCAGTCCTAGAAGTACATGCCAGAGACAGTGATGTCTCTTTTGAGCTCTTCTAGAAATTAAGTGTGAATGAAAGCCTAAACAGTGGTTGCAGATCTTTGCGTCTGTTCCATTAATTTCTCCAACACGGAGCATTGCCTTAGCAGAATCCTGCAGGAAAGCAAATGGCAATAAATCTGACTTCCCTCTGGGTAAACCCTGCAAAGGGATATAAAAGAGTGGGAGATGGGGTATGAATTTCATTTCAGTAAACCAGTAATCTGGTTGGGCTAAATCTGGGGTGGAGGACTCAGATTAACTCCCAGCTACATACTGCAGGTTTTCAAATTTTCATAGTGTAAAAAGCAAAAAGGAACTCTTAGATCATCTAATCTGCTTTCTTCTCGATCACAGGCACTTATCTTTCACACAGTTATCCCTACCTTGAGCCAAATAGCTTCTCTGCAGCTAAAGTATATCTTCCTGAGAGGCATCTAATCTTGATTTGAAGATCTCAGGAGATGGAAAATCCACCACTTCCCTCTATAATGTGTTCTGATAGCTAATAGCTATCAGCATTAAAAGTGTGTGCCTTATTTCCAATTTGAATTCATCTGGCTTCAGGCTCCAGCCTTTGGTTCTTATTATGCCTTTCTCCACTAGATTACAGAGTCCTTTCATATCCATTATTTTCTGCCTGAGAAGGTATATATGCCATAAGCAAGTCACCTCTCAATCTTCTGCCTCATAAACAGAAAGATCCAACTCTCTAAATCTCTCACCAGAAGGCATTTTGTCCCGTTTTCAAAACATTTCTGCATTCCCTCTCTACCCTCTCTGGTACCTCCACTGTGTCTTCCGAAAATGTGGATTGCAGACTTGATGCAATCAATACTCTGGCATTGGCCTCCCCAAGTTATAACAGAAAGACCAGCTCTCCTGCTCCCTCACTGGCCGTTCAGCAATTGTGTTGGGTTTTTTTGCTTTATCATCCCATTCTGAGCTACTGTTTGGTTGCTTGTCTAGTATGAATCTTCCATATTTTTAAGTCACTGCTTTCAGTTATTCAGTTCTGTGGTTTTCATCCTCGTTTCTAGAAAGGTAATTTAGGATTGGGCTGTATTAAAGCACCCTATTTCTAATAACCTAGTTTACTAAGCAATCTTTTCCATCTCCACAGTGTTCTCTTTGTTGCTTACCACTGACTTATCCGTAAATACTTCCAGGAAGGGTTCGGACAGGTAACGTTGTCTGGTTACCTTTATAGCATTCCTTGTATGTCAGGACTTGTTCAAAATTATCATCAATGTACTGAACATTTCTCCAGCTGCTCTTAGGAATTCTTAAATGCTGGTTATCCAGTGCTGCTGATTTCAGAATATTAATCATTAGGTTTTTTGTTGTTCAACACCCTCTTTGATTACTAATGGGGAATCCTCCTCATTATCTTTATGCGATACAAGTAGGACTGACCATTTTTTTCACCTTGGAATGATTAATTCACCTAAAGACATTACTTTTGATGGATCTAAAAGTATCCAAGAATCTGGGACAAACTGGATCAACAGTTGTAAGGCAAACAGGTATGGCAGGATTTAAATGTCATGCCAAAACCAGAAAGGAGTTCTGCTTTCTTACACTTCTATGTCCGTGTATGAAGTGGGAAAGGAAAGCTCAAATCTCTCTCTTTTTGACTGGGAGTAAGAATATGACCCTGTTCTCTTGTCTCACAGAAAATGGCTTAAGCACTGAGATAGAGGAATTCTGGACTGAACATCGTCTTCTGAAGTTACACCACCTTTTCTAAGCACTTAGATACACATGGGGATACTGAGAGCAAATGCAGATGGACTTTAAAACGTTCTTTATCTATATGCTGATATATTTTTTTTTTAAAGTCTGTTTGGCTTTACCTGAAATGAAATATATTGCTTTGATTGCCAAACAACAAAAAATCGATCATTCATACAACACACACATAAATATATAATTATTTTTTTCAGATTCAAACCAGAAATATTTATTAAGAAGTCTACTCTTTCCACATCATAGTGAGAAGTTTCACCACCTCAACTTTCTGAAAGTTCTGCGGTATATGTAGATTATTTTGTTTGTGTAAAAGTTAAAAATGCTGTTGTGTTTATAGCTCTGTTTGGCATACGTTTTTGCTTGGTTCCTCCAGTTGCTTATATTAATTTTCTGCGCTTTATAGGTTCTACTGGGATATACATAGCTTAGGTCTGTACTGTATTTGTCAGCACAAAGTCTTTCATTAGTAATGTCGTTTTGAATGCTCCATCTACTCTTCAACCAAAGATAGTACCCAACCTACCCATGAGATGGAGCCCACTTGTTTCTGCAGCTCCTTGGTCTAACAGAATGAGGTCCCAACGTGCCAGTATTCCACGACAGCAAAACCTGCATCTTCAAATGTATTATGCAACCAAGGTTTCAACAACAGTGTTTTCTGTCTTCTGCTCTTGCTTTTGGGATCAGAAAGATTTCCCAGCAGATCATGTTTACTGCCTTCTTCACAACTGTGGCACCACCCTCTCATCTGCTATTTCATTTTATTCCAGTGAATACAGCATTATTATAGAATGATATACTGAGTGAGTTCATAAAGCTTCCTAGTCTTGGTATGGTTAACTTGTCTGCTCTTCAGCAAAATAACTGAAAACAGTCCACAGCTGATCTGAGGCAACGTACAGCAGTGTTCCTAGCCTATGTCTATACCATTAATCAGAAAAGGTCCAGGAACTAATCTCTTCCCCAGAGTCCAATGGCACCCGCTGGGAGATCTACGCTGCTTAGGACTCTTCCTTTTGGGGGGCCAGTTTGTTTTTGAATCACCTTCAGACATATTCTGCCAACAACTAAGCAGTGGAAACCTTCAACATGAGGTTTTCAGGGCCACAAAGCCCCATCCACACTTTGCCTAACAGTTAGCATACACACTCAAAATTCATTAAGACCAGCAAAAATACCTAGAAATTTACTGTTTATTTAGATATCTAATCTACTTTTTTACAGGTTGTTAATTTAGCCAACTCAAAATTCGGACCTTAAATGCTTCTGCTGAACCAGCCTCGTATTATTTGATCACCCCATGAGCTAGGGTCTGGAGCACCCCCTTTACCCAGGGTCAGGCACTGGTCTAAATCTCTCGTTGCTGAGCTCCGTTGCTTCAGTGGCAGGAGAAGTCTTCACACAGAGAAACCTGATAGGATGCAACTTTGAGTTATCCTTAAAATGGGAGACCTCCTGCTGGGTCCCGGTGAAAGGCACACAGATTTGAGCCACTGCCTTAACTGCTGAGATGTGCTTATAGGGTAGGAGCAAGCATCCTCCGTAGGCGACGAATTTGGGAGCCCAGCGGAAGCAAGGAGCCTGGCATCACCACCCAGCGCTGCCCGGTGGAGATATCCCCAGCTACCTGGGAGCCAGCTGCCTGAAGCTGGAGACTGGGGGGGGGGAACAACCAACAAACCAACCAAACTCAAAGAAGAACAAACAAACAAACAAGAAAAAGACAACTAACGTGCAGTCCAACAGACCTTTTATCCTGGAACAGTTGCGCATTCAGAGACTGACGGCTTCCTCTGAATCACGCTGTACTACAGCCCCAGACAGAAAAGTGGCTTAGATAATATTGACAATCAGTGCCTATTCAAATGCCCATTTTAACTGAAAGAAATACTGCACGTATCAAAGAGCAATATTTAGGATACAAAATCTCACCTTTCTCTATTGTTATGTAACGTAATAGCCATAAATGCATATACTTCTTAACTAAATAAAACGGTTATATACCACTTTGCTTCTTATGACATTTATCACAAAAAGCTACTTAGTGCAGTCCAGTATTGTGTTAGGGAAATGAGAGGAGCACTTATTCCTTCACATTAGTTAACATGTCAAAAGCTTTTTATCTCAAAGATATTAAATGGTAAGAACAGTGTGTTTCAACTTCTAAATTGTCATACATCAAAGATTTTGGAGGACTTCTTTTTTAAATTGACAGTTGTCATTTAATATACAGTATGATCCAAAGCATATTATTTCTGAATGTTACCAGGGAGATTTCATTGGCTTTTGTGACATTTCCAGTCTTTGGTATAATTGGCTAACAGCTTTTTTAACCTAATGTCTTTTAAGAAATACTGTACCTGGTGGTCTGGGGTATCACATCTTCTGTTTTCTCTTTTCTTTGTTGTCCAAAAATGTTACCGTAATGATAAAAAGTGACATTATTTTAAAAGATAAGAAACACCAAAATTATTTTCTGCCTGACCTTTACAGTTACCAGAACAAGCAGCTTCTGTTAGCAAAATAGTTCAAGCTTTTTATTACAAAGGATATTTGGCAGTATTCCATAAGAAAAAAAAAAATACATGTAGTTCTTGTCAGGGGAAGTCATTAAGCCCTCTCTCCTTATGCCAGGCTAACATTTTAACAAAAATAAAATTCTGGATATTTTAAGATGGAGGAGGAAGTTGACTGTGAGAGGCAGGGACATTTCACATAATGCTCTTTATGAATGTACTAATGTGGTTTTATGTCTTTGAGTGCACCACACTGAAGGAAATACAGTGGGTTTACCCAAGAGTTCAAGGAGATTTTGGTGACCTTCATTTCCCAGCTGCACACTTATGCATTCAGAGTTTTCTTCTTCACCCCAGTCTGTTGCGTTATGAGAACAACGCTCCTTCTTTAGGGGAGGCTGGGGGGTAAGACAGATAAATGACTGAATGGCTAAATATGGTTAAATCACTATATTTACAGTTTTTAAAGTAATTATGGCTACTCCTCAGCTGTACTGTTTTTGCCAGGTAAAGGCTTACGAATCAGTTGTTAGCTCCACTCCACACCTCTCATTGTCGGTTTTACACGTTACCCCAGAACTTTAGAGGTGGAAGTGCTTAAGAATTCAAAGACACATCCAGCACAGATCCTTTTAACCGCTGTTGTCATTGCTCTGGTTCTTCAGCCCAAGTAAGGATGATATATGTCTTGCTTTCAGCTCACATGACAAAGATATGACATTGTTGTCACTGATTCTTAAGAAAAACTGTATGAGTCAAATTACAATAGCAACAAAAGTTAGAACAAAGCCGTCTTTCTTGTTGAAATGGTTTGCTGGTTTACTGTCTTTTGCTCAGCTGGTGGTACTGTACATAGCCTGCAAATGGATGAAATACATTTTAGGCGCATGAAAGAAAAAATACTACTTAAAAACATAAGATTCCTTTAGGAAAATAATTGGAGGCAGCTATAGTCATTAACTCTGGAATACATAATTCTTCCAACAATTCTTAATATAAAGTGAACGCTGTTGCATGCCACAGTGTTAAAGAATATGTGAGTTAAATATCTTCCTGCTTCAAAGATGCATGGCCTAAAACCTGAGAAATTACAGTGTATGCAAATGATCATGAAGGACTGACTTTACTGACCATTTCTTTGTGTTTGGGGGATAGATTTCTGCATGGCATAATATTTCCACTTGCATTGGTTTCCTGGCATGAAAATGTTTATTGCACTCATTAGCTAAGAGGATGTCGGCACTGGTCCAATGAACACAGATCTGCCTTCTGATTTCAGCCATTAAATTGCAATGGGATTCATAGGCTTAACATTGTGGGTGTGAGAATAATAAAATGGAACTCCATCTTTAGCCCAGTTACCATGGATGCAGTTAAAGGTCATAGTGGCAGCTGCTAACTAGTTGCCTTTTTAGCTGTATTTCCCCTCCTGCTATGTGTTTTTGTGTACCTTAGTTTCTTCAGGTCTGCCTTAGAGCAATTCCACTTCCTTAACTTGGCATATGGGTGTCTTCCTCAACATGATGGGTGCATTCCCATAAATATGGTTGCTACGGGCATCCCTTTATTCAATTATTTGTGTTTTAGTGGAAAATAAATGTAAAGACCTTAGCGAAAAAATAGAAATGCAGCCTGCTCAGCATCCCGATTTCTATTTTCTGCACTCTGCTTCACTTTCCTAACTGGGGGGGGAAAAAAAAAAAAAAGAAAAAAGCCCGGTATATACTGAATTCCCATCCCTGTTTAAACTCATAATGGTTTCAGGCACTGAGGCATTCACAATGGAATGTGGAACATCAACTACTACTTCTTCCTTCGGCCCAAAGTCCTAGGAGTTAATTCCCTGTACTGCACGAAGTGTCAGAGTAATTACTGCTGATCAGCCCTATTTCTCAGCATTCTGTCCCGCTTTGAGAGGCACCCTGTTTATTGATGCACCGCCACATCATCACAGTGCTTTCATTCAGGCAAGCAGCTTAATCGAAAGGGCTTGGACAATGCAGGATTTTCAAAGAGAAGAAGTGGAAAAAAATTAAAAGTAGCCAAGTAAAATAAAGTGAATAGTAAAGAAACCTGAAAGCTCTACAAAATATTTCCTTATGTCAACACTTCTTTTCAATAGATTTTAAAACTCCTATTCATTTCCAAAAGAAGGTACTGTGAGTCTTTTCTGTGGTGACTCAACTACATGATCACATCCTTTTTGAAGATTTTTAAGAGCACGGTGCTGGAAGCCCTCCTTGAGGAATGTTTATTGTTTTTTGTTCTGTTTATATACAGGCTATGACTGTGTCAACCTTTATGAACCAGAATACAAAGAAACTTTTTTTCAAGTTTTTGCCTCTCTGTTTTAAAGATACATTTATATAACTTGTCATTTCACGAAAATAAATTAAGTACTATATGAGCCAAATGTTTCAGTTCCACACAAGGGTGGCTTCTGGTTCTCTTTGGCAGCATGCCACTTTATTCATTTTTATTTCAAACACAATGTGAAACTTTTTATTTTAATATAGTACATAAGTATGATGGCTATAAAGCCTACACTGTGACTAATTCATGCTCCTCCTCTCCTTGCACTTCTGTGAATTTTAGAAGGTGGCAGAAAGTTACACTGAATTCATTTCAACTTAAATACTATCAGGCTTTGTGTGTTTGTTAGAGAGAGAAGAGAGATTTATTTGGGCCGGCATTTTTATTTAGGACTCAGTGTTTTCCTTGATTAAGTTGCTTTGGGGCACCATTTTTGTAGGTCTGGGGCGAAAGTGAGTTTTTAGTTGAGTCTGTTTTGCCGGGAGAAGTGAGATAGATTGCCGCACGGGAGAGGAAACAATCAGGTAATGACAAACACGAGTGTAAACAAACCAGTTATCTAACTGTTTGCCGAGATTCTTTTAATGACATCACCCCCTCTGTGGTATTGCTTCATTAAAAAATAATAGTAAGTTTCATAAGTTGTTCAGCAGTGTTGTTGAAAATATCAGACTAAGACTGCTACAACTATTACAGTGTCCCGTTTTACTGTTTCCACCGCCATACTTTTAATCAGAGAATTTCTTCTTGTGCCTTGTTTACTGTTGATATTTTCTGGCTGATTGGATAGGAATGACATTTTGACAATTTACTGTAGCAGTAAGCACTGTACAAACAAAAGGTGCTGATGAAAACTCAGAACCCATTATTATGTAAATTATGGCTGACTAACACAGATTCCATCTCCCAGTCACCATCATTGAGACCAGTTTTACTCAATGATAATAATTTTCATGATTGCAGTCTTCAGAGAGATCAGAAATATGCTTTAGCTGTTGCATTTATCTACTGTGGGTACTTGACCCTTAATTAAATTCTGAAACTTTTTTATATAATAAAGTAAAATACAGCTGACACTTCTATTCAAACAAAGAGCATCAAACATAGATCTACTAAATAAGATAAAGGTATTTCAGACTTACCTTGTTGTAATGCTAGTAAACACGAAGACTACAACATCTTTTGAAAGAGAGCTTGAAGTTTAAAATGAAAAAAAAAAAAAAGAAAAAAGCGTGCTGTTGGGCAATTGAAATGTTGCACTTCAGTGCTGTGTCTGCTGAATGCTGGGCTTGCTCTGCAGAATGATCTTGAACTTTATATTAAAATATGCATGACAGGAAAAAAACCAAATGAGCCTTGAGTATTTAGATGATGTTCGTCTGCTCCCATATATTATTGCAGTCATAAGTGCAAAAAGATTAGAAAATAAAATAATAGGTTATTTAATGTTGCCCACTAACTTTCCTAAGACGGTATTCTCCCAGATCTTGAAAACTGTGTTTTGTAAAACTATTCCTCCTAAAAACAGATTAGAAGCAACTCAATGTGCTGCACTACTGAGGGGCTTGTGTTCTGCTGCTACCAGACACAAAAATGACTAAACATCGTACAAACAAATCATTTAATTGGGTATATATATATATATGTTCCAAAAACAGGACTGGGGAAGAGGGATACACTGTAGAGAAAAAGGGAGCAGGGCTTTTTATTTGACATTTTCATTTTTTAAGACAGCTCTGTAAGCTTTTAGTACTTCTTTCCCCTCTCTCCCCCGCATCCAGTTTTCTCCTCTCCTCCCCACTCTCCTCACCAGTTTTTCAAATAAGAAAATGGCCATTCCAGGTAAGCAGTAACAGTCAAGCTTAAAAAGAGGCAGGGTATTATAAAAATGAAGATTCAGTATTTCTTTAGACATAGCACTTTGCTAAACTGTCAGTTCATAGAGCCAATGAGCTAAGAAAAGTAATTACTTAAGTGGATTTCATGAAGAGTAGAAAGATGATTGTGCCACATTAAATAACAATTGTATCCTTAATGATGTGTTGGACTGTAATACAAACATCCTTCTGCCATTATATGCACTACAATATACCTTTCTAATTACTCTGGTGGCTTCCTCTTCCTTTATTAAGATGCTATGCTTTCAGAGACTATGTAAGCATTATATGAGGGTTGTTTTTTTTTTTTTAAACTACATTGAGTGCAGCTGCGTGGTCATTGATAAATTGGTTATAAATTACTGACACATTGTATATGAATGGAATCATTGTTTTATTCCTTTTCTTTCCTTCATGAAATACAAGTTTTCTTAGAAGAGATATAATGAAATTCAAGAAAATTACTTCTCCAGGTTTTTTTTGTTATTTCTAGATATGTAAGCAGTATAGTAATATAAGTCCAGCTAATTAATAAGGCAGATTCAAGACAACATGGTAAACTTAAGAGACAAAGCTAGAATGGGGTAGATAATTTGGTATTACTCATTTCGGTGATTTCCTGCTTATAGCCTGTGAACCCTTGGGGATCCTTGGGCTTCCTGTCAGTGGTCCCTGAAAAAGCTGTTATATTATCTGCAAGCTTAAATATATTACACGGGTGTTCCTCTCCACTAAAAATATTTTTACATTGTCTGTAAATTCAAAGAGGTTGAAAACCACTTCTCCATTTCATTGCTTATATTCTGTCCCTTAGAGATGGAAACCCTACAGTCCTTAGCACTGCTTTCTATAAATCAGCATGCTTTCTATGATTTCTAGAGTTACTTTTGTGCACTATCTGACCACTCATTAGACTCGATTTCCTAACATTTTGTCAGCACACAGAGCTTATACTTGGACCCAGTTAAATTTTGCACGCATTAATAGTCCTGTGGAAGAAAAATGAAACTTTCTTTTATGTGGAAATTCTTCCAAATGTATAAAGGGATTGAAGAACTGGAAAAAAAAATCATAAAATTGGACAATTCCAGATTGTCTGTCAGAGCTTCGCTTAACTCTTACAATAGAAATTTTAATGGGAAAAGAAACTTGAATAAATAAGTGAACAAAATAAAACCTGCAGAGTATTCTTCTCTTCTCTTGTCTCTTAGTAGAGATGTGCTCCTTTAACTCATAACTCATGTTCTTCTGCTACCTAGTAATGCCATTAATAGCAATAATTCTAAGAACAGTCCACTCCACTTTTATGCACATTGCACTGCAGTCCCAAATTGGGTAGTCAAAGTCATGCCTTGGGAATTTTATTAGTAAAATCCATAGAATATTGTCAAAGTTCCTTACCACTGTTGGGTGATCTGAAGTTAGCTGAGACCAAAGAGCAATATTCTTGTTTTGAAATCAAGTTTGGCCCTGTTGAAATATGGCAATAATAGGAAAAAAAATGTCATAGTATGACCAAACTACTTTGGGGTTTTCATCAATATTATATTCCCTTTGTGAAAAAATTGGACACATTATAGAGCTAGTTTCACATCTGACTGTTCACACGTTGTCAAACTAAGAAGCAACAACATCCATAATTTAAAATAAAATCTATCTATAAAATTCATCTGTAATTAATGTAATTAATTTCCTACAAGCAACTCGGTAGGTATATATTTCCTCTTTAGTCACAAGTTCTTACTGATACAGTAAGAGCTCTGTGCTTGGATCGCATGCTAGGCAGAATTATGGGAATCTTTATAAAATCCCGGCTACACTGCTTGGTTAGCTAAATTCAGGATTAGTAAATGGTCCTTGGAAAGTAAGCAGAGTAGCCGCCCTGTTACTGCATTTGAAGGGTATATACATAGCAATGTATTCTTCTGCAGTCAGTCATAAGAAGCCTGAGCCAAAAAAAAAAAAACAACATTGCCTGGTAAAACTGCAACTAAGTGAAATTTTGGAGCTGGGGTGAGCAAGTAGCAACTGGGAATAATTTGTCATTCTTACCTGTACTCCTTGTCATCTGCAGAGTACCCACTACTCAATACTCCCCAGAATCAGGCCCACCATGAGGTGACAAATTCCATCGCTCCCTTTTCTGAGAGAAGGATGTACAGATCTTCTGCTTTGTTCTGAAGGTTAGCGCTTACCTACTTGGATTTTCTTAAATCCAAGCAAATTGTATCTTGAAAGTTAAAATAAATTGTTGAAAAAGCATTGCTTATGGCATTTTCCACTGTTCTTAAGGAAACAAATACTGCAGGGAAAGGAAGAAAATGTGAAGCTGGACAAAGATGATTACATACAATGACTCAGGCACACTTTGTAACTTAAAATTATCACATCGTATCACAGATCTTTCTGCCTGCTGGAGAGGATGGTGAGTCAGTGTCTCTCTAAGTTTGGGAAAAACTACTTTTTCCCAAATTGATAGCTTGTATATGTGAAACATATAAGTTACTTCTGGGATATTGGAAATTCTGTTCAGTAGGAGACTTCAACTGTGTTTAGGCACCTAAGTGAAAATTTCCAGTCTTAGAAACCCTTGATCAGAGGATGCCTTGCTCTTGAGTGTCCAGACTCTGCTGGGGTCTTGATTCTCAACAGGCTGTCCAATATTCCTTGTTGCCTGAAGCTCTCGTACCTAGAAATGCTTCTGTGTAAGAAAAAAAGTCATTACTCAGCTTTCATTTTCTACTGGGTTAAGGAACCAGCTTTGGTTTCCAGGTCCTTTTCTTGTTATAGGCTGACTCCAGATCACCCAAAATGGGCTAACGATAAAGTTCACTCCTTTACGTCCAAAGATTGGCATCCAATTTGCTCTAGAACAGCATGAATGAGACTGGCATGCAGAAATAATTCCCTGAAACTAATCTATCTACTGTTACTTGTTAAAAAGCAGGTTGCTTACCGCGGTGGCAGTGAGGGCTGGCGGTAGGGATGTAGTTCCTGCACGCTCAGCACCTGCTTTCTTGAGGGCCACAGTGAATTCTGCTCATTCTCATCATCCCAGAACGTGGTCAGACCTGCTGGGAGGCAGTTTTGCAAGGGGCAGCTCTGTGGTATAGCCAGATTTCTTGATGCCTAAAGATCCTACATAACTGATCATGGGAGCCAACCTTGACAGCCAAGAAGCAGAATACCTTAGTGTAAGTGATGTAGCATTTTTTTTTCTATTTGGCTTTCTATCACAGACCTTGGAATCACTGTACCCATTACCAGTTGGTCTTGGCAACATCTCTGCCACATGGAAAAGTCACCTTATCACACAAACAAGGGAAACCAAGGCACGGGGACTTAAAGTGACTTACCTAAGGTCATATGGCAAGCCTCTGGGGAGGTAGGAAGAGTGCCTGGGTTTGAAATCTGTATCTGAAGCACAAGTCCCTTCTTCTCCCTCCAAAAGGGAGAATACGGTGACAGTCTGTAAAAGGCGTACGGTTAGGACAGGGTATACCTTTGCAAAATTCACTCTGTAAGCACACTTGCTGCTTTAGGCAGCGCCCAGCACCTAACACGGTACGCAGGCGTGCCCCCCCACGCGGGGGTGAGACCAGGCGTGAGCCCCATCTGAAGAGCGGCTGCGTTGAACCCCTCTGCTTACGAGCGAGCCGAGGGGTTTGGTGTAGCCGCGCGTCGGTGTCCGCAGCGCCGGGCTGCTCCCGGAAAACGGTGCGGAGCTGCAGCCTCGCGTGTTCCAGCTTCAGAAAGTAACAGAAGTACGGAACTGGACTCGTAGCGAGACTTTTCACCTCGGTTTTCAGCAAAGTGTCGGGAAGTTGCTTCTTCTGGCCCTCGAAAGGGTGGTGTTGGCTGTCGCACGCCGTTGCCCGCTCCTCGGCGCGGGTCCTGAAGGTGCTTGCGGGGGTTTTGCGTTTCGCCTTCCAGTCAGCTGGGCTTATGAACTGGAACTAAGATCAGAACTGGCAGCTAGGCTCATGCCAAATTGAAGTTTTATTTATTTGGTCGTTTCATTGCAAGGTAGACACTGTGTCTGTGGTTTATGTCTTTAAAATCAAATAAACTATTTATATATAGTGAAGAACTGTAAAACACATAGAGCTTATTCACTAATATTTTTATGGTTTCTTTACACTTGACAAGTAGAGAATTTGTGAAAGTGGTTTTTGTACCCAAATCCCACAGATTTCTTGGGGTATTTTTTAAATTAAGAAAAGGTACGATCTCGATTAGTAATACAAATTTAGCTCCCGTTTTTCCCTAACATTCAGCATGAATCCTTCTGAGTGAATTTTTAATACATATTTTTGATGGCATATATTTGATGAAAACTTAAGAAAATACCATCAACTTTTATCTATTTAACATTTTCATGTTATTAAATGAGGATACCTCATGTGAATTTCAGGTCAGAGTGGAAATATAAATTAGCTACTGTTTTCCTTGCCATCCTGAAATTATTGTTTTGTTTACATCACCATGGAAAGCTTTATGTGAATTTGCCTGCCACACCATATCCATTATACCTTAAAGGGAAAACAGTTTAATAAAAATTCTCAAAACAGCTATTACTTGCCGGATAGGAAACTCAAAGGTTTGCAGTCTTTCAAAGTGTCATTGCTACTGACTTGAGCTTCACAGAGGAAGAAATCAGAACTGTTCTTTCATAGGGACAAATTACTGTGAGCTCCAGATGAAGCCAGCAAAGCCAAGGAGAGGCTCTGGTTTGCAAGCCAGGTCTTGCCTGGAATTTTAGTCCTGTGGACAAGGGGCTCCTGGATGTTTTTGCCGCTCCTGCTGACAGTTTGCCAGGTTGCTCCTGCACACACCTTTACAGCTGCAACTCCTGCTGCACGTGTTGCAGGACACGTGGAAGGTCATTAGTGGTTTCAGGCTGCGTTACTGTCGTCCTAAAGCACAATCTTGCCATGCACTTTGCACTACGAGGGCTAGGAAACCAGTATCTTTCGTAGTAATGACTTCCAGTTTACAGC
Source organism: Aviceda cuculoides (assembly GCA_035590195.1). Classification (NCBI taxonomy): domain Eukaryota; kingdom Metazoa; phylum Chordata; class Aves; order Accipitriformes; family Accipitridae; genus Aviceda; species Aviceda cuculoides. Next base: position 5,331,730 of record JAVJGG010000058.1, on the reverse strand, counting down.
CTTCATTTGTTATATTTCCTCAATAGCTGTTGTGTTGAGATTAACTGCATAAATGGTCTGCAGCTGGCTGTTATGAATTAAGGGAGTTTAATCAAAGTATTTCTAATGTACAGCATAATGATAATACATGGGGGAAGTACTATTTAAGAGATAATGATGGCTTCAGAAGATCACTGTTGTAATGTTTAGTGCATATGCCTTCAGCATTGAATTTGTTGTTGTTCTGAATATGCTTAATGGATCAGTGAAAAGCTGCCTAATGTGGGATTGTTTGATGGGGCTGACAGAGCTGGAATTAGCCCATTGCTGTTTACTGCATACAGCCATTAAGATTAATTGCTGCCAGATAATTTTGACTGTTTTTATCTTCGGGAAAAAGTGTCACTAATGGGTTTATAAATTGGTTCACTATTACTAATAGTAAGGCCAGTGTAACAGGAGAGGATGTCAGCAGCTAATTCTAAAGATAAAGGTAAAAAGTATAAAGTACTATATGACTTGCTAGTTTTAAGGGATAATGTTATCTAATAACAGACAGACTGATATATGATGCTCATTAATGCTATTTCCCGGGCTTTGGGTTGAACCTAATAGATGCTAATAAAGTCTTATTTGATGTACCATTAAAAAGCTCAATCTGTTTTCTGCATTAATGCACAATGTTGTTTATCACATTTTCAGTGACTAAAACCCAAACCCTCAATCTGTTACGTAACTAAACAGTATCAGGCTAGTTATACCTATTTTTGTCTTTGTTTAGAGACACAGAAAAATTTATAGGGCAACCACATTTCTGTATATACTGTAGGCAATTCATATCACTCAGCTTCCTGTCAACAATGACAATACTTGAGATTTCATTTTAACATATCCTCTTTTACATATATCGTCACTGGTAAATTCTTCAGAGCACACCCCCAAGAGATAAATTAATTGGTTTGCAAATGTTAGAAAATAGTGGTGGGATGTGGGCAAAAGACTATCCAAGGAGGACGAATCCACGTTAGAGGTTAATAGTCTGGTACACCACATATACATGCATGTGCAGTGTCTCTAATTTGCTATGTATTAAAATGAAAGTTCTCTGTGCGCTGACTCTCAAATATATCCCTTGTATCTAAGGGCATTGACAAGGGAGGGGGAAGAACATGCACTAAATAGATAGAAAGACAGACAAGGAATGCTTAATGAAGAAGGGAAAACCAATAACTCATGAGTAGTGAAGTTTTTCTCTTCTCAAGTAGAGATAGTGTAAATTATGAAGTGATTCCCTTCTCAAGTCAAAAGAGCATTTATATTTTTCATCACCAATTTTTATAATGTGCTTGAGAACATCTTCAATTTTTTTTGAGGTGCTCTGGATAGGAAAACAGTTCTTGTCTTAAAAAAAAAAGGCAATCTCAAACAATACCAGAAAAAGCTCTCTGCATTATTTTTCCCTTTCAGAATGCTAGCACGTGAAGACCTTTGAGAAGTGAAGAGGAAAAAAATATAGGTGGCAAGGCCTGTTCTGCTTTATTTGCTGTTTCCACAGCAGTACTCCAGGTGCCATTCTTGTTTCTTTGCTGTTGAGGACCTGTATTCCGGTTTAGACCCTTTCCCCACGCATCCACTTTCAACTTCCATCCTTTTGCCATACTTATACCATCTGCCCGCATATCTAGTAATGCATATTGATGTGTGGAGGCCTTATATTATGTAGGGAAGTGGCTACAATCTAAATAGTCTTCCTTTTATTTATGTATCTCAACATTGCACAATGCTGCCTTGACATAGCCATTCAGGTTTTTTCATTAAGTCTAGATCCTGATTTCTTTCTCCCTCGTATCCCCCACCATTGGCTGCATTATCCATATCTAATCAATCATTTTCCAATTAAACTTTTGTCTGTACACAGATCTAGCACTGTTTTGACTTAAATTGATTTAAAATCGGTTTCATTAATTCAGTACAAACTCTATGTAGACACATTAATGTTGGGTTACAAGCAGCTTATTTTGGTTTACTTTTAACTCAATATAAGTTAAACCAAGCTCTGTCAGGCTTATATTGATTTAAAAGAGCTGACACAACCTATTTCACTGTTTTAACTACATTGATTTTAAATCCCGTTCTTAGTTAAACCAACGCAATTTGCACATCGACAGTCCAAAGTTTTGTTCCCAAAAAGTGTTGCCAACATTTCCAAGCGTGGCCCTGCACAGATGCCCATTAGCCTCTCCTTTCTATTGTTAATGATTCTAAATAACGTCTTGAGGCAAGCCTTGATTAGGTTGTTATCCAAGCTGTCCGTGGCAGGCAATTTAGGATGATAGCTTACACAAAAATTATTCCAGAATAAGGTATAGGGTTGTGGGCTGGTTTAATGCAGAGTAGCTGCACTGGAACAGTTCCAGGCAGAGGCACTCCGAGGGAGATTTGGATGTTTTTGTGCCAGTTTGGACAGAACGGGGCATCCTTGCCTGCTCCAGGAGGGACTGGATCCCCCATGTTAGATCAGCCAGCCCAGACATCTTGGGCGCCCTAGAGCGTCTCAAAAAGCACAGAGCATCTGTGTTTGCTCACCTGAATCCCTTCCTCTCATTCTGAAGTAAGAATGATTTTTTAAGTAATCTGCTTCTAAAGTAAATGGTCAGGCAAATTTTTAACCTAAGAGGGAGGGAGGTAAGGGGGGAGAGAAAAAAAGAGCAGAGAGGAGAGGCGAGGTGGAAGGAAGGAAGGAAGGAAGGACGGAAGGACGGACGGAAGGACGGACGGAAGGCAGGAAAGATCTACG
>JAVJGG010000058.1:5296881-5328854 GCA_035590195.1 Aviceda cuculoides | reverse complement strand
GAGAGGCGAGGTGGAAGGAAGGAAGGAAGGAAGGAAGGAAGGAAGGAAGGAAGGAAGGAAGGAAGGAAGGAAAGATCTAAGGACATTTTAGGCAGAATTGAAAAACAGGCGTTAGTCACATCACACAATGGGATCTTATTTCACTAAGCAGGATCCTTCCACTCCTTTACCTTGCAGGTGCACCTGTTTTGGGTCATGCCATACACTCAATGGCTTGCTTCCTAATCTGCTGTTTGGTACAAAGCTGCTCTGATTATGGATTTGCAGAAACAGCACGTTAATCCCGAACTTTCTTTTCCAAATCAAGCAGAGATTCTGGACTGCTTAACCTAAAAACAGCAGTCGCTGAAGATACCCAGGTGTTTCTAAACTAATATCTGTTAGGTGAAACAAAATGACATTCTGCAGAATGCAGGGCCTGATTTTCAATGCAGTGAAGGCAATCTAATACAGAAAGGACTTCTCTAAGTTTACACAGTAGCACCAGTGCCAAAGTTAAGGAATCAAGAGGAACATAGATTTACATTGCAGTGCAGCATAAATGCAACTTGATCAGGAGGGCTATCACAATTTATGTTCATTCTCTAAAACTGCAATGAACACGAGAGCTTCCTGAACTTCCTGAGCATCCAGATGTTTGTGGCTGTGAGTGGCATCTGTCTCACTGGAGCAATCCAGGTTTCCACCTTGCAGTCCTGGAGGATTGCTCAGACTCAGCATAGCCCAAATCAGCTACCCAAAAACCCCAGATGAAGGTACCAGCCAGTTATGAAGTTATTCTAAGCTCTATCCTTTTCCTCCATATATGCTCCATGATGTATGAAGTGAGGACAACAGGCGCTTTCCAAACTTTCCCTTTCCCCTAGCACTCTGTAATTCCACACACTTGCCTGGAGCAAGCCCATCCCCAGTGGATTCTGGAGCAAGAAACAGTAGTATCGCAGAGCATAGCCATATCCACACAGGTCTTGGGATATTGTTCATTTTCCTCCTCCTTTGCCACCACAAGTCCCGCATCGGTGACCCTTACAAAATGAATGTAACCGAGAAGAGGACTCGACATGGGGTGTGCGTTGTGCTCCAGGAGGCGGGACCTGGTTGACGCTGAGAGATGCCTTCAGGAGAGCAGGCTCTCTCCGTAGCCAGTTCAGAGCAGAAACTTCACCAAGGTGCTTTACAGGACTGCCTTTCCCTTTCTATTGATTAGGCAGGAAGCCTTGTAAGACTAACCTCCTACCTGAGGCACTTCATTTAAGTATCTAAATTTAGACACTGTGAAGAGCCCTATAATTTTCTTTCTTTCAGGAAGATTTTTGGTTTGGTTGTCTTCTTTCAGGATGAAATTCACCCCTCTGCAGCATTCCAGTTCAGGATAGATTACTCTTCTAGTTCTTTGCAAACTCTGATTCAAAGATTTTGTTCTAAAATGGAGCAAACCCCATATAAAGCCCCATGAAGTCCTGTTCACACTTAGCCATCCAGCAATATCACTGACTTGGAAATAATCTGGACCTAGAAGGATGTATAGTGTTTAGTTTGACCCATTGGGCGGGCATGAATTCGATCACACAGTCCTGTGTCTCACTTCAACCTCGTCAAGAACCGCAATCCTGAAAAGAAAATCCTATAGGAAACTTTTACTTTAGTTGAGGGGAAAAAAAATCAAGTCAGGCCTCCAAAAATTATAAAGTGTTACACTAATTGCTTCTTTTCACTTGTCACCTTCTTGATTTGAGCTTTTACAGTTCATATTTTTGAACTTTCTCTGCAGTCCAGACCATTAGGAATGTCCTTTTTTTTTTTTCTCCCTTAATAAAAACAGCGATTATCAGGTAATAACAGGATTTTTGAAGCTAAGGCACTAAAAATACTGATTGTTGCAAAATGCATGATTAAATCACAAGTTTGGCAACATCATAAAGTGTCTTTCTGTCCTTTCAAGACTAGTTTTCATATATATGTGTTTGAAGTAATTTCTCAAATGAAATGGCTTTTTTTTTTTTTTTTTTACATATACACAGACTTGTGCAGGTTAGGAAGAAAAGCAGGGATGAACCCAGGCCATGGATAAGTGCTGGGAAAGTGTCAAGTGATAGATCATTCAGCCATTCCATTTAGCAATGCCAAAAAATCTTTGTCTGATTCATGAAATGTTATGTTATCGCCACACAAGGATATGTGGGGTGCTTTTTACAACTGAGGTATGAATGTAATAGGCTGCAAAACTTTCTTTCCCTAAATTCAAGCTTGAAAATGATATGCTGAAATTTTCAAATTGACCTAATTAATAATACTAGGAGCAAATGTAGATACTTAATACAGCAAATGAAATAGGTTAGGTTTTGGGGGGTTTTTTAATTCAAGTCATGGATATATTATCCTGAAATTAAACTATTTAACATGGAAGATTCTCTCAGCTTCAGACAGTTTTAGGCCAATTCTTCCCAGACTGCAGCTATTACCTCAAAAAATTACGTAACTTGCCTTTTTTCTGCAAATCGCTGAAGCCCGACTGGTGCTCCTTTATTAACATCAGAGCTGTCAGCATCTCAGGGAGGCAAGAGAAGAAAGCAAAGCGTTCCTACCAGCAGCAACAAAACCATGCTTGCACTTAGAGGAATCTTCCTTCAATCCTCTTTACACCAAGCAGAGAACTACTTAAAGTACAGTACGCTGAAGGTGGGATTCATTTCACTTTTGCTATCTATAAGATAGAAGGCTCTGTTAGATGTCTATAAGGTAAAGTCAGCTTGACTCCGTCTCTAGACAATGAAGAGAGATAGGCACCTCCAGAGGGTGATTCATCCCACCCGAAGACAGGTATCGAAGAGAGATGGAAGGAATCGCCCTTTGGAGATGCCTATCTCTCTCCAGTGACTACAAAGGGAGTCTGTGGTGAGTGGCTTAAACTTGACAGCTAAAGTTATGTGAGATGAAATCTAATCTTAAGCATAAATAACACAGGAGGAGCTTTACTCTCCTGTACTGAGAGGAGGTTATTAGTGACGGTTATTGGAAGCATTCTGCATTAAAAATGCACAAATTGCATCGTGCTTATTAGCTAGCATGAATTAACTCGATTGTGCATATAACTACGCTGATATGTCATGGGTGTCAGAGCCTCTGTGAAAAGTAAGAAGGGCAAGTTCAGTAAGGGACACGGTTCCGAAAGAGCGACACACTCAGCTGGGACCCTGACCAGCTTCCGAATGCTCCTGTTCCTCTCGGTGCTAACCGTTTAACAACTGACTTACAGCAGTGACAACCCTGTGCATCTTTTTTACCATCTAAGTGCCATTTGCCTCTGTTCTAGTTGAGATCCTACCAGTATGGACGTTTAGTCAACTTGCATTTTACAGGAAGTGGAACTGTATTACGATAACAGTAAAAGAGTCAGAATATACTCCTTTCGCACTACTTGCATTAACTTTCCAGTCCATCAAAGTATGCTTCGTTTTAGTTGAGAATCTGAAAACAGGCGAAAGATATCTTCCCCTGGAAACTATAAGCAGCAGTCTGTGTGGCACCAGCTGACTGGCTTTCACGTTGCTTCAGACTAATCCTGCCTAGAGCAGGTGGGGGCCTGAGGAGTAATAGCTCTTGACCCTGGCTCTCCTTTAGGCTCCATACAATGTCTTCCTGACCCTAAAGCTTCTCTTTATTTCAGTTCAAAGAGTCTGACATCAGAGAGGATTGTGCTGGAGCCAACGAGGCTGGCGGGTGTTGCACCACGACGGTGACCACACACGCGGCACGCCAGAGGGTTTGGCGCGACGGGGTTGTCTGAGGGTGCAAAGCCTGCTGAAAACATGGCTGGGAACAAGAAGTAGTGGGAAAATCAGCCCAGTAGAGGATCCAGATACCAACTTCTGAACTGGTTGTTGTCCTTTCTTAATATAGCAGTGTAGGAATACTCAAATGGACCTTATCTGGTCATGGCTTTGGCTGTTTTGATGAAAGGACCCAAATTTCAGCTTTTGTCTTTGCAGCCCCTACTAGATAGGTTGTCAAAAGAGAAAGAATTTAAGACACCTCTGCAGCCTGGGTATTTGTGTCTTTATTAATAGTTTCTTGAGGACAAAAGCGGAGAGACATAATTTTATGACTGCACCCAGGAGTTTAAACGCTCTGTCAAATCAGCCTTGCCACCACTCTCTCCTGAACTGTACTGTGGGCATCTACATAGCCAAGGTTTCACCCCAAGAAATTTCCTCTGATTTAAATCAATGTGAGTAGAGAATGAAGGCCTTTGCACTTAGTTTCAGGTGACTTCTTTGGAGATGTAATTCATGTGTATCTGAGTATTTCATCACTACTTAGATGTTCTGTCAGCTCCACCTTTTAAATCTAGGTATTTTTAGTATTCTTAGTGTAACACATGCATGAGAAAATACTGTAGCTGTGAAAGTCCAGATTGTGCAATCTACTAACCTACAAGGTACTGTCACTTTTATGTGCCCTATATTTTATTCATCCATAACTTAAATAAATGCAGATTTTTTAGCTCTTGCCTTGCTTTCCAGTCCTCAGTGTTTGGAATTTGAGAATCAGGTCATCTAGATAAAAACTACAGTATTTGCTCACATGCTATGCACCTTCAGTAAGAAGCACTACACAAATAAACAGTATTTTACAGCTTCCTATAGGAAAAATTTCAAAATATCACAACTAGATGGGGTTTATTTCATTGTTCTTAAAGATATCAATTTGATTTTCATGGTAGTCTCAACCCTTACACAAGTAAAACTAAAATCAGAAACTTGTATTTAAATCATCCATCTAGACAGAAAGATTTATAAAGTACCATTTACTTGGTGAATCTTTCACTCTAAGTTATCTAATGGTTTTCTAAAATTAGATACTACTTTCAAAAAATCAACTCTGTTGGAGTTATTAACATAGCACCTTTTTAGGAATATTGTTAGATACACAAACATCTGGGAAAAAATACTGGAGGAACAAGTTGCATCACCTTTGAATGTGCTTAAAGCAACACATTAAAAGTACTGGCAAGGTTGGATTTGTAGGAAGAAGCAAATTGGTTGAAACTCTGACCCCACTGAAATTAATGAGATTTCACCCTTTGTCTTTTACCATTCAGACACATTTCTAGTGACCATGACCATGAGAAAGATTCTTGCACAAGGACATTTGAAATGATAGGCTCTGTCTCTTGAAACGATAGGTTGATATGGCATTTCTGTGCTTCAGAATTTCTTGTAGTCAGTGCACAATATGTGTCCCAGCTTGAAGGCTTCTAATAGTTGATAGAAGATAAAAATAAATGTTGCTATTTACAGATCAAAAAATTCTTAAGAGCAGGAATGAAAAATGTTTTGACTGTTTCATAAAACAAGTGTGAAAAATGGCCAGTGAATAATTTTAAAGGGTTAGTGTTAAATTTGTATTACTGCAGTTAAATCCTAGGTAGAAATTGGAGCACAAATTCAGTAAAAAATAAATAAAAGGATCTGATCTGCATTCCGCAGACTCAGTCTCTAAGTCTCCAGTATTGGGGTGTTGAGCCTTAAATGTTCCTGCCTTCTATAATATTTCTTCAACTATATTCCAGTATCTCCTTATATCTAACAATTTTAATGGGGCCGCTACTTTCTTTCAATCTCTTGATTTTATGGGGTCAAAAGTCTACGATACTTCCTAGGATGCATCTGACCCTTGAAAGCACAACATGTGAGATCTGAAAACAGCAACTAGCCTTTGCCCGAAAGCGAGAGCCAGGTTGCCAGAGAGCATAAAATCACCACAAAAGATAGAGATGGATAAGATCTGGGGAGAGGGGAGAGGGAGTGAGGGAAAGGAAGAAAGGATTGAAGAAGGATTGAGGTGGTTGGAAAGACACTATGAGAAGTGCTTGGATCTAGCCCGGTGAGGCTGTACAACGCTAACTACACTGATAAAAACACACCAGGTCACAGGAGCTGAAGGTAGTAAAATAAAAACGTTGAAAGAAAATGAGAGGGTTGGACCCAGAGAAAGCAGAAACGGACAAGAGTTAAAAGGGATTTAGCGAAGCGCTGGGATGTTGAGAGCCTTCTGATATTTTTACTGAGGAGCTGAGAGTCTGGCTGGCTCAAAGCATAAGCAGCAGCGGGCAGTGCCCCAGACTATCGGGGATGGTGTTACGGAATCCTGGGTCTGTGCCGGTGCTTCAGGAGGGCCAGCTTGCATCTCCCTTCCCCTCCCTGTCCTGAGCTGGAGTAGCTCTCAGCAAGGCAAAATTCAGTTTTGCCTCCAGCGCTGAACAGCCCTGGTGTCTTTGGTTGTCAGGAATATCTGTCATTACTAAATGTCCACCAGACTTAAGAATGATCCGGGGCAGCTGCTAGAAAAAAAGACTCAATCCCTCATTTAAAAGAAAAAAAAAGAAAAAGAAAAAGAGAAGATGCTCACTGCCTAAGGACTGCAGGCTGGTGATCCTGGCTTCAACACATGCGGAACTTAAAGCATGTCAATAGGACATTGGCTTCAAGGGTACAACTTCTGTGTTTAAAGTTAGTCATATCTCAAAGTAATCTGCCAAAGACCTTCACCGAATGAAAGGCTAATGTGTAAAACACTTAGCTAGCCATAATATGACTGGGACAAAGCACCATGATTTGGTAATGGATAACCTATCACTCTTTTCTTCAAGCATTCCTTGAGTGCATCAGCAAAATTCAAGATAAAAAAAATGGCATTGATCTAATGTATTTGGATTTATTGAAAGTGGTTTTGCAAGTTCCTTGTAGGAAACTGTCCAAAAAGTAACACCATGCAGGAGTACACTGGATTAAAAACAGAGCATCGCAAAGCAGAAACTCCTCCATTTTCTAGCAGTAAAAAAAAAAAAAAAAAAAGAAGTAATTAATACCCAGATACTCCAAAGCTGCATGTTGCCATTGATAGTGTTTTGTAAGTTAGTGACATGAAAATCTGTGTGAACACTGAGCTGACCATGCTTAGGGGTATCACAGAGGCTGATCAACACTAAAAAAGTTTATGGAGGGCTCCAGAGAGGTTGAAGGCAGGGAGGTGAAAGGACAGCATGGTAGCAGGTGAAATTCAATGAATGCAGGTTAAAGCGTGTTGAAGGAGGAATCATTTGAACTACTGAGATCTCTGAGTTTAAAGAGCGATGAGTTTAAAAAGCAGTGAGTATAAGTTAATGAAAGTACCTTCTGAAAGGAGAAGTGGTGATTGCTGCTGTGGTGCAGTTATTTGCTGAAAAAGGTTTGGCATTCCAGAAGGCTTCAAAGAGCAAAAGAAAACAATAATATGAGAATTATTATAATGTCAGTTTATGACAGTGGCATAGTATTACTGGGGGAATGATCTTCTTTTCAAAAGGCATTCTCTCAAAAAAAAAAAAAAGCATAGCAAAAAAAAGAGAGAATTCAAAAATGTTTGGGGAAATCATGAAGGATATGAGACAATGAGATAAAAAAGAACTTTTTCAAGAAAAGGATATAAGACTAGTGGTTTTGCACATTAATTTCCTATTGACAAGACTTCACTCTCTGACCAAGTAGGTGCTAGTGTACTAGTCAAAGATACTGGTAAGCAGAGGTAAGATACTTTGGTAGGCTCAGCACGGTCCTAGCCCAGCATGGGAATTCTTATGTCATCACAGTTAATAAGTTACTGGTTTGGCTGCAAAATAATTCCTGTCCCTGTCTGCATCCTCTGTCTACACTCTGACCTCACTGGCTCCAAGACATTTGACAGAGTAGTGCGATCTAAGAGATACTCCAGTTCCTAAAGGTTTATAGGGATCCAGGCACAGATGAAGGAACCCCTTAAATGCTCCGGGGGATGGAGATTTACACCTTCTTGAATGGGAAAACCTGCAGTGGAGAGTGACTTCATAAGAGACCAAACCTGTAAAAAGATCCAGGACCTTTTTAGAAACCAAAATACAACAGTCAGGAAACAGATTCACAGGAAAACAGATTTCATTAGTTCCAGGGCTCCAGGGACTTGTTTCAGAAATCACCTCACCTGTCTTACAGGGCTAAATAATCAGGCACAAGGATACGTCTTCATAGACAAGTGAAGATGCGTCTGGCCTGCCTGTACACGGAGCTCTTGAGGTGTTCTGTAAGAAAAAAGGTAATGTTTAGGCTGAGGATCTTCTCTGTGCTTCAGGACTGACATCGGGCAGGTCTGGAGATTGAATCCTGCCAAATGCTTACTTTTTGTCCAAGTCTGTCCTGGATGCTGGTCTTACTGGGGTAATGGACAAATCTGATCCTGAAACAATGAACAATTAAAACGATGTAGCCCCTCTGAGCTCTAATAGCAACCATTGTATTGCACATGTGTGGGCAAGTGATACAGACAGGCAACACGTAAAACCATGGATTAAAGTTTAACCCTTTTCCTGAGCAGCATAAGACAGTTGCCAGGCTACTTCTCTTTCTGCTGTCTCCACAGTTCCACCATGAAAAAAACACCAACTTCCCTTAAATTCTTGAAGAACCTGACTGATCTGAGCCCCAAAAGTCACAAGCTTTAGATGTCTCAGTCTTAAATGTTGTTGCACATATATGTTCATGAAGATAGGTGTACGGATCCGAATATTTGTCCAAAGACAACATAGTGCCTTGACCCATTTCTTATAATTAAAAAATTCCTGGACGCAAGTTTATCTTTCCAAATTTATTTGCCTTTTCTTGGTCTATAACAGTAGTTACTTGTTTTGTGGCTTAGAGTCTTAATGTCTTCCCTTTCAGTCTCAGCTGCAGTAATATTTGTTTTCCTTATTTCTGCTCAAGGCTCTTTCTTCTTTTGCAGCCTGATTGTATCCTTATAGTATATCTGTTCAGCCCCCTTCTCTCTATTCTTCTCATTTTACTCTCTTTCTTGCCCCATCGTCACTTACTGGCAACTTCCCGATCTTACCTTCACAGGTAAGATCTTTGAAATCACTCGCCCCTCACCAGCTACTTATCACCTCACTAACTCTTCGACTCCTTTTTGTAAGTTAGGCTGAACAGATATTAATAAAATAAATGGGTTTGGGGCCATGTTCTGCACTGAGACAAACCGGCACAGAGTGACACTCAGTGACAGTCACTTATCTTCTGAGATACACCCCAAACCCTGCCCAGGAACAGTTTGAAGACTACCAAATAGCCCAGGGCAAAACCCTATCAGAGACCACTCAACCTTTCCAAAATGGACAGTCACGTTCCAGTACCACCTCTGGCACTGTTAAATTTACTACCACAGCCATATTCACCAGCAGCAGAAACAACCTTTAAGGCAGTGATGTACATAACAGCGGGCTCCTGTGGTTTGCAAAAACTGTAATTCTAAACCAGACCCGAGCCTTTTCCTCATGTGAACTGATTTCTAGTTTTGAAATGTAGTCATTGGCTTCCCAGCTGCTGATAGCTTTAAAGCTGCCTGAAGCCGAGCCAGCTTCTCTGCTGAGCAGGCAATATGGTTTCTTGCCATAAAGGAAACAACTTGAAAGGCAGCCTGTTGACGGTGCAAAGGATGGATGTACAGGACTTTTGTTCAGAGCCAACGCTTTTCCTGCCACCCTCCCCGAAGAGACCTTAAACCTGGAAACCAGTGGTTTCATAGGCAAATTCAAGGCTCAGACATAATCAGAGAGCCTCAGCCCAGCACGTTACTGCACATCAGCGAGGCTGTGGTAACCGTCCACTACAAATACGAGATAATGTGACATACGTTCGCCCGCAGTGAAAAGGGGCTAACCTAAGCCAAATTACTCTGACTGTGCCATGGGCTAAGAGCATTTACACAGGGAGTTATTGAGACTCGGCTGATGCATGGTAACAGTTAACCAGAGTAATTTGATCATATGTCTGATCTCAAAGACAAAATAGACTCTAAATTGCTAGTATGGTATATGGGAGATGTAGCCATGACATTCTGTTACATTACCATCTGACCTAACAAGAATGTAAAAGATACACTCCCTTCCCGGCATTATTTTAACACGGCATTTTACCAGCCTGAATTGTGAAAACAAAAAAAAGTGCTATATTTGAACCTATAAAAAAGCAGTTTATTCCTCTTTGATAAGGCATAACTTTTTTTAGCAATTGTAATCTGTAACATTACAGCCTTAGGAGGTAATTTACTAAATAGGACAAAATTAGCTGATTTTTGGACCATTTAAAGGCACATTTCTGTTGAAAGCATATAAAATGTATTAAAGTAATCTCTAAAGTCTTTACCCCTGCTTGAGATTTTAATTTACTCAGAGCTAATAAATTATCCCCTTTCAGAAGCTATTGAAAATTTTCACTTAAATCCTTTTTAAAACTTAATGTGTTCAATTGAATCTTAAGCAATTTATACACACATATACAGAGCTTGAGGTGGTCACCGCACCAAGGTGAAGGCTGAAAAGAGGTTAGATTAGCACTAACTCCTCTGCCCTTTGGGATTGCTGGGATGCTATTAATGAATGTGAATTCCCTCCTCCCCCAGAGCCCTCCTCCTTCATATACACTGGTCTGGCTGTCGGGTAATTACTTTTCCACGATGGCATTTAACAAAATGCCCTGTTCAAAGCCCGGGCCCATTTTCTCTCCAGCTGAAGGATGCGGCTGCAATCAGGGAAGGGAATGGCAGATCTGGGTCACCCCAGTACTCAGGTTAGCTGGGACACAAAAGCTTGCTTCATCTCAGGCAGGGCTCTGTGTTACAGTTGCACACTGATCAGAAATATTTTTTCAGGCTATCAATTATTATATTTGAACATCACATCCTCGCTCTAGGGAGCCCTTAGCAAGCTGTAGCAAAAATCAATCCAGTTTTACAACTTTTACCTTGGCACGGCTCCAACTCTCTACCTTGCTCAGTTATTTAAAGATGCGGTGGCTTTTTTTCTGGCGGAGAGCTATATTCCTGAGTAGGACTTGCCCTTGGTGTATGTAATACCCTTTTTCCTTGATTAGGGTTAATCTGTGAATCTGCTTTGGTTTTGCTTTTCGTGTTGGACAATTTGTGTGCCTGTGGTGAGGTTTGTGTGCCTGGGTACCCACCTCTCTCGAGCAGCATGTATTTCTCATGGAGGTGGGAACCGGAGCCTCTTATTTCAGGGAACGTGCACGTGGGTTGGAGCCCACTCTTGTTCAAATTGCTTTAATGTTGGCTGCAGCTGCAAGTAATGGCATCTGCAAATTTCTCCATGTCTTTATTCTGAGCTTTATTTTCCCAGTGCAAACCCAACCTAGGAAGCCACCAAGCCAGAGTTCCCATTCCCTGTGTGTAGGTGCATGAGGCAGCTTTGCCAGCCGCCTGGAGGACCACCTTCATCAAAGAGGGCATGAGCCCCGGCAGCGGCGGCTGTGCTTCAGAAGGAAGACACTATCGCCCTCTCAAAAGGTGACTGCCTCCCAGATGGTAGGGAAATTTGGATAGCAAACACCGGTCTTGGATATTACTGTGTCAGAGTAAGCTGCAAAAACAGACAGCAGATGCTGGGCTTCAGTGGAGTTATGAAGGAATAGGCATTAAAAGAGAAAATCTGTCTTAGAGCTGTACTTCGAAGGGGGGTTATGTTTATTTTAGAAGCAGACCCAGTTTCTATTTCCCTGTTGAACATGCATGCAGAAGCTCACAGAGCAACTAATCAGACTGCATGGGTTTCCGTGTTTCTGATTCCCCACTTTTCAGCTCAAAAATGTGTCTTACCACTTCCCGTTAAAGTTATTTTACTAAATTCCCTCACGGCAGTTAGCGCAAGGCCTAAGGAGTGTCCCTTCATTTACACCATGCAAGTTTATACAGAGCAAAAGCCGGCAAGTCCAAAAAGCCTGAGTTTGGCTCATTCCTTCCAGCACAAACCAGCCGTAGCCCCGCTGAGAGAGACTCTCTCTGGAAGGCTGCAAGGCCATGGTGGCACACGTGCGCATCCACTTTCTCTGGTGGGGGTGGCTGGGACCTAACTGATCCTTCCCAAGGGAAGCCAGCAGTCGTCAACCAAGTGGCTTGGGGGCTGCTGACGGAGCGGGGAGGACCCCTGTTCTGGCTGAGCTACAGCCTGCCCTCAGTTAAAGAGAGATTTCACCCCTCGACCCAACAGGGTGAAAGCCTGGCATGAGTTGTGTACCCAGTCACAACTGTTACTCAACCCAGCAAAACCAAATCCCTGCCATCTTGGTAGTAGAACGTGTAGTTTAACAAATCCCTTGCGTACGTGTTCATTTGCAGGACTGGTATCTTAAGGAAAGTAACTGATGAGGTTTCCCCTCCTCCCCAGCAGTATAGAGCCAGCAGCCACCTTTGAGCGTGTTGTCATTAGAGCTCCTAAGTGAAGCGAGAGATAGCTGGATCAGTCCTATGGAGAATGCTTCCAGCAAAAGGGCTGAAATTTTTTTATTATTTGATAATTGGAGCTTATTTCTCTGTATTTCCTTTTAATCAGTATTTACAACAACATGCCAATGGTGGGGACCAAAAAACAAGGTTTCGGCCACTTGCAAATAAGTTTTTAAAAGAAAGGAGTACATTCTTTTCCAACTCTCCCAACTTGGTACCTGTCTTTCACCTGTTTAATTTTAAATATTTTTTGGTATTACCCAAAGTTCTGTAGTGTTAGGCATTCGACAGCTAGCTGTATTTCAGGAGCAGATGAAATGGTTCATCTTCTCATAGAAAACATTTGGGACCTTTTCGAATTAAAGGTACTATAAAAATATAAACTAACATTACTGGAAACAAATTTTTTACTCTTTGTCCTTTTTGTGGGAAAAATATTACAGAAGAAACAAGTAGGCAAAATAGGACTAGATGGTTAGAGCCATTCTTATTTACTTGCATAATCAAACTTTGCAGGGAAAACCAGGGGGAATTTATATTTTGTGACTCATGTTAAGAAGAAACAAGGAACTCAAAATTTGGGTTCAAGCTTCTGATTTCATTTCCTAGTTAAGGTTGGAGTGTTTGCTGGAACTTTCTCTTTCTTAGCTTTTGTTGATTTCTGTCATTCAGGAATCATGAAGTAAATATTTATTAACATGGGAACACTCCTCCCTTCCTGCCCTTCATATTTGTGCTTCTTATGCTAATAAACTTACTTTAACAAGGGAACCACATTCCTCCTGGGTCCACATCAGTTCTGGTGCCAACACATTAGTTATTTAAATGTATTTTTATATTAATTTTTCATATTGTAATGCATTGTTCCCTGCACATATACATGTAGCTGGTTTTCAACAGTAAACAAATATATATTAAAGATATCATTAGCTGAAAACCTTTCATCTTTCCTTTTGCTTCCTGTAATAATGGTGGTCATTTCTTGCTCTTGCCTTCTGAATTTTCTCAACCATCTTCTTTCTCTTTTACACTTCTTCTGCAGTGACCACCACCAGGGATTTGTTTTGTGTTTTCTGAAGCAGGCTATTGATTGATGCAGATACAGAATTCTGAAACTACATGTTTTCCATGCGTTCAGCATTTATCTCTAGTATCCTCAAAGTCTGACATAAAGGCTTGCAGCCTTTGAATTGGGAAATCCAGTAAACAAAACTGGAGTTTAGCAAAAGCAAAAAAGACTTACTCTTGAAAAACAACCTTACTAACACAACAATGACACTTAGGAAAATATAGGGAAGGTTACTCTACCACCCTCTTCCTACTTATTCACCAATAAGAAAGATATAGTAACTAAACACCTGCAGATGTATTTGTATGGTACAGGATAGCAGCCATATCACAAAAAGTCTTGTAGCTTACCAATTAAGCAAAAATGACAAGTAGTGTTCTCTGTGAGGTGGGAGCTATTACCAACAAGAGACATGTTTTTAGACTAAAAAGTGGAAACTAGACTCCATCACATATCATATTGCCAAGGTTACCATGTACATCAAAAGTTCAGGGCTGGCTGCACCTAGGCTGCTCCATTTTGAGTCATTTAAAATTATCAAACATTTTAATCTCAGGAGTGGGTCGGTATTATACAATTTGATAGCAATGTTGAAGGCTTTGACAACGTTCGCCCAAGAGCCCTGAAGAAACACGGACATGAAACCAATGAGCTATTAACTGAGGTGTATGTGAGACGTTGCTGTATGAGTCTCAACGCTAGGGAAGTAGAAGTCGGTTAATCAGTCCCCAGTCTTTGAAAAAGGCTTCACAAATGATTCAGGGAGCCACAGACCAGTGAGTCTGACTTCCGTATCAGGTGAATAAAAGAAACCATAACAAAGGAGAGAATTAATAGATATCTAGATAAATATGATGTATTCCAGGGGAGAATCAACTGGGCTTTTGTGAAAGGAAGTCCTCTCTCGCAGATCAATGAAAGTTCTTTCAGGAGTCATAAAGGTTATGGGCAACGGTGACCCAATGACTCTACTTACATTTCGAAAAAGCATTCAACAAAGTCCCTTAGAAGAGATTTCTGAAGAAATTAAGTTGTCACGGGTAAGAGGGAAGGCCCTCTCATGGATTAATAATTGATTAAAAGAGAGGGAAAAGTAGGTAGGAATAAATGGTCAGTTTTCACAGTGAAAAGCTATTAATAGCAGGGTTGTCCAGGGCACTGGGCATGAATGTTGTCCAGTGTGTTAATAAATGACCTCAAACAGAGAACAAATAGTCAGGTGACAAAGTGTACCAGTGAGACAGAATAATTCGAGACACTCAAAACTGATACTAATGATAGAGTATTTCAAAAGATCTTCAGATGTCAATGGTAAATGAAATTCAGTAAATGGCCACATAGTAGTGTACACATGATATGGAATAATGGACTATGAACTAACTACCACCACGCAGGAAACACATGTTGGAATTGAGGATGGGTCTCTGCAAACATTAGTTCAATGGTGAGAAGCAGATAGAAAGGCAAAAAAATCTAATCCTAAATGTTGCATCCAGTTTAGCTTACTATGAGATGATAGGAAATTTAGGATGAAAGTAGAAGGAAGGAGCGAATTAAGAAGGATTAGTAGGATGGGGTACTTTCTGAATAGGGTAGGGCTGTATAGCCTGAAACTCTTTAGCAGTGGGGGGATATGACTGCCATCTAGAAGTCCATGTGGAAAAATGAATAGGAACATTGTTTCTTATAATTAGACAACAAGTCGTCATCCACTGAAAATACTGAATGCCAGATTTAAAACAGATGAGAAAAGCTGTATTTTTTCTCCCCAAATAAATGAAATAGTTAAATTTATTGGCAGAAGATGATAGGAGACCAAGAAAAAAAAAGGCATCTAAAATGGTATGAGAGAAATTAATCAATGATAAATCCATCAAAGTTTTAGACGCTGTTAGATCTGTACACTGCTCAATGTTCAGGTCTTGAAAGGATCTCTCTACTTTAAACTTTTCTCCAGCAATACATGTCAGGTCACTTTAACAAAAAAGTTACTTGATTAAATGAAGCTTTGTTCCAACTAAGTATGGCTACTTTTGTATTCCTACGAAATGAAATAATTTGCAATTTCCAAATAAAAAGTTTTCAGTATTTCTCTTCTCTGTCATTTAAAAAGAATAATTTTTTAATTGTGATTTCAGGAAGTGGTAGTATTGAAAAGCTGATGTTTATTTGCATAAATTTTGTATTTTTCTCATAGCTGGTATAAATTACTTGCTAGTTCTGCATTCTGCATATTTAAACAAAGCCAATGGTCTAAAAGTGGTTTGATGCACATGATCTAGATACTTTGTCTTTTCAAGAATTATCATGCATTTCAGTTCACTGACTAAAATCTTGTTTCGTCTTGGTCATTATCTTCTTCTAATTATATTAAACTACATAAACTAATCCATTCTTTCTGTCTGTGGTGAAATTAATGTCTGTATAGAATAATAAATAAAATGCATTCGTACAGAAGGAAAAGGCATTTATTATTGACACCAGAATTGAAAATCTGAATTCTGAAATATTCTGAAAATCAGGAATAGTTTAACCAATGCCAGCAACATCAGTTCTTCCTCTGTGAAAGAAACCACTAAAGGGCAAAGCACTGATCATTTCTATTCTTACGAGAGTGGTAACTAGTAGCTGTGCTTGTAGACGAACTCTACAGATGGGCAAAAGACAAAGCAGTGGAGACGGCTTTTCTGCCCAGTCAGTACTACTGGGGAGATACTCAAGCAGGGCCCGAAGTACCTCAGGTACATGCTCCTGCTTTTCCTCTCCCATGGCAGTTAGCTGTCTTCTTCATCCTGAATTGTGTCTGTCAAAAAGGACTATATGGCATGATCTTTCTCATTTTTTTATATGCATATATCATGAGGATTTTTTGAAATATCTCTGATTTCTCACTCTCTCTTTCATGTCCAAAATAGTTGAGAAATAATAGTGACAGGAAAGAACCAGATAAAAATGGAAAATACAACAAGATACAATGCAAAAAAGGGAGTATAATCCAGAAAAACTGAAAAAGTTTTTGTATATATTTTCTTTTGTCCTTAGCTGCTGAACTTTACCCGTCAGTGAAATAAATGAATAAGTTTTCTTCATCTCCAGTGACTGCAATCCTATCTTACGATAAGATTAAATTCTAGCATCATAAATCAACACTTAGAATTAACATTAGGAGTCTGCCAACCAACCCTAGAAAATGTCAATTGATTAGATTCTATTCCTAGGTCTTGATAATTGTTATTTGTCCTATGTATATGTATTTTATATTTAAATGTACTTGTTTAAACAGCATGACAGTCACAGAAGGAATTACCTAGAAAGTTCAGGGGTAAGATGGAAAAAGAGCGAGGTCATGAGTCAGCTGCAACGTTAACAGTTCTATCTCCTTTTTTGTTCTTTTTCTTTTTTTTTTTTTTTTTTTTTTTTAGTGTGTGTTTGATCATATCAGCTCCTGGTTTTGGAAGGTTTTACTCTACTAGTCTTAAAAATACAAGCCCTGGAGTTATTTACATTTAACAATGCACGTTATTTAAATGACAGGAATAAAAACTCAGAACTGATTGGAACAACCAATTCAGCCACGGAAATGGGGTTTGTTGAAAGTTTATTTTTAAAGTACTCAGAAGATTCCCACTAGCTCAAACACTGGCTTGTCCTAGGCTCCAAAATCTTATCCTTCCTCAACCACTTGTGATTCAGCATTGTGTATTGATGCAGTGTAGACCATCCTTCCTCAAGATAGACCATGGGGGGGGGGTTTGCTTTATACAGCATAAATCTTGCAAGTTACTCCCTCCTTTTTAGTGTTACAGGCTGTAGAGCTATTTCGGGACTGCTCTGCTTTGGGATGTGTGCATTTTTCCCCTATTTTCACAGACATGAGGACAGCTGTGGGGAGAAACACCTATACAGAGGTAGAGAAAGTTGTTCATCATCCTTCGGGCTTCCCCGGCTGCTGGCACTGCCTTGCTCACTCCTGCTAAGAAAGCACATGGGGGCTCATAAAATCTGCTCCATGGGGGCTCATAAAATCTGCTCCACGGAGCAGTTCAATGGCTTGCAAACCTCCAGCAGGCTCATGGCTCAGGCAGGATTGCTGTTAATACGACCCCGCTTTTGGCAGCTGGGTGCCAGCAAGTTATCGCGCTCCTTCCCGCTCCCCACGAGGTGAGATTAGACCTGCCTCACCGCCTGTTCCCTACCCAGCGGCGAACCCAGAGGTGGCTGGAGGGGGGGAAGGCAGAAAACTGGGCTGCTGAACATCTTGTGCCCGTCAGCACACATCTACTGATGAGGATGATGCTTAGACCGCGGGAACCCAGTTTGCATTTGTCGCGGAAGCGGGACTCAAGTGGAGTGAACGCTGTGAGGGACAAATGCGTCCCAGCAGAGTGGGCAACTCAGGCATGACCAGCTCGGCCACCAGCCCCAACCGTGTCACCTCACCCTGGAGAAACCCTGTGACGTTGCAAAGCGAAGCCGGGCAGAGGGGCTCTTCCAAAAACCTCATGCCATCCTCCCCGGACTGGGCCCAGTCTGCAGGGAGATCGTGTGTCCAGCAGTGACGCGGTTCTCGTTGAAGGACTGGGTTTCCTCCCTGCTTCGTGGTGATTTTGTGAGACTGTCTGTTGTTGCAGCTGAAAAATTGTTTTCTGAGTATCCCGGGATGCTTCTGGTCCCCCTTGAACTGTGAATTGTGCTGGCAATCCTCGCTGGGGCAGATTAATGGCAGTGGCGCAGCTTTGACTTTTGTCCCATGAAATCCCCAAATTAATAGCCTACATTGCAACAAGCCTGTTCCTAATGAACACTGGGGGGGGTTGGCTTTTTGCTGTTGTTATTGTTGTTTGTGTTGGGGATTATTTATTGGGATGCGAGTAATTCCATCTCTTTTTGTACTTTTCCTGTGGCTGAAAAAACTTATTTTTAACTATGCTGCTATGATTTTATATGACTTGTGTAAAAAAGAGGTCAGGAGGAAAGTGGTAAAGGGAGTAAGTGGTATGCTTATTTCCTCTTTCTATTTTGGTCCAAAAAATGTACACAGAAATTACGAACAAAAATATCACCTGTCTATGCTTGACCCTCAGTTCTGCCCATTTACTCATCTCTTCTATCACCCGCCAATCAATTGACTTACCTTACATTCAAGTCTCCCTCAATGGGCTAACAACTCAGTATTTCTTGCACTTATAGACTGAAGAAACCAAGATAATATCTGTGCTGTTGCAATCAGCTGCAACAAAGCTTCCTATTGTCTTTTTACAGAAGTTTATAGCCCCCTGGCTCAGAAAGGTCAGATTTATTGTTGCCTATTTACCGGCATGTGAATTTATGAACATTCAGCTCCCAAGCTCAGTATAAACATACCAGCATTGTCTTTTCACATGACGTTGCCCAGTTTGGGAGCAGAAGTCACACAGTGTAGCACAGGCTAATCACGCAGCTTTCATCAAGCCGGTACAAGGAAGACCAGCTTGTGTCTGAGGAAGCAAGCAATGATGGCTAGGATGCCCTTGCTGAACTTAGGAGAGGAAAAATTTAGAAGAGAAAAAGATTGTATAAACTTGAATTATGACAAACCCCTGATATTAATCTTCATATAGAATAGTTTTTGCCAATTAAAGTAGTGAATTACTGATGACTTCCCTCTCCAAAACAATGAATTTATTTATACTAGTTAATGAAATGCTGTGTAGAGAGGATTTTTTGGATGCAGCCTTTCAGAAGGTTTTTGATAAAGTCACTCTATGAGAAGGTATTAAGTAAACTCAGTAACCAGTCTGTAGCTCAGAGGTGGGATCATTCTGTTTGATGATCTGTTATGGATTCATCTACTGTGCATGTTGCTTTTTAAACCCATGTAAAACTTCTGGAATCCAGGAATCTTGCAAGGATTTTCATAGTTCAACTGTATACAGCCTAAAGAACCATCCCATTTTGGCATTGTGAACCTGCCACCTACTTATGTCATTTAATGCCTCCTACTTCTTGTATTTGAAGACACAATGAAGGGTCATTCCTTAGTTACCCACTCTCTGTCACTCATTATTTTACCAACTGCTGTAGTATCCCCCAACCAGGCAATTCCTCTCCAGGCTGAAGCATGCCAGGCTAATTAATCATTTCTCATATAGAAGCTGTTCCGTAACTTTGGTCATTCTTATCACCTTCCTCTGCATCTTTTACAGCTTTGCTACATCTTCGTTGAGGTGGAGGGGCCAGAAATACACTATTCAAGGTGCAGGTGCACCATAGAATTACCTGGCTGCACAATGATGTTCACTTGTTTCTGTATTGCTCTCCTCACAGATCCTAACATTCAGTCTCCTTTTTTGATCACAACTGGGTACTGAGCTGACATTTTCACTGTGATAACTCCAGGATCTCACTGCCGGGTAGTAATGGCCAGTTCGGCGGCTGGCACTGCGTGTATAAAGTTCTGTTTGGTTAATCCCAAGCGCATCACTTCTAATTCTTCTGCTCTGAAACTCATCTGCAGTATTATCACTCAGTCTTGTAGGGTCCTTCTGCAGCTCTTCACAGCTGAACTTTGTTTTTAACTACCCTGATTAAGTTGGGGAAGCGTTTGTATGTTTTGCAAAATCAGTAGCCATGTTCTTTCTCACCAGTTTCTCACACCTTTTTAAATGCTCTTTTATTCAAAGAAGACAGCATATGTAAGGAACTACATTTGCAACAAACAAAAAATCAGAAACCAAATGCAGACTAGCCATGTGAAAACATGAGAACAATATAGTTCATATACTTCAAAAAAGATCAAATCATCAATGAGTCAAAAAATCATAAGCTGCAGATTAAGAGAGGTACAGTTTAAAGCAACATACATTTTCAGCCACTTAAATCCTTTGGTGTGATCCTTTAACCATAGATTAAAGTTCTGACCTAAAGGACATAGAGGAGACATGACCATTTAGCCACATTACTGATTGCTCAACATGCCTATTTTCAGAGGTGCCATTAATAATCGCCTAACCTATTGTGTTCATAATTTGCCTTTTCAATTTACTGAGTATTTTGGATCAGATTTAACTTTTCTTACAGGCCCTGGTATCCTATCCCAAGGATAAAAGTGTCAAGCCTGAGGTAATCTCTTTAAGAAAAGCCTGAGGGACTGAAACATCATTTTCTTTTTTGCTTGTTTTTTGGCATTAGCACTTGCAAGTAAAATGAAAGAATTTATTTGAAATTCAAGGCCAGATCTTAAGAGGAGGTGGGCCCTTGCATATCCCAGTGGCTTCAGCGAGATCAGTGCATTTCAGGACTCATCCCCAAGACTGGATTTGATGCATTGGGGTTTTTTGGTATAGCTCCACTACAGAGTAATCCACTGAGAATTTACTGCCCTTTTGGAGAATACTCCTGTTTTCATGTACATATTTGTCATTTTTTCCTTTGGCCTTGTCAAACTGAGCATGTTATTTTGTTGTTTGATAAGACATATATCACTTTATGAATTAACCATTTATACATGAATCAGAATATAGGCTGGAAAGTATAGATAGGGCCTTCTTCCAGCAGTACTGTAAATGGGTTCATATATTTTGGTCATTTCACCCCCTACCCAAGGCCCCATTAAAGGAATTAACCCTGAAATAATTCACAGCATTGACATTAAAACTGTCATCATACTTCAGGGCTAACACTGTGCTGAAATAACTTCTCATCAGTCTGCCAACCCACAGGTTTTTGGAAGTCTTTGCTTTCTGGAGATTCAAAAGGATTTGTTTGGTTTTTTGCTTGTTTAATCAAAGAAAGATTAAGTTCTGCAAAAGTTGGTGAGGCTTTCCAGCAAGCTTTGTATTACTTCTAGGTCTCCTATTTGCAACTGGCCAGAAGATAGAAAAAAAAATCTCGCCTAGACAAATCAGTGTTTTGAGTTACATGGAAACCTTTAACGAGATTGGTTTAAGTCAGAGAGGTGGCAGGTGAAAAGGGGGTAATGCGTCTAAACCTCTTTATTAGTTTTCTTCCTTCCCTCTGCTACTTGCATGCAGATGACTCCTGCTGTGGGTAGGGATATTTTGTGGAGAGTCTCAGTTACTGGCTGATGATCACCAGCTACCGGTCTCACCCGCTTTTTCCAAGATATTCAGCTGTAAGATCCCACTGACCACGCCTAGATCGATAGGACTAGACCCATAATATGTGTGTAGAATTTCACATGCCTTTTAGGATATTTCCACGTTAAAACATTTTGAAGAATTCAAGATTATCTCCTCAGAATATTTATAAGACAGATCCATGGGGGAATTCATCCTGTTCTGTGCAATAGTAGCAGCACAAAGCAGCCTTAAAGTCAGCTTATGCATCTCTTTGAGGATTTCTCTGATGTACAGAAATCCTGTAATAATGGCTTTTTTGCTTTCCTTCACTGCAAGTTTCACTTCAAAGATGTTTGGATGGTGTGACTACTGGAGAGGAACTTACTGCAAGTTTCTGTGCCCCAGGTATTGCCTACCATCATCAGAAGGACTTCTTGTGGCTCTTAAGAATCAGCAATACCTCAAGGTAGCCTTGAAGCTACTTTAAATTACCATAAAACCCAAAGGTCAGCCCCAGGATCCTGAGGCTTGGAGATGCGCTTCCCCCCCTACCATTTTCCCTATAACTCGTTCCATGTTACCTCCTTTTCTGAAGTCATAGCCCAATGATTCTAGTTTAGTTTTGCGCCTTGATAGTAGACAGACTTTTTTTTCCATCATCAGTGGAGATGGAGAGTGATTTTGATTAATGACTTCATTGTCCCCCACCAGCAAGAGACTTGCCTTTTTCGGTTTGCATCAGAATGGATGCTGAACACTGTAAGTCTCTAACTGGCAGTAGGTTTCACCTGCTGAGAAGTGAGGAAATTAGTCAGAAAAAAAAAATGGTCACAAAATAATACTGATTTACTGTAACTTCAACTAGAATGCCAGTGGATGCAAAAGTTTTTCTAAGCTTTCCTAGACTTTTTCCTTAAGAATACACGTGCAAGGAAAAAAAATGTTTAGGAGAATCAAAATTATCTTAATCAAATAAATCCCCATTTAATTTTTTCATTTGGCATTTTTCTGTGTATTTTTTATGTGGGGGAGAAGTAAAGGGAGGGTGAATTTCCAATGATATTAGCATTATTTTCATACCAACCCCTACTCTTCTCCCAGTAAGAAAACTGGGCCTGTCTCAGGAATTTGGGGAATACTGCTTTATTGGTATGCATATAAGATTGTAACATATAATGTCATGAGTATTAATTCCAGCCACAGGTCATGACTTGATCTTTTAAATCTCAGCTAGAACTGCTCTTTGCAGCCAAGAAAAAACTTCTTGGGGACATGACAATCAAGAGCAGCCTTGACTATAGTGACCGTGAAATTGCGGGGCCCAAGATCCTAAGGTAAGCAAGGAAGGAGAGTAGCAGAATGGAGACCCTGGACTTCAGAAAATTAGAACGCACCTCATTTAGGGAACTAGTAGGTGGGATCACCTCAGCGCTCAGCACTGGTAAGGCCACACCTGGAGTGCTGGGTTCAGCTCTGGGCTCCCCAGTACAAGAGATATGGACATACTGGAGAGAGTCCAATGAAGGATCACAAAGGTGATTAAGGGAATGGAGCATTTTTCATACAAGGAGAAGCTGAGAGCTGGGACTGTTCAACCTAGAGAAGAGAAGGCTCAGGACGGATCTCATCCATGTATATAAATACTTGAAGGGAGGGTGCGATGAAGATGGGGCCAGGCTTTTTTAAGTGGTGGCCAGGGACAAGACAAGACGCAATGGGCACAAACTGAAACACAAGTGGCATTGTCTGAACATCAGGAAACACTTCTTTACTGTGCGGGTGACTGAGCACTGAAACGGGTTGCCCAAAGAGGTCGTGAAGCCTCCATCCTCGCAGTAGATGACCCTGCTTGAGCAGGGCCAGTTGGATGAGATGACCCTCAGATGATTCCAACCTCAACCATTCTGTGAACCTGTGATAACAAGAAAATCTACCACTTTTACAACTACATTAGTATTCCAAAGTTGAACAAGAAATATGTGGGACTGAAGCAGAATTGGGAGCAATGAGGGGGTGTTGGTTTATGTGTGTGAATTAGTAACAGCAAACACAAATAAGGCTGAGGTACTGACACCTTATTTACCTTAGTCTTCACCAGCTAGGTCTTCCAGCTCTCTGTGTTGGAGACAGGGTTCAGAGAGGAGCAGAAGGACCAGCAGCCAGTGAGGGTCAACTCTGGAAGCTTGAGGGACCCTGAGGGAACTTGACCCATATAAATCTATGGGGCCAAACAGGTTGCCTCTGTGGGTGCTGGGAGAGCTGGTGGTGTCCTTGCTAGGCTGATGTCTCCCATCTCTGAAAGGTCATAGAGACTAGGGGAGGTCCTTGGTGACTGGAGAAAAGCAGATGTGTCCCTCTTTTTAAAAGACCACAAGGAAACAAGGAACAACAGGCCAGTCAGCCTCACTTCAGTCCCTGGGAAATCATGGAGTAAGTCCTCTTGGACTGACAAGAGAAGTGACTGGGAGCAGCCATCATGGATTTATCAAGACTAAAACATGTCTGACCAACCTGATTGCCTTCTCTCATTAAATACTTGGATTTGTGCAAGAAAGGAAAGGTATGGATATTATTTACCTTGTCTTTAGCAAGGCTTTGGACACAGTATCCCACCATACTTCTGTGTCTGAGTTTGGACACTATGGTCTGCATGTGTGGACAACCAGACAGGTAAACAACTGGGTGGGTGGCTGGGCTTAGAGGGTAGTGCTTAACTGGTCATCTACTCCTAGTCCACCTGGAGGGTGGTAACAAGTGGAGTACTACAGGCATGTAAACTAGGACCTTCTGTTTAACAACCTTATCAATGACCTGAAGGAGGTGGTGGAGTCCATCCTGATTGGTTTTGAAGATCAGACTAAGTTGGGAAAACCGGTTGCTTAAGGGCAGGGCTGCCATCCAGAGTCAAGTAGGCAGGCTGGAGGAAAGGGCCAAGAGGAACTACATAAAATTCAACAGGGACAACTGCCAAGTCCTGCACCTGGGAAGAAAAAGCCCAGGGCAACCACACGGACTGAATGAACTGGCTAGGGAGCAGCTCTGTGGAAAAATCCCTGCAGGTCTTGGTGGGCAGTGAGCTGCACATGAGACTGCAGTATGCCCTGGAAGAAAAGATGGCCAAAACCACACTGGGGTGTATAAACAGGAGTGTAGCCAGCAGATCGAGGGAAATTATCATCCCCCCCAACCCAGCACTTGCTAGATGACATCTAGAACACTGCATTCAGTTTTGCCCCCCACCTGCCAATGCAGGAAAGACATCAACAAATGGAGCAAATTTGGTGGATGACCACCAACATGGTTGGTGGCTGGAACACTGTCAAATGAGGAAAAAAGTGAAGAAGCTGGGCTTGTCCAACCAGAAGGTGAGGTGGCCTCGGCAGACCTCACAGCAACTTTCCCATACCTAGAAGAAGGGCATCAAAGAGACAGCAGTGCATGGTGCGAGGACAAGAGGCAGAAGGCACAAGTAAAAAGGAAGGTTCAGGCTGGGTATAAGTAGGAACTTTTTCCCCCGTGAGGACAGGCGAGCAGTGGAGCAGTTTACCCAGAGAGGCTGTACAGTCTCCACCCTTGGAGGTTTTTAAGTCCAATTGTGCAACTTAGTCTGATCTCACTACTGACCCTGCTTTGAGCAGCAGGAGGTTGGACAAGAGACCTTCCTTCCAACCTCAATTATTTTGATCCTATGATCCTGTGAAATGGGAGAAACTTTTCAATTATTTCTGTGAACAGGATAGAGAAGTCTGTGATTATCAGAGTAATATCAACAGGACAGAACCAAAAGTAAATAATTTCTGAAAGTACTGTCCAGTTTGTCAGGAAGAACACTGCATCTTGTGTCCTTTCAACATTTTAACATACATACTTCAGGCCAGTCAAGCTGTCTTCCATGACTTCTGCTGTCCAATGAGACAATTCCGTATAGGTACATATAGAAGATGTGAACAGTTAAATGGATGTACTTCTAAGTATGTATAAATTAATTTACATTAATGATTACAACTCCAGCGGAAGAATGTCACATTCAAGAAGTAACAGTCTACAAAGTCCATAGTGAACAGAAATCTTCATTTCCCTCTGTCCTCCATTGTTTCTTTTCTACCTGTAAATATTCACTACCTCTCAAGAACATGGGCTCCTGCTGGAGTCAATTTTGCATAGATATAAACAACAGACTTTTTTGGGGGGTGGGGGGGCAGGGTGGTATTTGATTTTCAAGAAACTCTTGCTTGAAGGGTACAGTTCTGAATCAAGTGCTGTTTTGAATCAGCTACAAATCAACGCAATCAACCAGTTTCCATCTAGTTCCAGTTTTCTTCCCTTGCTTTTGAACTGGTAAATCATATGGCAGCTGTTTCCAAGAAGAAAGTGTATTTTTTCCATTCTCATTTCACAAAAGCTGAGTCAATTTTTCTTGTATATTAATGAGCAAATGTTGCATCAATTTGGTCAGATTTTGAGTAAAATCCACCAGCTTTGGAAAGATTCATTACACTAAGGAAATAAGGGTTCACAGGAACTATCATATTGGAAAAAAAATAAAACAAAAATTTTTCACATATTGGTTTTAGTAGTTGGCTTTAAAGAAGCTGCAGGAATACTGCCTACAATGAGCAAATATGGGAAAATCCTTCCCGAGACAAGTATTTCCTTTTAAGACACATTTGCCAAAAAGTTGTTTATGTGATGCTTAAGGAGCCCAGTTCCTTTCCATCATCCTTTTCTTCATTTTCAATACATAGAAATTCCATTCTGAACTTTTTGGTAATGCGTCATGATAATCAGGTTTCCAAAGTAATGGTACCTTGTGTCAAAAAGGAGACCTTTTTAACAGCCTGGTATTGCCATTTTTAAGTTTCATTGAATGTCCTCTTCTTCTTTGTACTATGATCAAACAAGATAAACAGAAGTTTCCTGTCCCATGTAAGCCATTCATTATTTTGTGTACTTTTTGACGGTCCCTCTTCTACAAGGCAGGTATTATCTGTATGTGTTATCCTTCTTCACGTTCTGTTGCTAACTGTTCTGACTGTTTTCATTTTCCTTCTCATTTTCCTTATTTAAAGCCAGAATTCCCAACACTGAGTACAGTATTAATTTGAAGCTGTATCGCTGCTTTATATAAATACACAATAATATTTTCCATGCTCCTTTTCCTTATGGATCCTAAAATGTTTTCACCACTGCTGTTCCTCAAATATAAAAAAATACTGAATGTTTTTGGAATTTTCTAAATGACATAAATGGTACTTTTGTAATAGTAATACTTATGTGTACTTAGACACAGACTACTCTACTACTCCAGGTATAATAAAGAAGTGGTTGCAGTATTAACAAATAACATAAAGTGATTACAGAATTATAAATGAAGATGGAGGAAATGTCTGTTTCGCATTTAACATGAACAAACCAAAAAAAAATTGGATAAGTACTTCGACATTTGGGAAGAGTAGCTGAAACGTTTCCAAAGTTTCTGAATTTACTGAGTGTGTAAAACTACTTGAGAAATAAGGCAAGCCCAAGATTTTTTTCCTATTTTTTGTAAGTTTCCTTTTGCAGTTCTACTTGAAGAGTCCTCCATAGTACTTGCTCTTCTAATGTTGGGTTGAACAAGGAGGAAGAATTATTTTAGAGGATATTAAGCAGATTTGACTGAAACTTCAAATGTTCCATATTCGCTATGACTTTTGGGCAAAGATGGAAAGTGACTATATGTCACCCATCCAATCCATATTTTCACAGTTGAAACAGATCTTTATTTAGAAAGACCTAAGCTAAAACTGCTATTTTACTAAAGCGTAATAGATGTTATAGTGTTGATCTACTACTCTCCAGAGTTTCTGAAGTGTCCATGAACAGAGAAACTGCTAAAGCTCTTGTTTGAGGGAGAGTACTCCAAAATCTGCATTTGTTTTTTAGGTCTGACTTGCAACGTTTTTACTATCTAGAGGAAACTGTATTCTTTGTAGCTGGAGGTTAAAACAAATCTTTTCGTAAAGGATAGAGACCCTTTGGGAACACTGGAACAATAACAAGGTCTTCTACCATTTCTAAAACTCATATTAGCTATTAGTAACTCATATGACCATGGGAAATCACGCTTTGTTCATCTTGCTGTTTTGTCTATGTTGAACCACTTCAGAAATACCAGGGAACTAGGAGCCACAAAAGTGCTAGAGTCTCAACTTGCACAAATTTACATAATGAAAGTGTATCTACATAATGGTTGAGGTTTCTGAGCTGTGTTGGAATTTGACGCTTGCTTTGTTTCTTAGCTTCAGAAGTATTGGGGAAAAAGGGGAAAAGTGTGTATACGTGCTCTAAAACTGCAAAAATACCAAGGGTCAATCTGCCTACATTTCACTCCTGCTTAGGATGTTTTTATTATTCAGCTGTTAGTCATTACGATAAAGTAGTTGAGTTCTCACAGCCCTCACACACTATTTAGACAATGAATGAATATGACTGAAAGAAGTTCTCCACCATGTACATCACGTACTTAATTTCACTTGTCCTCTTCAGCATGGATAAGGTAGTATTTTGCATTTATTTTGAGATGTGCTGTATTAAATGTTGTTCTAGATCTTTTGGAGGACTGCAAACTACTCCAAACCATTTCCACAAGCAGCATCTCAGGCACTATATATTTTTCCTTGGGACATAAGGAAGAAAAATGAGGCCATTCATCACAGGAGATAGAAGATTTAATTGTCAGGGATTGCTGGAGATGAGCTAGCATTACCTTCATACTGACTGTAAATGATAGAACCACAGGGAATTTGATTAGAAGGACCATGCATAAGGTGATGGATATTATGGAGAGTGAAGGAACAGGGAAGGTATTTTGAATGACACCCAAATGGTTGCCATGTTTTTATATGCAGGGACTGCCCATGCAGGCTGTCTGAGAGAAAGTTTAGATGGCTTTTATTCCAGAGAAAGGTTTCACTAAGTGATAGTTAAGCTTCCTTGAAAAGTAAGGACACGAGAGGGGGAGATGGGAAAGTGATAGTATGCACATCCATACATAATGCACCATTACTGGTGGTTAGCTTGTTATATTGTTATAGCATGGGAAAGTCGCTAAGACGACACAAAGAATGTTTTGCTATCAATGCTGAAGTTAAAGTTAATGCTAGAATAAAAATGCTGGAATGTTATAAACATTTAACCACAGAGTTTATCCAATTTCTGCTTCTAAATGGTGATTGCTGACTTCCAATCTGTAAAACAAGCACCAAGGTCGGTGTTGCATTCACCCACGTACTGCTCACAGTATTCAACGTCTTGACATTGTGTAACAAGGACAACACAATCGCTACACGTATAAATATCTAAAGGCTTCTTGACATTGATTCGCCATACAAATAAATCTGCAAACGAAACTCCTAAGTGGTTGTAAACTGTGCCTGTCATGATGCCAGCTGAAGTGTTGTTTCCGCTAACCTGGGTAGTGTATACTTCGAATTGCATTTGAGTCAGTGAAACCCAACGATGGGAGGTGGCTGGAAGGATTCCAGGAGACCCTCGCTGTTCTCCCTCTCATCCGCAAGGTCATCTGCCCAGCTTCTTGGAAGACATGTGATGGGAGATGTTGGCTGCTCTGGGTCTGTGATACAGGGCAGGTCTTCAAGCAGATTGCTCCAGGGTCCTCAGAGCTTTCTTGTTCATGCTGTTTGGGAGAGCTTTAGGAGGACAGCCTTGGGTAAGAGTTGCCTTGCAAAGAATCTCCTTGTTGGTTTGTTTTCTGGCAGTTGTTTCTGATAGGAACAAAGCCACGTTTCAAAATGCTGAAATCCTCCACAAAATCGATTTTCCTTCCAGCACCCTGCTCGCCTGATGAGAGGGTGCGTTCATAAAGGGTTTCCAAATAACAGAAATGAAGAAAACACGTTGTTACAAGAATGACTTTCGACACTTAAAAATTGCTTTCTGAACCTGTTTGAGATTGTCAGCTAATAGGGTAGCCTTCTTTCATAACTCCTTTATCGTAATGCACAGCTGGGTGAAAATCCAGCTCAAACAATACTTACTTCTGTCTTCCTTTATTTATCATCATTATCATTACTTTTTACTTTGGTTAGCAGATGTTTCTTTAGTGCTCTGACATCCTTTATAATTTGCATATTTGTTAATTTAACTAGCAGAAACGTTAACGTACTGTACAGTATGCACTTTGTATTTAACACTTATATGTATGTGGCACATGCAATAGGAAAAGCTCCTCTGATATCCTCAATACACATTGAAAGTACAAACTTCACATACTTTTCAAAATTTGTGCATTTGGGCTTTTCTTTTGTGCAAAAATGTCTGATTATTTAGAGCACAGCTCAAATCCAAGCAAGAATCATTTTGAGTCTACAGTATAAACTCATAGCATTCAGGCTGTGGCTATGATGAACAAATCAGTAATTAATTGGGCATTCATTCCAGTGACCTGTCAGCATTCAAATGCTTTAATTAGATGGAGAAATGGAGGCAAGTAATGAGGGCCAAATCTGTATCCTTTTGAATTCAGTGGCAAAACATCCACTTGCTGCAATAAGATTTAGTCCTAAATGCATGACAGCACACTATAGAAGATGTCGTCTCCACCAACTGTGGTTCAAGTGTATAATACTGATAATGTCACTGGCATTGTATCTTTCGTTAAGGAAACAATGATGCTCTTAGGAAGCTTTTTGTCTGCTCATGCATACAAAACAGGCAATTTTCATAAAGTATTAATTGCAAATTATCTAGTATGAATGAGGGTCCCAAACAGAAAAATCTACTTTATACTGTATCTGTTGTTTATTTCATTATTAGTATTCTTCATTGTTTTGCTTATGTGGTATAGCTGAAATGAAATCCATATCCTGTGTCAAGCGGTCACACTTTAAATATGCAGGTGTATACAGACCTGGAGTTTTTATTCTGTTCTCAAGTTTTTTCATAAGTATTCAAACATTTATGTACCTGAATGTACACTAGAAGCATGTGTCTACCCATGTTTTTCATATGTATTTCCGCCAGTTTCGATTTACACACATAGATAAATCATGTTCAAAATTTCCACACTAGATTCAAATGCTAGTGATACATTTTAAGTGTTTTCTTTGTCTCTTAAAGGTACTGTTTGTAGCTCAACACCTGTTTGTTGCTACCTAGCTAGCATTAACTTTGCGCTTGAAGTGCAGGTTTGAACTATTTGTTACGAAAAACATAGACCAGTTTTAAAACTTGACTTATCATTTGGACATTCTTTCAAATTAAATTTATATATTCTACCAAAAGTGCTTTTAGTTGCACTGCGTCTTGTTTACACAACCCTTCTAATTTACAGGATATGTAATGAACTTCATGGCAAAATGCAATGCCGTACAGAGGTACCCACGCTAGCTTTGAATGAGGAATTTACCTCCATCCTAGAGAACCATAAGCATCTAAGTCTCTTCCTCCACTTGCTTCTCCTCCTGGCTCCTAGAAACTGCCTTCTCATTTTGCAGCCTTAATATATTCATGGCCATCTTACACAATTTTCTTCTTGTGCATATACTGTTCTCTTTCTTTTTACTTAAGTAGCATTTTCCCTTGATATTTTTAAACCTGTACTGAACTTTATTTATAAACCAAAAATATATTCTCCATGAGCCTTTGTTTTGTAAGGCTAAGCCACTGCAGGTCTCCTGTCAAAAGTATGGGTTTTGTTCCTCTGAACATACAAGTGGGTTCATCTTTGCTGAACACAAGTAAATCAAACTCTATGCAATTTTTCAGATGAAGTCTCAACTGTACAGAAGCATTAATACTTCTCAATCCCTACCAAAAATAGCCCACGTGACACGTTTGGGGATTAGGTTTGTACTTTTCACAGCACAAATCAGTCTGAAGTTCACAGGCTTGCTGTGATCAACTGATATATCCTAGGTATTCCCCTCTTCTGTCATTTTAAAATGATGAATTGTCAGCCTGTAACACAGATTCTCCTTGTTAGTCCTGAGGTACACGACTTTGCAATTTGTACAATTATACCTCATCCCTTCTTTTCTAGTTCATTCAACTCTTCCAGTATTATATTCTGATCCCTCTCTAAATTACTGGTTCCAGTGCTTTGTCATTGGCAGTTTTCATTCTTCTTCAACTGACTGACACAAGCCCTCAACCCCACCCCACCATACGCCTTATACGGTTTCTCATAACCATTGCATTGAAGTAGATCTCTGTTTCGTCTAGATTTTTTTCCAGAAGGAATGTCACAAGCTGTCTTAAAGACAGGGTCAAACAAACTTCATAACAGCTTCCAAACGGTTGAATCTTCAAAAATTTTCAGTTTCAGAGTAGTATTTCAACTATCTCAACACTAAACTCCTGAAAGAAGGACATTTACAAAAACCTTGATTCTTTTCACCCCTTTCTTTTTACAGGCTCATTAATAGAACTTGCCCTGGGCCTCAATAAGGTTTTGGGTTTTTTCTGGTCCTTCCCACAAGTGCCTCACATAACTTCTGTACTTTGGTGAGAATCACCTTGGGTGCTGTGCTCAGTTTGGGGGG
>JAVJGG010000058.1:5273716-5296859 GCA_035590195.1 Aviceda cuculoides | reverse complement strand
TTTTTTTGCATTTCTAAGAGTCACCATCTGGGAGCAGAGCTGTTTTATCCATCTGGGAGCAGAACAGCTTCCCACCCCTGCTGAGAGCAGTGGTCTCACCTCCAGAACTGCTAAATAACATAGAGTTCTTCTGACTATGGCAACTTAAAAAGCCCTAGTCTATTTTGAGAAGAGATCAGTATCTGACAGGCATAAAGTTCTGGGGCTGGAAAGGGTGATAGTCAATACAGTCATCTGAGCCAAGCCATACAGTCATGGTGACTGCAGAAGTCTGCCACAGCAGTAGGACACCGGCATCATCCCTGAGGATACTTTGAAGTTCCACAACATGCATCTGAAGTTGTTCTGCTTGGCTCTGGAACTGGATAAATCTCTGCAGAGCTCATCAAATACCTACTTAGCACCAGTCCTACTGCCTGAGCAAGCTCACCAGAGTCCCATGTTTTGTAGCTGCCTACAAAATTTAGTTCAGTTGGTCTATTACCCTATCTGCTCAGAAATTATCTAAAGAACTAGAACCAAGAGATTCTTGAGCTCATATAACTACCTACCCTCCCACCTTGAGGTTTGATTTTGATTTGTTTTCCACTGAATGCCTCCAAATACTCCTTGAGATAGCAGGGGCAGGTACACAGGCTCTCAGCATCCCTGTGTCTATCATACACCAGGCTATCACACCATCTCTCAGTCTTGTGATGGCTGGGAGATTTCCTCTTGTCATCTAAGCCCTCTTTGGCAGACTTAGACACAAGATTTTTGTGACCAAAGTGACAATCATGAGGCTTTTACTCAATGTGCTGGTAGACAAGGCTCCCATATTTTCACATGCCACCTTCTAGCAGAGTCTGCCACAATGTCTACATTAGCTCTAGTAAAGGAGATTTTCCTTGCTGTAATTCCCCAGGGTGCTACTGATGGTCTGAAAGTCTGCATTTGAAATGAACTGTATTACTCCGTGATGAATGCACAACACATACTGCCAAGGAAACCCTCTACAAACTGCAGTATCCACCAGACCTTCTTCTTCAGTCCCTAGAGAGAGACCAGCCAGTTCCTTGTACTAAAACATACAAAAATCATTCTGCTCCATTGCTCTTGATTTCCCAGGCTTCGTACCAAAAGTAGGAATCATCAGAACAACACCATGTTAGTGCTGAGCTTTTTGATGCCACAAATTCTGACCTCAGGTGTTTGAGACCTCAGTGGAGCTGAATTGAAATCTTCCTGTCACCAGCCACTCCTTTGACCCAGGCAGTTGATTGCCTTGGACCAGTGGGTATGGGCATTGTCTCTCAAGGCTTATCCAGTCCACTGATCACCTACACAGCTTACGGATTTTGTCCAGCCCTCCTGTGCTGCCTATCTCCAGGACCCTCTCCTTCAGGAGCCTGCGGTGGCCTGCGGTGGCAGAGCTTGCACATGCTAGAAAAGAGAAATAGTGGTCGTAGTTCTCCCCTGTTCTCTTCTGTCTCAACTGTTTCAGCAGTAGCACAATCTGACAGTCAAAGAAGGGCAGAGGCCAGACACCCGGCACAGACTTAAGAAACTTGAAAGACTTAATTACAAGTTCTCTGTCGTAGTCATAGAATGAACAACTCTTTCTGTTGAGCAAGCATATATATTTGCACCTCTCAGTCTGCAAGATGAATGCTTCCACATCTCAGACAGGTTTCCACTTCACCTTGGGTCAGATTCATTTCTTTTGTGGCAGGTCTTCCCATTTGACCCCTTCATACCAGCAAATACACCCACAAAGGTTTGGCTTCCGTATATGTCTACCTGATGGAAAGCAGTGTGGTACTTTATTCCTGTTTAAGGCACCTAAATAAATTTGGTGCTACGTGCTTTAGCCTCACCTGGCTTTATGAGGCCCTGCCTCCACTATACAAAGGTTTTATACCGTATTCAGATTTTGTTTTGAAATGGCTATGTATTTTACACTTCTGGTTTGTAAATTAAGCTCATGCTCATAAACAGCTTAAGAAAAATAGAATACACCTGAGACTTCAGACAGTCTGAAATGAGAAATGGGGCTGACCCAAGTACCTCTGGTTTAGGTCTACTATCACTTACAGCTGGTCTGCAAATATTATGTCCTCAGTTGGCTCATCCAATATAGCAATTTTCATTGATTTCTCACCTAGTACATCTTGTAGGATGATCACCACAGTAGGCAATATATGGACGGATGCAGCAATCATTGCAGTTAAAATCTCCAGATATCTGCTTTAACATTACCTCAAAGACTGCGTTTAGAAACTGAAGAGTTTTACTGACCAGATGGACCATAATGATCTCTCCCTTTGGACATTTCATACATGCACACATATCATGCTTTCCAGCATCATCACTGTGTATGTAAGAGTGCCAGTGCAGCAGATAAACATATTCTTAACTTGGCAGAATTATGTGTTTATATCATAAATTTGAAATGCCTAGTCTGTCCTACTTCATTCTTTATTCCAGGTGTTACAACCAAGGGGTCTGAGGGACCTACTTAATGAGCACAAGTGGCACTGGATATAATGAAGTCTGCTATTTCTCCTTCAGAAATATAAATGGCATACTAAGTTACAAAATAACAACAGTAATATTTATATGATTTATTGTCCTTTTTAGTGCCTCTTATCTTAGCATCCAAGTGTTATGATGGCTTCCAGATATGACCAAAAAGAGAAGTTTTGTGTATGGGAAGCCTACTGCTGAATCGAAGTGCATGTTTTTCTTCAAACATCGCAATCACAACTGTGTTTCTTTTTACCTCTAGCAGTGTTTGCCTGAGATTCCTCACCCTGCTGGCAGGTGTTGATCCAGCTGGGAAAGCACAAATGGGGTTTTTTGCTGACTCAGTAACAAAGCCAGCTCATTATTCCACTCAGATATGAGAGAAATAAAGAGAAATTATGATAGAGTGAGTGTTAAGGTTTGGGTAGGCATGTCCTGAGGGAACAGGGCATAGGGAAAACCAAATCCAAGGAAAAGTTTCAGGTTGTGGTTTCATGGCAAATTCTTTCAGGATGACCTTTGTGTTAATAAGCGAAGTTTATTAATGAAGAAATCCACTTACCTACACCCAAACATGCATGAATATTAGTCAATATTCTTTTTAATAGCTGCTTTCGTGAATGTCTACGAGCCACCCGTAATTCTCAGACAACATGTCTGCAGCCAGCTTTTGTGAACATGTTAATTAGGAAGTCTGTACCAGCTGAGTTTCTAAGATGAACAGCAAATAGTACTGCTCGTGCACCCCACCCCCACAGCAGGCACCCAAACAGCATGGTTTATTCAACAGAAATCATATAGAGAAGAGAGACCAGGTAGATTTGGAAGCTCAGAGCTGTAATATAAAACTATAAATCCTGCCTATGTAGGGAGCTTAAGTGCCACACCGGCATTGAGTGACAAACAGTGGTCTCAGATCTTGGATTTTATGGTTGCCTCAAGTAGCAAAAATGGTTCGTTTCATAACATTGCGAAGAACCTATTGGGCCCCAGCACATACAAATACGCTGGAGTGTAAGCAGAGAGGTAATTCATTCTGTACCCTCCAAGAGGCAGAGAGGTAACCTGCCACAGAACGTACGACTGCGAATTAACTTTCCTTACCCCAAGGTAATCATTTGGTTTTATAGATAAAATTTGGGATTATAAATTATCATCTTCAGCACAATTACTTTGCTAAATGATTTCTTGGCTATTAACAACAGAACTAAAATCTTCCCAAGACGGGGCTGTTCCATGTTCAATGGGATTGATACCAAGGAAATAAAAGACAGTGAAAATTTGAATAGCTTAATATTGGCTTGTGAAAATACCGGTAGTATAAGTGTTTGTATGGAGTATTAAAGGTGACATGGAGAATTAATGGTGGCACAGCTGTACTGAGTACATTGCAGACACTGTATATTGGCTTTAGGATGAAGGGAGGCATTATACAGCTTGAAGAAAGAAATGTGTAAATATTGCTTTACATAAGACAATTGCTCATAGTAAGGTAGGATGTGAGCTTACAGTATTGTGATTCTTTCATGGAAATTTCTTTTTAGGTTTTATGGAGAGCAGGGTAAGAGACTTCTGATAGTGTTGCATTGGTTGGAGATATCGATTGTATTAAGAGACTTTGTACTTGGCTCGCTGTTTATGATTTTGATAGAATTAAAAATGAAAAAAAAAAAAGAGAACAAAAAGAACAAAACTGTATTTCAGAGTACAAGTAATATAACGAAAAAGGAAAGGAGGAGCAGAGAACCCTCCTCCAAAGTTCCAAGCAATAAGACCTCACTGCAAAGCTCTGCAGTTTGTCAGGAAAAGGTCATGTTCCCAAAACCAAAAGCCCAAACCTAATCTAAAAGTGCTGAGAAGGGCTGGAGAAATAAGTACAGTCCATTCACAGATAGAAATTGTCTGCTACTGTGTTATAATCTTTTCTTCAACAATGTAAGTTTTTCACAGAGCGGTACCCTGAGCAGACCTTGCATCTTGTTTTAAAATAAAATAGGCAGGGAAAGCTGGTGCTTTGCAGAGATATCTTCATGAAGTGTGGGGAGAGGCTTCACTGGGTTCTTTTTTTTTTTTATTTCCCTAGGAAACTATAGGGTGAGAGGGCATTCGTTATGTGGGGCACCACTGAAGTCATGTCTGTTTGGAAATGGGGCTGCAGCTCTTCCAATCTGCCACTGAGAAGAAAAGAAATGATGGAAATGTCTTGTCTCTGAGATTTCAGCTTTTCCTTCTCCACTGTCATTGACATCTGACCCCCCACACCCTTTCCAGCACTTACCTGCACTATCTCAGTAGCATTTTCACCTCCTTCTCTTCCTACCTCCTAAACACACACACACGGAGCTACAAACACGGGTTCCACAACCTGAGGAGGAGTCCCTCAGAAGCCATTTTCACATCAGGGCTACCCTTCTAAAATCTTTACCTTCTCGGCCATCCATTTTTAAAAGTAACTATTCCCATGAAAAATACGGGTATCAGAATTAGAACTGCCCGAGCACAGTAGCATTTCTGCACACTAATGTTTACTGTTTCACACTCAAGTAATTCTCGCATTTTTAAAGTCCTTAAAATTCAATCAAATGAACACTCCCTTTTAAGAGTTATTAAAAACTCAAATTATTCATATATTTAGAAAGCCATTGGTTATCTGGAAGAGGCCCACACTCCCCTGAAAATTTCAGAATTTAAGCAAATTTAAAAATCACTTTAGGTATCAATTATTCTCTTTTACAGTTTCTTACATGTTTCTTACACCTGTCACTGGGGCATACACAGCAGGAAGTCAAAACTCCCTATAAAAAATGTGAGCTCCTCTTTCCCTCTTACCAAAAAGGCTCACTGGGAGACAAAACTATTTTTATTAGTTTTTCAGTTAAATCTTTTTAAGTGTCTGTGAAAAAAAAAAAGGTATATTTGGAAAGTTTTATCATCAGTAATAACAAGCCTAACACTTCTCCATTAGCATTGATAAGACAGTGTTCTAGGTTCAGTTATAAATGGTTGATCAACGCTCAGTGAGCCCATCGATACCCTTGTCATGAGAAATGCAAACACTCAAGAGCGTGTTAAGAAACAATATTTTCTTTATACAGTGTAATATCTTTATGTAGATGCTTGAAATATGGTAAAATGGAAAGAGTATGTCCCTCTTACACAGAAAAACATTCAATCTCTCCACATCAGGATGACAACGAAAGGTTCGTGCGTACAGCGGTTCAGGCTCCAGCTGTTCCAGCTCAGCACAATAGGCCAACTAGGTTTCAAGAAGAACTTCTGGGGAAAACATGCACTTTGACAAGTTTCACGACTTGGGGATTTTTTTTCCCACTGGGGCTTTCTGAGGTGGTTTTAAAAAGTGTTCTGAAGTATAGAGAAAGCCTCATTTCCACTTCTAAAAAGGAGCCAGAAGTTGCATGATGGTAGTGTGAGAAGAACCTCAACTTTTGTAGGGCATTTTGTATTTTATTATTAAGAATGTGAAAACTCTAAGTGAGAATGAGGCCACCTTTGTCTGAAGAGATCTAAAACCATTAGTGAGTTTGTGTCAAACACGCAATTTTTTCCTAGAAATTAAGTCAGTGTCTGCAGATATTTGTATTATTTGTTTGCCAGTTTATCTTAGAGGCTTTGGTTTGGTTTAGTTTGTTTATTTCAGATGGATTTAATTTGGTTAGGGTTTTTGTTTTGATTTATTTTGCTTTTCTCCCAATTGTGCAAGGAAAGATACTGTTGTGGACAGAGATTTTTTTTTTATTATTATTATTCATGCACATACCAATCTTTTTCCTTACTGTCATTTTCAGAAAAAGAAAAAAAAATCCCGACATCCTGATTTACTACTGTCCCTGTGACTTACCTGGGCACTTTTTCACGCACATCCAGAAAGAAGGGCACCCTTGCTTCTGGAAAATGGTCACAGTGCCTGCTGCATCCTCATTAATACACCAATTCCTTAACACAATGACAGATAAAAGAACTTTCCTTTTATTGAACTAAATGCTGGTTTTACATAAAATAGACTATAATTCAGAGTCTGTAATGTCTACTGAAAGGTTAGACTCGTTACCATCCAAATAGGCTGAGCTAATAAAAATTATATTTGTTACAATCCAAATAGATTAACCGGCCTTAAGGGCTTAGCTATGTATCACACTTTTCAATTTTCTTATAATTAAATTAACATAAAACAGACTTGACAAATAAATGACTGTATCAGAAACAGTTAAGCTCTATTTAACCAAAATAACTGTTC
The DNA here is from genome assembly GCA_035590195.1 of Aviceda cuculoides. Lineage (NCBI taxonomy): Eukaryota > Metazoa > Chordata > Aves > Accipitriformes > Accipitridae > Aviceda > Aviceda cuculoides. The sequence continues at coordinate 5,290,099 of JAVJGG010000058.1, read as the reverse complement.
TATTTACATATACAGCAACCTGTGTCTATTTTGGGAGCCATAAGAAGCCCATCTAGTTAGCAAATCCTTGGTGCCCACAATCTGCTAACTGCCTTGGTCCCAGCCTTTTTGTGAACCACATATACCCTAAATGGCAGATTTTGTGGTTTAGCTTCTGCAGTCCCTATCAGTTCCCTCTCAACCAGATACCTCCGCTGATGCCCTGTCACACCTAAGCAATGGCCTTGAAAGGTTCCCTACGCAGAGCTTAGCTTTACTCACTGAGTAGCCCTTGTGATTTCAGTGGGATTACTTATAGAATCATAGAATTGTTTAGGTTGGAAAAGACATTTAAGATCATCGAGTCCAACCGTTAACCCAACACTGCCAAGCCCACCACTAAACCATGTCCCTAAGCACCACGTCTACACGTCTTTTAAATACCTCCAGGGATGGTGACTCCACCACTTCCCCAGGCAGCCTGTTCCAGTGCTTGATAACCATTTCAGTGAAGAAATTTTTCCTAATATCCAATCTAAACCTCCACTTGTGCAACCTGAGGCCGTTTCCTCTCATCCTATCACTAGTTACTTGACAGAAGAGACCAGCACCCACCTCCCCACAACCTCCTTTCAGGTAGTTGTAGAGACCAATAAGGTCTCCCCTCAGCCTCCTTTTCTCCAGGCTAAACAACCCTGGAGAAAAGGGGTTTTATGAAGCTAAGCACATGTGTAAGTCTTTGCAGGACAGGGATTTTAGTCTCTTCACCACATTTTCCATATCCATCCATACATCTGCTACCCACATATCTAAGCTGAAATAAGGTGTCTGGTAACATCTCTGGGATGACAGCAGGCTAACTCTTTAATAGTTTTAGCAGTTCATTAATGAAGGCTGTATGGTTTATTTAGCAGCACTGACCTTCCTAAAAACACCCTGGCTCTCCATAAACTATGTCTCTACCTATTAGCTTTCTGGCCTTCTTTTCCCTCTCTTCCATTCCACTGTAAATCTTGAAACCATAATACTCAGAACCTTAATTTTCACCACATCTCCTACTTACCTCTAAAAAGAAAGAATGAGATGCAAATAGCACTCCAGCTTATAGTCAAGTGCCTTTGGATGAAAGACCACAGGCATAACCTTAGTGGTTGGCAAGGGTACAAATATGAGACAGTGGGTCGAGATAGTAATTTCCCCTCTTGTTTCACTTGGGAGTGTGTTCGCACACATGGCTGGGGAAGGTTTTCCCTTGAGGAGGGCAGTTGGAAAGCTTTTCACAGAAGTCTTGTTTCCCTTTCTGGTGTGGATATTAAAAACATACTATGACCCAGCATCAAGGAAAAAGTTTACAGAGACCATACCCGGCGTCTGCGATACAGGATGTGTCGGATGCGGTCGTGTTTTTTGAGAGCTTTTTGTATCACACTTTGACATAGCAAATGAAATAATGAAATTGATGTGTAACCTGGTTTTGCAAAAGCTCTGAAACTCTAGCTGCTATGCTGTAGTGTGTGTGTGTGTGTGGTTTGGCAAATGGTGAAGAGAATAGTTTCCACTTTCCATAAAGCCATGCAAAATCCACTTAAGTTTCTTAGGGCTTTGTGCTATAATTAACCATTCTGAGAGTGCTATTGTCTGAGGACTGTGCCTTTAAGCCCCTTCTCCTCCCTGTAGGACCTCACTCAGAGCAGAGGAGTGCAAATGGAGTTGAGATTAGCAAGCTGGGTACTTACACCCTTCTTTTGCCACCACTTTTCTGGTACCTATTTTATGAACAATGGGCTGCCTATTGCAGAAATGATCAGGCTCGCACCTCGGGTATTCTCCCTAAATTACAATTGCCCTGCCTAGACCGAAGCTATAAATACCAATGTATATCAGAGGAGTTTGCTTTAAAAAGAAAGAAAAAAGAGAAATGGATACTATTTTTAAATGCAGCCCTAGAATCAGGTGGCTTCATGCTGTTATGATGAGGACCTGAGTGGCACCAGCTGAGACGGAGGACTGAGCAGCAGCAAAACCTCCTCTCCCTGCAGCCCGCCCGGTAATCAGGAACCTGTGCTCTGACGGGTGGGAGGGGAACAAGGTGATGGTTATTGTTTTACCTTAGCTTTCCTCTGGGGAATTAACTGAGCTTTGGAAATTCATTTCTCCAGCGTGCAGTCTTCATGGCCTTCCTTTGCGCAGGCTCGTGATAGCCTTTCGGCAGGACTCCTGCAAGGGCCGATGGCAGGAAAGAGGGGCAGGGCTGGTGAAGCACAGCTCCGGGGGGAGACCAGGGGATCCCAACAAACCCCAGCGTCCTGCAAGTTATGGGCAACCCAGGACCAGTGCGGAGCAGAGCAGGGACTTGGTCCTGCGAGATGAAGGGTTGATAGCACAGTTTCCGAAGCTAAGATTCAAGGTTTGGTTTTCATGCCTTTTTTTTTTTTCCCCTTCTCTACGCATAAGCTGTTGTGTCCTTGTGGGGTTTGGTTTTGGATTGCATTTAAGCTATAGAAGATTCAGAGCAACTGGTAACTTAGAACAGTGCAAGGGCTATTGCAATATGGGCCTCTTGGAAGATGTTTTATAACATTCACTCTTGCTTGCCAATATGGGATTTACAAGGCCAGGGGAAAAAGAAGAAGAAGGTAAAAAAAAAAAAAAAAAAGAGGGGAAAATAAAAGCAAGGGGGGCGACCACTGTGAAACAATATATCTTTTGTTCTTCTGCAAGCTGAAAGACATTGCAAAGTGTTAACTCTTTAGGACTTATTACACACTATTTCCTTCACATGCCACCCAACACCTCCCTCTGAACTATCCCTGGTTCTCTGCCTTCACCTTTGGTGAAGCTCAACATTATCTGGGTTAAAAGCAGAGCAATATGGTATACACAAACTCAGAGCTGCTCAGTAGCTGTACTTTGACTTCTGAGGTATTCTCTATGCTTCCTTTTCCTCAGCTTTATGTATTAAAGCTTATTTTTAACTAAAGCTATGATCCTAAGCTTCTTCACAGCCTCAACTAAGCTGTGTGATTCATGTTTCAAAGCCTAATATTTTAGCCTCAAAAGCAGGATGAAATACTGTCATTTGAGTTTTTTAATGACTGTGGACTAGTACATGCTTTTTCAGCCTTTCCTCAAAGGCTCCAAATTAGAATAAAACTAATTTCCACAGCACATGTAAGCCAATAAAAAGAGTATAGCAAGAGGAGGATACGGAGCTGGGAGAGAATAGCATGGTACCGGGATTTGAGCTGAGTTTGTAGTGTATAATGATAAATTATGTACAAATATTATTACTATTATTATTATGTAGTATTATTCTGTGCCAGCACTCTTTGCCGGTATGTCAGTCCAGAATGCAAAATTCTTCTGGTTTTCCTCCCCTTTGCACAGTCTGAATAATGGGGCTTATTTTGTGCAAGTTTTGCCCCAGGGTTTCCCTTCTCTGACTGGCAGATGAATATGTGGTTATAGCCTTCCGCTCTGAGCCTGTGGAGTCACCCAGCTCCTCCGCTGTGATGCTTTCTGTAGCATAATACTCATGTGGAGCTTTACAACAGAGAGGACAAGTGGTCATGGAAGTTTAGCTGGTAATCCAAAGCCCCTTGAAACCAAAGGGCACTCTCCCGTTGGCCCCAGCGTGCTGCCAACGCGCTGCCAAATTCTACTCTGGGAGGTAGCGGAGAGGAAAAACTGTGTGAGAAGTTTAGGAAGGATAGAAAAATGGGGGAAATGGGTCAGGGGAGCTGAAAGGAAAGGAAAAAGGAAAGTGAGAGTGAGAGACAGTATTTAATAATAAGGGTCCTTGGGGAATAAATTGCAGTAGGCGCTGAACAGCAGGAGTGAGGAGGTGGCCCTGCAGTGAGGATCTGTGAAAGGGATGGAGACCAACACAGTGTCATCTCCATAAAGGAATGCAGATGAGACTTTTTCTGCACAAACCTGGAGGCAGAAAAATGAAAAGTATTCCAGACTTCCCGAGATAAATTGGAGATTCAGTCTGAGGCATCCCTTCCTGTGGATTTTGCTTTCTGTTCTTGTCTTTGTGGCGCAAATCAGGAGTTACCTAATTACCTACCTCAGCATGGGCAAAGTTAAAGAGAGGGGTCTTATTGTTTGGTGTCTTATCTCCAAGAACCTGAATAATCAAATTTCTGATGATGCAGCAGACAAAGAACAAAAAGCTATGCAGTGTTCTGTAGCTATTTTTTCATGGGCTGTCCCGAGGAAACAAATACCGCAGCCAAAAGTGTGGCGAAGAGCTGCTGTAGTCATTTAGTCGCTTGACTCGTCCTTTTTATAAACAACCACAGAAAAACAGAATAGCTCTGTGCAGAAATGACAGCTAAAGCACATACATAGTCAAAGACATGTGATTTGCAGAGGACGTCCCTCTGGAGTTCAAGGAATAAACACACGCAGTCCTCTGTCACTGAAGAAAACAAAACAAACCGGTTGACCAGAGCGTTGGGGTGTTCCTCGCGTTCTGCCAGTGACATTCCTCTGATGTAACTGTGGTCCGCAAACCCGCTGTACCACACTTGGCATGTTGCTGGCTGGTTGTAAGCCAAAACTGAGTTTTCCCAGGCTGCGTTGGTCATCAGGTTTCAGTGATCACCAATAAAATCATAAACACTTTGCACAACAGAGGCATTAAGGTCACAGTTGCTTTTTTGGCAGTATAGCATGCTTTTTAACAGCTAAGTGTTTTTCTTTACCATGTTATAAAGGGATAGAAGTCACAGTTAATTAAGGATGAAAAGATCTAGAATGATTTTTTTTCAGTTGCATGAAAACATAAGCATATCTTGGTTACAAGGAAAGAAAAAACTGTGTGAATTATTTACCATGAGAAATGCAAAGAATAACACCGAGTAAAAATAATAAGTGCTATTCAAATGCAATAGAAGCCAGTAGAAGGCGGGTACTTGCATTTAAAAAGTTATTGTATTCATGGCTTCATTTATTTTGGTGGTGGTAGAATGTAAAGAACAAAATAAATTAGAACCAAAAATGGAAAAGATGGGATTAATATACAGCAGGGCTGTGAATGATTTGTTTCTCTTCCCACAATGCCCCTCTCCAGCTTATCTGAACACTTAGCTATGTTTATTTCCATAAAGAATGCATTTTATTCTGAAGGAAGCTAGGATGTGCTTTTTAAAATAAAGCAAAACTTTATTAAAATTCAAAAGAAAAGTAAATAGAGATGATTTGGGAAGCTTTATTCATTTATTTGGGCAAACACTGCTAAAAACATTTAGGTGCACTGTGTGTTTAAAAAGTAATAAATAGCTATTGTGCTTACTTCATAAACTTGTCAGAGTGTCTTCATTTTATTTTCCTGAACAAACTGAATTTCTGTACTGCTCATCCCCAGCCAGTTAATAAATACATCACCCTAAAAAGTGCTGTGGTATTAAATTTACAGCAGATAAAATATGGATGAAGTTGCTGTGCTTCAGGTACGTCAACTGTGATTTAATATCTCTGACTACCCTTATGAGGAGTAAAAGATTACTCGGCTGCTCCAACAGCAAGATACTGACCTTTGCTCCCAAGTAACAGCCACTCAGCAAATAGTACCAAATGAAGAAGTAGAATAACATATAGATTTGCCATAAGAAAAAATTGATCTAAATCCATATATCAAATCTGCTGATCGGAGCTCTTCAGAAAAAGTACCTCATAATCTTTAGTGTGGAATTGCAAAAACTTTTGGTGGAAAAGAAACTGTGGGGTTTATTTTAAAGGAAAAGCTTTCTTGGGGCAAAAGGGTTAGGGGAGTTCTATACCTGTGTGTGTGGTGTGTGGAGAGAGATGTACCTATATATGTGTATATATACGCTGCTTTGAGACATCTTCAAGTACAAAAACATCCACCGATCTACTAGATCATCAGCTAGTGATTTAGCAATCGGTCTTATCCCCACTTTCCCATTTTTCCCTTACTTCTGTGAAAGAATGGAGAAAAGTATAACACTGCCTCGGTAAATGAAGGCAAAATTCCTCTGGGAAATCTCATAACAGTCTGATTTAATTTGTATCTTTAAAAAAAGTTATATCTAAAGGTGATAAAAATCCCCTTATTTTCTTTGTTTGTTAGCAAAGAAAATAAATTCTTGTGATTTACATTTTGCCTTCAAAAAAGGTGGGCGAGTGAAAGGGTGCTGCTCTGCACTTCAAAGCGAAAACAAATGAAAATTTTTCAACAACAAAGCCAAAATATGAAGCAGACAAATCACTCTGCTGAGTACTTTTTAACCTACGGTGGCACATGTTAACAAAGCAACTGCTGTATATATAATAAGGATTGAAAAGGTAATCTTTAAACGTGGAAGTAAAATAAGAAACTTCCCCAATTAGTGCTGATTAGTCCTACTTAAGGAAGTAGAACTTGATTTACAATGGTAAAATCAGTAGATTTATACCAGTATTAAACTTGCACAGGTAAGATTTTCTCAGGCCATTAAAAAATTGTTAAAAACCCCTCCTTTCTTGAACACCCATAATTTTAACTTGATCTAATAATATTTATGCTTTATATTCTGACAGTTATGTACTATTATAACTTGATATCATACGCAATTTCTGAATCCAATGTGTTTGTGACCACACAAATGAAAGCCTTGTTCAGTTCCCAGTTCTGTGCAAGATATTATTTTTAATAGGCAGGATTTTTTTTTCCTGAAGAGGTGATGTGATTAACAAGTCCAAGAAAAATAACATGATATTTGCCTCAAATGTCTCCTGTAGTTATATTACGAACGATAAACCATGACCCCTAAAGATTATCGATGCATTTTTGTGAAAGCTGGATTTCTTTCCAAATGAAACTTAGAAAATAATGTGATTTAAAAACGTGGAAGTGGTGACATTCATTTCAAGATCTTGGTTGGGGTTTTCCTTTCAATTAAAACACTCTCTTTGCTATTAAGATGCACTGGCTTGGTTGAACAAGAATGTGCATCCTACCCATCCAAGCCCAGATGTTACTCATTCAAACAGACGTCAGCCCATAAACCTTTCTAAACAAGTGCTTTCTCCACTCTGATTGTACAATGGATTTGGTTGGGCAAGATGACATTTTCTTGAGTGACAGATGCTCATACTGCAGCAGTAGCATGGACACTCTTAATGTCCTTGCAGAGCAGCTGCTCCTTGAGGATTTTATACTGGATTCTTTGTGTTTGTAATAATAAAGAAAAAAAAAACAATTACCCTTTTTACTTGTGGGGTTAAAAAACACACACAGCAATGAGAGCCAAGACTTACTAGCCAGATTTAGAAAGTCTCAGAAGCTGAAGGTGTGCAGATACTGTGAATCTTTTAATGCTACATCACTTCAAACAACATAAAAGTATTTTATTGGGCATTCCTGCCCTGCCTGAACTGGTAGCAGAAAGCAGGCACAGGAGGGATCGCAGGAGATGGAGGAAGGGGAAGAGGAAGAAGAAAGGATCATTGGCAGATAGTCTGAGGGGCTCCTTTTTTTTCAAAATAAGTGGGCAGTTTCTAAAATTTATGGATGGTTCCTAAATGTTATTTCTCTGCATTTGGACTTTTAACAAGCAAGAAGAGATCGGATTTTTTTTTAATATGCATTTTTATCGTAATAATAGAAATAGTAAGCAGCAACATCTGCTGTCAATGCATATTAGTCTGAACATTAGGAAGTAGCACTGAACAGTTTATTACGGAAAGGATTCCAAATTAATTTCAGAACAGAGAACTTCAGGAAAGCTGTTAGCACCCTAAAATGGAGGTAGGTAAGATCAAGAGGCATTTCTCCGCATCTCATTTATGTCTCCGGCCAGCAGAGCAGCGTTTCCCTGGGACCACCACCGCAGCGTCAATGACGTCATGCCGTGGCCCGTTACAGCATTCCCGAGCTCAGATGGCTGCAATATAAGCTCGTTGAGCTGTTCCCTGCGTGTCATGGAATATGACACGCCACAAATATTCGTAGAATTCAGATGAATGTTTTTCTCATTTCTACTTGGGTGTCACCCCACACAGCTAACACACAGCCTCCCCAGTCCTAGCCTATAATCAGCAGTTAAGACCCAGCCTGCGGTGCTCGTATGCTGATCAGGAGTGCTGACAGGAGCAGAGGGTGGCATTTCACCTAGAAATCCCACTCAAGAATATGAAAATGGGGGGGTCTAATGTTGAGAAACCTGTGCTATCTTGATACCGCAAACAAGATTTTTTCTGTTGGACTACTGTGCTGAATTTGGCCCAGCCTAGTATGCGCCCACTCTCAGGGACCTCCAGGTGAGATGAAAACCATTCTGCTCTCTAGGGATCCTATGGAATAAGGCACTTAACACTGAGAAAAAAAGAAAAAAATTAAAGATACCTACAGCTAGCATAAATGTTAGCTGTTTGCCTAGGCAGGCCAAATCTAGACCCTGCTGCTCATCTTGTCAAGTCAGACTCAAGAGCCGCTGGCCAGGAAATATAAGGTATTTATTATTTTGCTGGTGCCTGCAGCGAACCTGCCCTGTGGCTAACAAACAGGGTTCCGTTTTTAAAACCATCAAGTGTGGGAATAAGCAAATTTTTTTAGAGAGGAAAGTTGATCTAAGAGATAAAGTGAAAATATCTATCAAGGATATTACTCTCAGTGAATGGCATTTGATCCCTCTGAATATCGCTAGAGAGTATTCCAGAAAATACTCCTTGGAAGGGATAGTCCAAATCCAAAAGGCTCTCCTAGCATACCGTGATTAAATAGATCAAGTCTAAACGGTTTGAAATCTGCACTTTTATTAGTGTTTTCCTGAAGTAATAGTGAATCTGATATTGAATATACAGCATCAACACTGTTTTGTAGTTTTTAAGACTTCCATGCAAGACAGGGGGCAGAGGGTGAAGAGTTGAAGGTGGGAGAAAGAGGAGTTGGGCATGGATTTTGTTTCTTTAGCAGTTACAAGAGAAACAGAGAGAAAATATGAAGTTTCGGAAACCTGGAAATCAGAGTCGGGGGCTTTGAAGCACATGGGGAGATATTTAAGACCACATTTATGTGGAGGTGAAGAGAGCTGTGGATTAGGGAAGAAAAAATAAATTTAAAAATCTTCTGAAGGTTCAAGGGCATCTGAGGGGACAGCAGTAAGGAAAAGCGTGATACAGGCTGGAAAGGGCAAAAAGGGAGCGTGCAAAACCTAGTCTTCTAGGAAGTAACTTTGGGAGATACAGACACAATACGGCTTGCCTGGACCAAGGGAAAGTGCGAAAAAACCTTTTGGGAGGTTGTAAACAGGATCTGAGGTCTCAGAGTGGCAGCAGGGGCTTTATTAGCAGAAAGCTTGCGGCGTGCTTGCCAGCTCCAGCAGCTCCGGCCGCAGCACCGAGGACGTGGAGCCTCCTAACAAGCAGAGAGGGAAACTGAAGAAAAGCTCCTGTTTTTTCCTTGTTGCCTAGGTTAGGTGCTCTTCTCAGCCTAAAGCCGGTTCCCTGCATAAGGACATCCCAGCGCCGTGTCCGCAGAGGGCTGGAGACTTAACCCGGGTTTTATTCGGCGAGGTTTGTTGGATAGCGCGGTCTCCCCTGTGGCCGCTACGAGAACCGAGCTCTGCTCGCGCGGCCGTACGCTGCAGGATTGATTCTGCAAGCTGCTGAGCACACCTGGGAACCCTTCCGCCCACCTGAGTTCAGCGGGGCTTGCGAGCACTCAAATCCTTGCAGAAGTGATTGGCAGTTGCCGGATGGCGTCTTTAGAGAATAAATGTTGCTGGATGTTCCTTCACCTCCTTATTAGTAGCAAATTACACCCGCAGCTGTCCAAGATTTTTTTGACTCTGGCCTGTCCCGTCCGTAATCAATTGCTGATACGTGTGTGTGCAAGCGGTGAAAAAGCATATTCGTTCCTTTCCTTTTGAATATTGGGCCAAGAGACAAAATTAAAGGGGTGGAAAAAAAGTAGAGGGAGGATTCACAAACATTCTTGCAAATAAAATCCATTGATTTACTTGGCTTTTTGCTAATTCGCAAAGATCTAGAAGAGTAAGAATTTATTCGCAGAAATGTTCACAGAAAAGCAAAAGCAGAGCAAATCCTACCATGAATAAATATTCATGGGAGTATTTGCACTGGGAGAGCTCCCCTGGCTATTCTAACAGCCTTTTTTTTTTTTTTCCTGTAGTGTGGCTGGAAAGGATAGAATTAAGTAGTTTCAAGAAGCAAAAAAGGAACATAAAGTAGTAGTCAAAGAGAAGTGTATTTGCTGTTATCGCAGCCAGGAACAGCGAAGCTGTTCGCCAGGCAGGTGACCGCTCCACTTTACAACTGGTTTGCCTTCAGCCATGAGGCTGAAAACTGGTGATCCAGGGAAACATGGCCCAAGTAACTTACATGCCTGTATAGTGTAAAACAGACTGAAAGCTGGGGGATTACTCCTTAGCTGTCCCACTGCAAACTTTCCCTGGCCATGAAAGGGGAGATGGGCATTTAGGAAGCCACCATTTAGCTGATGCTGGACTCTGTGGGTAGGAAACCTCCACAAGATCTTTAAGTCACAGCTGGAGAAGGTGATGGGACGGTCATCCCGACCGGGACCGAGACAGAGATCTTCCCTGCCATGCCACGGCTGCATCAGCAATTACAGACCCTCCCCTTTTCTTCCCCGACCTGGTAAAATCAAACATTTTTGCCTGCGCAGCGGCACGTCTCCAACAGCGCCCTGCTCGGGCTTACTCGTCACTTGAGGATTACGGGTTCCGAAACCTTTCGAGCGGCAGAACGCAGCGATCCAGCAGAGCCCTTGCTGCCGCCCCCGCCGTCCTTCCGCAGGAGCTCAGCTCCGGGGCTGTCGAACGGAGAAACGCGAGAGACGCCTCGGGGTTACCTGCCGCTCCTCGGCGCCTTCCCTGCTCCCCCGAGCGTCGCCGGTCTCCGCTCAGCACCCCGACTGCCACCCACGGCTGGTTTCACCCTCTGACGGAAACCGCGGTGGCTGAAGAGGTGACGCAAGTCCCGCTCAACCAGCCCAACCGCTGGTAGGGCAACGCCGACGTGCTGCTGGGACCTTCAGCCCTGGGAACTAAACCTTCCTGCAGCCACCCGCGAGGAGCTTGACCCCCTGGTCACCCGGACAAGGGGAGAACCGCCCAATGCACCCAAGTCTGGCAGTTAAAATTTGGGACTGTGGCTCCAGGAAGAAAAAAAAAAAACAAACCTCTTTCACCCTGACGGATTCACACCCGCCTTGGTCTTATGCACAGAGTTTGTAGCTTTTTATATATTAGTGAAAAGGCCCAACTATATTTTTAAGTTGATTCTTAAAATGTAATTTTATAGAGAAATGAGAGAATTTTGTGGTCAAATATTTAAAAAAAAAAAAAAAATCAAAACAACCAAGACCAGAAACCTTACCAGTGTTGACCTTATGTCTGAAAAGATAACAGCACCAGATATACAGTGTGGCATTTTGTTCTTTTGTTGCATATTTTCAGTAAAACCAACAAAACTGAGAACCAGTGCTCACTTGACTTTGTTAGCACTTTTATTTATTTATTTTCTTGCCAGTTTTTCACCCTTGATGTATCTCCTAAGACTGTGAGCAGGATACATAGTGCTTCATATTCCAAGTGCTGAGGCCTATCTATCAAAAGCTGACTGGAGTGGGTGGTGAAATACAGTAGGAGGTGGCTAGCTACACAGTTGTACTATTAAATTACTGTCTGTCCAAGGAGAGTAATCTCTTGTTTCAGCAGCAGGTACTACTACCAAAGACTGTAAAAACCTCAAGCACTCTGAAATAGGCTGTCATATGGAGCACCATAAATTACATCAGTCAAATATTCCATCATTCATTCACTCTGCGGTCTTACGGTGGGATGAATAGTCTGCTCAAGGGAGAAAAACAACCACCAACTTTCTGATTCCTTTTCTATTTACTTTCTGAGAGAGCTTCAGGGGCCACTTCCCTATGGAAAGTTTTAATTAACCATGAAACATAATTTTCCTTTTGCATAGCTGCAGGTTTCAGGGACCACACGGGTTGCTCCCCAAAATGCAGCAAAGATGCAGGATTTTCTTTTTCTCGAACTGCAGCTATTGTTAGTCACCTTTTTATTAAGAAGTTTAAGAAGTGCAGCATCAATGACTTCCTTTTCATCTTTGTGGAACGGAACATTTGACAGTAAGTTAAAATCCTAAATAAAATATGAAAGCTGCCAGCACATGCCAAAAGTCTCTCGGAGAGCATATATGAAAAGTTGCTCCTAAGACGCAAATGTCACTAATACCATATGAAAATTGCAAAAAGGTATATGAAAGTCACTAATGTGACATGAAAGAACAAAAGTCTTCAAATTATGTGAAAGTTGCTGTTCCGATATGTTACCCTTACTGTTCTAGTTACTTTCTATCCTATCTTATTAGCAACTTCCATTTCAAGCTAATCTTTGATAAAAGTCTTATTATATTAACAGTTTTCCTTAAGTATCAGAAAATTGTATTTCCAGTTGCACTGAGTGAAGTGTGACCTCATTAGCAGACTTTTGTATCGGTGCTTGGTTTTTTCACTCCCTTTCCTTCCGAAAATACATGCACTGCTGCAGCCACAGCCTCTGCTCACTTTATCTCTATAAAGGTACGCACTGACTCTGCTTCCCACGAAAGGTTAAGAGCAGACTCAAAGTAGGTTTTGGGAATGGAGATTTCCATTACCCGTACACTCTCAGTCCACGCTGCTAGCTACAGAGCTGTTTAAAAATATCAGTACCATGTTTAGGAAGAGCCATGGTCTTTAGGAAACCCTATCCAAAGGAGGGCCTGAGCCCACGGTGAGATGCCACTCATGTCTGAGTTCTCCTTTCTGGCGCAACGTTTAAATCCGTATTTGAGTAGGGGAGGGGGTTGCATTTTTACTGATCCTGTACAGACAGTATTCAGTAAATCCCTACTTCTGCAATCAGAGATGAGTGTCCTTGTGGACCCCTTGAATGACAGTGAGACCTCATGAATGCATAAGAGCAGGGCAGCACGAAGCTGAGTTCAGGGTTATTAGTACTTCAGAGCTATTTCTCTACAGACCAGTGCCCGTGGAAGTGTCAAAGCTGAAATGATCTAGAACATGGACATAATAGGCTTTGGGCTTTATGGGTCCGCTGATTTAGAATATCTTTTTATCAGCCAAGAGTCTTATTTCTTCTTTTCTTTTTGAAATCTGCTGTGAGGGTGATGAAATACATTGCATTGCTGGTTCTAGCTGCTGAAGTCCTGTGTGTCTCCCGTGTAACTCATGCAAGCAAAACGCCAGGTCAAGCACGATAGGAGAGGGTCAGGATGCTAACAGGAGATGAAAACATGAATAGACGACAAACATTTGTAGTGCAGATTTCCTGGCTCCATATGTAGGCCAGATGCGAGCTCTGCCGACTGGGAGGGGGTGGCTGTGTTCCCCCTCAGTGCAGTACTCGGTCTGTACGGTGAGCTTGGAAAAAAGGTCCCTGCCACAAGTGAAATGGCTGTTGAATACCATGTGGTAAAGCCCTGTCCCAGGATGCATCAAAAGAGGTCACTGAGGGACATTAAACTTTGCATCCTGTTAATAGTTTCCCCTTATATTTAATTTTGATAGTGGGAAACTGTAATTAAACACTATAAATGCACTAGTTATGCAGCAGGTAACCGTGCCTAAGTAAGAACCTGTAATTTTCCCCCAACAACCCCTCTACCTTTGATTATTGGTCAGAAGATAATGCAGTTTGTACATTTAATAACAGTTTGGATATACTGCTGAAAGTTGAAGTTATTATAACACTATGTATTTAAAAAAAAGAACTTTGAAGCTAATAATCAAAAGATTAGAGAAAGGATATCTTTTAATTAATTTCAAACCCTGGATTGAGTATTAAATAGAAACATGAAAGAAAGATTTCCAATTGGAAGGGCTGGTAACTGAAGAGTCTCCACTCTCTTGAGGATTACCATTTAATTTTAAACATTGATTTAAAATAAATGATGGTACAGTCCCCAAGGAAAGATGTATTTCAGTTGTAAACATAAGAGTGATGTATAATAAATGAAATATATAACATTCTCCTTGAGGAGTTTTTTTACTTTATTGTGCAATCATGCTATGGGAATTATTTATACCCTTTAACTTGAGTCTCAGACAAAAGCTATCAGGTATCTTTCTGTAATCAGCTTTCCTTCATTTGTATGCCTGTATTTACATTTTTGAAAATTCGTCTGTGATATCAGTTCTGCTATCACCAACGCTTGTGAGGGCATGAGATAGATGGGGACGGTTTACTCTGGATTTTCATCCGAATGCCAAGGGTCTCGTACCAGTCCTGACCAAGTAGCTCACCTTATAGAAAGCCTCACAGTTCCCCACCCCACAGCCAGTTTTCTCACTCGTCTCGTCATAGCCCACGCAGCCTTTCTCATTCATGACTGTTTGTCAGCTCTTCACTCCATTGCAGTCCTCCCATTTTCTGATTTCTCTTTCCTAAATATTAAGATATATTGTACTTTAGTTCTAGGAGAAGCAGCTTTTCCGCTTCATTTGTTTTGTGTCCTGTCAGCATCTAGGTGAACACAATAATTAATTATGAATAGTTGTTTCAGTACTTCTTCTAGGGAATATGCTTTTTCTAGGTGTTCCAAATCCGCTATTTTTTTTTTTTTTTAAGGAAAGAAAAAGTGACTGTCAAGTTTATTGGGCAAAAGTTTGGTTTAAGCAATTTTGGTTTTAGGGAAAACATATTCCCTATTGACTGAGTTCTGGAGATCTGTTTCTAAGGTTTCAGGGCTTACATTAATCCAGCTAAAGGACAAAGACATGTTCAGTGACCTAGCTGCCCAGTCAAGCCTCCATCTCCTGATCTTCTAAACCTCACCTTTCCTGAGAACTTCTTGGCTCTGAATGTGAAAAAAGAAGCACTCCCCAAGGTGGCTGAGGCACAGCTCAGGAGGCACTTTGAAAACTGGAAGAGGTACTTCTTGATGGGGCCTGTTGGTTCCTGTGTTCTGTAAGGGACCTAGCTAGGAAAGTGTGCATGCACGTTCAGCTGGATGATGTCTTCCAACAAGTCTTGCTTCCTCTGCCCTCTTTTGTAAAAGTTCAATATTTACTCTTTTCAGAAGGCAACTACTTATTTTTTGTTATGGTTCGGATACTACTGCATCCTGTTGTCCTTATAGAGCATCTTTGGATCAGAAGTGCATTGTAACTACATTTAATTTGACACAGTGCAATGGAAAGTGAATAAAAAGATAGGAGATGGACCGTATTTCCTAATTAATTACAATATTAATAAAATAATTATGGGTGTGACATGTCACGTCATGTCTCACCATGAAAATTCTTTTGCACACAAAGCCGCATCTGGAGAGTTGCTTTCTTTGAGTTCATCCTACACACTGGGCTACATGGCAACTTTGGTTATATGGAGTTCTCAGTGGAGCTAATAACACGGGCAAAATGGAAACTCCTTTGTTGTCCACACTTAGACCACAAGACACCAGTATTTTTCATAACAGAATGTGTTGCTGTGTGAAATGAGACTGTTGGAGCAATAATATTTTCACTGAAAGTGTGGGTGGAAGTAGAAGTCAGTGGAGTGCAGGCTGCAGACCCTTAATATTTGCCTATCTGAAGACTGTAGCACTCATGGAAGTAAAATGTTGCTTTTGAGGAAACTTTATTGACCTGCTTTTTCAGATTTTTCTGCTGACTTGATGACAGTTGTGTTGGCAGAGCTACTCCTTCAAAGCCGAGACGCTCCCTACATACAAAGCCTTCAGCACTCAGCACGCACTGGGAAATGTTCCCTTTCCCAGCTTTGTTTCTAATAATCTGAGGGGAGAAGAGAGTTATATTTTTTATACCTTTCCCTTAAGAGGAGTTTCAAACAAGTGCATTAACACCTGCCATTCAAAAAGCAGTAGGTTTGGTGTGTTTAAATGAGCCAGCTTCTTGGATTGATCACAGGGTCAATCGGTTGATCAAGGATCCTGTGTGGACCTGAGGTCTCATCTTGGCAAAAGAATCCCAGCTTCCAGCTCCTGCTGTAGGAACTAAATGAAGTATCGCTCATCAGTTTAGCAGACCTAGCCCTAGCCTCAATGAGAGAGCACCTGCCGTCTCTTTTTTCCAAAGGTCAGTCAAAACGTTCAAAAATTGGTCAGGCCGTAAACCTTGCCTCTCGGAGAGACGGTGCCATCCACCTTCCCCTGGACCCTCTGCCCAAGAGCTGGATATGGTCTCGGGCACCACTAGCCCTCAGAGAGGTAGGAGGTGCCAGTGGGCTCACCTGAGGAAGATGAAGAAAGCGGGCTCACCTGTATTTGCCAAATGCACTGCTTTTTGAGCATCAAACGTTGGCAGATTTGTACCTGATAGTCCGTTCAGAGAAGATACACAGAGGCATGAGTCTCTCTTCCCAGTCG
>JAVJGG010000058.1:5258716-5268716 GCA_035590195.1 Aviceda cuculoides | reverse complement strand
AAAAAAGGGTCCGTAACACCTTGATTGCGTTACTACTTCATATTTGCTTGCTTAAATAAACCTGAAGTTTTACTGCAAGAGACGCAGCTATTTTAAAGATGGCAAAATGTCAGCTCTTGGATGGTTGGTTTCATTTAACAGGGCTCCACATGAATTTATGAACTGTTCCGTAATGTCTTCTGCCTGCACCAAATGGCAGACTTTAGGCAGAAACCCAAAGTATGTTTAGCTAATGTATAACAAACAGAGTATTTACATGGTTAGTGGACCCTATTAGGTATTAAGAATGGTCTCTTTCTAAATTTACTGTTAATTCCCTTCCACAACAACCTAAATAAAGTGTTCGCTTCTCAGAGAAAGCTAAGAAAATATGTGCATCTATGTGCGCGCCTGTATGGGTCTTGGATTTTAAAATGTCTTTAACAAAACTTCTGACACTTATTTTATTTTGCTGCAAGTGTGACAATGTAGTTTAAGATATTGTTTCCTGACTTTAAAGGTGCCTTGTGGTTTTTAAGGATATTTCAGCAGCTAAAGAAATTCTACTGCAGACACAATGTACCAGTTCATTTCTTAAGCAATAAATGGCAAGCAGGGTGGTGCTGAATAAGCATGCTTATATGGAATTTCTCTTTGAAAAGCCCACTAGTTAGGCCCTATAACACTTCAGTTGATATTTCTACAGTGCAAACACGATAGTGGAAATTAAGTTGCCCCAGCAAATTCAGTTTAGGAGAAATTTGTTGTGAATAAAATGCTGCTGCTGGCCTTAGAACATTGAATTTATCCACCAAATAATATCTTAGAAATACCACTTCAGAAGAAATCAGCTCTAAATAATTGATAAATTTGGTTTGTTTAGAAACCTTTTGACCCCTGTAATAGAAAGTAAAAACACATTTCAGTTATTAAAGTCACATATATTCCCTCTGGTAGGGGAAGCTTTTAATTTTAAGCTGGTCTCTGTTGGGGCCATTTGATAAAGCTTGGAAAAACCTTTTCAACTGCTGCTGGTGGATTTGGGTCAGCTTCCCTTGGGAAAATGGCAAAAGATAAATTTGTAGCTTTTCATAACACATAAGAAAACTTCAGAGATTTTAAACATCAAGAACTATTGGAACTGAAAGACAGAGTTTCTCTTTTGTTTCTCCCCCTCCTCCTTCTGCTCCTTCTTCTCTTTTCTTTCCAAAAAGAACTTTAAATTCTCTTGTTGTTTTAATTTTTTTTTTTTTTTAACCACAGAGGTTAGAATGTTTTGGCCTCTCTAACTACACTACTAGTGGTCCTTATTAACATAAGATTTATTTTGAGATAGAAACATCATTATGCAGTTTTTGTTTTCAAATGGAGCCATTTCATTCTACTGCTTTCAAAGCCAAGAGCAAAATAAAAACCTCCCTATTACATTTTTTTTCTTAAACGCATTTCTTAAACTTTGCTTCAGTTGCTGTTACCAGATCTTTATGTCCATAACTGTAAGTTGGTCTCATTTCCCCAGGACAGTAATCACAGCTTATGAATGAGGGCACTGGTTCTACCGGGACTGCCAAAACGTACCTAACCTCACCACACTGCTGTTTCACAAGAGGAAAATGAACGGGGGCAAGGGAGAAGACACGTATTTAACGTATGAAAACCAAAAAAAAAACCAGACTAACATCCCATACTCGAATATTTAAGTAGCCATTTGTACATGAAACAAATACTTGCAGGCAGCAAGGCGGGTCGTGCTGGCCCCTGAGCCTCGGACCTGCAGGCATCCCTGCTGGCATTTGAAGAGGTCGCTGCTCTTCCACATCCCTTCGGGAATTACCTCCAAGGGGTAACACCCGCAGTCTTTGTGGTGCACAGCCAGTTCCATACATTCATCTGAGACTACCAGATTCCCTTCCTACGAACTACTGAACGACCATCGTTCGACAAAAACAACCTTCCTTCACCGGTAGCCTGGGCTGACTGAGAACAAACACCCTAGAGGATAAAATCTATGTATTTTCTCACGTTCTCTACACCAGTTCAGCCTCTCTGCCCCGTTGTCAGTAAGACCAAAGTATGGTTCCCTGGGATATGCTGGTGAGCGCAGAGAGACACTGGGGCGGTAGATGGGTCTGGCAAGCCAAGTTCCTGCTCCTGATTTTCATGGTGAATGTCGCATTGGGACTTTTGAAATTACAGATCAGCTGAATTTTTTGAAAACTGGACAACTCCCCAACAATCTCCCTTTTACACAATCTGCGAAGAGGGCACAGCAACAAACTGGTAGAAGCAAAGGTTCTTCCCTAGCCAAGCAGCCTTTCTTGAGCAGCCAGTTATTTCTTTTTGCCATTTCATGCTTGGTTGCTATTCCCAGCCTTAGACGCTTTGTTGCACAGACTCAGTGGTAAATTATTAGAAGGGTCTCCACCAGGTATCCATTCATGCAACCACAAATAATGTGTTCATGTACTTCTGCCTATTCTTGGCAGGTGCAGCTCCTCTGTGAGTACTTTAGCAATTCAAACACCTGCATTATTTCATTATGTTAGAGCTGTTCTTCAAACAGTTGTACCTACACCCCATTAGCACGCACAGGGGGAGGCCAACCCTTGGTAATTTACGTTGTGAAGGGATTGCCTTCTTGGACAAGAAAGATGACACGCAGGAAGCTAGGGTGTGATTTTACAGCCACTCTGTTCCAGCTTCCCAAATAAACACACTTAGCACACATCTCCATGGTCACTTGGTCCACTTGGGTGAGTGAACTGGGCCTCTTTGTATTTACGGTGCACTCAGGGTTCACATGGGAAATGGGTGAGGGGCCACCAATGTTCAAAATGGTGACAGCCTGGAGTATTTCACGGTGTTTGCCTTGTGCAGGAATGTCTTGGAAGGATGTGACATTTTGCATTAGAAAATTTCTTTTTTTTTCTTTTTTAGTTTTTATTTTGTCATTTAATCCTGTTGGTACTCTTTACCTCATGTCTAATGTTCTGTTTGTGCCAAATCAATGTAGGCTGTTCATCATTTATCTCAGACACCGTCTCACAACTCAACACGTGCTCTGACACAAAAACATGCTTTCATTATTGAAGTGTACTATTCAATGTCATCTACTAGCACACTTTGTCCTGCAGTTTTCATCCGGTTGCACTCAGTCTCCTAGAAATGTAGGTGACCACCATAGTCTGTCTTTTCTTTGACTGTGGCCTGATGCTACAGGCAGTTCGTGTAGTATCTCCACTTCTGCTCTTTTTCATTCCTTGGTTTTTTTATTTTTCTTTTCTTCATCCCCACCTTTTTCCCTTTTTTTTTTTCTTTTTTTTTAGATCTTCCCCCATTCTTATTCTTCTCTCTTCCACCCACCTTATCATAACCTCCAGCACATAGACAACTGCTGGCTGATCCCCTTCCACTGCCTTTCTCATACTTCAGTGGGCTGATTCTTCCCACCTACTGCATCACACAAACTACTGCTGGCTAATTCCTCATCCCTAACGATTGCTAGCAGTATCTTCCCACGCATAGGCACCAGCACTTATTCACCTGCTAGAAGCCTCTTCATGCTTTTTGTCATCTGACACACTGAAATATAGTCTGTTTCTGGCCAAAACAATTGGATACTTACACTGGTTACAGAGCAAGGAACCAACATATGCAAAGCACAATCGTTACAGTTACCCTGAGTGATTAGCTAGAAGAAAAATCACCATGTAAGCAAAATACCGAAATATTCTCTAGTTTATACAGAACCTAAAACATGAGTACAAACTTCTGCAAACTGATTGGCCAATAGCAAAAGCTCCCAAGTCACAAGGCAGTGGAAATACACTCTGTTGGAAAAAAAAAACGAATCATGCAATTATTTTTGTCAATAAGCAGATCTTGCTAAATACATATGGCACAAAAGCCAATCAAGTTCAAATAGGTAGTGTCTGACCATGAATTTGGAAACCATTTTACAGAATCCTTTTTAAAAAGGTGAAAAACAGTGGAAAGAAAGTGATATTGTTAAGAACAGAAATTGTTGAGTATATTTGCATATTTAACATGCTTGATAGTTTCTTCTGCAGGACAGATTTTCCAGAGCACCTGTCTATTGAGTAACAAAACAAGAAAGTCACAGTAAAATGATCCGTTCCAGAATACTGCTGACTATTTTCCACACAAATTTTATTAATTGCAAATGAAAAACAAAAAAGAGATCTGCCCTTTCAATGCTAGAATGGGGTAACTCCAGCTGAATAGCCCCCAGAAAAGGCAAAATTATCTGGAGGATAAAAATGTTGTAGCACCATAATAACAAAATAACCACTTTACTTTGCCACTGTGTGAAGAACACCACTGTGTCACTGTAGCTTAACGCAAGAAATCAGAAATGGTAACATTGTCCCTCGTGCTTCTCTACATAATTAGAAAACAGAATCCAAGATGTCTTATCAAAAATAAAACACCCAGCAACAAAATCAGCAGTAAATACTGTAAAGCAAATGCAAACAAAGCATTGAAACCTCATGAGATCCATGATCATGTCAGACTAACGTTGGAACAGATTTATGTGAATCAAATGGGAAGGATTACCTCTTGTAATGATTATTTCTGGAGTATTTTTTAAATTGAGCTGTTGAACAACCCATTGATGCAACAATGTAATGACACACTGAAAATCACAGTTTGCTCATCACAGGATTCCAGATGAGTTAATAGCAGATAATTGCACACATTTCACAAGCATGTCATTTCAACAGTTCTCTTTGATATTTCAATTTTAGTGCACCTTGTAAACTCTGGCTGTGTACAGCCAAGTGTGTTGGGAAAAGACTTTTTCCAAACAGAAATGAACTTAAAACAAGGTTAAAAACAACCCAAAACCCAACAGTCCAACCAAAAAGCCTACATTTTCTAGGCTAGAACATTTTGATCAGAAAGGCATAAAGTTTAGTGTCAAAATCTAACAAGCTCTTTAAATTTAAACCTAAATGAGTTTCAAAAAACACGTACAAACTGGAAACAAGGAAACATGGGGACCAAAATGCCATAACTTATCTGCATTAGCAGCAGAACATTACTGCCAAGAGTTACATCACCAGCACCAAGACCATATACCATCACCATCCTTACTGTTTGTATTACTGGAGAAACAGAAGCTCTTAAAGAGCACCCAGGTGGACACTACTACTCTGATTTTGAGGTATCACAGATGCAGCCTTCTACACCTCATTAACTTTGGCTCCTGGCTGGAAGGAAGAAGACAATTCTGGGGTGTAATGCATTTTGTCCTAAAGGAAAGACCTACAACAAGTTTACCTACAGTCAGGTAAATCTCACCCAAACTCACCAGCAATCCCGTGCAACAGAAGTAGCATACAAACACGGGTGCACATGTTGCATCAGAACGTGAATTCACTTTGGCAACTGAATTTGCCGTAGGAAAAGGAATTGTTTGGGGAACAAAAGAGACCAGATATTTCGAACGATAGTTACTGACGGTCATCCTAAATTCCACCTGAGACATTTCTATTCATGTGCGTGTTATGAATAAGTGTCACAAGTTGGTAACGTCTTCATTTCAGCTGGTTTCATCACCTGCATTTCATTTCCAAAAGAGTGGTGATACAGATCTCATGGTATCCGCTGCAATTAGTAAAATTGATTCCTGCCCTGCTTATATCTGCAGAGAGGCTGAGCAATCCTCCGAGCAGCGTGGCTTCTGAGCCTCTGCCCTGGTGCCAGTGTCTCCGGCTTTATGTCTTTTTAATTGGCAGTAAGAGGTGGGGTAATCGTCAGAGCCTGGGTTTATCCGTTTAACGCGGCGCTGGCGCGTGCTGCCGAGCGTCGGCGTGGCTGGAGCTTTGCAGCACATCCTTAGCCCTTTCCCTGCTGGAAGCAAATAGCAAGTAGGAGGAGGCATGTTCCTATAAGGCTTGGCGCAGCGCTCGGTGCCTCCCCGTGCTGCAGAAGACCATCTTGGCTGGAAATCTTTTCCAAACGCATTTAGTCATTAGAAACTCAGTTCGCATTTTTTGTGCTACCAGTAATATCCCTAGAAAGCTACTGTAATAAAGGGCTGAAGGAGCTTGTCTATTTGTTCAAATATAGATCTAAGGACCTTTATACTGCACAGGTAAAGATTTCTACATTAGGTTAAAAACATTCTAAGGCGTGTGTATGAGTATTTGAACTGCTGCTATTTTGAAGTGAGGTGAAGTAAAGCTAGCGAGAATCACATCAACTTTACTCATCAGCTGCCAAGTTCCTGAGAGCATATTTCATTTCAGAAACCCCTGTGAGGGTTCAAAAAATCCCAGAATTCCTATGTCATGAGAAATTCTGAAAGCAAAATATGATTTATCTCTGAATTGGTATAAAACTAAAGCCTGAAATGCCTCTAGACTAGAAATTTATTTTTCACCCAACTCTAGTTATGAAAAGCTTCAGTTGAAGCTGAATATGGTCCCCTTGATATGTGTGTGTGGTCCTCTCCAGAATCTGATAATTGTGAGTCCTGGATAAAACTGATACCTGAGCACAGTGAGCAGTATAGGTCTATGCAAAAATGATGAAGATTCAAGTTCTAGCTTTTTGTTCCAGGGCATAAAAACATTCTTCCGTAAAGTCCTGAGCAGGGTCTCACGGCGTAAGAAGTAAAATATTAGGAGTGTGCAACATCTTCAGCGACTGAATTCACAGACCACACTAATTATATGGATTGTGTGGCTATCATAAGTTCTATGTAGTTCCTTGAAATTCTTAAATCCTGTAATTTTTTAATAAAATAATGACATAAATGAACTAAGATTGACTCTAGTGGATAGCACGTGTTATTTCTGAATATAAGAACATAGGAGACTCCAGGCTCATAAACTGCTAGGTAAAAATAACTACTTGAACTGTAAAATCAAGCATTTAAGACTAAAATATCAGCATTTTAATTGTATATGCTAACCTCCTTTTACCCTCTGAATACCGATTTATATAGGGTCGGTTGGAAAATGCAGTATGATCATATGAAACACACATTTGCACCAGAGTGCGTTCATGTAAAAAGGGATAAATTAGGGTTCAGAGGTATTTTTTAACTCTCAAGTACTAGCTATTGCAGCCTTAAGAAAGTTAATTTAAAGTTAACTCTGCTGCAGATTATTTTAACACTCCTTTTCTTATTTCTGGCATCGTAAGTTACATGTGAATCTTGAACCTTCTGCAGTGCAGTACTGGATGCATTGCTAGAGTTATCAAAAACTTGAACTGTGCAGGTGCACATTAGCTGAAGAAAGGTGCTTTTGTGTGTGTGTGTGAACAAGGAAAACTTCCTGAGTCTACAAGGTGTCGAGAAGCAGCCCGGTCTGGCTTACCTTACTCCTGCTCCCTGAGCTAAGGATTTTAGGGGTGTGGTTTGCCACGGAAGCTGCTCACTCGGGAATTTTTGATAATGTAGGACAACAGACTTGTTCTCTTCTTCACCTACCTTTCCATTTTCTTGGCTTCAGCTGGCCCAGTGTGTCTCTTGGTGCTGGCAGTGCCAGTGTGAGCCTGGCCTGCAGCCTGGAGCCTACCAGTGTTTTCCCAGGAGACAAAAATAAAAGAAGGGTAATGGCAATTTTTGTCACTTTGCATCCTAGATGGAATTTCATGGGACAAAGAGAAGACACTTCTGTGGCCCGAGGGGATTTCCTCTGCTGAATATCAAACACCTTCTACAAACACCAGAAATGTGAGAGATTCTCAAAATAAAAGGTCACAGGGATTTTCTATAATAGAAAGGCTTTAAGGACCTGAGTACAGGGTGTTGTCACCAGCTGCCCCTACAGTGAATCAGGGAATATCTTGGTGAGGAGCTTCCCTCAATATGTTTTTCTGCAATTCTGAGTAGCCACTAATTTAGGGGATAGTCACTGGAACAGTCCTCCTTCGAGTCAGGGAGCGTGGTGCACATTTAGGAGCAGCCCCGCAAGCAGAGAAGGAAAATAAGAAAAGAATCAAATCAGAAAGGCAGCCGACCACCGTACTCGAGATGGCTCGGGGTCAGCATGCCCAGGCTCGCTCTGCACAGGTAGCATCAGTGCGTCGGACACAGGGAACGGCATTTGTTTGAGCGCTGGGAAGATCCCAAATTCGTTATGAGAAGGGCAGGGGAAGAACACGGCTGGCGGACGATCGCTGGCAGCGAACGGCCTGGCAGCTGCGGAGAGAAGGGGACTCTTCCTCTGCCCACCCCCCACTGGAAAACATGGCTTAAACATCTAACTGCGACCAAATTTGGCTTGGAACCTGATCGAGGATGAGTAAGAAAGAGAGGAGGTCTGGAAAAGGGCAACGGGCGCTGTGGCCATCCCTGCACCTCATTATGTATCTGTCCCCAGATGTGGGAGCTTCTCCTTTCCAGGGGTGAAAAGGACCAAGTCCCACAGCTGGACCGGGCTGTTAGTCTCACTCCAGAAGTTTGTGTGCTTGAGGGGTTACTAGCACACGTGGATGTAGAGTAATGTCAAGTCATTTCAGAATGTGAAGAACATACTAAGAGCAAGTTCAGCTCCAGCCTTCCTTTCTCCCCTAGCCCTGGCTCCTTCTAGCTGTCATCATCCCCATCTGGCCATCTCCATCCTCTTCGCCCTCCCACCCCTTTCCCCAGGACTCACAAGCTCCATTTCTTCACTCTGGTCATATTTCCTTTATTTCTTTTCTGTTCTAAGCACAGGAAGGCATAGGAAGAGGGACAGCACCTGCACTCCATCCATTTTCAGAACAAAGAATTTGACTTTCAGATCTGAAGGAACGGGGCGGGGGGGGGGGTGACACATTTGTCTGTGCTCAGGACATGTATCACGAACACAGTGAGAGGCCTTTTGGATAGTTCTATCACGTGGAAAGACAATGATAATTAATAGGGACTTTGAATATTCAGGAGTATGAAAGTAACATTGCATTTATATGTGTTCTTCTGTAGATAAAAAAGAAGCAATATTTTGGGGACGCCTAGGATTTCAAAATCTGACTTCATATTAAGCATAAAATACATCTTAAAACACATATTATGGGTCCAGAAGAACACGTCTTTCAGTCTTTGAGAAGTATTTAAAATACTCCAGCAGATGAAGGTAAGAAAATGTTCATTTCAGCTAGACTTTCACTTTGATACGTGCCGATGAGTAGGGAAATGTGAAAATGAAACAACTTAAGAATGTGTAGCTCAAATTACATATGAAAATCGTCCATTCAAAGTGTGGATTTAATCATTTTTGTCTTAGTCAGCTCATTCTTTCAAATACCCGTTTCCGATTCCAGGTTACAATACTTACACTGTAGTGTAGATTACTATAATTAACAGGTTAAACACATGAAAACAGTTTTTTCCCCTTGATGTGCCTTTGGATCTTTTATTTGGCTAGCAGTTATACAGTAGAGTCACTTCCTACAAAGGAGAAACAACTGCCGCAGGGTTTCTTAATGCTGCTAATGTTCTTTTCTTTCCCTCCAGTAATAACAGTGAGAAATTATTGTCTGTAAATAAAAGAATATAATGGAGAGTATATGTCAGGAAAAGTATGTTAAAAGCTGTATGTATAACATCTATATCAGCAAGACTGCTTATATCTACAGAGTAGCCAACATTGGTTTTTATTAAGAAGACACAATGAGAACCTTTCTAATCTCATTCTATAGAGAAGCTATTTCTGATTCAAAGGAGCCCCTTCAGTTAGAATACAATTTAATTCTACAGAATAAGGAAGAAAATATCCTATAGATGTCTTTTGCGCTGTGATATTTACAGCAAAGATCGACATTGTTCTTGCTTTGTTTTCTCCACCAACACATGCCATGTGGCATATCCATAGATTTATTTATTCTTTAATCATATGTCCTGCTGGTTATAACATAACTTAATGTACCAACTGCAATTAACAGACTGTCAAAGGATCAACTAACAAGTGCTGATAAGCGTCATTTAACTAATTTGAGGAGTGGAAGTTTGATTTTCTTATTTTTTTTTTTTTTTCCAGTAAGTTAGGTTTTTTACTTATTT
>JAVJGG010000058.1:5238483-5258608 GCA_035590195.1 Aviceda cuculoides | reverse complement strand
CCCAAAAAAAAAACCAACGAAAAAAAAAAAAAGGAGGATGCATGACACTGCCTAACTAACTAATCGGAGCTGAGCCAATCCATTTTCCTGCAGGAAAGCCAGTGTACCGTGAGTGCGCAGAATCTCGCCCTTCATTGGCTTCGTGTCCATTTTATGGCCCAGCGAGTCTATTAAGATCTTGGAGAGTGGCCCTATCCGAGGGCAGGGCTCTCTCCTCCTCCTCTGCCCGTAGACTACCAGAAACTGATCAGCCGTGTTATATCAATAACGTTCTCACACCAGGTTGTGTAAATTGATCTTTTACCATTTCTCTCGGTGACAGTCTCTGTAACCAACAAGATAAATCATTCCTCCTGTGGCTTTTTTATTGATTGCTGAGACCTGTATAAAAATTACACTGCTCAAGCTGTGAAGTGAACATCCTCATAAAAGAAGACTTTCTATTTACAATCAAAATACGTTTGGGTCCAGATCAAGCACAGATTTACTATCCCAGCACCATAAGAGACCAGAATTTAACTGAGATTCAAAGCACTGACAAAGTAACCCACATAAACTTTTAAAAAAAAAGAATGGTGCACTACAACTCGAAGCAAAAAAGCAAACAAACAAAAAAACTTCCAAGGTTATAGTCTTGTTGAAGTAAAGGCAGTCGTAATAGCAAACCATCTGTTAAAAACAATGATGCAGAAGAAGCACAGCAACACAATCAGACAGCTTTTTTTTTTTTTTGCAATTGCTTGTACAAACACTAACACAAATTGCTTTCTGATATCTTTTTATCATCCATGCAAATATATATTTTTTAAATGGAACAATAAGATTTGAGAGCTCCTTACCTCTTCAGAAAATAAATATTCTACAACTTTGGAAGATCTGGCAGCTGTAATATCATTCTAGGGAAATTGATTTAAGCTGCTGTATAGTATTGGCTTTACTGTTTTATTAAAGCAAAAAGTCTAATGGTGTTTGACATAGGCAATCAAATGCATCCATTGTTTTTAGACAGTATCAACTTCACGATGATTATATACTTTTCACTTTATACCATCATTTTAATTCTATTAAACCAGTCACTAATTTCTGGGGTTTTAATTGTTTAAACCTTATGCTAATATTGTTTATATACACAGTCTAAAAAAGAGTCTTTTGAAGCAAATGGACTTATACTGAACAAAACTGTTAAATGTTAAATCATCAAACACGGTGAACGAATTAGCAAGTGATTTAGAGGACTGAAGAATAAATATCAAATACCAATTGCATCGCTTGTACTGACTCAGTCTGTGGCTTTGGGTAAGACACTTGCTAGCCAATACCTCAACTTACCCATCTGTAAAAAGGGTATTAAAGCATCTACAGGAAAAAGGTCATTCCTGTATCACACTAATTTAAATCAGTAGAGATACACCCAAGCCAGCCTTGTCCTTTGGGAAACTGTGAACTTTAAGTAAGTGTTTGCAAAGTACTCTGAAACCCTTGATGATGAGACCTACAAGAATGCAAGTTATTACAATTCTCTGTCAGAAAAACGAAGGATGCATTCAAGTATTTTGTGTTATCAGAAAACTGCAGCCATGACTAGTGTTACCTGGGAGAACTCTGTACCAAGTAGTCTCTCAAAATGAAGTATTCTGTTAAAGGCTCAACATAGTTTCCATGAGGTCTAAAAAGTTAAATTTACCTGTTGATATCAAAATCTGTGGTAGAGCTAAACACCTGTGACACTGGAGAAAAGATAGAAAAATCATTCAAAACATTTTGTGTTAAAAAAATTGTGCTAGTGTAACTAAATGTTATGTATTTAGAACTGTTAAGTCAAGTCCTAAACCACACTAAATTATTTAAAATGACAAAAACATAGGCTATTTTTATCATTCAGAAAGTGGTGGCTCAGTCTTTGCTACAGCGAGAAACATCAGAAATAAGATGTTGTGCATTAATCTGAAAATTCAGAGTATGAAAATTATGAACTTTTTGCTAATGCTATAAATCTGCCCCTAAGTGGCAGAAGCTCCTCTCTATTTGCCCAGTGAGCAAGATGATTTCTCCACTTAAATGATAAAGAAAGAAGGCAAGGAGCTGTTGGGGTTTTTTTAATAAACATGGTTATGACTGCACTCTTGTCTCAAGAGGGAGCTGACTTCAGGATAAAATCTGGTGGTACTTTCCAATCACTTCTCTATTCCTCTTCTTTTCTCTTCCCAAGGCATTTTGAAAGGGGAAGAGTTGAAACAGTATTTATTAGAAAAACTTGACTGGGAGAAGTCAGTTGAAGGCCCAGGATCCAAAGACAAAGGATCAGTGCAAAAAAAAAAAGATTGCCTGTGGACAGTAAAAGTAGTGAGATATAAAAAAGATGTCAAAGAACATAATTTGTTTATATTTTGGCATACTCTGGCAAAGAACTTGAATTATCCAAATCAGAAGGTTATCTTTTCATTACTAGCTTTGTTGATATGCTACTCTCTTGCATCTTAGTGGCAAACTGACGAAGAGCAGCAGTATTGTTT
The DNA here is from genome assembly GCA_035590195.1 of Aviceda cuculoides. Classification (NCBI taxonomy): domain Eukaryota; kingdom Metazoa; phylum Chordata; class Aves; order Accipitriformes; family Accipitridae; genus Aviceda; species Aviceda cuculoides. The sequence continues at coordinate 5,256,095 of JAVJGG010000058.1, read as the reverse complement.
AGGATTGAGGGGTTTTGCTTGTTTCCTTTAGGCAAGAACACAAAATAACTGGAGCTAATTTTTAGCAGCATCCTCTTGATTTCTCTTAATCCTGGATTGCGATGACTCTTCAAGCAGCTCATTGGAAGCAATTGTGGGAAAAAGGCCATTCTCTTTTCAGCTGTTCTTCCAAACCCTAATGAGTTAACAATTGAAATACAGAAAGTTGCTTCAGAGGTCAGGAGAGTATATTCTACACAATGGTCGCAGCATTTGAAACCATGACAGCACTATAAATTGACAAACTAAAGCAGAGCACTTGGTGGTCTGAAGTAGAGAAAAGAACATCAGCCAAGAGCGGTAAAAAGACGAGCCATGAAACCGCACAGAAAAAATGAGTGATTTTTTTTCAGATCACCTTGTTAGAATTTAGTGTATCGGAGGTCAGACGAGTAGAACAATAATAAGGTCCAAGGTTGAATACCAGTGGGGAAGCTTAACCCAGGAGCTCCAGGTCAACCATAAGTGAATGAGGTAGAACAGTGAAACAGTAGTCGCCCGGGAAGGGAACGCACAAAAGTCAGTGGGTTAAGGGGAGGAGCCCGCCAGTTATCAATTAGACCAAGAGAAAGCCCGGGCTCGAGCACCTGGGATAGAAAAATAATCCCAGTGTGGTGAAAGGAGATTTTCTCCTGTGCACGGTTCTCGCTCTCTGGTTTTCAAGTTTTGAGAAATTCGAAATGTTGTGGAGCTAAAGATCTTAAATCTGTAACAGATGAGAAAACGCAGGCCAGTTGGATGCATTTTCCCCATGTCTTATGTGCATATGACAATGTTTTCATCCCACGCCGGACAGTCTGCTGAGATAAAAGAGGCATAAAAATAAAGTTCTTTTAAAAATATGAACAAACACACGCACGCATGCGCACACACACGTGCAGGCGCACAAGTACACCCTTGTAAGGGGGTGCTTTTTATCTTCTTTTTTTGTCTTCAGAAAAGTACAATTCACACCAGTTTTATTTTTAAATTATGAGGAGGAATTTCTCCAGATTTGTGAAGAAAATTGCTTCAAGTGATGGAGTAGGGAATATTTAAGTGACATTTACAATGTAAAACGTACATATATATGTGTGTTTGCAAAATGCCTATACAACTTCCTCTTCCTATGAACATGCATCACCTAATTTAGTAGGAATTTTGACATCATTTTCATAGGCGCTAGAACAGACCCAAAACAAAGCAGATCATGTCTGATATCCCATAGTTCAGATACACCAAAAATATCCAAGTTAAGCTAGCCTTAACTATCCACTAATATGGACGCACGATTTTTCTGCTATGCAGACTTCCATGCATGGATTGTTGTAAGCTATAAACAACTGCAGTACTACCTTTGTACGCGTCTGTGTGCATGGGGTGGGGGCGAGGGGGGGTCTGTGCACGTGTCCACGCAGCAGAAGTTTTGTGCAACATCTACAATATATAGCTGAAATATTATTCAGGCCTCATGAGCAATATGTAACAAAAGGACAAGGATGGATAATGTCAGCTAAAGTCAAGCTCTAAACATACTCTATTTGTAACCCACCATCCCATTTTACTGTTTGTCTATTCTTAACCTCACATTTCTGAGGAATTATATGGTCCTGGACTGCTGCTAAAACCAGCAAAGCTCTTAGAGGCAGAGTAAGTCTCACCAGCTGGAGTAAAGCATACAGTATCCTTACTATCCTCTGGTGCGTACATGCTACTTTTGGGGTAACAAAAGATCCATTGTAAAGGTATTGTGATAACTTTTCGAACTCCTTCCCTTTTTCCTCTCCAGAACAACAGAATTAGTGCAGATAAAGCGGGGGCTGACTGCTGAGCACGCAGGTACACCCTGCTCCACGGCCAACCCCTTCCCACCACCACGGAAGAAGACGCAGTGATTACACTGTCCAGTGGCAGCTTTCTGCTTTAAATAAGATGAGTTTTCTGACCTGAAAGCTCCTCCTCCAAAGACTGAAGCAGAGAAGCCCAGAGACATAAAAAAAAAAAAACTTTTTTCATCAAAAGAATGTCAATGGTGGCCCCTGAAATCTAGCAGGACTGGAAAAAAGTATGGCCTACTTAAAGAAGCTGGGAAAGGGAAAAAGTTTAGGAAAGGAACAGGTAATCCAAGGACTGCAGTTTTTAAGCTCATGACTGGGTATTGTGCTTGTTGGGAAAAATAATTGAATATGAAGCCATGATCTTATTGCATATGATGCAGGAAAGAGGTTGTAACTTCTTCACAAGTTGATTTAAAGATATGGTTTGTCCAAAGGAAAAGATACTTGGATTTGATGTATTTCCCTCTAAACGGTTCTTTTTTTATGTCATTAGACAGCTAGATCTACATCCTGGAAATTATGGGGGGTCATGCCAGATGTAAGCAGGGGAATCAAGAAAAAAAGGATAAAAATGTCCCTTGTTTTAAGAGGGGAGATCCTTTTTAAAATATTCTGCAGAAGTGTGGGTGGCAATAGCATTTTTGTGTGTGTGCAACAGGGGAAGTTGGATTAACTAGCATTAGGATTCAATACGCTTTTCTTAGAAGAAAGTTTGTTTCTTTAACTTCACACAAGGGGGAAAAGTGGTGCACTGTTCAGTTTAATGACCATTTTTTCCTTCTTACAGAAAAATTCAGTTTCAAGTTCAAGTTGATAACATCTGTCTGGGATGCTGCCCCCTGAAAGACAAGTCCTTGTTTGCAGCGCTCCCAAGTACTATTGCATTTGCCCTCATGAATCAGTAAAAGTACTCTGTGTGCATTAAAGCTTGTATATTTAAGATTTTTATACTGCACATAGTCCCAAGTCATCAAGATCAAAGAAATAACTGATGATTTATTAGAGGCAGTTCCATTAACTGAGTCTGCTGATCCAGTGTTACAGTAAACTGAGGTAATAGTGGTAGCTTCACTGCCAGCAACATGAAATAAAGTATAGACCAGTAACCTATCAGCTAGATGGTTAGAGTCACTGGAACCTAAATATACCACAGTCTTGGGGAAGGACTTGCATAACTAGGTAGGTTAGTTGGAATAGCTGCAAAATCATCTGCATCTGAGCTGTTTTTTCTGTGTTCCCCTGGCAGTCAGTAAGAAAGAATAATCACTTGTAAAGTGAGATTCATCTCACCCTGCAGTAGATACCTGAAATGTCAGACGAGTTACACCATAAAATGTGTATTATTTTTCACTGAAGATGACAGAAAACTAGCTCAGATGAAGACATCTACATAAGTAGGACAAAGCTCTCCTTGGGTCCCAAGCAGTTACTGAGAGTTGGAGAGACTTAAAGATTTGAAAGAAGATAATGAGGTGGCTTTTAGAATTGTTGGTGAGGGTGATCTCTCAAAGGAGGAGGACACCACTGACATCCCATCTGAACTTTAAGCAATAGATGGTGGATTTCTGTCAGAGACTCCAACAGGAGCAACGCCATGAAGTATTGATAAGCTAAGTCAAGAAGATGAGAAACAAAATGTTCGGTGTGATGGTGAAAGGAAACCCAGTAGAGGGACTTGAGGCAATGATCCCATGAGCTTGGAAAATGGTTATTGGTGTTGTCTTTTCAGTGGACATAAGCAGGAAACAACAGCAGCTGTCAGTGCTTGAAAGGAAAAAAAATGCAGTTCTCCAGATAAAAGTTAAGGCGAGTTGTAGGTAAGTGATGGAGACAGATAAGGATGCATCTTAGACGTGCATTGCAGAGAGTCAGCAAAATTCAGATATGCTCTGGATGTGAGAGATCAGGAATAGGTGTAAGTCACCAATAACAATAAGCATTACATGTGCTGTAACAGAGAGGAAAAAAGGTTAAGGGACGTTTGGCTGTTCTGCTCCGGCTTTGCTGAACTTGAGCTCATGGCTGGACAACCACAAGGATACGTCAGCCAGTAAAGGTGAGGGGTTTGCTCGGACAGAAGGCAGATTTGGCAAAAACAGATACCTATATGCCCCAGAACAGAATTGATAGCTACATCTATCTTTGCAGACAAAATTATCCAAAGGTAAGAAAAAAAGGGTGGAAAAGAGAGAAGGGAATCAGGAAAAGAATCAGGGGGTCTTCACTCACAAGATGGAGGGACTGTCGGGGGATCTAAGAGAGCATATGGTGAAGAGGTATTAGAGTGTTAGAACAGCTCAAAGGAGAAAGAGCATAGAAAACCAAAGAAAAGAAAATGGGCATGCGAAGTTAGACATAAATGAATTCTGCTCTGGAAGCAGGAAGGATGGCTGACAGAGTTTCTTGAGAGGCATGCCAGTGAAGACCGATGGATCAGGAAGTGCTGAAGACATATTTGGAAGGAGAGAAATACCAGACAGCCATTATACATGGTTCAAAGGGAGATGGTCAAGGAAATGGGTGTTGTTGAGTATGCAAGAAGATCTGTACTGTTTCCATGCTTGCTTTCTTGCACATTCATAATGTGGCAGAGACTAAAACAAATTTGTCCTGTAGGGAAAAAACCAAAAGAGTACAGATGTTCCAAAAAATAAAAGAAGTACAAGAGTAAGAGTTGGGCAAAGACAATCTGGAGATGCAGTGGGGGTGTTTGCTATGACATGTGAAATGCTGAGTGCTTCCTTGGAGCTCCTGAAGAAACTGTGTGCCTTCAATAGGAAGCGCTCAGTTACTTGATGGATTCGCCCCTCGCCTGTTGGATGCAGCGTGGAAGAGGGATTCCCAACCACAAGAAATGGCAGATGTAACACTTCAGCTCCCCTGCCCCCAGCAGATTTATATTCTGCAGGTTTAAAATGGGTCTTCAGCAGTTAAAATGTCAATTGACTCTTATCAGAGGCATGCTATTAGCTATACCTCATTTTCCTGTACAGTTAGAAAAACTGTATAAATTGGTTATGCAGATTTATCAGTTTGTTAGACAGCAAGACAAGCTCTGGTCATCTTATAGTATCTCTTAGCACATTTTTCCCAGTTGGATGAAGACCAAAGTGACTGATCACATCTTTGTTAAAGATTGCAGGGGGGACACTGGGGAACTGTGGGAGTAGGAGTTCATTGAAGTAAATTATGTGTACTCTCTTGTGTTAGTGCGGAGTGGCAGAGTGGACAGACAGGCAGCATGATCCAGCCTGTCTGTTTTCATAAAACCAGTGAATCCCCGACTATGGGTTCTAAAGGGCTCTGATTGTGGAAAAGGTGGCTAAAAGACCACAGTTAAAAATTACAGTATTGGTGTCAGACAGCCCTGTTATTCAACCTTCAGCATGGAAAATATGCAAAGCTTTCAGTAGGGAAGAAAGATAGATATAAATATGAGATAATTTATTAGCATGGAGGCCATAATTCCCTCTCCTCACCAATAATAGAAAAGATCCGTTCAGAAGAAAGACTGTACAGTTTTCAAAGATTTTGCAGAACTGCTGATCGTGGGCAAATCAACACCAACTATGCTGTTTCAAATAGTGCTTTCTGTAAAAAGACAATATTCCTTTGTGGCAGTGCTGGATCAAGTTGATACAGTAAGAATTCTGTGGGAATTAAAGTTAATGGCACCACCACTAACTTGTTTCCGAATTCAATATAGGAAGATGTCTGGCAAGTGGGCAGTCAGAAATGAGGGCATTACCTATCCCCTTTCGAAAAGGGACAAAAATATATCCTTAGAAAGTTCAGCTCACTCTGGTGAGGGGGTGGAATGATTTTCACCCTTTTCTCATCAACTAGAATGCTTTTCACAGCCAACAAATCACAAGGTACAGTTAGATATAAGACCACTTCTGTAGGAAAATGTGTTCATGTTAAAAATGAATAGAAATTATAGCAACAAGAAAATGAAACTTGCAAGCCCCGAGAAATAAAGCAACTTGTTATTTATGATAAACAACAGGGGATTGTTGTAGGTCTGAAGCAATCAAAAGAATCTTGCACCACAAAGCAAATCTGAACAAAAATAATAATAATACTTAGAATTCAGACTTCTCATTTATTGAATTGTTTCTGTACAACAAGCTGTACAGAATAACACAATACATACTAATGCTCTGGAATTAGTAATGAAACAACCTAGTTGTAAAGGAATATAGAGCTATACAGAACAGAGAGCTGTTATTTTGCTGGTTCGCATGCTTCTTACTCAAATATCTATTGTGTGTATTTTTCTTCTCTGCCCAAAAAGTGTTCCTCACATTAGTTTTTAAGAGTGTAGGAGTGCATTTAATGATTAACTGGGAGAAATAACTGCTCAATAATGCATGACCATGTGTGGACCTAAACTGGATCACAGTCTTTTATTTCAGTGGCTTTTCAATTCCCTTTGTTATTATCTTATGGTATACTCCCCAGTCCAAAATCTGACTTCTTCCATGGCTTTCGATTTGCGCCCTTGTTCACACTTGATACATCTGCTAAACTCAAAGGAGTTAAGGCTCTTTTTCAAGCCCCAAACACAGGTCACAAAAAAATCAGTAATCACTGTCTGATTACAGATTTCTCCTTTTTAAAAATTTGCAAACCTCTAACAAGCCTTACCCCAGTCTGCTCAAGAAATTCAACATTCCAGTGGTGCACAAGTGAGGACACTATTTAGTCTTGTCCCCATGTAAGAAAAACACTGTATGTCTGTCAATGCCGTCCACACAAATGAAATTGAAAATTATTTTTAAATTCAGGTGCACTTAATACTTGGACTTTCTTGTATTCTTGCAGTCAAATATGAACTCTCCAGAAAGACGGTCTGAAAGCTTTGTCAGGGAAGTATTATTTCTTTGTTTGTCCTCAGCTGCAGTGCGAGCACAGAAGGAAGAAACATTTTCCTCCAAAAAGTTTAGTGGAGCTTGCGTGCCCAAAGCAGAAAGATTTTTCTTCCTCCTTGAAGAAATCCAGCACAGCTTATTAACCTTGGAATAGCTGGAGAAAAGGAAGGAATTACTCTACTGTGTCATTTCAAGTCTGTCAAAATACTTCCTGACTCTCTCAGGGTACTGACAAGCCCTTCCTAGCAACTACCTTCTCCAGCGGAGTCTTCATCATCGAGCTCGATTATTAAGGAATAAACATATGTACAGGGCAAATACATCTTAAAAGCTGCTCATATGCTAAAATTTGCCTGCATGAGAAGTGTATCCGTGAGTTTAAATAATGAACACCTCTGCAGTGTGCAAAGTCTATCTGAACTGACCTTTGAGGCTTCTGCATTGCAAAGACCAAAGGGGACGAAATTTGTTGAACAGATTGTTATAACTTGTTCACCTAAGTGTTTCAAAGGCTACTAGACTGCCAAAAGGTGTATTTTATCCACTAAGATAGGTGAATGTGAATATGGAAAGTTAATCACACCATATCGATAAAATGGGGAGAAATTCATGCAATAAAATACACTTTATCTCAATTTTATTGAAATGCAATGGAAAGAATTTTGTATGTGAAAAGAAGTACATAATGATACTAAAAAAAAAAAAAATTAAAAGCTAGAAGAGGCAGAAATTCTCTAGCTACAAAGCATAAGCCATTCATTTGTTGTCTGGAATAAGAGAGAAGAATCAAAAGCTGGGTATTTCCGTAAGTGTCTTGTTCATACTTCATTGCACCTTCCTTTGAAGTGTGTGGCTTTGATCACTGTTCACAGGACAGTGGACCAAATGGACTTCCAGCGTGATACAACTTAACATTCCTGTGATCCCGAATGCCGCAGGATTCCTTCATGCTAGAAGACATTCAGCATGATAGACAAACTTGCGAGACTTTTCAGGATGTAACAGATATCCTAGATCATTTTGCTCTTTCTCCAAGAACTGTTTTTCTCAGCTGTTGTCCTTCCTCTATATAATTTTTGATGTGAATAGGCCTTTATCTGTTTTTATTGCCCAGGCAAGTAGCCTCAAAGGAAAGTTTATGAAACTGGTGAATAGAGGAATGATAGAAATTTGGTCAGAGAGAAGCTAACAACAGGTGAACGAACACGTATAGCTCAGAAGTTTGATTTCATTCCCAGTTCTGCAGTGGGATGGATCACCCCTGTGGTTTTTCTCCAGAAAAGCCCCGTGGGAACATGTTCACGTGACTGTTACATACTGCAGTAATTGAAGATTTTATTCAGAACACAGCTGTGCCGGGATAAACCTGGTTCTCATGGTCGTGTGGCCAAATTTTGTCATTCCTTCTTCAACCTTACACAAACCGAAAATCAAGAGCTGCAGACCAGGATGCATGAGGCTCCAATCACACTTTGCTGACTAAAAAGTGCATGGGTCAAAGTTATGTTGGTGTGATCCTGTGATTTTCATGGCAGTCTTTTGTCCAGGATTATTGCTTTTAATTTGAACCGTTCAAAGTGATTTTTCTCTCTTTCTTTTTGGCACAAATCAGTGTATGGGGAAATGCTTCTGTAAGGAAACAAAATCTCCTTCATTTTATGGAATCCACTAGACAATGAAGAATATTCAATTATACCCTCTCCAAACACATATTTAATTTCCCATGTTTCCAAAACTGTCTCATAATATTAGACTGTTCCTCTTTCTCACTCTCTATCTCTGTGTGTATATATATATGTATATATATATATAAGGGGTTTTTTTCTTTTATTCTGAATCCTTCTTTCATATTGAAAAATTGCCTTCACCACTGGAATAACTATTATTAGTATATTTCATGCAACCATTGGCTCTCCTATAAAAGTCCCTCACTCTTCATGACAGCTGCTCTTGGCCCCAAAATTATTGGACCTAAGCCAAAGTTCTTCACAGTTCAGCAGCGTTTGTTCGATTCTTGTCATTCCATCACAGAGATGTTGATAAGATCAATAGAAAATACTTTATAAAAGTAACCTTTTCCTCACTAAAAGAAGACCAGCAGTTTCCTTTTTGAAAGGGAAATGTTTTCACTGAAAATTTCAATACTCCTAAAACCTTTAATTAATTTCCAAATGAAATACTTGTCTTCCAAAAACCCCACTTTTTTTAGTTTCACTCCTCTATCTCTCTCTCTCTTTGCTTTTTAAGAATTTATTTCTTGTTTTTCAAGAAGGCAATATACTAACAGTGCGTACATTATTTTTCACTCTTCATTTTCCACTAATTTCTCAATGATACTCTAGTTTGTAAAGTCATAGCATGCAAAAGCAAAGGAAACCGCTGGAAGAACTGTACAGTTGCCAAGATGGCCCAAAGCTGTTCTCTCACTTCTTGGACACGGATTTTGCACAACACTGTACCTTTTCGACGATCAAATAGCAGAATTTTTCTACCCCACTGTTCTTGGAGCCAGTGCTGAAATCCAGCCAGAAACCTCCACTCTTTTAGTAACTACTGGTTGGCACACTGGTGCAGGATGACTGGGAGTCGAGTAGTCCATGGTCTGCTCTAGCAACCCACAGTGTCCTGGGTAAATTTCAATATTCCAGTATTTCTTTCACTGGCAAGTGAGCCTAGTTGTCTGAAAGACTGCCTCTCATACTGTAAGATTTTTCTGCTGTAGAAACTAACTCCAGTGAAACACAACTTTCTGGGACCAGAGCCAGGTCACTCTCAGTTCAGTGGCCTTATCTTTGAATTTAGAATGAAGGGCTCATGCATGTCTCCTTTCATGAGAGGCAAAGCTCATTCTTTCAGTGATCCGTCCCCTCAAATATCGAACTGGTGCTACCAGTAGACTGCATCTTTGCACACATGATGAGATTTTGCTGGCAAAAATTGCTGTGGAGTTTTATTCCTCCTTGACTGAATATCTGTCACTTCCAAACTGATGTTAATTGATGCCTCCTTGCTGTGGTGGTGGGAGTTTCAGAACAGATGTTAATACAGCAATGAGCATGTTAAGGAAATTTAAAATATAAAAAGACTAACTTCTGCTTACAGTCTATATATACTACTGCAGATTTATTGAAAAACAAAATAAAGAATATAGTTAGCTGCTGGGAGTGGGGTCTGAGATTAACACATTCACTGCATTTCTCAAACCAAAGCTGTTTGAATAGACCTCATTCCCTTCCTCCTTAAGTAGCATTTTAAATGTACCACATATCTTTTTGGTGCACCAGGTAAGCATCCGGGACAGTAGGAGCTACTGATGATACACTGCTTTTTAATCTAGCACTGGCATCTAGCATGAGAGGTACAAGTCAGCTGAACTTAGAAAATATTGCTGTTAAATAATTACACAGTATCTTTAAATTATGGCTTACTGTTTCTGAAAATGACTGTATCATCCATCAAAGTATACTGTAAGCTTTTTAAACAAATGTATCATGTAAATGTATTTTGTAAGATTACATGCAAATGCATTTTTTTCATTTGTATTCATATTTAATCGTAATCCATTATTTGAGATTCAAGATGGGATAAATCTAAATGTGAAGCTTTTATACTGCCCTGTAATACAGTATAGTTTAATATTAAGATTTTACTAGACAGTTACACAGTACTCAGTTTTAATATGGAATACTTCATCATGTTCATTATTGCCTATTTAGACTCATGTAAACTGACACTCCTGAAATAAGCAAGCTTTAAAATGTTAATATAAATGTTATGCCTCTTTTAATTGCAATAGACATCTCATTAAGTAATTTAATGCCGATGGGACCTCTTACCAATACACAAAAAACATACTTTGCCCAGCTTTTATATACAATACAACATGAGGGAAATATTTTTTTCCACAGTGAGGTTCATCGACTTTGCCTTTGCCCTCCACAGCCTCCACGAGGACGCCCCAGCAGCGGGCTGGGTTAGCTGGTTCCGACCAGGGCACCTTTAGGAAAGCTGGAAACTGCCTCCCCAGGATTAACTAGCAGGACCTGTCGGATGCAGAACCGGACAAAGGAGAGCTACCTAGACCATGGCCATGGTGGAATTAGTTCTTCATCTAGGTGGAGAGAAAAACATGCATGACATTTTCATTAGCCTAGAAGGCAGAAACATCTGGTTCCTTGGTTCAGCTCATCAGCAGGAGAGCCTGTAGTTGATTAGCCCTTCTCTCAGTAGTAGGCGTTACTACAGTCAGTGGGAATTACTAAACATGGTTTCAGGGGACTGACGTTAATTTGGCTTGCCAAAATAATATGCAATTTTTTAAGGAGTTTGTGTTAATTAGTTGTATAATTTGATGTGATGTGATTGGGTTTGCACAAAGAAAAGCAGAACAGGGTTTGCTATTAGAAGCTGCAGTAGGAGAATCAAGAGGTGGCACTTAAATAGTGCACAGTATGAATTTGCAGCGGTGAAAGGCCTTAGTTCATGATCTAATTATACAATGGGATTCCCTTTCTCAAAAGCTAAAAGCCTTTTAATTCGTATTTTTTCTTTTAAGATGTTTTATTTTGATTACTGTACTATTAATTCCTGTGCACCCACTATTTTACCACAGATTAAGTCAATTTGGATATCTCATTTTGGCCTGTTTTGTATAATATCCCACTTTTAGCAGAAAAGGAATATGTAAAATGATAAAATTAGGCAATTTATAGTTTGTATAATTCCTCACTGCATCTCTCTGCCTGCCTTCTACTCTTCATTCACTAACTCTTTCACAACTATTATTGGCAATTTAGGTTTCTTTGCTACCTGTGAAATGGTAATCAGTGGTAGCACTGATGTCAGAATTACAATTTCTGCCAGGTTAACTGATAATTGTAGAGTCTGGGAGCTTAGAAACATATAAGAGGTAGTCAACACGCTCTCATTAAAAGAGCTTGCTGCCTGCCGGCTGTTGGAAAAAAATTTGGAAGGTTGCACTGAAGGGTACCTGCTGAAGGCTCTGGCTGAATGAAAGGGTTGTTTGGGTTATTTCCTCGGGATTTACTGAGTATGGGATTAGACGACTGAAGCAAATCTCAGAAATAGCATACCCTTCCACGTTTCTCTGTTCTTCTCACCTTTCTTGTCTATTTGGACGGCAGATTCTTCGTGCTGGCGGCTATTTCTCCCTATGTGTTTGCACAGTGCTCTGTCGCCCGTCCTGGCAGTGGCCTCCAGGCACAGCTCTCAGAGACACGCCAGTTAATTAACTCACAGCTCTCTCCCATTCTCTGCCACCACCACCCCTAGTATTTTAACATTTCATGTCACCTCCACGAGGGACAGGGGGCAGAAGTTTATTTATCACTGTTTCCGTGGGGAAGGAAGTCTGAAACATAGTGTGAGGTATTAACACTACCCAAATTTAGCCACATTCTTACTCAGGAGATTTGTCTCCTTAAGCTGTTTGTGTTGTTAACAGTTACTGCTTCAGATTACACCTCAAGAGAGATTGTCTCCCTTCATCGATCCCCAGGTGCCGAAAGTTAGGCAGCATGGACACACCTCAGGATTTCCATTTCTATCCTTCTGCAAGAAAACAGCTTGATAGCTATGTCTGAAACCCTCTCTCCGCCAGGGATGGCCAAGAGGTAGAGAGAATTTTATTTGCATGTTGCTTGAAAGAGGTCCACTGGGGCCTGAGGTTTCCTACAAACTTGCTGGGCAATGGGGAACCTTCTTATACGCCGCTGAAAATTTGCCTGAACCTTGCATGCTGATGTGCAAACTTCTCAGAGATGTTCACAAACCTCACCGTTGCCTGAAATCTCACACAATGCAGGTTTTCTATGATACAACGTTCCCTTATAAATGTTTCACAGAGCTCTCCTCTTCAAGTTTCTAAAAAGAGGCACTGCATAATTTATGGGACGCTCAGTTCAACATCCAACCCCTGTGAAAAAGCCCTGTAGTTTAGGTACGACTTCATATAGAATAGCGAGTCCACCAAACACAGAAGAGAGAAGACTTGTAATAGACTCTGTCTGAACCGTCAGGGCTTGAAAGATATGAGCTTACTAGTGGGAAGTTTTTAAGAGCCCAAGGTACAGAAAGACTGGTGTCAAAGGAAACGTGTAGTACGTAGTGGAGTGGAGTTGGTATTACACATAAATAAGAGGAAAGCGTGCGAGCACAAAAGGCTATAATTCCATTGAGCAGCTCTCGTAACAGAAAATGGGAAAAAACCACATTTCACTCGCACGGGCCAGCGCTGAGGATGCCTGGACAGATTCCAGGTAATTTCCATTAGGTTCAGCGAGGCTGCCAGTGTCCGTCAGGGCAGCTATCTGTGCAAAGCTGAGCTGTCCATCATGGGATCACCTGGACTCTTTATGGAATTAGAGCCTTATAATGCCCATATGCTTGCTATTTATTTTCTATCTGAATACCAGTTATTACTGAAACCGTATTTGTTTACCTTGAGCAGTCAGTTGGTACATATACAGCAATTTATAGTTATTCTTTAGCCCCTTATGCATGCTACCTACCATACTGACCCATATCGCCTGTTTCTGCTATGTCCTCAATTATCTGTGTCTTTGACTGTTGTCGTCCATCTTATGCCTAGCTTTCAAGCTCATGGAGAGTGAATTTCTGTGTTGCTTGCATGTTTTTGCAGAATGAGTTTCTGTATTTTGTTCGGTATTTTCTACTCCATCTATCACAGTGGTGTCCATGACTGGGAATACTAAGAACTACAATAATGCTAATACTAAGCAGGATTGATAGGAGAGAATTAATGCATCTGAGAAACACTAAAAAATAAATGTGTAATTTTGTTCACTGAGGACACTTCATATAAAAGGGTGTTGTAAGGCCAATGCTTTAATTACTTGTTGTAAGCCACTCAGAAACAGTACAGTAAACAGACTTGAAAAGTTTCTCATTATTATCAATTCCTGTGCTGTATATGGGTAAATATCTCTTATATCAGAAAGATATGCCACTCAACCCATTATTAATTCACAAAAAAAAAGAAAGAAACTTCTTTGAGGAAACCTATAGCTTTAGGTCAGGTTGACTTCTACAGTCTCATAGTGCAACTACAGAAACATTTCTATTGATGTAGAAAGGTTCTACCTTTGCTTATCTGATGAAAGGTGGCAGCAAATAAGGGAAAACCAGGGCATAAATACCATGCTAGTAACTAGGACTGGTTAAGCTAGCCTGTACAAATCTATATTAATTGTAAAAGAACTTTGAGAGAGGTGAACTGGTTCCAGTGAATATGAAGAAAATTTTCAGATGTTACTTGGATACAGAAGAAGAAATGGGTATAGAGATTAAAAGTGACTTTCCTTTCTTAGCAAAACTGCCTTCTTTTTGTTTCCCTCTCTCCTGTCCCCTTCGCTTCACCAAGTGATATCAGAAGGACTCAAGCCAGGCAATTTTCCTACTTTGCAGTGAATTACAGAAGTAGCCTGAGAACAATTGCCAAATTAATGGATTTTGAAGTCAGTGGTGTCAGTATTGATATAGATACAGAGCAGACAGCTGAGCCTCACCTAGAACAACAAGGCTGTCATTTCTTAGGTGCCTGCATACACTGCGGTATTCCCATAGGAACTTCTAGACCCATGAAATGCAACAACAGGGTTTTCATCTGTGTCAGCGGCGCTAAGATTTCACCTGGTGTGTTCACCCAGAATTGTCCTGGAGGACCTGAAAACCCTGGAGCCTGTTGTACTATCATTTTTGTTCCTGTCACCCACGCGTATTTTCCCTGGGAAGCTCTAGGAGTGCCCAGTCCTGTGGAAGGTTCATTAGTCAGAGCTTCATAAGTCAAAAGCTTCACAGCAGAAATCACAAGGAAATCTAGTAGAAGAGAAAGTACTGGCATTACAGAACAGTTGCTGAAAATATGCAGATCCCTTTTCTTTATACCTCACGATTTTAAGATGCTCTTCATCCTTTGAAAGAGAGCTGAATTCTCCGTGCTTCATGTCATTTCCAGATGTGATGATTCCAATTTTCCAATCAGTATAGGTTCAAATAACAGTTTGAGTGGATACTGTCTCCCATCAAAAAGAAAAATCAAGCACAATTAAAACTTGTTGAAACTCCTTATTCTAGCAGTCGAATACAAAAGGCCGACAAATTTTAAAAATACTGTCTATGCATACCTAACTTTAAAACTACCCATTGCCAAATAAGCCATTTATAAGCATTTGAAAATAAGTTACCATTCACGCTGAGTTGAAAAATCCTTTTTTTTAACCTTTTAGCCACAGACTTTTTCCTAAAACTGTGTAAGATTGCAGCTGTCTACCTTGAAAAATTCCTAAGTTTTATTCAAGCATCCTCTCATGTTTGGATCTTGACGAAAACTACAGAACAACTTAACGTTATGGCTTTGGACTTATGGACACATCAATATCACAGGTTAAGTGTTTTATCTGAGGATCTGCAAAATGTCAAAACAGAAAAACATTAATGGGCAATATAATTAGACTGTGTCACAAGGTGCTTGCAGAAAGGAGGGAAAATGGTCCATTCAACTTTAACTTTCATATTCCTAACTTCTAAGTACTATGCTGTCTCATCTAGGAGAGGCCAAACATAGATCTGGTACGGAATTGTGCAGTAAGATCCCCAAATTAAACAATTAAGTAATACAATTAAAAAGCTTTTTTTAATAAAGGTTTAAGAGTAATGAGGCAACAAGGATTCACCGTATGGTAACATTTCATTATGAAACTCAGTTACACAGCAAAACTATCAGTTTTCCCTTGTTGCCTTCCAAGAAAATGCTGTTACTTTCCAAAAGACATTATGCTCAATTAATCCCTAGTGGCACTGAGGGATGCTAGCTGTGTGTTCCTCCACCAGCAGCATCCTGAACACAGAGAACATGGCAGGCTAATTTGCACGGCTGCCCTCCAGCAGGGATTTTGCCCTCAGACTGGGTGTAACTCCAAACTCCGTATTTACCTCTAACCTTCCCTTCCCTCTACCCTGTATGTGCTGCTGAGCCATTTGGTTACATAAAAAATCTGATGACGTTACTAACTTGCCCTGCTCTTCAGACTTTTTTCTTCCCCTCCAGATTCGCTTTTTGGTTTTTTTTCCCTGCCACCTTTGCAAAATCTGACAGGAGGGCAGGGTAATCAGCCTGTGTTCCTGGGGCTAGGTTACCAAGCTGCCTACCTTAAAACTGACTTCAGTATCTCCATGCTACATGCAGTCACTTCTGTCTTCTGACTGCAATATAGACATAAATTTAGCTCAAGAACGCTTTGGAGGGGGAGGCTGTCTTTTCATTACATGCTCAATATCCATTATAATGGAACCTGGCTTCTAGTTCAGGGCCTGAAGGCATATCACAATGCAAATAATAGACAATAATGATAATAAAAAGAATATTTTCATCACAAGAAACTTGATTAGTCTCCTGCATCCTCTGTAAAAGTGTCTATATTTGTATAAAGTTTTACAATTTTTGTTTTGTGTTTTTAAATACCGTGCCAGTTAAGACTAATACCCTATTTCCCATGATTTCCATGCAGATATATTTATGTCTCAGTATTCCAGTGAGCTCCTTTAGCTGATGTTTGAACTGCATCTCTAAAATTACTGTATCATCCCAAATTTAAGCTTACGGATTCTCCACAGCAACAATTGTATCTGGGTAACAAATTGTTTGTTAAATGGAAAAGGAAATGATCAACTACGTGAATTATTTCTTGTGATATTCCTGCAATACAATGCTTTAGTTCACATGCTGTTAGAGACTTACTGTGACATGCAGCAATGTTTTCAAGATGCCCTACAGTTCCCAAAGGCATCATCATGAGAATTAGAGGTCTCAGCAGTTTCTTGATGGGATGGGATTTAAAGTAATATTTGTACATTACTTTCTTGTTTGAACATTACCCCTAATAGCATATCCAGCTATATCTTCTTTTCTCTCTTCACTCGTATAGAGATGGGGAGAGCCTAGAAGAGAAGCAGTTGACTTGTGGTAGACTTGCAGTTTTGAAGACCAGAGAATTCAGTCACTTGGAGGTCTGCTCTGGATCAGTAGTATCAGTCCTCTAGAGACTGCACATGAGCAGGAATAAGGGGGCTTGGGGGTTAATTTGCAGAAACTTTTCTACATGCAACAGTGACCCAAATTAATTATATAGGCTTTTATTTTAGTATTTTTGTTACTAATTTGGTTCAAGTCCCTCTTTGGGCCCTATTATGCAGTAAAGATAACTAATTATAGTAAAGAAATAATTTAAGAAAAATCAATAGAAGAGACTTCTATGGCAAAATAATTGTCCACACACAGATATCCAACAACATAGCAAGAATATGGATAAGTATCAATTTTAATCACTTTCACGGAAGTTTATAGGCAGATCCACCCTAGCTGAATTAAATTTTAAGAATAACTTGATAAGATTTGTGTTGTAGTATTTTTATAGCAAATGATTCTATGGGAATTAATTCTCCATTCAATAACAGTCAGAGATACTGATGCCACAATTTTATGTAGACTGTTTACTTGGAGTTTCCTAAAACTTGTCGACACACAGCTCATGGTTACTGAGGCTACACCATTCAGTCCATTCCCTATTGCTGGCAACCAAGTGCTATCTGCTTTTTTGAGGGTGTGGCAGAATGTGGCTGAGTCTGGGATGAACATGGTGAGAAATTACCATCAAGACACTAAGATCAGATATGCATAAACCACTTGTAAAAACATTAATGTACTGTCATGGTTTAACCCCAGCCAGCAACTAAGCACCACGCAGCCGCTCACTCGCTCCCCCCCCCCGTGGGATGGGGGCGGACATCAGGCAAAAGAAGTAAAACTCGTGGGGTGCGATACGCACAGTTTAATAGTACAGAA
>JAVJGG010000058.1:5168664-5237178 GCA_035590195.1 Aviceda cuculoides | reverse complement strand
ACAGAAAGTATGTCCCCCCACTCACCCCCCCACCAGCCACAGTGTACAATTAACTCATGTAATAATTGTCCTTGTATGACACTGAGGCCAAGTACTCTGTAAGACAGTTACACAGATAGTACAAAATACTTGCAGCTATCTATTTTATAAGAGGGATACTAATCCCATGCTTCAGGCTTTGGGTCAGTCTCCGTTAAAGACAAGGAGGAGACCTGATACACTGGTACTTTCAGAGAGATTGAGTATTAGAGCTGAGAGACCTATCGTCTGGTTCTGTGTGGTGTTTTCGACAGGAGGAAGCAGAAGGCTGGAGGGTCAAGAGGAGAAGTACAGTAGGAAAAAAAAAAAAGATCCATCAGAATAGAAAGAGAATAAAAAGAATGGTAAAAAAAATGGCTAGAGCTAAAGTTTAGGTAAACTCTCTTTTACTTTGTTTCAGTTTAGTATTTCGGTGGGGCTCTCCAGATTTTTTATTTAAAGACTGTGCCTTTACCTGTGGTTTATAGAAATATGCTTTTGAGGATCATATTATTTGACTTCGAAGCTACCTCCAGTGTTTACCTAGGTGTTTATCAATATACCAGTAAGTCTGATCCTGTTCCCAGTTCCATTTACAGTAATATTGATTTATTACTACAATTAATTAATCTAGAAAGGAATGTCCAACAATTAACAATTTGTGAAATCAGATACCATGTGCTGCTACAGTTAGAGAAAGTGTATATTCTAAAGCCCATTACTTGTGCATCACATGTAAAGACAAAAAATTATCCACTTAAGAAAAAAGGCTGTTGAAGAAAATATGATTAAAAGGTATCTAATTAATGCATAGAGTAGGAGAGAGAGAAAAAGATTGATGAACCATTCTGGACAGGATAACAAGCTAAACATTTGTTGAGGTTTGAACAACTTTGGTTTGGTTTTGCTTTGTTTTTGGTCCTCATGTCTTCTAAGGTTCTGCCCCTGCCAGCCAGCCCCCGAGAAAGAAAGAACAACTGATTTAATACAAAATACTAAGACAAAGGTTATATTTTATATGTTACCGTCCCATCTGAAATTGTAACTGGATGTAGTCTTACCTGAAAACCTGAACAAAGTGGTACAAAGTTGATCAGTGTCATTGCATAATATGCATTTGTTATTCAGAATCATTTGTTGGAGTTACTGCTTTCCAATATTTGCTGGACTGTCCTTAGTTGAAGTGAACTTGATGTCTTTCAAAAATTGCTTCTTTAAAAAAAAATAAAGCCTGGAAACAGAACGTCTCCCCTGAAATAAAAGTATTGACTGTAAGAACAATATGTCCACCAACCAAAGTAGTGCTCCACAGTGTAAATTTTAGTCTGTTTTCAGTTTAACTGGTAGCTCCCCATTGTTTTGAGAAAACATAGTAGGGAGTGTCAGTGAAACCTTAAAACACAGATAATTAAGCATGGGACAGAAATAACCCATGCACACATCTATCTCACTGAGTTACTTGAGCGTTTCTGAGTTTTGTCTGGTGTTCATGCAAGACAGTAGTTGCAGCATAAACAAGTAAAGAGCAAATGTATCTTTATTTGGGTTACTCAGCTTTCTAACCTACAGTTTTCTCCTTTATATTAGCCCCTATTCCATGCCCCAAGGCTCCTTACCAGCTCCTCATTAAGGCATGCACCTTCTTGTGGCTCCCTATCAGCTTTCTGCGCTGCAGCAATTAACCCATTATAGTACCCGGTACACAACTGTTGCAGCATTTATTCAGGTTGCATGCCAGGTTTTAAAATTAATTTTGAAGGAAACAAGAGATGTGTTGAAATACATCAGGTTTTTACCAAAAATAGATCATGCCATACTGCTCTCATAACTTTCTTTCATAAATAATGGGGTTTTTTTAAAGAAAGGACATACAATAGATCTCACACCTGTGGGCATCCGTAAATCATATTATAGAGAGTTGCAGTGGGAAGGAGTATTATTTAAGCCAGAGGAAGCAGAGAAGAACTGCAAGGAACTGACTGAAGAAGAGGTGACCACGGATTGTGCTGAAAAAGGATCTATTGGGATGGACAAAGATTAGTAGTGGAGTCCTACACAGACTGCTCTTAGGACTCATTTCGTAGGGTCATATTTTCATTCACAACCACACTACAGAAAAGGAAGTATGTGCCATTGAAATTTGCTGAGTACACAAAGCTAGGAAGAACTGCCAATATTGAGTTGTAACAGTGCAAGCAGAGGAAAGGGAAGAAAAGGAATGGGAAGGGACCAGGTGAAATCCAGGAATATAGCCTCAAGGTGGTACACTTCAGAAGACAAATAATGAAGTAGTAGGTTTAGGCACCCAGTTTGGGAGGCTAGCATTGCTTCAGCAGTTGGCTAAAAAAAAGAGATCCCAGTTAGGTACTTAAACAATTTGGATCACGCTCCTTGCTAATAAAAGGTGGCTGTGAGCCTTAAATAAGTTGTGCCTATAAAACAAAAGTGTAATGAGAGAGAGTTATCCAGCAATGGTGGGGGTTTTTTCGGGTTTTCTTTGAATGCTGTTGCTCTAGACAAAGTACAGCCACACAGTATACAACTTGGGTCACCCATGTGCAAGAAAATGAATTCAAATTGGGACAAGCACCCAGAAAGTATACTGGGAGGAGGAGGAGAGGCTGTCTAATAAAGGATACTAAAAGTGCTTCACTTGTTTACACAAAAAAAACAAAGGCTGAGAGAGAACATAACTGTTGTCTATAAATATACAAGAAGGAAGAAGAGCTATTTAAAGAATGATGTTGACAAAAGAACAAATGGTTATAAAATGGCCATGAATAAACTCAAACAGGAAATTAGGAGGAAGCACTGGAATGAAATCCTGGAGCAGCCCTCCAACAGGAGGAGCAGGGAGAGCAAGAAACTTTGCATGAAACTTGAGAACTTCATGAAACTAATTATGTGATGTGTGGTTGACAGCAAAAGCTGGGGTTTGAACTTGATGCAGGAGGTCCTTTTAAATCCTATTTCCTACATTTCCAAGGGAAGCTGCTTTAAATCTTCAGCAAGAGATGTCTTAGATGCTGATAACAATAATTAATACCTTACACTCCAGTAACACCCTTCCATCTAAAGACCGCAAAGCATGTTGAATACATGTGGGAATTAAACATCTAAATATCCACCTGTGTTTTTACTGTTATTTTGCAGCCAGGAAATTGGGATGCCCTGAGCACCTCTTTTTGGATCACTTGGAAAAATCTGTAAAAATGAAGAATAGACATCACAGATATCCTGGTTTTAAGAATAAACCTGTAGTTGTGAAAATTGTCATCATGTTTTCAAGGCTTTTTAATTCCAGAAAATGTATGAATTGTATACAATTGCTTGTACAAAGCTATAAGCCATATGCTGTTTAGCTTAAAATGTCAATGAACAAGTCAGCAACAACAAGAAAATGAAGGTGTTTGTAAATGTTGCATTTAAAAAGCATTTAGAAAAATGAGAGCGGTCCTCCAAAGACGTACGCATCTTCAAAATCAGAACAATGCAGTATTTCACAGTCATTAAATAACGTGTCACGTAGCTACAAACAAGAATCATATAGCTTGAAAAAAGGTTGTTTTCCTCTTGGGGAGTTGGAACAGCACCAGTTCCGTGTGTGTTAATTCCCACTCTGACTTCCACCGGGAAAGGCGCCAGGGGTGGCGAGGGATGGAAAGCAGTCGCTCCCTGGCTCTGCTCCCTGCCCTGAAACCCTTCCTTCCCAAACCTGCAGAACCCCAGCCACGTTGCCGGCATGCGAACAGGCATCCAGCACGTGGAGGAGGCTAAACACGCTGGTTTGGCTCTTTTCTGAGGGCTTAAAGTCTTCTGTCTCACCCCTACTCTTCCATCTCCACGGGGGGGGTAAGTCCCCAAGTCCATATGATTTCTTTCTTGCACGATGCTGATCCCTAAACAGCAAAGCACTGCGTACAGAGATGTATTGAGAGGAAGAGCGGGTTTGCACAATTCCCACCTACCAATATCCTCCTGCTTCTTCCAGTGCCATGCATGGGATGCTGGGTATGGTCCCCAAACAGAGCAGTAAGGCCATTGCCCTCTCCTCCTTCAAATTCCTCCCCTCCGTGGCCTCTGCCAGGGCAGTTACAAGCCCCAAGCAAAGGTGCCTGTGTAGATCCATACACCCAAAGAACAGGCTCTGCCCAGAAAAACATATACTCTCAGTCGAAGGAAACCACACACATGTAGCTGAGCACAGAAGTTGGCTCCAGAGGTCTGTAGACCCTGTTAAAAGCAGGTGCTTGAAACAAGACCAAGTGCCTGCCCTGGGTAAACCAGCTTTAAGGATGAAGACTACGGTTCAGCAAACCTGGGGTGGGAAGCAGTGTCCTGCAGGGGCCAGGGAGGGCTGGGAAGAGCCACAGAGAATTTCTCAGTCATCCGAATCCACTCCATGTCAAGAAAGCCAATTATTTTCTAGGTGGCTAAAATTTATGTAGGTTTCTTTATAATTGGGAAAGATATAACCGTGTAGAGGACTGATGGTCAGACTGCCCACAACTTTCACATGGACTGTAATCTCTCCAGTGGACAGAACACTTGTTTTCCCAAAGCTCAAAACAATGGGGCCCTGATCCTTGTAATACCATACAAATAATAAACAAATCATAGGAATTCCCATACACAAAAAGGCCAGATTCTGCCCATAAAAAGACATGCTCTGTTTAAGTCAAAGGAAATTGCACGTGTGTAGCTGAGCACAGAAGTTGGCTCAAAGCCCACTTGTAACTAAGCCATGCATGTGAGGACAGAATAGAGCCCATTGTCTTTTGAGAGCTTTTTAATTTTTTCTTTGTTGTTCTCTAGGACATGAATTACCTAAACTGAAAAGCAGAATTTTTCTCCAATATACCATGTCTCTGACAGGCAATTTTTTTTTTTTAATTGTTTTTTTAAAACCTGTTAACTCCCACTCCAGAGACTGCTGAGAGGAAGTAATGTATGTCTACAGCCTCTTCCTATAGGCCTACCCAAGGCAAGTTTAACGTGCTGTGGATAATGCCTGGAGCAGCCTCCGATCAAGTTCTGCCCCAACTCATTTCATCTGACACAAGGGGGAAGGGTTTCCTCCCTTCAGTTCCCACACAGCCTTTTCAAGGCGGCTCTTTTTTACATAGGGACTAGAAGATAGCCTGCACTAGAACTAGATGATCTTTATGGTCCCTTCCAACCCAAACCTTTTTAAGATTCTATCGTTCTAAGACAGTTCAGAGTGGAAAAGTGCCATTTCTGGCTTTCCTCAGCTTACAATATAGTTTTACTGGCCTTCCCTTGGTTTCTGCTACTGTCCCTTTTTAAGGGCCTTCTGAAGAGCAAAGTGGAATATGAAGATTAATACAGTTTCCAACCACATTAACTTTCCAGCAGTTTTTCTGCAGAGTCTTATCACAGTGGTGCCCATTCCTTCCTATTCCTCCCCTCCTACCTCCAGCATTTTCTCCCTGTCTCCCCAGAAGATCTTTGCAGAAACCCAGATGGAAGAAAAGTGACATGAAGGCTTGTTTCCCCACTTTGCTGGAGCGAACTGACAGCCTGAGAAGGATGTTTAGCCTAAAACTCTTCGTGGCTGCTGCTTCTGCCCTGGGACACACTGGCATATCATCTCAGATCAGCATTTTTAGAAAGATCTGTACATATTTTTGATTGGAGAATCTGCCTTGGTTCCAGATAGGGCTCCTAAAATCTAAAGAGGAGCTGGCTGGAAATCTTGAGGGGTGTCCATCTGGCTGAAGCAACCCGGGACCAAAGAATCTCAACAGCCCCCGGCCCCGTCTCCTCCTCTCCCAACCTCACCCCCCACCTGAAAGGGCTCCCTTGAACGGGCAGAACTGCGCCACTAAAAATAAATCCGCGGCTAGCATTAACAGTCTTCATCCGTCCACTCTCACGTCCAAAACCCCAATATCAAAAACAAAGGTCTGTTCGTTTGGGTTTCCAAGCAGCTCAAGTACAGCAGAAGACAATTCAGAAACTTGAGAAAATCTGCAGAAATAAAAAAGCTGATGATGAGCTGATAATGTATGACTTAAAGGTATTTTACCAGCATTCAATAATACTGTGGAGGGAAGGAAGCGTCGAAAGAGCAGTTGTTTACTTATTATTTTCAACTTCAGCATTCATTTGATACATATTAGAGGGCTCAAATGCAACCGCATTAGTGGCTAGGAGGTGCACTTCGCTGCGAGCTTGTAGGAGGTCTTGTGCTTGAAGACACTGAAGTATTTTGCTTTTAAATGCTCTGTTATCTCTCTTTTTTTTTTTTTTCTTAGAGAGTTATGGGATTTAATTAAATTGGTGGTCTGCTGGCTTTTTCCAGTCTGAAGTTACATGTAAGCTGTCTCCCGTATCCCTCTCTCTTCCTCTCTCTCCTTTTCCCTTGCAGAAGGTTTTCCTAGGCATGTACATCCATTGCAGAATCTAATCATGGACAACTTAAATCTTTCCAACGTTACCCACATTAGTAATTGCAAAATAATAAACATGACAAAATTCAGATTAATAGGGCATCCTGCGCAAGTCGGATGGCGGGGAGAGCCCTCTGGAATTCTAAGCGTAATAGGTCTGTGTTTATTTCTCAACCGACGGCATAATGTGACTGATTTACAAGAGTTTAACTCAAGTGTTAATCTGACAGTGACGAAGAGCTTCTCAGTGGCAGAATCACTTACACTATCATATTAGTTGCCTCCTCTATTAAAGCAGTATGGTCGATAATTGGAATGCTTTTATGTCTAGTGGTTCTGACAAGGCTCTCTTTAGGTCACATATGGGCGGTCTGGCTTGCTGCACAGCTGAACAGTGGCAAATGATTTAAACTGAGAAAGTATTGTTCTCCTCGTATTATGGAGCAAGGGCAGTTCAAGGAAAGTAAGGCTCTGCACCGGCTACCTGCTGGTGTGTAGTAAAATAAGATGGACATGATACTGGGTTGGGAGTACAATTAAATCTATTTTGCACCAATGTGTTGGTGGACAGATGAGTTTCCACATGGCAGAGCTTTATGATCTTTAAGGTAGACTGAACTAATAGATTGGTGTGGAGCGCACTGAAGTTACTAAGGATGAGAAAGCAAGCAGCAGTACATTTGAACTACAGGTTTCTCATATGCTCCACGTCATGCTGAGTTTTTATAGCTCCTGGCTTTCAAAAAGCCTGTTTCAAAGAGGTTTGCGCTAGACTGGGCATGCAGTTTTGCTCTGCAGATATTGTCGCTACCGATTTAGTGGAATGCAATTAGGAAGCCTAAATTAAGTGGTAATGGAGAACCAGCTCTTGAAACTGGGGTTTCCACGGCAACCACTGCTTACAATACAGCCTTCAGTTAGTTTTCCCACTTTATCTGCAAAATGCACAATTGAGCTTTAAAACAGCTTTGTGCTGAAAAGCGCACTGTAAACAACTGTTTGCAATGAGAGTTTTACACTGTCTTTAAATACAACAAGCTATCAAATAAAATTTACTTGTCCACACTAATAAAAAAAAAATCCATGCAGTACAGAACACTAAAGGGTCCAGAAACTTATTATGCTTTCTGGAAATTTATATATAATGCAAAAAATTCAAGATCTTGTGAGTCCTCAATTCGTCTTTTAAGTCTTATCATTATTCCTCAATTTTAAGACACATGATCCCATATCTCTCAGCAGTGAGAAGAACTGAGCGTTTTGGTACAAATACTGCATTTATCGCAATAGCAACGCTATATAGTTATAAAGTGCTTTTTGTCTAATATGAACTAACAAATGTGCCTTTTCATCAGACTTCCTTTAACAGCTAGCAATCTTGTACAGATTTTTTTTTTTATTTTTGCATTTATAACACATTATTATATCCTTCATAAATGTTCGTATTTTATGGCAAAGTAACACTGTGCCATTTCTGAACTGCTTAACATGCTTGATTGCATAGCCCAACTTTTGCATCTTGTCAAATGGAACCGCAGGTGATTAAATATGCAGAAAATACAGGAGAGTGGAAAGGATGATGTTAAGGTCATACGTGTAATTTGTATTGACCACTCTTTTCATGATAACCCCATCAAACTGAATCTCTAAGCTGAAATTACGTATTTGCAACCAATTGCTCCTCCTCTGTTGTACGATCACTAGTCCCGGATTAATATTGTCAGGTGATTTGTAAGAGTTAAGATCTTGGCAGTTTTTAATCTTCCTTTTTTCCCCCTTTTAGACTTACTTGTTTTAATCAAGGTAAAAATCTCAGAGAAAACATTGCGTAAACTTCACCGACATCATTTCAGAAGAGGCACCACGTAATTCGGATTTTTGGCCTATCGGCTGCTAGAGCACTCTTTTAAGGCAGCATTCTCGGGAAAAGGAGGAGAAACACTTACGCCGCCAAGGGATCGCACGGCTAGTCAAAACACCCCTAATCCGTGTGGCAGCTGAAGTACAGCCACCCAGGCACCTTGCAGCGCCCCACGGCTGACGTTACGGCGACCACGCCGGGACGATGCCGAGAGGGAGAAAAAGGGTCTGGGGGCGAGGGTGCTGGGAAGGGGAGAGAAGGGGGAGGCGTGGGTGCCTCCCCTCCGGAGCCTGCTGGTCAGGGGACTGTATCGCGGCATCCGCAGTCACGTCTAAATCTGGATTTGATATAGTCTCGGCAGACTTTGAAGGTGCCAGGCGGGGAAGCTTGCCCTTCACAGGACGGGCGCGCTTTCAGCCGGGGTGATGGGGCTGCGCCTGTTCTGATCTGCTGGAAACGGCCTTCTCAGGGCTAACCAAAACCAGAGCGAGGGTGGGAAGGCTGTCTGCAAAGTTCACATCTCCTCCGCTGTGTGCCGGTGCCGGTGGGGGTTTCTCCTGCGATGGGTAGGTCATAAAACGCGCAGCTGTAGGGACCGTGCAGGGTAAACAAATCAAAGAACTTAGTAATAAAAATGATGTGTGTGCCAATATTATTTAATATTAACTTGTGAAAATTGTTGAAGAAACGCTTCTTTGTCATGTATCAGAATGGGCTCTCAAGCTGAATCAACGGACTAATAGGGTTATTTGTAATGATATTGTCCTCGTAAAGGCTTTATTATTTAGGAATCAGAGCTGGAAATTGTAGTTTCTTTAATGATTTTTCATCACATAAATTAGCCTGCCTCAACTCCTCCGTCTAGAAGGCAAGAGGAGAGGTTGAGCTGGTCCCCTTCTTCATTCTTACACAAAATCTGCTCATTTGGACAGATCCCAAATTTTAAAGAAACAAGTTCCTGGAAGAAATGCAGAATGCCAGTGCGCACAAGACTTTCACAGGGCATCTCGTTTCAACACTGACTGCCTGCATTTTATCGGAGTACTAAAGGACACATTGAAATTATTTTGTTCTGGCACCGGCGCGCGTTGTGATGTGTACGCGTTCAATTGCACTTGACAAATCTTTGGGGCAAACAAAACGGTCTAACGTAAGGAAATATCTCCGCATATTCCAAAATGACATTTTTAGACCAAACATGTGTTCGATTGATTCGCCTTCTCCAGAGATCACTTTTGAATCCGGGCCAGCGATAAGGGGGGGCGGGGGGGGGGGCAGGCTCTCGCTGAAGGCCAGGCAGGTCAGCCGCGCTTCCGCTGGTATTTCCTGCGCCGCCGCGTCCCCGTACCTAACTGTACAAATAGCTCCACATGGCACCCTGAGAGCCTGCCAGGGAATTTTATGATCACGCGCCAAGTATGGTTGTCAGGTTCCACTCCACTGCTGTGTGTGTATGTGTGTGCTCATATGTGTGTGTGGCTGGAGCGAACTTCAGACTGGGTAATTACCATAATCCAAACAGGGCCTTTACCATCTTATTTGCATTCAGCCAGCAGTGCTGTTTTTATCAGCACCACTACTGAATTGTTGCAAAGTTTTAATTATCTTGACAACTCTCCTTTTTTTTCATTCTTTCCCCTTTTTTTTTTTTTTTTTTTTCTTTCCTTCCCCCTTGGGTTGTGTTTGGATTTCAGCAGTCATCCCCCTACGGCAGCAATCAGATTTCTGCAATAGGAAGTTTTCTCACTTTTTCTTCTTCAAGTAGTCATTTATAGTATCCCACCTCAAAGGCTGCTCAGAGTGGGGCAGAAGCGGAGGGAGGTTGTCTTTATTAATTAATGCCTAATATTTTTCACAGCAAAAGTCACTCCAAATGCCTCTTTTTAAATTGTATTTGAAGCCCTGGTGTAACTTTACACATGTGTGTAGGCTTGCTGAACTGAAAGAAACCATTTCCTATGCAGAAAGCTACCCCCTTGCATAAATGTTTGCCAGAGTAGAGCTTTAGTTGTCATGTTTTCTGTATTTCCATAATCTTTTGATTTAGGATTAGTATAAAATGTATCATGTCACTTATATTTGCTCTCTCTCAAGCACTCTGCGTTTTCAGTATTCGAATGCTAAGTTAGACAAATTCAACCTTGAAATAAGACACCATTTCCTAGCAGTAAGGGTAATTAAACACTGGAAGAGCTTACCCAAGGAGGAGGTGTACTCACCATGGCTTGGAGTCTTTAAAATGAGATTAGACATCTTTCTGAAAGACATGATTTAATCCAGCTTCTGGGGAAAGATTCTAGTGTATGTATAAGGGAGGTCAGACGAGACAATCGCCAACGTCCCTTTCAACTTCTGAGCCTGTTGGCCTGGAAATCTGAGTTCAGATATGTTTTGGTTCATGTCTAAGGATCAGCTGTAACATCTACATACAGAAATTGTCTTTGGGAAATATTAAGACAAAATATTTTTCAGAATCGTGCTGCCTGCTGTAATCAACAGGGGTTTGCTTGCTGAGTTTCTCATTGCCTTTTGTTTTGCTTTTATAAGTAGTTTAAAAAGTATTTATAAATAGTTAAAAATCACAAAGGTTAATGCAGATTAAAATACTCCAGTGTGAGATAGTTAAGGAGGTATAGAAGGCTTTAAAGCCTAAAGATTCACAAACTGAAGAAATGCAAAAATTATTTCTAATCTGTTGGTTTCTTGAGTGTAATAAATGTTTTTAAAATAAACACAATTCATATTTCCCTAACCATAGGATACTATGATTGTATTTAGCTTCTCGTCTTTTTTGAAGTTTATGCATCAGATTACATATAATTGCTATCAAACAGTATGGTAGTGTTCTGTTCGTCAGAAAGGTAAACAAATTATGTTTAACAGTTGTTAGACATTTATTTTGCTGCAGTTTGGCCTTATGAACACCTTATCCTTGTTTTCCCTTTAAAAGGAAAAAAACTGAAGCTAAGAACCATTAGGGATTTCTCTTTAAATCCAGCAATCTATGCATACTACTAAGAATCAATGCTCTGTAAGCTGTCTGGTGTTCTGCAATAAATTCTAGCTTTTATAGACTTTTGCTGGGCCAGGTAGCTGCTAATGCCATAGAAATTGATTATTTGTGGTGTTCTTATCACTGCTTAAAATATCTAATTGCTTTTTCTCCACAGATTTGGATTTGGCTTGCTTGATGCTGGACGATTAATGAAGGAAGCCCTAACTGGACAAATGTTGGTCTCCTGAGACAATGTGTTGTTGATAACAAGTCTGATTTGAGCAAGTCTAGTCAAATTCAATTTTAATAGAATTTAAAGGCAAACGCAGGACAGGTACCACTCAGTTTTGGGCTGGTTTGTTTGGGTTTTTAAGTCTGTTGTGCTACCAAAGTTTATTCTCACTAAGTATTAAGCTTTGCGAAGCAGCAAAGACACATATCTGTCAGCTGCAGAGACACGTATTTTGCCTCAGTATAGCAAGCTGTGTTCAAAATTTGCCTTTACTCTTTGATACTTATGCAGACTGGGGTATGTAATTCATCACTTTATGACTGTTCCTGTGGAGGCATTATTGTACTCTGATTATTTTGAACCCTAAAAATTATTGATTGAGCTAAAGAAGAGACAAGAAGGTACTGCAATCAGTTCCTGTCTAGCGAGGGCAGCCTTCCTTAAAGGCAGCTAATCCTTAGCCTAAAAGCCGTATGTAGTTGCTGCTGCTCCCGTAGGATTTTTCACGTAGCCGTGCCTGTGTCATTCACGTGAAGTTAAGTACGAATCGTTTTCCACTGCACTACCAAATCAAGATAAGCACCAAACATCAAGTCACTATCTTACTGGATCGCTGCTTTGAGTGTGGAATTCAGCTCACAGCTCAGTCGCAGCCCCAGCTGAGGAGGAAAAAAGTCTCCCACCCCACCAGAATACTGGACTCCAGGATGTTTCCCTTCTGCATCAAGATGAAGCAACGACATCTAGAGTCAGTAGGGTCTAGAGGACTTTCCTCCTTCCAAGAGCTCCCATTTTCTAGGGATAGGGAAATCAGAGGGAAGAGGGACTTGCATCCATGCACCTTGCACCCCTGCTAACCGCGGTGCCAGTCTTGCTTTCCTTGTCCCCAAAAAGGGTTATTGAAAGAGAGAGTAACGACTAGCTCCCTGAACCTCTAGGCACGGCGCTGCACATCGGTTTTAAGCACCAGTTTGCAGAAGTGACTGCAGACACATGTCTGTCGTCTTCTAAACGCTATGGAGGGCAAGGCAGAAATCTCCGAGTGGGAACCAAAACAGCTGGACAGGGAAAGGCTCAAGCACAAGGGCTGTGCTCCAGCATGTGTCTGTAGTCGTAGCCCTCTTCAGCGGTGTGGCCCCTAGCCAGCTTGGGGCCTGGAGTCCCCTCCTCAGGCAGACGCTAACAATATTTCATTCAAATAAATTAATAACCCCATTCTTGTCTTTTGCAGCATGAGCACAGTCATAGGAGTGATGCCGTAAACTCATCTTTTACCTCACAGCCTAGTAGTGGTTTAGGCAATGTTTCACCCAGGAGGACACCCCAGGTCAGTTCTCTCTCCAGCCCCAGAACAGTCAGCCTTGTCACTGCCACCTTGCAGGGACACCCCTTAACCACAAGGCTCTTCATCAGGGGATTCCCTCTCTGTTGGAGACATGCCACACTTTAAGAAACAATTTATGTTTTATTGGTCTGGAGAAAACGGAAGAGGTACCATAATTTATGTATTTTTCCCTGCTGTGCAGGTAGACAGCAGTTACCTGGGAGGAGCTCATCCCACAAGCCAAGGCATGTTATTGCTTATCTATTTTAGCCAGATTAATGTTAATATGGACTATGCAAGTGGCTGGTTTGGTGCACCTGTGGATCAATGACTTCTGCGTGTTTTTCCAGCATTTCTACAGAAAGGCCAGGAATGCACTAGAAACGTGCAGTCCTGTGGGATGGTTGCTTCCCAAAGATGTCTCCTCCACACAGTCCTGCAGTGATTCTCCAGCAAAACGATGGCTGGGAGTTACAGCCCTGAGGGACAGGAGCACTCTCCCTTTTCTCTGGATCAATGTTAGTCTGTAAAAGGCACAGCAAGGAAGTCTGTTTCTCAACACTGTACCTACTTGAGGGTCCTGAAGGTGTGATTAATTACGTGTCATTAATTAAACCATGAGTCATGACCTTCTCTTTTTCCTGTCACATTATTTATAAATAAGGGGGCAGTCAGTGACGTTAAATGGTATAGGATAGTAAATTCAGAGGAAATAGAAAGAAATGAGTTTTGTTGCACGTGGTGTTGCATGGGATTTGCTGCTACAGGTCACCATCTGATAAACAGGGTTCCTTGGCTGGAAAGAGTAGTTGTTAATGCTATTACCATAATAGATGGGACCACACCTGTATTCCTGGGACCGCTGGGTGCACTGGGAAGGCAGAAGTGAGTCCTGCTTGGCTAATAAAGTAAAAGCAAGTGCTCCGTGTGCTGGGAAGTCAGGCAGGACTGCTGTTCTCCACAGACAGCAGCACTGCACTATTAGCTTGATGTATGACTTGCCATTTCGTGGTTTGGTTGTTTGTTCATCTGTCTGTCTTTTTAATTCCTCTGGAAAATATTGTACCGGCTCTCTCTGTTGACTGAATGACCAGGGTTGGGCACAAGATACAGCATTCTTCTTCTCTGACCTTTATATCAAAATTGATTAACAATAATTCTTTTGCAGAAAAGGATTGACAATAAGATGTGGATGTTCATCTTTAATGAACTCTAGTTACCAAAGTGGAAACCAGCTAACTTCGATGGTGCGACTGACCACCTTCTCAGCAATAGCTGAGTATTTACTCCTTCTCAAAATGGTAAAATAATGCTGTACCCATAGATAAGATGAAGAACTACCTGTTGCTCTAGATGATTTTTTTTCTCTCTCTCTCATATCATTGGTTTCTTGGGAACTTTCTCATTACTGGCAGTAGCAGGATGTGCTGGCTAGTATTTATGCAGTCAGAAATGGCATAACTTAGAATTAGAGCCTGTGTAATCCTGTCAAGTACTCAGAATTATTATGTTTATGTATTTTAATCTTTGTAAAGTAAGGAGTCCACTCATAATCTAATTGGTTTTGTTTGTTATCATGTTTGCCGTTTTACAGAATAGTTCACTGGAAGGTGCCTACTTTATATTGTTCTCACTTCCTAATAGAAGATCTTATTTAAAAGAATCTTTCTTTTCAATTATGAAAATACTTTCCTGATCTCATTAAGCCCCAAAATGATGAAGTGTTATTTTTCCTTTTTATTTGTGACAATACAAATTAAACACACCTATGGCGAAGTAATTACTATGTTTATTTTTTTTATACAGAGCAAGCCTGTTAACTGTGAAAGTGAAGAGATGAAGCAAGCAAAAAACAGAGACGTGTGAAGAGCTTCACTGCCATATCATCTATGACACTGTATCAGCTCCTACTTCTAGGATCGATGCGTGAATAGGTGGGTAAGAGAGACACTGTTATTCTACAAAGAAGGGTTATTTCAAAGGAAATAAAGAAAAAAATTTAAAAGACATGTAAATACATTCTCAGACACTATATGACGGCAACATTAGAGAGGGAGCTTCATTTGGTCTTCTTTTAACTTCAGATCTTTACAGTGGAACAGTATTGTGCAGAGGTCTAGAGAATAATGTCCTTGATCTTATCAAGTATTGCTGTAGTACTGGTATTGCCATTTTCCTGCTGAGGTTACTCATGTGAGAGAAACCACTCTGTCGTACAAGTTGAAGGCTCACCTTCTGTCCTTCCATTTTTGTACTTAAACTAGATTTGGGCATTTCAATGGTCATGCAAATTGCAACATCTTTCAGAGTTGCACACTTTATAAGGCACTTTGTTAATTGTAGAGGTAATAGATATCATCACCTCTGTTTAACCATGAAAGTGCTGGTTTTCAAATAACTTGAAGTTTTAATTATTGTGATTATAACTCGGTACTGCCTCCATGACATTTCACGTGCAGAAGTTGCATCAGTGTAAACCACTTGGGATAACAGGCAGAAATAAAGTTTTTTTCTCTGTATATTCATAATACACTGGAAATTGAGAGACCAGGACTTCTTACAAAGACCATTCATTGCTGTCGTTTCCCTCCATGGACATCCATGCTACATTCCCTTCCTCCCTCACATACCAAAGTGAGAAAATCTATTCCCTCACTAGCAGGGATTCAGTGGTCTTCTTTATCAGGCATAAGTTTTGGTGCAGTACGAGACTGCTACCTTGGAGAAGATATGGGGGATGTCTGGAACAGCTGCTCTATCTTCCATTCCTTTGTTTACCCAAGGTAAGGGAATGAACTTGACCCAGGAGCTATCATCTTGCCTTTCTTCAGGCCTGGCCCTGATGGCCAATTATAGACATAAGCTGGAGAGTTCAGTCTGCCTGACACCGAGTCCATCCATGTAAAATGGCCTTTATCAGCATTGAGTGCTGGCCTTAAATGCTAGAGGTGGAGGAGTTTTGGAAAGAGGTGGAAAAAAAAACAGTAGATGAATTTGCACTTCATGGAATTTCTGTTAAAAAGGGGGACTGAAAGGGACTAAACAAGGCAGGAGGAGAAATGAACACAGAGGGGAAGAAATGGCAAAAGTCAAACATTAAATATTTCCTTTAACTGTGGTCAGAGGTGGAGGTTATATTTGACCAAACAACCAAATCCTCCACCACAAGTCAGGACTAAGGCTGACTTCATTTTTTATTTCAGTGCTGTCCATAGAAAAGAGCCAGTCAGTTATTCTCTCTGTGTTAAATAGTGTACTAACATCACTAATAGACCAAGCAGATGGTTTTGGTTTATTGTTTGAATGCTGTAATATTTTACTGTAAATATATAAATAGGCTATTCACTTGCCTTATCCAAGTTCCCAATGTACTTTATAATAAACCAAGTAATTTTGACAGAAAAATGTTGACCAACCCTAGCCTAACACCATTCAGACAATGAGCTCAATACTGGCACAAATCCCATCCACTAAAACGCTCAGTGGTATTACATTTACTTTTACAATTTGAAGGATAAAGACAGAAATGCAAGAGATGGAGCAATAAGAACCATGTGGTCCCTCCTCTTCAAGGGTCTCAACCAGAGCCTATTAAGTTAATGTACATACTCCCTTTGATTTTAATAGGCTTTGCATAAGTCAGAAATTATTGAAAATGAATAGCAGGGAAAAGAATCGCCCTGTTTACATTTGTTGGGTTATATCCATAATAAACTTGTAAAAAATGAAAACAGTAGAAAACATTAAAACAGATCCAAGTACTAACTTTATTTTAGAATTCGAGATGACCTCATTTCCTCCTCCAACATAAGTACATGATGTCACGAACATCAGATTTTTTCAAAACCTTTACTGAAAACATTCCTCTTCCCATCATCAAACTCTTCATCTTGCTTTCTTCTTGCAGCTGTTCCTTCTAGAGACTCGTGTCTTTGGGCAAGTTAGGAATATCAGAGAGTAGTCTGGAGCACACCACCATCTGGGACACCAAAGGATTACAGATCGCTCCCGTGGGAACTGCTGGGTGGGAGGTGGTGGTGGGTCAGAAGAGCGTCCAGCCAAAGCAGAGTGCCCCAGGGATCAGAAGCAAGGCCAAGCATCACTCTTCCAAACAAAGATTTCTAAACTAACCTGGATTTGTCATTTCTAGTTAGAGCAGGCAGATTTTATTCTTACGGTGGAGCTAGGGTACTTCACAGATGAAATCAGGCGTGCAAAAGGGCTATAAGATTACATCCTAATTCTCCATTTCACCGAAGGAGATTTGCCGGGCCAAGCAGAGCCCTCGGTGGAACCATCTCCCCTGTCCTGTTGAGGGGCTGCCCGTTGCTGCCCGTGATGTGGAAGAGACGTAGCCATTACCAGGCACCCGCGAAAGCCCTCCGCCTGGTTTTGCTCGAGGTGACAGAGCCCGGAGCACGACGTGCGTGTTCCCCGCGAGTCTGTAGGGAGCGTGATGTAGCTGATGCAATTCCCGGCTCCGGCACACCTGCAAGGTCTCATTGATCTGCTGCTCGGCGCTCTGAAAACTCAGAAATCTATTATCAGTGTGAGCATGTGCTTATTGATCAGATTACCTTGCTTCTGCTCCCTGTGTGTACCCCATTGTACCAGCGTACGCGCGCGCACACACGTAAATACGCACACATGTATGCGTATACACAGGCGCGCGCGCACGGGTTATTAGGATGTGTGTATGTTAAAGGCTTTACATATTTTTTTTGTTTTACAAAACCGCACATAAATAAAAAGAACGGACCTTCTCTGTGAAACGTGAGCGCAGAAACACTCACAAGTGGCCGAGAGCTGCTAAATAATTAATCAATAGAGCAGTGTGGCAGTTTGAAATGTAAATGTGATGGATGAAGGTGTGATGCTTGTCATCAAGCAGAAAATGATGTGACTGGAATGGATAACCCGCGGTACCTGCTGACTGGCAAAAGCTTGGACACAAAGATAAAGTAAAGCCATCAGAAAGCAGCCCCGGCAACCCCTAATTCTTGCCTTTGACCCACAATTCACTTTCATGTCCCTGTCCCAGAAGAGATGTTTAAAAAAATGATGAAGAGAGATCTTGGGGTGGGAAAGGGGAGAGAAAAAAAAACCATCTGAAGAAATGCTACCTGACAAGGCTGCAGGCTACATTCTTGAGAACACCTTTCTTTTCTTTATGTTCTCCTTCTCCTGTTAAATAAAAATGCGGCTCCTTTTTTCCCTTTCCTTTCTTCCAAAACTCTCCCGAGCCGTTCCTGCAAGTGGTTCTGTGACTCGGGAGCTGACAACAGCCGCATGCAAAGGAACAAAGAACGAGAGTGACAATTCAGAGTGCACGCAGGTGAGAAAGACACCTTTTACTTATCAAACTAGGCTGCAAAAAATGCTCTTTTTACTCAGCGAGCTAGAAATAGAGGTGATCTAACAAGGCACTGATCCAAATTCTTTATTTGTGCTGAGATGTAATGCTAACAGGATTTTTAGGTTGACTAGTAGTCTGTGGCCCCTCCATTCAAGTAAGGAAGCGTTCCTCCGATTCGGAAAGAGGAAAATCCATACAATTACCGTATATTATGTGACAGGAAAATATATGCTGTGATGGCAAAGGGTGACAGAAAATGTCCATCAAAAAATTTGTTTTCAGGGACTTCCAACACCAGTCATTGCATTCTCTTTGTGGGGAAACTCAACACGATGGGATTCAACTCAATTCTCCAAATTCGAGAGAAATTAACTTTTGCGAAAAAAAGGGATTTTTTAATCTTTTTTTTTTTTTTTAAATAAAAATTCAAGCCTGCAAATAGGATTTAAAAGTTTGATGGCTCTTTCTCCCTGGAAGAGAGAATCCTATTTCTCAGTAAGTACCATTTAGCAGGTTGTCTTTTTTTTTGCCTCTTTTGTTATCGAAAACCCATTCTTCTCAGAAAGTGAAAAATACCACGGTTTAACATTAGATTTCCAAACTCCCCGAAATACACATTACCAGATAACACCCACTAAAAGTGAAAGCTAAATATAGATATATAATAGTGCTTTGGCATACAAAATAGATGTTTTACCATTTCTTAGACATAAAATACACATACAAATATTCTCTTAAAACCTTCTGGGTTTTTTTAAGACCTCTATACACCTGAAGTGGTGTAAAGAAGCAGCAGATCTCCAGGTGAACCGGCCAGTTTTATCATACCTCCTCAACTGACTATTTTTACTTGTTTTCTGTTGGTTTTTTAGGGTGGTTTTTTGGGTTTTTTTTAAATCTTTATGTCACCATTATACAAGAGGCAGTGAGAAATCACATAAGAATTTATACAAAAATAGATGTGCCAAAATGAATTTTAGAAGTCAAGAGTTAGAGCTTACATTAAAATAGACCCCTAGCTGGCCCAGCTCCATAGTAAATAACTTACGTTTAGTCTGGGACAGGTTACTGGTGTAATGCCATTGGAGGGAAATCTTTCTTGTAACTTGACTACCTGGATAAGCTTTGAGCAGAATGCCAACTTTCTACATATACAGGGAACCACCACACTCCACAGAAACATTTCCCATTTAGAATGACAAAACTGTGGGCTGATAGGTAATTCAGCTTGAATCTAATTTCTGGGGCATTTTAAGTTGTGTTTTCAGATTTGTACTGTGGGAACTTAGTTCTAGCTCATGCCAAAACCACTCAGCTGTATATCTCTACCTACATGGCAGGCACACTCATATTAATTTTTAATCCTTTTGCACAGCTTCAGGAACGCAATATCATCATTAAGTAGGAATCAGATCCTAGAATTTGGAGCAATTTGTTTACATTAGGCAGTGGGATGGAAGAATGATCCCACACCTTACAGCTGGTGTGGTTCTGGTAGGAGATGTTCATAGGTTTTGCAGCAGTAAAAGGAAATTTGGTCCACTGGTTAACAGATTGATGCTGAGTGTAAGCAATTGTTGTATCACAGTAATGTAGCAATATTTATCACTAGTAGGACTTCTGTTCCCCCATAAACCACTGTAGAAGTGGAAAAGTGCCACCCCAGGACCATGGTATCACTAAGCTCATAGAAGTCCATTTCTGTACCTTCCATCTGTCTCAGCTACGGAGGGACTTGCAATAGAGAAGTGACAGATCAAGCTGCGAATGTGCAACAGTCATCTCCAGCCTCTGGGAAGGAGACCCACCCGCTCAGGCCAGAGAGAGCTGTGACGAGCCCTGTCCCGTGCCCAGTCTGGAAGACCAGCTTGCGAGGACCGTGGGACATGCTGCCGAATGAACCACGCACTGTGCTATACAGTTGCCCGCACGCAATGTAGAGGTGCCTACCAGCCTCGTGGTAGGAGCGGTGGTTCGCTGCATTAGGGATTGTACAGATACACTAGCAACGAGCCCCTAGTTACTACTATCATAGAAATATAGAGGAACCAGCATGACTTTGCTCTCTTCCCCCTTTAAATTTGCTGGGCACATAGAGGAAAGGAACACAGAAATTGCCCTGACAAAGGCAGACCTGAGAACCTGTGTCTCAACCCCAACAGTAGCCACCAGCAGCTGGCTGCAGAAGAGGAGAAGGGGGCAACCTCACGGCAGAGTGCCCCAGATCACTTTCCCAGCCTCCAGCAATTTGCAGCTCAGGGACTTCCCAAGCCAGAAAAATTTGCCTACCTTGCTGTAATGATGGCTGGTAAAAAATGCAGCAATGACTCTCACGTACCAGCAGGCTTTGTTTCACCCCAAGTGTTACACCAAACTAGTTGTATATCATCGTGAAGAATAACTGCATTTCCCCAGAGTTGATTTCCTATGGCACATTTTACTTAGATACTTTCTCAACACCCTCGCAAATATGCCATAGATCTAAAGCACAATCTCCTTTTCAAAATGAATGGGTCTGATTACAGGCGTATTCATTTTGTAAAAGGTACAAAAGGATACAAATGTGCCTTTCCATCTCACATAATGTCAAAGTAAGACCCTCTTGCCCTTTTATTTCAATCCCCTCAATTTGAAAATAAAAAAAATGACTTGATTATATGTTTTTTACCATTAAGTGTATAATTGCTTTTGTGTTTTGACATTTAATTCCTCTTACCAAAATACATGGTAGGAATTAAAAGTCAAATCTTTTATGTATTTGATGTACAGATCTTTCCACGTATTTCAATGAGAGAAAAAGAACAGTGAAACCTTACAGCAGGTACAGTGAAGCCATCTGAAAGTGAAGTCACTTTTTACGCTGTAAATCTGATGGTGGCCCCAGTTCTGCCCTCCCTTATCTGGGCCGATGGCTTTTTGAAATCACTGGAAGGTCTGAATGAGTCAAAACCGAGCAAAGCCTGCAGGAACTGACCTTGAAAATAGAGCTGGGATTACACTGTGCCCTGTCGGGCAGATTTCGAGATTACGGTCCAGTCTGAAAATGACTTTTGAAAGCCTTAAGACAGGAGCTGGCCATGCGCTCGAGTGTACTGGCCTGGCATGGGATGGCAGTAGTGAGGAACACTGGTCCCAGCAGGGAGGGCGAGGAGCAGCTGGTGTGTCCTGGCTGGCCCAAGGCCAGCAGAAAGGCTCCGGCCTTGAGAGATAAGTCGCACGCTGCGGGCCGATGAGAAGATGTGGATGCGTGTCAGGGAAGCTGGAGGTTGCTTGTGGTCGTTTCGTGGGGGTTTTGTCTCCCTTTCATCTCGACGCTCCCCATAAAGTTTTTCCCACTTCATGCACTGCCCTTCATTAAGGGCAGCATCCCTCTTTCCCTGCTGCTGCTCTACCACTCCTTTTCCTCTCCCTCTTGTAGTCTGCCACAGGAGCTTTTCTCCTTCCCTCTATTGCATTCCTCCCTCTCTTTCTCATGTTTTTCATGTTTCTGCTTTTCCTCTGCTCTTCTATCTCCCTTTCACTACCTGTGCCCTTTAACTGAATCCTCCCACTTCTTTCTTCTCCGTACAGCATGCCGAATTCTTCATCTTTACCTTAATTTCTGTTCATGCTCATCCACAACCTACATGCTGAGATTTCTTCTGGCTGTATTTTCTCCCACTGGTCACTCTACTGTGATTTATCCCCATCCAGTTAAGTCCTAAAGTGACTTGACCCTCCAGCCATAGCTGGGATCACCTAGTGCCCTGAGATTCAGATTTACGGAGTCTAGCACTGTCTGCAAAAGTTTTCTGCAATCTGGAAAGTTGACTCTAGCCAGGAACTCGGACAGACTGAGCTTGGGACAGGCTGAGCCAGGAATGGTAGCAGTGGGCAGTAACGGTAGGTGAGAGCTCAGCAGTGTTGTCCCTAGTCTTAATATTCTAACCCACAAATTCTGTCATGCCTTCACTCTAGCCGTTAACAGAAATGGCTGCTCTGGGTGAATACGCTCTTGGAGTAAGACTCGTGTTGTCTTTCTCCTTTTCCCAAAGGGAGGGACACAATTTTTCTTTCTTTCATCTCAGGAAAGACACCCTCGACAAAGGTAAAGGACAATACACAAGGTAACCAAAAAGAGAAGCAAAGGGAGCAGGAAACAGTTGCATCAGGAAGAAGCGAGTCAGAGAGAGCGAGAGAGACAGCTGAGTGTATCTCCACACAACAGTTGTAGTGTCACCACGTCTCAGGGAGACACACGCGGCTTCCCATACTGAAAGCAGCTTGCGTCGCTCGGGTGCCAAGCGCTCGGATGCTAGAAGTTGTCTCCCTTTGGCCATCGCGTGCTTGCACTTTGCCGGGGGGGGAATGAGACAGCTTGGGGCTGCTCCATCCCAGCCTCGGCTTTCGAGGGCCTCCTTTCCCAGCATCCCTGCTGCATCCTGCATCTGGGATTGTCAGCATGGAGCACTTTTCGGGGGTGTGTTGAGGGTTAAGGGTACGTTTAGACACACGCACGTGAGTGTACGCACTGGCGCATTTTTTCCCACCATCGTTGGCACACGCAAAACTTGCAGATTAAAAATTGAAAGGGAATGGAAAGCCCACGATGAGTAAATCACATAATTGGCCCCAGCCCATACCTTCAGGAGAGGCAGAAGGTAGGACTTACAGCAAGGGAATGGAGCTCATACCATTTTTGCTAAATGAGAAACTGTAAGTAATAAAAGTAGTAGATTTATACCTGTGTGGTCCAGTCTTTGAAGAAGTCTCTTGATTAAAGCTTAAGATCAGGCATCCAGAATACCTTGAGTTTGTTCTTGTGAGTATCTATTTTACCCACAAGGTGGGTGTCATTTGAAAAATTTGTACCTTTGAAAATCTGTATCTTTGCTCGAGGGCTCTGCTTCACAGTTTCAGGATAGTAATCAGCTCAAGGAGATGCTTCAAAGTTAGCCACTTTTTTTTTAAAATAATCATGCAATCCTGAAATGGGGAGGTGCAAAACAGGTGCAAATTATTGCTTTCTTCCAGCTCAGGGTGACCGAAGTCTTCAACGGGTCACCTTAGATGTTACAGGTCTTCAGAACACACTGGCATAGAGACCAGAATATTAACTAACGCGACTCATAGGGGATTCTCTGTTCACGCTGGCTACAGAATGGCTTTGGGGTCATTTATGCTGCCCTTTTTAAATATTTTTTTACAGTAATAATGTCAAACAACTACAGAATTTACTGCTGCTTAGCCTGAAAGGGAGCTGTTTCTCAGAATACAGAACTTGGGGAAGATGTTTTTGCTCAGCTGGAAGCTTTCTGGGGCAGATTTCATCCATAGCCCAGAAGTAAATGTCAGCTCCCGTGAGATTTTGGAACTCGAAGCGTGCTCAGCACCAGAAATCAGGTGATGAACCAGAACTTCAGACTCTCAGAAACCAAACACTTTGTGCTTCTGAGAGGATGGGTTTGTTCTTATTTTTTCTCAATTTTTTTCCCTTTTTCTTTAATTTTGATGGATGATGTTTTGTTCTGCAGTAAGTTTTAATGCATGTCGCTGTGGAACAATTTCAATTGTCGAAAACAACAACAAAAAGCAATATTTCAATATTTCTCAAGAAAAGGCTTCAAAGGTTTCAGATCTTTTTAAAATGTTTCTGCTTTATTTTGACGTGGCATAAAAGTTTTGTATGCATTCTCGCATCCGCTATTGTGACAGCTGTATTTAATGAGTGCAAAATGATCAGAAAAACATCCTTTACTGTGGGTTACCATTGCCGGCAGATGACAGGAGAGAGGCAGTACTGTAATAAGAGAAGGATGAAGTAGTTCATACTACTACTGATGAGGTATTTCTAACTCAAATGCCTAGGTATGCCTTTTGAAAATAATGCACTGGTCACATTACCTGATAGTTTCATCAGATTTTGTTTCCGAGTGCATTTTGAAATAAAATTGTGCATCCTTAGCCTCAGGTCATGGAGTGGTTGGTTGTGACATATTATTTGCAGATAACACAGTCAGTTTCCCCAAGATGAAGAAGAAAAGGTCCTAGTCTTGTCTATAAATACCTGCCTTTCCGTCAAACTGATGCTAAGCATGAAATGCAGATCCACAGATATACTAGAAATGAAACATTACACAACACGTTTGCTTTCTATTTTATATGCATATTTAATATCAGAGTATTTTAGTCCAAATTGGAGACAGTATAAAAATAAATCTAAATGGATTTGAAAGGCAGAGTATTTCTTTTTTCAAAGCTTTGTTGTTCCTGACTTCCTCTGGTGACTGTTAGCTTATCATGCCTTTGTACAGGAGATCTAAGTATTTCACTCTCTCTTGTGTCTCCATATGGTACCATTTCCCAGATAGTCTTCCTTTGGTCACAAGATGACAGTGAGAATGGATTGTCAAACTGGACCACTATGACAATTTACTCTGGGGGAGAAAATCCTGGGGGTGTTTAGAAGCTTTACTGTAAGTTATATTTGATTAACTTATCCTACTACTGACAAATAATTAGGTCAGCAATTAATTTCAAAATGCAAATGTGCTACAGGCCTTCATGTTTTAAGAAATTCCCTTTGTCTTTAGTTTTCACTTGTGTTAAAGTCTTAATGGATTTAGCTGGGTGAAGGAACAAAATTATGTTTTCTAATGCTTTATTTACTAGGTTGAGTTGGACTTTTTTAGCAAATATTGACTGCAAACGTTTGCTCAGAAGTGATCATGTGCGATAGAATTTAATGGGATAAGAAAACAGCAGAGTAATGATGAACCACTCATTTAAAAATATATATATTTTCACACTTCTGCTGCAAAATACTTATCTACCTTCATGGATTAGGAACAGAAAGACAAACCAGAGGGTCAGGAGCAGGTCCTGATAGCAAAGTCATTAGTACCTGCTTAAGCAGTCTAAGAAACCAGGGTATATCAGAACGAAAAACATGCTTAATATTGCTACAAGTGTGGCCCAAAGAAACCTATCTACCAGCCTATCTCAGGGACTTTATTATTAAACAAACACAGATTAAAGGCTCAGCCCTTCCCAAGAGAAGCTCAAGGGAGTTTTCTGTTGACTTTAAGGGAGTGAGACTCCTAAGTCTAAGTCTTAAGTTTTCTATTCTTAAAATCATGCAATTTTTTAGAAAATATTCAAAATATGCAGCTGTAAACAAACACAACCAGCTAGCCTGATATAAAATCTGAATGAATTTACATAGGTGCCAGACTTATATTAGAATTTCCTAACAGTTTATTTGCTTATTTAATTCAAGTCAAGAATAAGAGCATTCGCTCTAGATTTGGGTAAGGGGTATTTTACAAAATTTTTACTGACCTTAAGATGAAGTTTTAAACGGATCATGAGAAGTCACATTTTTATGCTTAACTATGCAAGCTGGTTTTGACAAAATAATGGCAAAGGAAATAAAAAGTCAATATATTTTTCTCTTTTTTTTTGGTGCAAAATGGTACTTTTACATTGCTTTTTCTTAAATTACTAATGCCAATAACTACACAAGGAAAAAAAAAAACATAGGAAAGATAAAACTAAACATTGCATTTTTAGAGATTTTAATTTTGGAAGGAAAAACAAAAGAATTGTATGGGATCAAAATTATGTGTCTCACCTACCCAGACAAAATTCGGTTCCAATCTCCCCCAAAGCATTATGCCCAGGACCCTCTTTCCATCTTAGGCAGAATCTGAAGAACTCTTAAGGTTTCACCAGGTGAGAATGGGCAACACAAGGCTGAAGCTTCACTTTGAATGAGGGAGAATCTCTTTCTTTCTCCCCACAGCTGTGGAAGAGAAAATCAGAAATGTAACTGGACACGAGAGAGCTCGGCTGACGGGACCTCTGCAGACAGAAGTTTTCTTGTAAGGTACAGGGAGTGTTGGTGCTGCTCAGCTGAGCACTGGGCATGGACCCAGGTAAA
The DNA here is from genome assembly GCA_035590195.1 of Aviceda cuculoides. NCBI lineage: Eukaryota > Metazoa > Chordata > Aves > Accipitriformes > Accipitridae > Aviceda > Aviceda cuculoides. The sequence goes on along the minus strand of JAVJGG010000058.1, from coordinate 5,211,058 downwards.
GCACCACATTTCAAGAAAGATGCAGCTGCCTTCAAGACTGTGCGAAGAAGAGGAATGGGAATGATCAGAAGTTTAGGAAATGTGACCTGCAAGAAGACCCGAACTGGGATGATTTCATCTTGAGATGAAGAGAATGAGTGGGCATAAATAACAAAGACTTCAAATTTGAAAAACCCTTCTGCAAAGAGGCAGGGAAGAGTTTGCGTTTCAGGTCTACAACTAAATGACAGAAGGAAACAGTCCTGCACTGAAACAAGGGAGATACGGGCCTGAAGTTGGCAAAAACCTTCCGACAGCGAAGACACTGAAGCTGTGGAAGTGATTGACTGTGGAGAGCCTGGAGTCCCCCTCACTGAAGGCCTTTGAGAATAGGCTGGGCAAACTACTTTCCAAAATAATGTGAATACAGTTTCTGGCTGAAAGCAATCCCTTAGCAGTTGTTATGCTGAGATTTTCAATGGACTTTAAGAAGCTGACGGAACTCTTACTTTTGTGGTAGTATAAAATAAACTTCTAAATTAATCTAGGGCAAGAAACATACAGTGAATGCCCAGCACAGCTGCCATTATCAGTGAAAGGAACTGCAGATGGGGTTTATCTGCAGGACAGGTAGAATGGTCTGCATGACCAAAGGTGAGCTCATTAAAATTAAAAAAAAAAAAAAAAAATTAATAGAAGTTTTCAATTAGCAATAAGCTGGCATTAAATACTATAAAATAGAGGAAGTCAATATCCCAGAATTTCATCATGGAATTTAAGGTTTATTCAGCAGCTTTTAGGATCAGAGTCACTGCGCCTGTGACCAAGCAGAGAGGTACGAGGCAAAGGAATCTCAGGTTCTGGCCCAGTGGTGGTATGACAGCAATTTGGTAAAGATACACAGAACACAACTGCAATAATGCAAGTTTAAGTGAAAATGATTATTTCTTCCAGATAGTATCTGTTTATTTGACGAAAAAATAAATAAAATTCACATTAATAGAGCACTCTTAAATTTAAAAAACCAGTAAATGTCTCATGGGTAATACTGTTTAAAACATAAATCTTTCAAATCAGAATGATCTCTGGAGTCATTTGTAAAAGTGTTAAAGTACATACCAAGCTACAAGGCATTTTAAAATATTGTCACACTCTAAAATTAGGACATTTCAAGGTATTTTATTAATGCATTTGTGTCTGTTTACATTGAAGCACCAACACTAAATACTCTAGCTGCTTTACAGAAGCCTTCTGCTGGCTTCCCTTCCCTGGGATGCTTGTGTGCTGTCGTTCTCTCTTTGTCTCAGACAGGGAGCAACACATCCCACCTCACACAGTCTGTCTTTCTCTCTTTCTGTCATCCTTGGGATTTTCCTTATCCTGTAAAAGTGACTGAGAATTGTCTTGTGGGGATCAGAGGGGCATTTCCCTTGGGATTGCCAGGCAATGGCGCAGGCCTGGCAAGTATTTGTTCCTCCTGTCATCCATTCTGAAGAGTATAATCCCAAGGAAATCAGTGGGGAGTTTTAATATGGACTTTGAAGGCCAGATACGCTAAGAATATAAAGGTGATTAAGAAATTATTCTGCTGAAACTCTCCTAGCTATCTGGGGCTTTTCTTTGAACAAGAAACCAAAATAAAAATGCCCCGCTTTGTTTTTCGTAAATATCGGATGACAAGTCTTAGCCTTTTCTTACAGCCCAAACCACATTTGACGTGCGACTGCAATGATTGTTTCCAACTTCAGGTAAACTTGTTACCCAGTTGTGTCGTTTGGATCCCGAGTGTAGTTTTGAAGTTGGCCCAATTCTGTTCTTACGTGGTTTCAGCTCCAGTGAGACTTGATCCTGTGTGCAGAAACAGTGGTACAACAGTCCTTTTTAAATAAGTGGAATTCACAAGCTTTACCAAAAAGTTTGATTTGATAAACTTTTTGAAAAACATCTAACATTCTGCTTCGATAAAGCTTTCTCTTTGGCATAGTATGGCAAAGTAAAAGGTCTCTATTTTGTATGACATGGCAGACCCCCCAGACTTTGCAGTGTCATCTCAAGGGACATATCCCACCCACACCCTGCAGCAGCCCCACAAGCTTTTTTTGGCTGTCTCCCAGCTGCTTGGGCCCCAGGCACTTGGCATCCCTTGTTTCAGGGTCCAAACCTCCAAAACGAGGAAGCAGACAGTCTCCAAAGGAGCCCCTGCCTTTCAGAATGTGCTCTCAGCAGAGTGAGGGGCAAGGGGGTAGCTTATCGCTCTTGAAAAGCCCCCTTGGCACTCCAAAAACCCACTCTAAGTGTCATAACCACTTGCTGGCATCAGCACCACTTTTATAGCTACCGCTGAAGATGCTGAAGAGTAACAGAGAGAAGAAAGATGCCTCAAATCAGATGGGACACTTTACTTTTCTGAGGAATAGTATAACACACAAAAGCCAACCAGTAAAGAAGCAAAAGCAGGGAAACAGAGGGGAATTCATTACCTGGAAATCACACACACTGGTTTGGGAAAGGAGGCAAGGGGAGCAGCCCCCTTTCCCTCAGAAAACAAGTATTGAAGCATCTTCATCCTCATAGCAAAGAAATAAGTACGAAACATTGAGAGCAATTACCTTAGTGTTGCTCTCTTCCTTACCGCCCAAGCCAGCCACCCATGACAACTGAGCCAGTTAGAGAAGGCCAACCAGCAAAAAGGAAAAAAAAAAAAAAAGCCAACCAACCCCAAATCTCACCCTCCCCAGCTGCAGGCGTCGGGGAAAAGTGCCTCAGGCCCCACACGTGTGACTTCACAGCAAAACCTGGAGCCAGCCCTGAGGGGTCTGGTACAGAGAGGGAAGCACTGTGGCTGTGATTAGGACGTGTAGAAATTAGAAGGCCTCTTGTTTTACGAAGGTGGGTTGTCTACGGAGCCTGCTCTACACTGCTCTCAGCTGTAACGTGGTGAACAAAGGCTGTCTGTAGAAGACGCTGTATTTCTCTACCCAGTCTATGTCGCTTAGAGCTTTTTATGCTAGACTGGGTTTAAAAACTTCAATTTGAACCAACATGAAAGGTCCTTAAACAGTAAATAGCATATTATATCAAAAACAAATAGATTAAAAAGTGAACATCCATAGCCAGTATATTTCTTTCCAGAAGAGTTTCACTTTCCACACTAACTAAAACTGTAAGACTGGCAGATCTGGGCCAGAGGTTTGTAATGGGCCTTTTACTTTTTTTTCCTTCCCTCTCCAGTGATAAATAATCAGTTTTAGAGAATTGATAAAAAGAGACAAGAATGAAAAGTGAGTATGACACATTTATGAGACGGATTTTTCATCTGTTTCTTAAATACAGCACCTTTATTTCAGATCATATTAAAAAAAGAGATGGGAGAGCCACCCAATTTATGTTGTGCTGCAGTAGTGAATACATATGAATATATGGAGCATAGGCTGGGAGAGCCAGAAAATTCACCAAAAATTTCCTGACACATTGAAAAAAGTTATGTTATCATTCAAGAGTCGTTTATTTAAAAGAGAAAAATAAAAACCAGGCCATATGACTAGAGGCAGCAGAGGATACAAACACATTGTTTCCAGACAAACCCCCATCAAAGACATATGACTGGGGACTCTGAAGTCAGAATATCTTCATATTTTAAATTTCCATGAGCACTTTCAAGAAAAGCTGGAGTTCTGCTATAGGATTTGCTACATGCTTTCCACTACTGATTGATAACAAGAAGTAGCATTAGCAGTATTTTTCCCCCATCGTTCCTCTGAAGCTAATGGAGTCAAGGATTTGTTACTTGATCTAATGGCAATAGCTTTCCAATAGACATGCACAGAATCATTGATTAGTTTGTTCTCTCCTTGTTTGCGTTGGAACACTGTTCAATTTACACCAATTAAAGAATGCTTGGTTTGTGTATTGAAGAATAATTAAGGGATGGAATTCCCTATAGGCTACTAAAAATGACATCTGACTGGAATGGTGATTACAGCATGAAGGCAGCATTAGTATTTAAATAGTTTGACTGCTATATAAAATCATTACAGCATCTCACCATGAAAAAGAGCATTAGTTAATTTTGCCTATAACAAAATTAGTTGTATGTATTTGCCTGGTCACTTTAAGTAAATTTGACAAGGCTAATCTTAAAGCAAGCTTTCCAGGTTTGGTGGAAGGAGTAGATAGAGCACTGTTTAAAGTAATCATCTTGATAGATATGTATATAATCTTCAACCAAAATACAAATATGCACAAATGAATAGCAGAGCTTTGCCAGAGACGCTCAAATCAAATTTAAACATTAAAACCACATTGGTTGCTGAAACTGAAAATCCAAGGATAACTGGTATGTTAATTATACAACAATCCAGGTTTCAAAACTGTAAACACACAAGAAATCCTTATTTGTCCGCCACCGTGGTTCTCCAACTTCTAACAGCCTTTCCTGCGTGGAACAAGGCATCACGGGAAGCAAACAGGCATGGTGGAAGGAGTCATTGCAAGTAGGACTCCCCTATGAAATATCCCAAAGAATTAAAAATATTGGAGTAGCCTAACACATCCATGTAACACTTCCTTAGACAAGCTTGGTTCTTTCTTTGGAGCAGGAGGTAGAGGAGAGGTTCATTCTTGAGAATACATTTGAGGAAAGAGGGCTTTTTATCCTCTATTTAACTTTCTCCTATGCATATTAAATTCTATCTCCTAGCCTCAGATTATAGTATCTACAGTAATGATCTATCCAAAACGTGACAGTAGCATTACTGTAACATAAACTACTTGGGGCCATTCCTGGAGCATATTTACCTTTCCATAGCCTACTTAAATATAGTGTGTTTGTTTTACTAAACTTAGACACTGTAGTATATTTTATAAGGTCATCCGCCTGCTTCAAGACCTCACATTGCAGCTACTGTCCTTCCTATGAGAATTTATGCAGTTCCGCTTGAAGGTTGTCAACACCCTCTTTAATTCATTAAAGGGTCCTCTGTGAAGGAACATAAGACTTTTCCATTTAAGCCTCTAAGGGGAATGAGACTTTATTAGCATGTCTATATTGTGCAATGCACGACTGTGTTAAAGATGCCCGAGCTCTCAAGCCCAAGTTCCTAATGAGGTGATACATCTGCACAGCACAATATACCCTTATTTGTGTGGCCCAGCACCCCTGGCCAATCTGCAGCGCCTCTTTGCAGATCAAATTAGTCTTTGGCGCCGTGCTGTTCTCCTGACCATGCCTAGTTCTACAGGTCGCTTATGGGTATCTTCACTGCACTGTATTCCACCGCATGGATCTGCCCTAAAACTAGGTTTGGGACAGTACACTTCAGCACAGAGTACAACCACTGACTTTCCACGGGGTTTTGTTCCAACATTTAAAAAGTCTTCTGTTCTGGCTTTTGTTTTCATGTTGCACAAGTAGTTGTCACTTCTGTATCAGACCTCCTGTTGGGATCTCCCACTATAATCTAACTGAGTAGACCTTGGGCTTTCAGGAGTGAGACTAACGCTTCCTTTCAATGAATAATCTTCTTTTGCAGCAGGGCTGATATAAGGGTGTATTCTTCCCTCCACCCATGAGAAGAATGTCCATTAATTTCAATAGAAACTCCCCATGCAGAAAAGGGAGAACTGTGCCGTGGGGAACATTCATGGAAGATTAATGGTGAGGAGAGAAAAGTGATACAGTACAGGCAGAACAAAATCAGAACCCACCACACAAATAAAACTGGACAAGGGTTCATTTTTTAAAAGTCAGTCAGAACGGCAGGAAGGCTTTGAAAAAATCAGGGCTGTTTCAGTGCACTTTTGCATACACAGGCTTTCAGGAAACATGAATAGAAACCTAACAGTAACTCTTTTTTTCATACCTCCTTTCACAGGTCTCACTGGCAAAGCAGGATTTAGCACTTAATTCCTGTACTTTTATGTGGCAAATTAGGAATTTGCACCTTTAAAGGAAATTGCTTTTCAAACTCCCATAAATTCTGGATTTTATTTTTTTAAATGGTGGAAAACATTCCCTACCTTCATCCCAACACATAATAAATAGCATTCTCCATTACTTCTCCTCAGAAAGGTGTAGGAAAGTAGACCTGGCCAAAGAGAGGTGTTTATCATTCCTTCTGAGGAGAGGCTAAGGGTCTAGAGCGTGTCCTTAACCATTTTGTCTCCTCAGCCCTTTTTAGTTCAAACTCACGCATTGCTCTCTTCATCAAAATCAAGTGCCCTTTGAGGAAGATATTTCACTTGAGGCTTGACCATTTGATGAAGTAGGGCCCACTGGCACTGAACGGCCCAGACCAAAACTGGAGAACGAACAGAGTTGCAACGCGCTTTACTTTCCAGTTTAACATCGTCGAAAAGTAAAATCCCCGCACCGTTTTTGCCATCGTTTTAGATAACGACTGTTTGGCTGGTGACGGCACGGAGGCGGGAGGAGGTTGGTGAAGCAGACTGACACGGAGCAGACGGCGGTCGGCGACTCTCCGGGGGCAAGCGCTGAACGTGTGGCTGGCTCTGCCGACCCCAGCACAAGGTCCCTCCTCTGGGAGGCGTGGGGGTGAGGCGATGCCCGCTGGAGTGGGACAAAGGACGAGCTCAGAGCACCTCCAAAGCGCTTTTCTTCATGGAGGCAAGGCAAAGCTGGAAGACAAGGAGGCGCGACCCAGCGAAGAAGCGTGTTCGCACAACGCTGCAACCGTGACTGTCAGCAAAACACCCCCTGTTCTGGCTGTCGAAACCCAAGTGAAGATAAGCTTGCAAAAAGGTTAGTACGCATCCTGACTTGATTTATTTCTGAGTCCTTTTTGGCCTGGTTTCTTCCTCTCCACACTTCCTAGAACAACAAAAGGCCAGAGGCAGGTGTCGGGATGGTTTTTCTCATTTAATCTGTGAGGCACCGTAAAAAACAATCAATAATCACGGACCATGCTCTGGATTTGTGTAAGCATAAGTGACTCAAATACTAACACGTGAATTTAGTAAAGTTAGAGTCTGTGGAGTGGAGATAAATTACAGCAGCAATTGAAGTTGAATGTGATACAGAAATCCAACTAACAGAAGACTGTCTGGAAACAATTATTCAGAAAGCTGCTGACCCTCTATTTCTTTAAAGAGTTAAACATTTGGATTGGTTAACTGGCAGCCGCAATAATAGGCATATGCTCTAATCTTTGATCCGTAGCTGAATTTGCAACTCTTTGTATGAGAAGCAGATCACATAGATTTGCATATTTTTAAGGATCTGTAGGGAGAAAAAGAAGAACAAAAACTGTTCTTCGAAGATGCCACTTTGAGATCACACAGAGTGTCATGGGTCCCCCGAAGTACACTAATGTTCAGAGCCAGTTGCAAGACTCACAGATTTTATAAATGGCCCTAAACTGTGACACGCACATCTGAAGTTTAATCAAAATTCCTCCTAGAACAGAGAATTGCAATCCGAGGTTGTATTGTAACTCTTCACAGAGGTATGTACGTCTGTCATTAAGATCTCATTTCCACATCCAAATTTGTGTCAGAACTTTCCTAAATCTGAAAGAGTCCAGAAGTAATAGATAATTTAGTTAGAAAATGTTTTGTGACCAAATGAGAAAATGTTGTCCAGACTCAAATGCATGAGCCGGTAACAGATTTCTGCCAAGGTCTTGACATCATCTTTGTTTTGGCAAAATTTTCTAGTGTTGATGAAAATTCCACAGACACAAGGCAACCATAAATTACCCCATGGGTAGAATGGATGCTAACCAAACAATTCTGTTTGTGTTCAAGGTTCATTTCTTGCACATCTCTGTTTTCAACACCAACTGAAAGATGTTTACTAATCACTTATTTTGCATCAACAATCATGCCTACACCACAGGAAATTTCCTCCACTTGGTAGTATTCCCTCAGAAAGTAGCTCCAACTGACAGAAGTGAGCAGTATATTGAGTACTGTGAAGTGAAGAAGTAATCATCCCTGGAAATGGTCTCAATTGTGGGATGTTTCAACATAGTCTTTACTTAATTTGAAAGGAACCCCCATCACTTTACAATAAATTTTCTCTCCTGGTTCGCCTATACAACACTGTTAGATATCCACAAAGAAGATTATGATCGTGGTTATTTGTTATTTGCCTATGGATACTTTCTATACATCCTAAACAAAAATTTGGATTACTGCATGGGACTATGCAGATACGTGCAAGGAAGGCAGTGCAAAGAAGGCACTCTCCAAAAAATGTTCTGTCTGGCTTTCTTATAGCTCCATGCAGTAAGCTGTATGGGGGCATGGAGGAATGGTAGAGAAGGTAGACTAGAAGCATTAGAGATAAGAAATGTTCTTCTGCCACCCGTAGTAACTGGCTTTCCAAACTCTGGAAGCATGGTGAAAATAAAAGGCCAAGACTTGCCTTGCTTGTTTATTAGGATTGTTGTCTTCCTTTTACTAACATGAACAGCTTTTCTTTCTGTGTTTTGTATACCTTTGGGTGTTCTTTCCCAAATGCCTCTGAAAGATTTCTGATCTCTTAGAAACTTGCTTTTTACAGGGTTGTGTAACCTGCTTGTTTTGTGAGAAGGTAGGGTGCAAAAATGGAGTAATACAAATTGCCTTAAGTGCTGTATAGTATGATTTCAATTACTTCACTTAGTTATTGCTAACCACCTTTTATAAATATCCACACATTATATTTGTTCTGGCCATTGAGATGATACTTTCAAACCAACTGGAAAATGTATTGTGATATATTTTGTCAATGTAATATTATAACTGTACAAAATTGGTTATATCAGATAGAAGAAACATCTTAAAAGCCACCTCTCTCCAGTTTATTCTCTGTATCTTAACTTTGTACTGCACTACAAGGCCATTTGCTGAGATTTTGCTCATGCACTGTTAAGTGGGATCCTAGCATATCACTACATTCAGTCAAAATATTGAAAGATAAAATGAGAACACCTATTGGTGATGAAAATGAGACCAAGGAAGTAGAATTCTTCTTTACATCATGTAAAGCATAAAATCTGAAAATCATTTCAGTAAAAACAGATTAGAAGTGGGATGTTTGGGAGGCATTGTCATTATTGTGGACTACAGTAAAAGAAAAAAAAATTATCAAATCAAAATAACACTAAATTAGCTTAGATTAAAAATGGCAATGAACCAAGACATTAACAATGAGATTATGTCACCTTAGTGGTTTGGTCTAAGGCAATTACCTACTCTCCCGCTGTAGTCAAGAGAGAGAAAGAAAGACTCCACCAGTAACAGAGACTGATTTTACTATGGCCATCTGAGATACCATCCTAAAATGGCCACAAGAAACAGTTGAACTGAGTGAGATCTGGAGGTGCCACCTGCAGTGGACAGAGAAAGAAAAGAGTCATCTGAGACTACATAGCTAACTCTAAGGTTTTTTTAATTTATTTAAACAGATGTGCTAGGGATGAGCATGCCTGTTTGTATCTTGATACAGATTTCATAGACAGGACTTCGACTGACAGCTCTGGAATTATGGATCCTGAGACATATTTAACATCAACCTAGAAAGGTTAGGAAGTTCAGGGTCTTTTATCTATTCCCAAAAGCCAATAAGAAAGTAGAGCTGTTTGGTGTCAGATTACTCTTCTTTACCTGAAATAAGAAAGTTAGTGAAATAAGGATACCCACTACCCTTTCTGAAGGCTAGGACAACCTCAACAACAGCAGAAATACTTTCCTCATTGATCGGTGAAGCCATGGAACTGGTTTCAGATATAGTTTTCATATCTGTGCCTTAGGCACAGTTAATGTCAATCTCGTAACTACCCCATATCGAAGGGATGTTTGTCTGTGTCTCAAATCAGGTATATATATATCTTTAGGGACTGTAATACAAATTAAGCTAGTATCTGGGGTCTGAGTCTATAAACAGACCAAGTAATGATCATCAAAGTTCATTGAAATAAGTTTTATGTCACAAAGCTCAGTACTGTTTGCAAACACATGTTTTCATAAAACTGACCTTCTTTTGAAACATCTGGACTGAAGGCCAGCCTACACTGGCCAGAGATTAAAAGAGGACATGGAGAATATTTGCCCCAATTCTAGTGTTCTAGTTCTGTCCTTCGCAATCATTAAAGACTGGATTGGCAGTTTCTGGCTTTCTTAAACCAGAAAGGGAGTGGGAAGAAACAGAGATAAAGATATACAAAAGAAAAAGGGGAAAAGAGAAAGGATTGCTGCAGCCTTCTGGCTTCCCTTTATCAAAGGTAAAAGACCAAAGGGCTGTTCCCTTGGCTGAGGGCCAGGCCGGAGGCTAGGATGTGGGTCCTGCTCCTCCTGGGTTGCGATGCTGAGCCCCCAGCGTGCCCCTCTGCCGTGCCACGCCAAGGGGGGTCACTTGCCATAACGCTGGAGGAGGGGGCTCCTGCAGGAGCACCTAAGATCTGAGCATCTTCCTAGGGACAGTGCCAGTTTGCGCCAGCGAGGATTTAACCCACCTGTGGCAGATGTAGTGCAGAGGAAAGGTGTTGGGCTTAATAAACAAGCCAAATAAGATGGGATGAGTGCGGCTGCAGTAATGCACAGAAATAGCCTTCAGCGGAGCAGCGAGAGAATACCAGCTGAAAGCCACGTCACCTGTCAGTGAATATAAATCTCAGCCTGGGTTACGCACCAAAACGCCCCAGAGATGCCCACAAATCCATATAAAGTGGGTCAGGAGAAGAGCGCGACAAGCTAGCAGAGGAGTTAAATGAATCTCTTGCATCACGTCTGCTGCTGAGAGTTGTGTAGAAATTCCTGTGCCAAAGGCACTTTGCAAAGAAAATCAGAGTGTGGCCTTTATACAGATTGAAGTCTCTAAGGAGGAAGTTGTAGAGTAACTTGAGAAACTCAAGTGCAGTAAATCACCACAACCGGATGGTGTTCATCTGGGAGTTCTGAGGGGAAATAAAGTGAGAAAAAGCCAAGATACTGACAAGGGGATGCCTTCTTCCCTTGAAAAATGCAGCAGCACAAGAAGGCTGGGAAGCCCTATTATGTTGCCTGTCTTCAAAAGGAGATGAGGAAAATCCTGGGAATTGCAGAGCTTTGAAGTTTACCACAGTTTTAGGGAGGCCAAGAAACTGGTTCTGAACAGCAGGTCAAGAGAGAGTTTGTTGGGCAGGAACACCCTGTGAGGGTGTTCTTCGGTCTCTCAAACCACTGAGGCTGCTACAAGGGGGAAAAGTACCTCCCTGTAGGATCGGAGCACTTTGAAAAACCAGTGGATCAGCCTTCAGTGGGAGAGTGGGATAACAGGGACTTCTCAGAGGAAGGTGACCAAGTGATCCAAATGTTCAAAACTTTTTGCAGAGGTCACTGGTAAGCAATTGTCATAGAGGATGTTAAGAAATAAAACTGAGAAAAAATCTCTTGAAGATGATTTGTTCCTGGAATAAACTACAAATCAATCCAGAAGAAGTGAATATGGGAAGCATTTCTCTTCCTAGTGAGGGGAAAGGTGAACACCCAGTAGTGAGTATTAGGATTATTGTCATAAGAAATAAACTAGTCTGAATCCCAAATCCTAATGCATTCAAATTAACATATCCAGAATCCATCCCAGATCTGGTTCAAGTCACACATGTGGTTCCCATCTTAAAAGAGGACAAATCAGTTCCTGAATTCCATCTCCTTGAGCTCTGAGGTTTGAACACTTCATATCCAAAGACTATAGCTCCAGCCTACATGAGAGTTACGTACGATATATGGGGGGTGGGAGGAGTGCATGTGTACACATAGCATGCAAAGGAAGCAATTAAATGTAAACCCAAAACAATTTAAAAAGTTATTCATGGCAGAAAGTGCTCTGATGTAGAGATTGCATTATGTGAGTGTTTGCTCTTGACATTAACTTGCTGCAGCTAGCTGAAAGGGCAGAAGATTATGAGTAATAGGACAGTGGGAATTTTGCTGGGTTTGGTGAGACTGCTTACAATCAAACATTTTAAATTATCTGGATTTACATGGCTTCGTACCCTTTCAGTTTCTCTCCTGTTTTTTTCAGTTCCTGCAGGCCCAGTGCACTGAAGGCAAAGCTACTTCAGTTTTAATTCACTCTGTCTCTTTTGAATTCATTAGGTTTTGAAAGCTTTCAAAGGAAGTCAGAGGTAGGAATTAGACAAAATATAGAAAGTGGGACATTTCTGACTGGCTTGTATGCTTTCAGTGTCTAAAAAGAAAGGGGTTTTTTTTTAAGCAAACTGTAGGAGGGCTTGTAAAAATAGATATTTTCATTTACATATTGGGACAGATCCTCAGCTGCCGTGGAGCAGTATTGGTCCATCTTCTCGAACAGAGCTAACCCTACAGCACCACAGCTGAGAACCTGCCTCTCACGCATCTACATACATGTGTGAAATAAGTTTAGGATTCTGTGTTTTAAGGTACAGAAGCTGTTTCTTCCTCCAGGTGCTTTTGCCTGTGCACTAAGCTGTGGGAGATAGAGCCCCTGTGTTTTTAACGGCGGGTGGTGACTTCAGGGAGGCAGGGCGAGGGGGAAGGGTGAAGTGCAAGGAGAAGGACGCGTGCACAAAGGAACCGGTGCGAACAGAGAATCCCAGAGAAGAAGGCGAGGGAGAGAAACAGGAAAGAAAATGGTGTCCCACGTAGCCACGCTGGGGTCTAAGGGCGTTGCTTCTTGACCGCAACTGAAAACCAAGCAATATCTGCGTTCACAGCAATAGGGAGTTAAACTGTGACTGAGCAGCAGCCATGACTTTTGGAAAACGCCTCAGGTGTTTCCTGCTAGATAGCAGGAATAGCGGGAGACCTGCTATTGATAGCAAGGTGGAGGAAAAGCCGTTCTGCCCTCAGCTGTGCTGTCGCTGGAGTCACGTAACGCAGGACAGAGAGTACGTGTGGCATCAGATAGTGCTAATAGGTGCCAACAGCCACCTTCCCGCCTTCCCCCTCAGTCTGTCCCCGCGTGAGAGTCGGGTGAATATCGACGTGGAGCAACTGTGTGTTGCTGCGTGCTTCTGCCCACGCAGTGGGGCCCTGGTAGTGATTCAGAGAGCACTGGACCCTGGACACATAATGTACACTGAATATCCCTAATAAATAATAATTACCACAGCAGGGGGCAGCAGCCAGCTGTGGAGGAGAAGTAGGGCCAGCTGCTGGAAGAGATGGAGGCACTGGCTGAGCACGCAAGCTGGGCACTGGGGAGGGCGAGAGGGCCGTGGCTGGGAGCCAGTGGCAGCTTACTGCCAAGAAGAGGGAGATGAAAGCACAAAAGAGGTTCACCAGAGGGAACTGCTCCTGGCCACCCCTCAGCAATCGGTGGCAGCCCTGATCCAGGAGGGAAGGCTGATGGCGAACAGGAGCATCGCCAGCCGGAGTGCGCGGCCAACGTTGCTCGCCCGTCCCATGCTGGAGCTGCCAGGATGGGCGTCAGTAAGCCAAGCAAACCTGCCGCAGGGAAGCTGCCCCGCACAAGCCTCTGGCTTGCAAGAGAGCCATACCTCCTCCAGAAATGAGCCCAGGCTCATCCCGTTCCCCTCAGCACCTTCCCAGAGGCACCTCCAGCTGAAGCAGGGTCAATACTCCCGAAATGAGTACGGCTTTCCAAGAGACCGATAGGTACCTGGTCAACGTTCTTCTGAAGCGCCCTGGTGCCCAGGTCTCCTCCATTTCATTTGGAGAGAAGTGTCCAGGCAGTTCTGAAGAGCCCCAAACGGCAGCACTTTTAGCTGTCTGAATTCCTCTGAAGGTCTGGCATTTAGCGCGTGGGGTCCCCAGGTGATATGATAAATGAAAAACTGCTTTTGAACACGCTGCACACTTTGCAGTCCAGTGCTACAACTAAACTTTATCATAGATTTAAGATATTTTTCTAGCCACCCTGAAAAGTCATTTCTAAGACCAAATCAGTTCCCCAGCCTCATTTTCACAAGGTTGTTCATGGCATGCTCCCCACATGCTGGCTTCTCAGCAAAGTCAATAGCATCCCGGGGAAAGCTCCTCTACTTGCCCCATATGTAACACTTAACTGTTTCGCCAGCACAGCGTAACAATTAATTAGCACATGTTCTGTGTAGTAATTACAACAATGTGGCACATTTCACTTGAATTTAGCTTAGTGAAATTTAGCTTTACTTATATTCATGCCTTATCTTCAAGCTCGCTTTCTGCGCCTGGTTATTTCTCACTGAGTTCAAATGCAAATAGATAAACCCTGTTCGCATTTCCTTCCAAAGGAGGAACATGTTTATTTCCAGATTCTATACGCGTCCACTAGGAAAAGTCACACAGGACAACTGAAGGGGTTTTTTTTTTTTTTTGCTCTGTGCCTAGTTGGCTGAGCATAGTGGGTGTGCTGTGGGTGATGCTAAAGGGAAGCCACTCTTCTTCCATTTCTCAACAGAGAGGCTGAGGGATTTTTTTTGTCCCAGTAAAAAGAAACAGCTACTGTCTGGATCTTGGTTTATGTAGCCCACAAGAGCATGGAGAACTCGATAGAGGACAATCTCAGGCAAATAGGGCACGGCATCAGGGAGAAACATCCATCATTTTTGCAGGTAGTAGCCAAACGTAATCCACGTGTGAGTGCAAATACAAATTCATGGGCAACAAAGAGCCTGTATGTTGAATATATAAACAGTTCAAACATAAAGAACCAGATTCTTTCCGAATAACTTTTATCTGAACATCTGACCTTAAGAACCAGCCTCAGTGAAGTGCTGGCAAACACCAAGATTTGGAAGGAAGTTAGGGGTGTTGCACTATTTTGAAAGCTCTGTTTTGAACCAGCTGTCATTACGACTGTCTGCTGGTACCCTGTCTCAGCATACAGCCTGTCGCTCTTGAGCGCAATGGGAACGAGCCAATGGAGTGTATTGAGCTTGTGCTTTCTTGCATGTCTTTGTAGCTCAAATTATCCCTTCACACAGCCATAACAGGTAAGCTTTGAATCTATTTATGCCACATTCTAATTGGTTCCATTTAATTTGCGTACATGTCTCTCTATGTGTGTTTGTGTATATATATGTATATATGCATATTTATATGCACATATGTACATTTGGACACCATTATTAAATGTAAATATGCATATTGTCACAGATTATTGCTGTGTTCGTCACAGATTCTTAGAGTAGTTGGCTTTATTATACAATAAAACAACCATAGAAAGTTAATGCCTTCTTTAGAATAAATAAGGAACACAGGACTTATTATACCATATGCGTTTAATGGTTTGGACATCTCAGTGCCCACATGAAAACAAGGAAACATATATTGCAATAGGCAGTATAATTATTTCAGCAAGGAACATCCATCCCACACTCCTAGAAATATGAGATTCAGCATCACGAGATCCTAGCATTATGTCATCAGCTGCATGAGTTTCACAGCTTATCTTTCCGATTTTATGTTACAGAAGTAAACTCCAACAAAAATGTATAACACTGCCAATTTAACAGCACATTTATGTTAATACTAGCTGAAATGGTTTCAAGGTGAACAGGATCAGCGTTTCTGTACATATGTGTGCACTGACGCACATATATATATGCGTACACACACATGCACGTATAAATGCATGCATGTATGTGTGTGCACTATGTACATGAACTGACTTTAGAGATGCCATTACTTTAAAAGGTTGATTCCAAGTACATTAAACTTGAAAACAATGTTCCCTACATTTGACCAATTTAAAGAAGCCCTGCTGGTGCACAGACGACCGAGCTAGCTGATATCATTAAACATCATCAGATGAGGCTGCAGGTAGCTGAAACGTTCCTTAATGAAAATTTAAAGAGAGCAGATTAAGATGATATTCCTCCAATCCAACAGAACACAAAGGTAAAGACATTCAATTACAACCAAGATCTCATTTAGCACTAAAGGAGTGTTGTTTGTTGATCAAAATTTATTGCTTGAAGTGAACAGCCAGGCTTCTGACTATGTATATAATTACTTTCTACAATGTACTCTCCTAACACTCAGAAACAGTTCTGGAAGATGACGTCTTCCGTAATTTTAGACTGTGATGTCCACGACCAAAAGTTAGAAAATCTCAACAACAGCAACAAAGACCTTTTTATCTGTGCTATTCTCTCTCCTAACATTGTGAGAAACAAAATAAATCCATAACGACATGTATTTGTTTTTTAAACTACTAGGTTAATTGTTTTAATAGGGTTTAGTTGGCCAATAGAATAAGTGTCACCAAGGAAGTGGTTTAAGCAAGATACTCTACCTGTGTGTCTGTCCAGAACCCTGGCAGCTTTCTTCTGAGCACATCAGGATGGTTCTTCAGTGGCAAGACATTGAGGGTGCTCAGCTCTATACCAGATCTGTCGTCAGTCCAGAGAAATGCGTCACATTCTTTAAAATCCCGTAACTAAAAAAGATACTGACAGGCAGGAGTGTGACAAGAGGAGAGGAAGAATAACTGGGAGACTGGAAGGACTGATTTGTTAGAGAAGATTAAATGAGCTAAATAGCTATGGGTTAGCTTAATGGTAACTAAACACAACATCACGCTCGTTAAAAGATGGTGGAGGAAAATAGCATCAATGAAGGAAAAGAGGGAGATTTGCAAAGAGACATAACTAGGAGAAATATGATGATGTTAAGAAAGGAAAAAAAAAACTTCTGACAACAAGATACTCTAGGCAGCACAATCTCTCCCTAGGGACGTGGCATCACTTAGGACATTTAATCTAGGCACACAAAACAACCGAAAATATGCCATAGGAAACAATCTCACAGTGTCAGGGAGCTGTACTGGATCACCTAAAAGGTACATTGCTAATTTGTGCGCACCTGTTATCTGTGATTTTCCTTGCTTGTATGGCCAACTCATTGTTACTTGTGTGTATTTGGTTTCTCTGGGCCCAATCCAACTCATGCTGTAGTCAGCAGAAATTTCCGACAGGAGCAATAGGACCTCAATGCCTTTTCCATGTCTTTGCTGTTCTAAAAAGAAAAGAAAAAAACAAAACAAAACAAAACACCACTCTGCAAGAACTATTAATGTATATCGTGTATGAATGTATATACAACTAAACCAGATAGGTCTCTTAATATTTCCTGGATATTTAAACCTGTGTTTATCCTCAGAGATATCTGGGAAAATGTGCATTTGTTTTCACATAGTGGAGCTAAAATGTTTGCTAGGGAAGAAACTTACAGTCCATCTAAAAATAACTTCTGTTGAAAACTGCTTTGGTCACGGAAGAGTTAAGATGATTCTCTATACTAAACTAAATATATATATATATATATATATATTACACAGAAATGGCAGAGCTCTTTCTATTGCTAAAGTGGTAATGCAACTGACGAAAGAAGCTAACAATGAATTCTGAACTCAAGGCTGTAGTTTTCAAATACTTTTACCCAACATCTGAGTGTATATAACCACATGGTGCTTAAATTCCAGCTCACTTGCAGGCAGGGAATCACTGTTTTGTGGCAGCTCAGTGTTGGCCCCTTGAGAGGCACAAATTTCTGTGTAAGTGGGGCTGAATGTGCAGGGGTCAGGGCTCTGTGTTGGGCTTGTCCATATATCTAGCAGCTGGTATTGTAAATCTTTAGAGCAGCGTTTCTTGAAAATACTAAACAGACATTTTGGTAGCCAGTATTGAGCCTGTGGCTATACTGCTTCAGGCTGTGATCTCGTCAGCTTTTACAAGATAAGGAGGGTCAGGCAGGGTCAGCACTTGGATTGGTAACTCCAAGGAAAGGCAGTAGCTGCAGGAAGCGTCTTAGGCAACAGAATAGACGTAACCGTTTTCCCTGAGCCTTTTCGAATACCCTGATGAAGGCGTAATGCCCAGCTGTGACACGAGAGCGAGATCCCCACCCGCCGCAGTCATCGAGTGCCTCATTTTCAAAGGGGTCTTCCCCTGACCTGGCGTGGAGGCGTGCGGTGGGGTAGACAGAAGACCACAGAACTCGGGTACCGCTTGCGCCTGTGCGTGGTCCTGGTTGAACGGCACGTGAATGCATGGCCCCCCCGTGTTTTGTCAGGAAGGGGGCGCAGGCGAACATTTCAGACATCTTTGGGGATGCTGGCAGCTCCAAATTAAGTCTTGGGCTGCGTTTATATAAGAAAAGACAAGTCTACTGAGCCAAGACCTTGTACACCGACTTTCAGCCTCACACATTTCTACAGAAAGTATAGAAGGGCTGATAATGAAATCCTTGCCCAATGGTCTACATTGCCAAGAATTTTAAATTGTAAGTTAACCAATTTCTTCTCTAAAGTTCAAACAATAAATAAAATTCTATGTGAAAAATGGAGCCTTTTATTCCTTTGTCAAAATCTGATCAGAGTAAACTACAGATGTTAAAAGGCACTGTAGTTCAAAGAATTAAAAAGAATCTTATGGGGTTTGTATGAAGAAAAGAGTTTTAGAGAATAATATGGAAAATATTATAATGCTATTATATAAATCAGTAGCACATCCTCACTTTGAATGCTGTCTTCAAATTTGGTCACCTCATCCCTGAAAAAAAGAAAGTAGAAATAGAACGAGTCCAGAGAATGGCAATAAAAATGATAAAAGTCAAAAGGATGGGAAATTTATTGAGAAGAGACAAAGAACATGTGACTCTCAGGGAAGATTCACCCTCATGGGACTGCAAACCCTACACGAACCTTCTCCATAAACTTGGAACAAGCGCTGTTGCCTGAGATAGTCTAGAAGATGTCCTAGGACCCCAGCAGTTCTGGAAGGCTTTGGGCCCTTGCAATGAAGCAGACATTGCTGATATTTTCCTCAATATACCCTGTTCTCTTTGAGGACTTTCAGCCACTGGAGGCCAATGTGACCTGCGGACAGGACACAGAGCTACGTATTAGCAACACCTTTTTTCCTTTGCTGACTCTACCCCAAACTCATTTTTTTGGTCTCAGTTTTAGAAACTTCACTTTTCCATACGTTTCTTTCAAACTTTGGATGAGTTTTTCAGAAAAACATAGGTGATTGAGAGGCACAAATCCACTGACTTGCCTGGCAATCTTTTCAGTTAAATCATTCAGCTTCCTTAAAACTGTGCCGATTGTCTATTCAAATAGTCTCAGCCCTGAAGGACTTGCACGGTCTCCCTCACTTTGTGCGATGGGATCCCCAGGCTTTGTCAGAGCTCTACTTAAGCATGACTATAATATAAATAACATTTCATCTCATGATCTTCCAACTTAATTAGCAGCAAAGGGAAAAAAAAAAAAAAAAACCTTTCCTATCCTGCAAGGTGAAACGAAGAGGTATCAAATTTCAAACGGATAAGAGGTATTGCTTTTCCAAACAATGTACAGTTAATTAATGGAACTTGCTGCTGCATGGATAGTACTGAGAAAAACAGCATCATATTTGTAAATGAGGAGGCATTTTCAGGCATAAAAGCAAATCTTCACACAAAGTTCAGATTGGGTTAAATTCAGCAGCATGTATTATGCAGCAGATCAGACTGGATGATAATAATGGTTGCTCCCAGCCTTAAAAAAAATCTGTGAGAGTTTTACTAGCTGGTATTAAGTAATAATGTCTAATCATCCCAGCGGTCCTTGGCATATGCCAGTCAATGGACAGGGTCGGGAAGGCATCTTCATTCATGGTGAACTGTTACACTGATAAACACGGGGTGAGGAGGGAGAGTCTCCTTCCATATTTTCCGGTATTGGCCTCTGTCAAAGTCAAGGCATCTTAGGACTGAGCAGCGCCAGTGATGGCTAAGGACCAGCCAGGAGCAGTCCTGCTACTCTCAGAGTAACTGCAGAGCATCATTGAACATCTGCGTATGGGAGGTGAGGGGCTGCCTGACCTGCTGATGGATTATCAGGGTGGGTACGGATTCCTACTACGCTGGGCCTTCAGAGGATCAGGAAAGACTAGTCGGCTCTCCAAACTGGTGGCTGTTCACGTCTCTTTCTAGAGCTGGACAAATCCTTTCTCCTCCAACCCTGTGTGGGAACCCTGGAGGCAGCAGTGGTACTCACACTAGCTTGGTGTGCCTCACAGCCCTGTCTGCAGATTGGGAAAAAGCAGACCAAGATCAATAAGGTCTTGGGCAAACCAACGGCTCAATGGCTGCAACTCGCCTTATCTTTTGACCTCTGTGACAGCACACCTTGGAGTCCTGGTGCCCCGTCACCCAGACCAGCACCCCTTCAGATTGTCCCCAGTCCCTGTCTAAACCCAGACCCACCCACAGGAGCCTATGGAGCCATCAGGCCCATCCTCAACTGCCCATGGCTGAATTGTACAGGACAATGTTCTCCAGCGGCAGGTGTAGTCTCTTGATGCCCCTGGCACCCTTTTCTACTTCGGATATCCTCAGGTGGGGGCAGACACCAGGAGATCTCATTTGTCCTGAGAAACGTGACCTTATTGTGGTGATGCATGATAGACAGCTGGTTCATCTCTGAACCGTTAAAAGATGTTAACGCTAACAAGGTACCAAGAGAATAGAGGTCCTTTTTTCCATGATTGCACTTACCTAGAACTTCAGTCATCTTACAGGCCCCACAAGAAATCAGGGAGGATGTCTTCTAGGGAATAGCTGTGCTGGAGTCATTTCAGCTATGGGAAGTTGTTTCAGCCTTGTGGGTTGGAGAAGCTATCTACAGGAGGAATAAAGAAAAGAAAAAAAAATAAAATAAAAGGAGCAAATCAGCTCCTTACTAGCAGTTTTACACCAGCAGCCTGTACTTTCGTATAAAGACAGAGCATATACATCAAGTAAGCACAAAATGCACATGCAGCTGTGGTTCCACAATGTTTGTAATGGCAAGTTAGATTGTAAATTATTTCTTTGGGGGGCAGAAAGCACAGTGGAAAAAATGTATATTATTCATGAAAATGATTGTCCTGTTCACTTGTATACCTCTGCAATTTATTCTGTAACAGCTTTTTACTTCAAAGAAATCACTAGCTAATGACATCTCAAACTTAAAAAAATCCACTTATTCACAACCCTGTCCCTGAGGGAATTCCTGCGTGTTATCAGAAATTTTTCCAAAGATCATTAACAGATATTACAAACCAATTGAAACTGAGTATTTTCTTTGCAAATTACTTTTAACTTTAGAGCTATTGAAAAAAGACATTGAGTGATTTAATTTACTTAATCTGTCTACAGATTGCAGCTATGTGCATATCCGGTGATTGCATTTCCAGCAAAAAGCATATATAACTATCCTTAATAGAGATATTTTTCTAAATTATTGTACAAGATCAGTAAGATCTCTGAAGATATTAATGTTTACTTTTTCATTTAGAAAATTGCACTCAAGAAAGAAATGGGCACCTTCATTCTGTTGTTATCTTACAAATAATAACACACCATAATACTTATTTTACCTGCTATTTTAATTAAAACTCCAATAATCATCACATCCGTATATCCTTTGAGGAAATATTCTACTGATTTTTCTGAAAAATCACTGTGTTTTCATCAGGCTGTGAAGCCAGTATTTTAGAAACCCCTTATGCAGCAATGAGTACACTGAACAAGATCCTCTATCTTGTACCAATCCGAAACAGCCGAGTGTAGAGCCAGCTAATTCAGCAGAGGAGGGCTGGAGGAGGTATCTTATCCTCCACTTTATTGCCTTAAACTCCTCCCAGAGAACCGTACGCGTATCGGCACCACTTCTGCAGGAAGCACGGAAAATATCTTCCCCCATGAATATTTAGCTTGTAGCTTCCTGGCTAAGGTTCCTGCTCTCTTTGCAGATAAGAGATAAAGGCTCGAACCCCCTGAAGCTCAGGTGGACTTTGAAGGCGTTTGCTTTGAACGACGGCGCAGGCAGCGGCCGTACTTGGCGTACTGCTGGCTCCTGGCGGTGTGCTACACGTGCTTTGCCAGGTCACCCTTTGTAGACACGCGAGCAAAGCAACGCACAGTTTGAGGAGGTGAATCAGGATCAGCTGCTGAGGAGGTCAGCGCAGCCGAGCTGGTGACTGTCTGGCCAAGAGGCACGAGCAGAAGAGGGATTTTAGGTGCCTTAAGGTCTTTATTAGAAAAAACGCGGGTGATGAACTTAGCGGGGGTGTGGATTGCGATCCTGGACTTGGACATCTATATCCCAGACGAGTCTCAGTGATCTGCTTTTGTGGCTTTGGGCCCAGAGATGGCTATTCAGAGAAGGACACAGATTTGTCACAGTAAATAGGTGCCTAAACATCTTCTCATATCTTGCGGAAAGTGGCAGAAGAGGGCAGAAAGGGTGACAGAGGTTTTGCGGGTGGTGATTACTGTTGCACCTTCCTCAGATATTCTGCATCTTCCCATCAGCTGGATCACGGGCTTGGGACCAGCCTAAAGACCTCTCCATTCCCAGCACTGTTTAACTCTCACTCTCCTGCTGTTCTCCTTTCCTGGGTTACAACAAAAAATCTCACAGTGAAAAGAAATTTTTTCCCAGCGCACCAAAAAATATGGGGTCAGTTAACTTGAGCCAATTTTGAAACTGTCAGTAGCTGAACGGATTGAGCTACCTGTGGTCCAGGTTTGTCCTGTGAACGTTGAGAGACCCGAAATCTTTACAGAGGTCCCACGTGGTTAATTTGGCAGCTTGTTCCTTTCCACCATCCCATGGTGGCAGGTGGGCATGAGAAAGGAGGTGGCTGCTACTGACCAAGGAGTATCTGCACAGGTTATTGGCTTGGGCTTAACCCCCGCGGCACTCAGATAAAAGCGAAGGGAGGGTGGCACGCTCTTGCCTTTCTCCTGCTAAAGGTGCAGCCTCCCAAGTTTGTCACGTTCCTGTTCTTCATTCACCCGCATGACCTGCTCAAGACATGTCCCTAGTCATGGTCCAAACCCCTAGTTTATAGCTATAACAGTGCTGCAGGCAACAGTAGCTGCCCCCGTGAAACACTACTGCTTTTTAGGATCCCCTCCTCTGTCAGACGCGTGCAACCGGCATTACAGTACCAGCTCAACCAGTGCACACGTAACCCCAGAAGGACAGAGCCCCAACACGTTTGCCGGCGGCTTTCACGTCGCACTAGCAGCCCAATCTCTCCGGGGACGTGTCGGTTCAGCGCTGGAGCATCCTCCTCCTCCTCCTCCCTCCCCGCCTTCCCCCCTCCCAGGTGCCTCGCGTTGCTGTTGTGTTTTAATACGACCGGCCGCCTCGGGCTCGGGGGTTTCTTCTGCGTGGGGACTGGTGGCAGAAGGCAGCAGCCCGCCTCCGTCGAGGCTGACCCGGACTTTCTACCTGCCGGCGTCGGGCGCTGTGCCGTCAGCTGCCCGACTGGCACGGCTCCAGCGGCCGCGGCGGCTCAGCGCCGCGGTTGTCACTCAACCCGGGGCGTCTCCGCGGAGTCTGATAACACATCTGCTCATTAACGCCAGTTGTGATCATCGGTCAGGTCCTCAGCTGGGATAACTTGACGCGGTTCCATTTAAGCCTGTGACAATTAGCGGCGGCTCGGAGCTGACCTGGTGGTTTTCTTTATAACACGGATATATGTTTTGTTGAAAGTGAATAAAACCCACCAACTAATTGGCTATAAACTACCAAACAATCAGAAAATGAAATGATTGTCAGTAACTCCCAGCCTAGGCCAAATTACAGCGGTGACAAAGAAGTGATAGCCCCGGATATGTTAACAACTCTCTGAGCTATCCAAGCTCCTTATAATAAAAATAATTAATAATAATAGACCTGCTTCTGGATACATTCATCTTGCTGTAAGGAAAACCTAATGAGTCTGTCTTTTAAAAAAGAGACTATCAGGAAATTCAAATGTGATTCTATTAACTTGTAAGCATAGCGTTTCACATTTTAACAATTGAACAGATCAAATCTATTCTTGAATTCAATTTTGAAGTCTTATAAGCAACACCGGTAAGTGAAAAGGAACAGTCCAAGAACTTTCTCAGGATTCTTTTTCTGCCGTTTGTCAAAATTTCATTTTGACCAATACTTCCACCCTGTTAGGTCATATCACCAGTCCTCCCAACCATAGTAAGCAGAGCTGTAGTAGATGTTAAATCCTAACTACAGGCAAGTAAGGCACTCCTGGAAATAAAGCAAAAGTTTGATGGGTTGCGTCAAAAGGAACTGCTGTTATTATTATAATTTATTATTTGTTAAGCACTGACAATGTGCTCAGTTCTGCTGATTAAGTTCTTCTGAGCAAGTTCTACTGATTAGCTTCTAAGGACAACACACTGTGCTACAAAGAAGATATGTGACAGCTATCAAGACTTTTGCTTTCAAGGCTCACTTAGCAAAACAATTACATGCCAGTTATGCAGGTTTTGTGAAAAAAAGGGAGAAAATGCATAAACTGAGTAAATATCATGACTTTTGTGTTCACTAATTTTCCTACTCCAGATCTCTCACTTCAGTACTGTCTGACAACCTCAAAGTTACACTGAGATTTGAGGAAGATCTAAAGCCTCATCCCTGCTTACATTCAGTTTTAAGTACATGCTCTATTAAAGGCAGGCACACAGGTTGTATTGTTAGGATTGTCTTTGGGTTTGGGACTCGCTCCCCAGGAAGGGCAGAGATGACTGAACAGCCCTAGACAGACAAAAATCTGAGCAACTTCAGACTCACACGCGTGTTCCCTTTACGCCACAACGCGGATGGGGCAGAGTTAGCCGCTGCTCCACTCGTAGGGGGTTACCTGACCTTAGAAAGACTTTTGGGGGTGCGGGTGCCAAAAGGGAGCACCTTTCCTAGCCCGCTGGGTCCATGCTGGGCTGCTGGGGCTGTTTTGTCTAGCAGACCCGTTGTTAAGTCTCTCTACGCTGAGATATAGGCGCATCTTTGCAGGGCGTCTAGGTAGTCAGGATGTAGTTGGGTTTGGGCTGGTCTAGAGCCACTGCAGCAATTTTATTCCTGAGAGACCAGGTGAACTTTGGGCCTGTTTGTCCTGGTTAAACCACGACACTGTTTGGCATCTACTTTAGCATGTAAAGGAATGACAGTTTTTACCTCCACCCTTACTCTTACATCATTTAAGTACAGTTTACCTCCGGGGTGGCAGATTCCCAAAAACAGGCATTCGATGGCAAAACCATATATGTACGTCTGCATGCACACAGCAGGGGACGGGGCTGAGGACTGCTCTAAGAACCGCTGGCCAAATTTGCGGGTCAGGAGGGTGCCAAACAGACATTGTCCCTTGCCTCAGCCAGGCAACACCTAGGCTTTCTAACCGCGGCATTGCCAGAGCTCCAGCTGTGCAGACGTTCTTAGAAGAAAAACTCCCTTTTGTCTGCCACTATCCTCTAGCCTGCACACTTCCCTAAATCCCTCCAGCAGGCTTTTTTTTTTTTTTTCTCTAACTGACAGAGAGAAGTGAGTTCTTATATAAATCCTTTGTGCGAAGATCAAACTGCGTGCATGTAGAACTATTATTTCTTTTTTTTTTTTTTTTTTAGGGGAAAATCTGCCCTAAAATAATCATTCCGTGTTATCCCCGCAGAGCGTCTGCGCTGCCTTTTCAAACGCATCCCAGGCCACCCTCAAGACCAGACCGGGCACTGGCAGGCAGCGGGTTGCAGCTGGAGGCTCCGTGCGTGCGGGGAGGGTAGAGCGCAGGCAGCCGGGGGCAGGATCGGGGTCAGGGGCAACGCAGCTGGAAGGGGCCGTAATCCGAGTTTCTCCTCGCAGACAATGTCAGCCTTTGTCCTTACAGAAACTTGTGGGGCAACGCGGGAGCCCGGCCGGGGCATGTGAAAAAGGTGTTTCTTTACCTAACCAGCTTGGACTGCTCGAGCATCCAGCTGGCAGAGCCTGAGGTTTCAGTCAGATCTTGTTAAGTTAACATTAGTTTACTAACAGAGCGAGGAGTGGAGGATTTGGTTGAGAAAGCATAGCCTTTCATTCATAAACTCGGGAACGCTCGTAATGGAGAAAGGAGAATCAGCAGAAATGATCAGCTGATTACAGTACTGTTGGGAAATTCTTTAAAAAAATAACGACTAAAGGAGAAAGCCCCCAGATGAGAGTAGAACAGCAGCTTTAGGATCAATTTCAAGGTGGCTTGGGGTTTGACTATTTAGTGATTTGATTACCAGCTAGAAAAATGACCCGGTATTAGGCACAGTGAAGTCCCGATGTGTGACA
Source organism: Aviceda cuculoides (assembly GCA_035590195.1). NCBI lineage: Eukaryota > Metazoa > Chordata > Aves > Accipitriformes > Accipitridae > Aviceda > Aviceda cuculoides. Next base: position 5,185,023 of record JAVJGG010000058.1, on the reverse strand, counting down.
CCAAGGAGTAGCACAACTCATGGTAGCGGCATACCTTTGGGAAAGGTCCCCTCTCTCCCTCTTTCAATCTTTCTGTTCTTCTTTCTCTTCTCGGGCTCCTGATTTGCTTGAATGCAACACAGTCAGGGTTTTACAACCAGCCCTAATTTTCCCAGAAGGTGCAGCTCTTAAAAAGCAGCACAGGTTCTTTTACTCCGGACGGCAAAAATGGACTCGCGCTCCAGTGCGACCATCTAAGCAGTGGACGAACCAATTCCATTAAAATAAAAACATTCTACCTGTGCCCATCCCCCAGCTAAGTTTCTGCCAAAGCCGGAACTAAACCCTAATCTAGCCTTTAATAAAGTGGAGAAAAATCAACTTCCTCTTATTCCCCCGTTCATTTTCTGCCGCCGTGATTTTCTGAATTTCAGGCAGGCCCGTGACCGAGAGCTGCAGGGCCAAAAGGGGGTGGATGTGCCATATTCCTGGCCCAAATGGAAGCAGGAAATACTAAACATCTTGCATGGAAGCCTGTTCTCATCAGGTTTATAGCCCAGCTTTTTCCATCAAAAGCAGTGAGGATGGTACAGACACAGTTCAGAAATCCATCCAAGCATATGGGAGTATATCTACACTAATCCTCCTTTTGAGCTTCATCCAGCACTAAATCAGAGCCACACCGGAGAGAGGAATAATGCAATAACTTGTGGAAAAAGCATGACTCCTCTCTATTAGGACAGGGAAAATTAAACAACACGACTCACGTTTCCCCTAAAAAACTACTGGAGGAACGTTAACAGCACAAAGCGTGTCAGAGACTGGAAAAAACCAAAAGCCAGGTACCACCTTAACTCGCCTTGCCCGGTGGCCGTACATCCCCGCACCCTGCAAGCTACACGTGGTGAGTAACAGGAGAACTCCACGGGTGCCAAAACTCACCTGCAAGGCTGTGAAAACGCCTTTTTTTGCGGGGTTAACCCGCACCGTGCCCACAGCACTGTGGCTGCAGCCACCGCCTCCAGACGTCCCCCGAAAGCATCGCTGCCGGAGTTCAGGGGAAGAAGGGGTGCGCGGCTTTATTTTCCCAGCCAGAACACAGGGTGCTCTGTCTGAGGGAGGAAAAGGGCTTTGCTGAGCTCATCGGAGGACAAGAGGGCCCTATGGCTGTGGCAAGACCCGAAGGGTGTGCCATCGGCGCTGGCTCGGACGTGGGAGCGGATCGGGCAGCGCGGTGACAGCCCGCTCCCCGTCGCGGGCTCCGGCCTCAACTGCTGACGGCAAAAGCAACAGAAAAAGCTGCGAGAAGAGATCTGCAGCGAGTGCTCGAGATGCTCTAGCAGCAGTAGCAGATGCTGACCAGGGCTCGAGCCCTTCATCGCTTTTTTTCCTATGCCCGAAGCAAAAAAAAAAAAAAAAGAGATTTTTCTAACAAGGGCGACCGTGCTCCGCAGCCTCCAAACGCCGCTCTCTGGACCTCGGGCAGGGGACAGAAAGCAAGATTTTCAACAGAGCTTGCTGCGGGAATGCTGATGGGTTAGGGAGCTCAAAAGGAGCTGTCAGCTGACAAAACGAGGTGGGTAGTTAGGGATACAAGTTAGGAGAGGGTTTGGCTAACTAAGTAGCGACAGGCAAAAATAAATACAGCCCCATACGCGCAAGCACGTACACGCGCAGAGCCAACCTACGACTTGCAAACAGCCTATTGTTTCCCCACAAACATCTTCCAACTAGAATTTTCTTGATCGCCTTTATTGTCTTTTCCTGCTTCAAACTGGAAGAAATCATACGTATCTCTGGAAAGCCCTCTGAAACATCCAGTTCTTCAAAATTACTGACCAGAATCTCGTCTGGCGTAACTCAGCCTCGCCATGTTGACGTCTACAAAGCAGAGCATCTTTACCCCAGCTTAAGATCTGCCCCCATATGCTGTTTCTTTAGAACAACTTGTCTTTCCCTTCTTTTTTTCACAATATGCATCTGGTTTAAGGTGACTTTTCCTTTCCCAGCATATGGAGCTGAATGATTACGACGATTTACATTTATTTTAAATCACAGCCTATTAAATGGAAAAATAAATGCTAATATGTTGATATGGTTTACTTCTGAATGAATTATTGATATGAATGAGTAGTTGCAGCTATCATAATTACTGTTTATTAAATAAATATATTTTGAATTAGAGACCCTTGATTAAGAAATCACGTTTTTGTCTGAAAATTGTTTCCCTGCTGCTGGTATAAGAAATACCTCGCATTACTCTAAATAAAAAAAAAAGGTTGGTGAAATGATTCTATTTTTTATCTTTTCCTTTGCTCTGTGAACTTGGCAGCACTTTGTGCATATTCCCTTTCACTGCTTCTCTCCTCTAATCAGTTAAGTGAGGCTCTTTCCCCTCTGTTGTTTGTGTGGATCTGTCACATAGCACCTAGAGACACAAAAAAACATTTTAAATAGGAAAATGCAAAACACAAAAACTAAAGGATTGAGGATCAGATACCTGAAACTCCTCTCAACATTTTCTTTCAAGCTGAGCACGTTTCATATTAATGGTGTCTCTTTAACATAAATAATGATCTAATGAAATAAATATGAAATCGAAAGAATCATAAAAAGAATTTTACATTTAAGAATGCCATCTGTGTAACACTTAGCCTAACAATGAAATCACTTCAGCGCCAAAACAGCTCACTCCGCTTCCAGCACAAGTTACGGGAGAGGGTAATGGTTTTGCAGAACGGCACGAAAGTCTGAGTTCAGTCGCAGAAGGAACACCTGGGTTCAAACTCGCCGCACTTCCCACAGACAATGAATCCTGCACGTGAGTTTTGAACTAGCCCCTGCTAATGTTTCCACCTCGAATTTTTCATGCAGCTGCCAGTTTTTATCGCGAGGAAATTTAGACATCAGAGGAGAAGATTTTGCGGGTCAGCGCGAGGGTATCTTCCAATAAACTGTTACACCGACTCTCTGCTTTCCCACTGCGCAAAACCGTCCTGCAGCCCAGAGTCCGTTCTGTCTGGCTGGAGAGCACGGAACTCAGAAACGAGATTCCCTTTAAGTCTCTCTGTGGCGAGAGTTCTCCCCACAAAGCACTTTTTAGGACCTAACACCAGACCTAAGGTCAGCTTTTAGGACGGGCGTCCTCAGCCTCAGGGTTGCCTGGGACTGCAGTGGGAAGACCCCCGTGGCAGGATGGAGATGCCGTTTCGTGATCTGGGAAGCCAAGCTCTTGCCGCGTGGCAGAGCCGTGCCGAACACAATGGAGATTGTTTGTTTACACCAGCTGAAGAGGAGGCAACATATTTGTTTTGAGTGAGCCGTGTTAGAATACATATTGTTTTATATGCCCGGGCCTCATTACGCCGTGCTAGTCTTCAATATGGATCAGATCCTAAAACTGTTCGACATACTGAAATAAATGTGAGCTCTACCCACAGAACATCTCCAGACTTAGGCCTCACGTCTATCAATGTCATCTCGAAAAAACAAATGTTCAAAAACGAAAACCAACAAAAGTATCTTAGAGACAGTGGAGGATGCTCACGTGCGGTAGATGCCATTCAAGAGGATGCTGAGAAATTACTTGGAGAGAGACAAATCCACGTAACAAGGCTGGAGAACAGAGTGAGCCTGAAAGAAAAGGAGACATAATTAAGGTTCACTGAAAGAAATATGACTTGCACCAGTCAGGTTGGTATTTTAGAAGTTATTCTGAAACCGAGAGGCAATTCTTCCTTCACATCAGCGGTGCGGCCGCATTATCGTCTCCCCAGGCAAAGGTGGCCCCAGCCCATATTTTGCTTAAAGATATAATCGTGAGAGCATCCACAGAGGAAGAGTTAAAGCGCTGTTCAATAAACAACCTGAAGTGCCGTACGCTCTATTCATATAAGGGAAGGTATGAGCCAAAGGAGAGAGATGTTCAGCTGCAATCAAAGAGGATCTGAGCCTAACTGAGCGCTCACATGACAGTTGGGATCATTTCGGATCCCTCCCAATGAAGATAAAATAGCATCAAAAGCAGGAAGGCTTTTTTTCTTTCTTTCAAGGATGAAAACACAACATCATTAGTCAAATTTACGCTGAACTTCCACCTCCTCATGTTGATTTGTACTCAGGTTGAGTAAACATATCTTTCCATCAAGGTAAATAAATGTAAAAGCCTATCAGTAACTTAATTGCTTAACGAAGGATGCAGTGTGGGGTGTAACACTGTTTTTGACTACCCTGTTAAGCTAACGACCTCTCAAAAACACCTATTATACAGCTTGGCAGTAAAAAAATCTGTTCCTTCTTGAAAATTTGCTTATAAAATTTCAACCATTTTGCAATTATTTTTTCCTAGTGTTGGGGAGGGGGTGGAGACCTCCACGGACAATTTTCCGGTTTATGGAAGTTGGAGTTTATTCACTCGAGACGCTGTCCTTCGCGGGCCCGCCTGCCACAGAGAAATTAAGCTTGAGGGAAGCGGGGAGTCCGCAGTAAGGGCAGAAGTTACACAGCGTGGGGGAATTATCTCCGAATGGAAATGGCCACGGAGCCAAGCGGCACCATTCGCCAGGGTGGGTGGGGGGCTCAGCCCACGGATGCCTCATCTCGGATGCGTAGCACACACCTGGGGACATCTGGGAACGTGCCCTCCTCCGTCCTTGCACACCTAGTGCCCTGGATTGAGAGGACCCGCGGGAGAAAGCAGTTGTTCCCATTAAAATCAAGCCGTTTAACAGAGGGGCAGGCAAAATCAGCTCCCCGGTGAGAGGGCAGCGAGGGAGGAGGGGATGCCATGAGGCTGAGATCGAAATCTGGCTCGCGGTGGGCAGGCAGGCAAAGTGCAGAGGCACAGCTGCCAGCCTGACATGACGGATCAGAAAAGCTGCTAAGGAGCTGCGAGAGTCCGGGCAATTGAAGCAAAGCGAAACACGAAAAGGCAATAGGTCAGCCCATCTTTACAATCTATCAATTAAACAATCGTCCACTTCCAAAAGCGTGTGATGTCCCAAGCAGTAGACATCTCAGCACGTGATCGCTGCCGTGATGGAAGCTACAGGCTTACCAACAGGAATTAATAATAATAATCACTAGGAGCACTGATAATTTTGGAAAGGTCGTCCTGTAGAGAACCCCTCTGGGGAAATAACATGGTTGGGCATTTGGGCTTAATTCTATAGCCCCATGTCAGTTTTACTCAGTGTGTCGGAAAACAAAGGTGAGTTCAAAATTGTCCTTTACGTGGGAGGCTTTCGCCAAAATCTCACCCTCCTTTGCTTAGCAGTGGGGAGTGCCGAGGAGTCGGCTTCAGCTGCTTTCTCCAAAACCCCGAAGCTTTCAGAAACATTTATTTCTGCTGGCATCACTCAACAGCTCATCATTGGGGCTCGTTCTCATTGGCACGCGTGAACTGAGACTGATGTATGGGGCGACCCAGAGCGACAGCCTGCAGCCCCAAAAGTGGATACCTGCTTCCCTCAGAGTCCAGGGACTCACACTTGACTCAGAAGGATATATGCAAAAATTATCTTTCCTCTCTCATTTGCCTGTGTTAAGCCTAAGCGTGTTCATCCAAATTAGCAATCAGGCAAACTGTGCATGCAGAAAGCTGCACTTGTACAAACCGTGCGTTTTTTTGTAACATTCCAAGATTAAATATCTTGACAAAAGATGAAAACCCTTTAACAAATTTGCCCCTAGAGGAAAGTAAAATTTTTTTATTCCATTTACTGTCAAAAGACATAAAGAAAGTATAGCTGAACACAGTCCTATAGGTTGATTTGTTGCTTTAAATAATGTCACTAACATCCAGATATCAATGTGATGGTGCAGAAAAAAAGTTCACATTGAGCTAGATTCAATTACAGACCTAGAAATTGAAATTAAGTCTGATGCTACATGCTTAATTCATGTTTGTGTGACTGAGAAAGGGAGTATCTGGTTTACCTTGAACTTCCTGGCTTAGCATGGTGAAAACACGACCCATTGCATTAATTAAAAAATAGTTTTCAAACGTAGCTTAAGTGGTATTGCACTGGCAGGAGGAGGCAAACACTTTTTTGTCCTCCACATGTTATGTGATATAAAGGAAGCTGTCCAACGTCTTTTTCCTCGATTCCTAGGTAGGTCTTACAATTCTCATTGAAGAATGGGAAGAAACATGATGACCTCTCACAATGAGAAGCCAAAGATTCTTCTTCAATAAAAAAATTAAGCATTTGTCCCTCAAAACCCATAATCCTCTTCTGACCACAGACAGGTGCGTGTAGGCAATCGTCACATGTTATACCGGTCTATACTTATCTATCTCATTTGGGTATCACACCCGGTATGGTATGTTCACGTTTAATACCCCAAAATACTATATCATATCAGTGGAATTTCAACCAGCACACATTTGACTACCGGTTTCACATATGGGGCTGGGACTAACTTTTCTCCTAATATGGTGATGGCACAGGCACTATTTAAATGATTCCTGAGCCTCGTAAATATACACCAGATGTATCTTTTGTAAATGTTACATTTTTCAACATCTCAGCATTTGTGAATAGCTGAAAGCGATGCCAGCCACGCTTTAATGGGGCACAGAAGCGTTACCGCATTCAGAGAAATGGCACACCATCGCAATAGTCAAAATCACACGCGCTGTCGAAAAGCTCCATTTTGGCTTTATTGACCAGCACCAGGTAAGGCAGCGCTCCGCAGCCCACCCTCCCACATGCCCCTCTCAGCTGACGCTTCCCCGCACGCGGGTACGCAGAGAGGGACGCGGAGCTGCCCCGGGGGAGGAGAAGGGCAGATCCCTGCAGAACCAGACGTGCCCCCTCAAATCACCCCGGATGGCCAAAGGTGGAGCGGGAAGGAGCGGGGGGGGCTGCTGCTCCCTCAACTCCGGTCGCTTCCCATCGCCAAAGGCAACCCCAGGGATGCTCTCACCTTCCTGGGGCCGGGCAGGAAGCAAAGCGTGCCACCTTTCCCGCCGGCACCGGTGCCGTTGGAGGCTACGATACGTTTTTCCTGCGGCTCGGGCTCCTGCTGCTTGGTCCCTCCTTGGGGCAGAGGTCAGCGGGCAGAGGGAGAGCCATCTGCCCTCAGGGACCTCTCCTGGAGCGCAGGGCCAAGTCCATCAGCTGTAAGACTCGGCCGCCTCCTGGGCTTTCCTGGACCCCTTGATCGCCCCAAGCTTTTCCTGGCTTTCCTGTGTCACTGCAGAAATCTCACGGAAGAGCCAGGAAACGGCTACGGGAAATGTCCTCTCCGCGCTTTCCACCTCCCGGCACTCGCCCTACCCATCGCCGCCTCATCCCGGCCGCCCCGATGGTCTCCCCGTTAGCACCAGGCGCTAAAAGGAGCCGTCGGAAAAGCAACCGTCGCGTTTGCCTGAAAACGCAGCGCTTTGCAAGATTCGCCCCCCCCCAGCTGTCCCGCAGGTAAGAGGAAAGGCATTTCTAATATTGCACGGTAACTATTAGTCGCTAGGCAGAGTGGTTTGGCTCTGCGAATTTCGTGCTCGGTGCGGCTCCGTCCAGCAAATCAGCTCAAATCAGAGCGAGGTGACACATGACAATAAACTTAGAGGGAATGGACTAGATGTAATGCCCCACTACAAGTATTATTTCCAAGTTCACAGGCTTGCAAATTAAAATGTCCCTGGATTGCTGCCATAAAAAAAGAACATTAAAAATCAGGGGAAGAGGTCTGGGCATCTGTTAGAAGCATCTAATATATACCAAATGTGTATGCCGAGCTTCTTAGATATATGCATTGTTGAAATATAGCCTACAACTAATGTAAAAGCAGAAATATTTTAATTGTATTTTTCCATTTGATATTCAAATGAAAAAAATATATCTTATTAAACACAACACTTGGCTTTGCTATTTTAATAAAAAATAAGTTGTTGAGGAAAAGAAAAGCAAAACTACTGATTCCTTTCCTTATGATGATCAAATGAGCCTTTCATGTTTGTATCTTATACTTCACTTTTTAGCATTTTGAGGCAAATAGCAGATATCAAAACTTAGTAAATAATCAAAGACTTATTCAGTTTTTCCAAACTGTCATGCTGCTTATCTTGTAATAACTGATCTCTTAGGTAGCATAAGCTATTTAATTGCTACTGAAGATTATTTGAATGAAAAAAGAGACGACATTCTCCCTTACCCCTCAAAAAGACAAAACTATATTCTTCAAAAAGACACATGCCGACAGATAGATTCTGATCTCTTCTACACACGCACAAGTGCAGTAGCTAATTTTACAAGATTTGATAGGAGCTGCGTATCTGAGATTACACCCTGTCCTCCTGACTGCACATTCCACATGGAAAATGGCTTAATTTGGAAATAAATTTTGTTGCTGATAAATCCAGACTCTGCAGTCTTTGGGCATCTGAAGAACCAAACCTATTAAGTTATTTTAAAAAGCAGCTAAGTATGCAGAGCAACTGTATTTTAAAGGGACTTTTTACAGTGTTGGCAAAGTGCGTATTCATGTATCCCCCTGACATGATAGACTGTAATGGCTTCGGTCTGTCATGTCAACCATCTGCATATTAAACAGTCCCTGAGTACACATTGACACAGCAGACCCTAATAGCTCTGAAGCCGTAACAATCTATTGAGTCAATAATATGCATGTTAAAGAGCATCTCCGGTACTTCCATCAATATCTTTTATCTTTTCCTTAATTTGTATCTTCTTTTTAGATGTATATTCGGAGTTAAGGTTTTCGGAACCTTTATCCTTTAACGTGCTGCGGCAGATGTGAAACATGTGGCACAGAGAGGCATATGCAGTAGCAAAATCCTTCCTTGGTATCTGGGCCAGATCTTAAAACGAGGACTGTAATATTTTTACGCTGGCAGCACACATTCTTCCAGATAAAGTGGAAATAGCCCCTCTTTTCTGCTGGGCTGGATCCGGTGCTCGTGAAAAGCCCGGGAAAGATTCCTGATGACTTCACAGGCTTTGGATGGAGCCCAGTGTGATGCTACTCATTTCCTATTATACATTTCCTTCTAATTAAATGAAATAGGTCACAAGGGGAAAATGAAACAAAAGACAAATGTATTTACTTACAGTAATATCAACCCCCAAAAAAGACAATCAGAAACAAGGGGAAAGATAATACAAAATACACTGTCTCTTCATTAACTTGAAATTACTCCTGGTACCACAGTCCTCATTCATTTCTGTGTGAACCTGAGATCTGTTACACCGTGGAAGAGGGACGCTGTTATTCAAGCACAAGAAAATGGGGACTTAACTTCCTTTGTCTAAATAACGGCAGAGAAAAAGCTTCATTTGCCTTTCCTCAACTTCACATCACCGCACCGTGGCGTGATCCTCTCGCACCCTGATCGCAGGTCTTTCCCATCTTCTTCCGCTCCTCTTGCTTTCCGTAAGCATCACAATTTGGCTCACACTTCTAAAAGTGAAACCAAAGCGCAGTTTCTGTTTCCAAAAGGCAGACCCAGGCACAGGGAGGCCACTTGACCCTATCATCAGATCTACTGGCCTGAATTCCCCTCTCCTTTCCACTAATTTGACACCGATGTGTCTTTGAAGCACATATGGATTTATTCCAGCACATTCTTGATTAACTTTCAGGCCAGTGAGGGCAGAATGGTGGTACTCTCCCTGTTGCTTTCCAGGAGCGTGCGATTCATCCTCCCTCTGCCTCGCGCCTGCTCGACATCCCCAGGCACGGCAGACCGGATCGTCTACTTCTGCGCCTCGCTTTAGGACACCATCTCCTAACCTCACGACAAGCACTGAAGGCACCTGCCCTCTCTTAAGTCCTCTGCCCTCTCTTAAGTCCTCTGCAACTTTCTTCTTGCAGCCAGCAGGCTTTTCTTCCCGACGCTACGGCAGGGAAGTCAATCAGATGCCCACACGCATGCCCAGGGACTTGCCCAACCGTGCGGCAGGTCCTCAAAGTCTCAGGGTAGTGCCACTTCATCCTACGTGCCACCGTGCGTGTTATCAGGACCGGACTTTCTAAACAGCGGGTAATGCAGCGCTCACACGGCCACAGCATTCCTTATGGGAGCTTATCCACTGAAGATCTAGCAAGCAGATTTAGTTTGGGGCAGGAGATGGGGTTTTTTTTTTTCTAAATGAAAAAAGCTATTGAAAACATCAAAGCAAATGAACAAAAGCTAAAGGATGGGTGCCGTAAAAAAAAGATAAAAGCAAAAGTCACTGAAAGTCCTGCTATCTACATTGCCAGTATTTCCTTTAGCTGAGGGAGTCAGCCCAAGTGCGGCTCTGGAAGGGCTTATTTCTGAGGGAGACGGTTCATTGCCAGCTCCCTCGTGTGATGCCGCAGTTCAGCACCAAATAATAGATGAAGCACAGTCCTCTCTCTGCAACGTTACGGGTTCGGCCTTGCCCGTTTGAGGAAAATGTGTCCTCCCCGGCCTTGCTGCAGCAGCTCTCCTTCGCTCTAGTCAACCCCAGTATTTGCCGTGCAGCAGCCCAACAGCCAGGACCAGTCCAGCCCTGGTGAAAGTAGGAACGTCACACAGCAATGACGTAGCAGCTCTGGATCATATATGACACCCGCCTGCCCATCTGGCTCTTCTGCGTGCGCCTAACGAGCCCCGTAGGCTTCCCTCTACTTACCGGAGTTACCAGGCAATGGCACAGAAGGACAGAAGGAGGGCCGCTGGCCACGCGGCCAGAGAGAGGCCTTTAACGCAAACCCTCTGCCCCCAGGACTACCGCGTTGGGTAACGCTCGCCCCGGGCGGCCAGCACTTCCAGGAACCGTTCCCCTGATTTATGAGGAGAGGTCGCCCAGTCCGACCCCGCGTTAGAGCAACTGATCCCTGCCAGCAGGTGAAAGAAGAGTCACCAGTCCCGGTCAGTAAATGAGCCAGATAGGTAAGGGCGACGAAGAGAGGGAGAGTGAAAGAAACCTGGTGCCGTAGGCGGGGGTGCTCCAGGTCCCCCCAGCGACCACCTCGGGCACGTAAGTGTGAGGTGGGCTCTCCAAGAAGGGCCTGGCTTCCTCCCACCTCGTCCTCCTCCTCTGCAAGCCCATTCCATGCCCAGTTCCAGCTGAGCTTGCCCCAGGCTGGCCTGATCACAAGCCCACCAAAGTCAACGGAAAGCTTCCCGGTGGCTTCAGTGACGAGGGCTGCGTACCCTCCGGCGAACGTGGGAGAGGGAAATTTGGGCAGGGCTATGATTTCACTGTCTGTGTGCATAGGATGTCTCCTTTCCCACACGGAGGAATGCTGGCCACCCTTCCCACTTTTTTGGTTCTCAGTGTTCAACACTGCACCTGGAGTTATCTCCCATTTACCAGGGAGCTGATTTAAGTGTCTGACTCAGTCACATATGTTTGGCTCCCTTATCCAGAGTAAGATTTGGCCTACTAGCTGTGAAAACAGCTTATATCACATGTGCTGCAAAGCCTAGCCAGAACAGGCTGAATAAAGGATGAAGTTTAATCATGGAAATGTTGACCTACAAATAGAGAACAAAATGTTAAACCACATGGTATAGGGTGCTGCACGCCCCAAATATCAAGGAGAGGAAAGAAGAATTGAACACATTTGGAAAGTAAAGCTTACTGTTTGGGGTTTGTTGGGTTTTTTTCTTTTTCTTTCTGCAGATTCGGAGAGTCAGACCCACACTGTTCCCGCTCACGATGACACCCTGGCATCTGAAGAACAACATGACACCCACCACAAAATGCTGCTGTTGGCTGGCGCCGTCTAAAGCGGTGAGGTTTGGTGAGGGAGGTGACACCGCCAAAGGCAGGCGAGTGGGGGTGTCACAGCGAGTGGGACCCCGCCACCGGCGTGACTCGAGTCTACGGGACCTGGACAAACTGGGGAGAGGTAAACGTGACGGGGACGAACGCCCCTTTTATCCCGCATCCTTGAAAACCAGCCGAGGGTTACCTCTAACGGCTGGGGGGGGGGCTTCGTCATTATTTTCACACCACCTTTCAGCTGGGACGTTCTCACCTTTGGGGGTTTCACACAAAGAAGGGCAGCTTTGATGGCAGAGCATCCGTTTCCATTTTTAATCACAACCACCACACAAACAGTTCACCTCAGAGGATGCGAAAACTTTCTCGCAGGCTTTATTTGACATCATTTGGGGGGTTGCAAGAGACAAAGAAGAAATTTTTAAATCGGCAATCGTCTTGCTTTCAATAACTCGCGGGCTTTGTCTTTAGGTACGCTGCATTTTAGACAAACGTAGTTAACAGCAGCCGGCCAGACCTTAACTGAGTGACAACTGTTTCTTTACAGGATTTCCATGTGCCAAGGAGCTGGACAGTAATATCCATTTGGTATTCATGGAAAGTACTCGCAGAACAATAATGACAATAATTGCTTCTGATTCTTGTGTTTACAACACTGCCAAAGTATCATTAGAGCCTTATTTATAGATAATAATGCTTATTAATCACACATATTTGAATTTTGGAATGTATTAGATTAATATTCTTTTGTAACTTGGTTCTGTACTAATGCTATGAAAAGCACTTTCTGAACGCAGCCCACTGGGAAGTGCTCGCCTCGGAAAAGTAAAAGTATCCAAGCCATCTGCAGGTGAGGGACAAAGGCCATACCTCTTCCTCAGCAGGCAAACACCGGAGCCGGACACCAATTCCCAAAAGCAGCTCCTTTGGACTAAAATCGGGGGCAGCCTCCTGAAAAAAAATACCGTGAAAGGTGTGATGGTAGTGTCATGCTTGAGCTTGCTTTTCAATGCTCTGTGAAAGGGTTTGCTTTCTAGTGCTTTATAAAGAAACCGGTTTGGGGGGGGCAAGGGGGCGAGGAAGAGGTTCGTCTATCATCTCACTCTTTAACGGCCCGTTCTGCCCCACGGGCGAGTTTAGCCTGGACCTCAGGATTCCTCATCAGTCGAGAGGTGGGTAATGAGAAATACAGGACAAAAATCACTCCTAATTTTGGTTATTAAATAATTCCAGCTTTTCTACATCAACGTCTGCTGCGATTCAATAGCGTGATAGAAGGAAAATGGATTTTTAAAAATGACAGTTACAACAAGCAAAAATGTCACCCAAATCTAAATATCAACTGCCATATATTCATATTCTCCTTTGTCTCCCTGTAGCCCATTACAATGCTGAAAAATACACCAAAGCAACTGCAGTACCAAACTCTCCAATTTTTGGTGGGTGGCCAGCTCCATAAATTTGCATTTAAACAAATAAAATCCAGAACAGTGTAGTATGTCTTTTTTTTTCTTCTTTTTTTTTTTTTTTTTTCCTGAGATGGTTCTCCAAGCAAATTTAAAGAGGCTCTGTCAGTTTAGGGACCACATTTCCATCTGCTTTTTTTTCCTTTTTACGCGCTGCTGATGTAACATAACTACTATAAACGCCAGAAATTAGAGAAAGTGGGAAGGGGTGAGTGGGTAGGGGGTTGTATTTTATTCTGTGTGTCCATTTTGTGGTTTTTATGGTGCTCCCTGCACAGTCAGGATAACCTGTTCCTCAGTGTCGCAGCCCCCATTGTCTCCAGGGATCTTTCGCAGGGGCAGAAAAAAGAAATAATTAAAACGCAGAAGCTTTAAATTGCAAAGAACACTTGTGGCTTGGCTGCAGCTCCCCCAAACTGCCCCTAGCTGATCTATTCTAACAGATGAAATTACAAAGTGATGGTGCCCCTTTAAAATGTGTTTCACCCATTAATATTCCGGCGTGCTTTGCTTACGGTGTTTATAAAATGCCAGTATTGAGGTTTCCCAGGAATTTCGAACCTATCAAGACAGCCAGTGCTGAGCACAGCCCAATCATTTCTAGACGAAGCCAGGATTTTAAATAAAATCAAAACCTAGCAGCGCGGTTAGAGATGAAACCAAAGAGCAAAGTTGGGGCCGGGATGCGGAGGGGAGCCCCATCCTGACGGATTCAGCACAACAAAGAGGGGCACAGCTCCCGCCCCGGGAACCCCAGCTCCTGCCGGGGGCCGGTGGGGGGGAGCCACCTTGTCCCTGGTTTTGCTGGGAAGAGGGTCACGACTTCACCCACCACGTGCAGACAAAGAAATTCTCCCCCAAGCAGGGGCGCCGGGAGCGCGCAGAGCTTTGGACGGGGCCCCTTTCCCGCTTTCGGCTCGACGCCATCCGCCCGACATCCATCCCGAAACTTGATGGTGCCGCACTGAGGGGATTTGGACCCATAACCGGTGGCGGGGTTTGGTTCTCCTGCTTCTCCTCGCCTGCAGAGGAGCCCGTAAGCCCAGGTGCTCGCGACCTGCTGCGGGGTTCACCGGCGCAGAGGCGTCTACGGCACGTTCTGCTCTCCCCAGCCGTTGGTGGTTCCTCCAAACGTTTGCTATATTTTCCTCAGGTTTCAGCGTGTCACAGTGCAGAAGGCTGTCCCTCCAACCAGTCTTTAAAATTTGCATCTTATTCTTACCTAATGGTAGTAAGAAATAGCTGGAAGGGTTGGGTGCTAAGATCCTAATATCAGAAAGCCAAAACGTCGGCACTTAAAATCATAATTCACCCTATGCAGATTCCAGACTTTTTATTTTCTGAATTGAGTAACGAGCAATAATTTCTCTTATTGATGTCTGGTTTTTTCAGGGTGGTCGTGGTTTAACCATTTCTCCTACCTCTCTGAAGGAAAAGGCAAAGCAAACAGTTACCACAAGGGGAAAGGTAGGTTTGTGCTTTACATCCGTAGGGCTGATGCTAAACCTATACAAAGATAAAAACAGAAATTGCCAGCGATGGCATTTTACTTTTTTTTTTCCCAGCCAGAGATACCAGAAGTCAGATTCCTATGGCCACATTTGACTTTCAAAAGAAAAGTGGCCACTATTTTTTTTTTTAATAATTCTGAGTTTTCAGAGCTCTCGCTGAAGTCAAATGAAGGGGTAAATGCCCAATGCCCTTGAAAAATAGTCCTATTCCCGCAGTACTCTTTTCCTGTGCCTGTATGAACCCCCAGTATGAAAAAGCTGGCCCTCCCGCACAAAATAAGCAGATGACCCTACAAACACTGCTCACACACCCCAGCAATTTCAGCACACGAGTCAGAGTATGCAAAATCAGATCTCAAGCAAAACCCAAGCAACGAGCAGCAAAACCACCTTCCTGACGTTAAGTGGGGTTGCTACAGGTTACGGGTTTGGATTTGTAGGTACAAGATACGAAAATCAAGACACAAAAGTTTTGAATAACTTGGTCGCTAACCATATCTCAGTGGTCACAAAACGTTAAAAATTAACATTCAACTGGAAAAGATCTAAACGTAGAGAGAGTTTCAAAAGTGTCTTTTTTGTTGTATCATTTTATTTGCTATATTGCTCACTAGAACAATATTATTCTGTTTGTATTTAGTGTTGGTTTTATTGTCAAATAGTTGTTCTTTCTTCTATCAGATTGCATGATTATTGTGTATTTATCCCTCCAGATACATATCATGAACATTTTCTTCCTTATTTTTATATCATTTATAGCTACTAAAATTTGGAATTTGTAGTTTCACATTGTCTTCATAGAACTGTAAGACACAAACAGGAATAAAAATAAAAGCATACCTTTTCATCAGGTAGTCTGCTAACCAAAAGGAGAAAAAATAATCTTTGTATATTTCTAAATAGTCCTGTAGGAGTCATATACTTTTACTACGTGCTATATATTGTATAGTTTCTCCCTCTATTATGACATCTCTGATTACTTAAAAAAAAAAAACTTTCAAAAACGCTAAGGCACAAACCTTTGTATGGAGTACTTTTAGTATGCTTTTTATTCTGACAAGATTAATAATTATCCTATAAGCATGACACTGTTTTAAAATGTTGGTTTTGCTATGACTTAGCATTGTGTGTATGGGTATAAATGTGGAAAGAAAGGTTATTTCACAGCAGGGACATGTATATTTAAACATTTAAAAAAAAAGGTAAAACTGTTTAAAAAGGAAAAGCAGGTTGGTTTTTTTTTTCCCCATCACCACAGCTATTCTGAATTTAAAATATCAGTAGCGAGCTTCAGAAGGGCACCGGGCACTTGCGGCGAAAACGCGGGCTACCGAAATTAATGGGAGATAACTGGGGGAAGCACAGCAAATGTCCCAGGGCGTTGGGCAAAAGTGGGCAGAAAGAGACCTGCCGCCTGGCAGGGGACAAGCGCGTCCCCCCCCCAGCGCCGACCCCGCTCTTCCCCTCCTTCGACGACAAGACAGCGGCCCCCGCGACAGCCCCGGCCTCCCCCACAACACGCGACCGGCCTCTTCACGAAGCTCGGACGCATCCGGCGCTTTCCACCGGTGCAAAGACGTGGGTTGGGGTTGGTTTTTTTGTGGGGCGGCGGGGGGGGGGGGGGGGGGGGGGGGGGGGGGGGGGGGGGGGGGGGGGGGGGGGGGGGGGGGGGGGGGGGGGGGG
>JAVJGG010000058.1:5120562-5145198 GCA_035590195.1 Aviceda cuculoides | reverse complement strand
CTCCGCGGAAACGCCGAGGCTGGGGGTGGGAGGATTTATTTTCTTTCCCCATCCGTTTGGTGGGTTTTTTTGTTTTTTTTTTAATTTTTGCTTTTTTTTTCCCCCTCCTTTTTTTTAAAAAATTTTTTATTTTTCTCTTTTTTTTTTGCCCGAAGCATCCCTGTGCCCAGCCGTATAGTGCACCGATTTCTTTAATAGCACGTCCCCACGGAGGGGTGCGAGGGGCTCGGGGGAGGCCATGACCCCCCCGGGAGCGGGGCGGTGGGGAGAGGGGCTGGTGTGGGCATCACTTTTGGGAGCGAGGAGGTGCCTGTGGCAAAAGGAAGGGAACTGATCCTCTGTGCAAAACCCACCAAAAAAGTGCTTTGTAACCCAACTGGGGGGGAGGTTATCTCCTAGGAGCTTCCCCCAGCCTCTGCGCTTTTATTTTTTATGTCGTTGTAGCTGTGAAGAGCTGGTAGAGCAATTTTTTTTTTTTTGGGGGGGGGGCATGAATAAATCCCAGCAAAGCCAAACGGAGGTGAGGGTGGATGGGAGGAGACCCCCCCCCGGCCCAGCAGGTTTGACTTCTTTCCCTTTTCTGGGAGGTCGGGGAGGGCCCCAGCCAGCTGCTGCATCTTACAAGTGAACAGCGTCCCCACTTCTGCTGCTTCCTTGGTATCCTGGGAAGCGCTCTGTTCCCAAAACTTTTGAGCACATGCTAATTTTAAAGGTTAAGGTATGATGCTGCTGGTTTTTTTGGTTTGGGGTTTTTTTTTTTTTTTTTTTTGGCCAGGGCACCACAGCCATGCCTGTATTCACAGCCAGAGCGACGGTTATTTTGGGTGGCAGCCGACCTGGTCACCCCACTTCATTTAAGGCACCAAGTGAGTTGCCCGGATGAGGAGCCTGCTCGCCCCAGGCCCGTGGCGTGGGCAGCAAAAAGAAACAGAGACTCACCAGGACACGTCTGGGCTCCCGTAAGATCACAGCCGGTCTCCGCAGGTGCCCGCCTCTCCACGGCTCTTGCCACCTCTACGGGCTCAAGTTAGAATTGGAGAACACGGGCATTTCTGCCGAAACAGGAGAGAGGTTTTTCTTCAGGTTTGAAGTTTACCTTCATTCTGCTCCTGTGCTTCTGTTACAGGCACAGAATACGCGCTACACCTTCAATTACACGCACCGAGTTTTGTGTTTACCCAGGTCTTCTGTACACGCGTGTTGGCAGGGAGCGCCAAAGAAACACAGAAATCTTTCTGTCTGCGCCTCGAGCCATAAAAGGGTAGTGTAGCCTTTGGCTAGCAACACCTGTGTTTGCATCAGCCACTCAAACTGTATTTATTTTTCAGCCCAGGTTGTCCAATGCCCTTGGCTCTCACTTCTGCGAGTGGCAAACCCTATGTGACTTAGACGGCCAGGTTACATTTGCCAAAGTGATTCTGGCAGATTAGGTACCTGAGATATCCATCGACTCCCAAGTTTAGCACTACTAACCCAGTTCACCCACCTAGGCTGCCTGTGCCTTCTGAACGGAAGAACGACTAAATACGTCAAAAACCCCACACCTTGAAATTCAACTCTGACGCCCCCTGATAGCCAGAAGCAGATGTTTTAGGGGCTCTTTCCTGCTTTATCATATGGAGCAAAAACTTCCTACACACCAGAAGGAATCTGAAGCGCAAGGTGACCTGGACTTTATCCCTTCGGATCGTGCTGCACCACAGGCCGCTACATAAACCAGACAATTAAGCGTCAGTAACGGCTGCCTGATCAATTCTCTGCTGCTTGGTCAAATTTTATCAGGTTTTGCATTTTCAGAGGTGAAAGTGTGATTCATAATCCCTGTCCCATGCAACCTTCTGGCACGTTATGAGCACTAATAATTAAAAATAACACACATTTATTCTGGTATCAAAATAAGGCTTGTAAGTACAAACTAAACTTCACATGACAAAAATGAAATAGAATACTGTCACCGAACTGGTTTTATAGACAAGAAATTTTAACGTGTATATCCACAGACAGGAATAGATTTTCATTCCTGAGTCTGGGAATGCTCATCGTGTTCAACGACTGGGAGGAAGGGCAGTTTCTGAAATAAGAACGCATTTTCGGGTGTATGGACAGTAGAGAGCCTCCGATAGGCTAGGATGTCTCAGAGTAGGCACGAAAAATCAGACACCCTCCAGTTCGTCAGCCATAGGCTAGAGAGGCTTATGACTAGATCCAGTGAAAGACTGACATATCTTCCAAGTTGGTTGTCTCCGTACTTAACTTCCGAGTGCCTTGCCCCGACACTGGCACCCCCGATGTTGAGTTTGGCACCAGGGCTCGCTGCGCTGTGGGTGGAGAAGGCGCGTACAGACACATCTTTTCTGCCTTGTTCCGAAGCCGTACTGTCCAGCAAAGGAACAGCAGAGGTGTGGTTACGTTGGGAAATGTGAATTACTGGTTTTAACTGAGAGAATCTTTTAAACTAAGAGAGGAAAAGTTTTTCCTCTGCTTTTACGTGAAGAGTGATGGAAGGACAGCTGCCCCATGTCTTTCAGACGGAGGATTCCCCATGCTTGTTCTTCAGTCACCCCACAAGGAGCGCGAATCCAGAAGGATGGCAGTTGGCACATTTTGCTGTCACAACTCCCACCTTAGGAAAGGTCCTCCCGACATCGGCGAGGGAGACCTATTTTTTACTCTACAGTAGCAAATATTCCTTTGTCTTTCAGGTGGGACATCAATATTGTAATTCAACCTAAAATACGGTACCTATTTTCTTTTACTATATGATCTAGAGTACCTTGGGGGTTTCCTTATCATTCAGAGAAGTTAAGCTTTGGTTTTGAAATTATTTCAGTGTTGTGAGTTTTCTCATACTCGAAAGATGATAAGAGCTCCTTGAGCTAAATCAAGGCAATGGATTTCCCAGGTCAGCCCCAGGAGGACCACAGGCAGGATCGGCTGCGGCAAGTCAAAGGTACCTTTCACTGTGCAACTCACGGGGGTTGGCCCATCCTAAGCTTTTGATCCTGGACCTGCTGAAATTGTGGTGGGAGGCGTCTGTTCCTCCAAAGTTCCGTTGCCGAGCCATTGGCGAATTACGCGACGGGTCCCTTTGGTGGTTTTGTTGGGGCGTTAGTTCTGATTCATCTTGAAAAAACCTCTGTCAGCCCCAAAGGCTTCTCTCATTGTTCTTCTCTTTCCAGTGTAGAAAGACAAGGGATCAAACTCTTTTGGGGTTTTTCCAGCAGAGCAAGGAGCACACGAATTCCGTTGTACAAAATTGAAGTGGCTTCAGCCACATGAAGGTTTTTAATTAAAACTGGAGTAGTTTTCAGAAGTGCTAGGGAATAAATAGACTCAGTGGGTGCTCAGTCCCTCTGTAATTCACGACCCCTTCATGTAGATGCCAATGTTTTGACTTGGCTGACTATCTTTAATATTTGGGTTTAAAACTTTTGGCCCCTGTGTTCTCTTTCCTCAGGGCCCTCTAATCTTTAACTTTTACCATAGAAAAATCTTAATGTTTTCAAGGTTCCACCTTGCTAGCAATATGGTTTGAATCAGATACACTGCACAGAGACTATTTTGATTTTTAAAAAGAACAACCTTCTGGTTTTATTTCTGCAGGTATGAATAAAAATCGGAGAGACCCTGTGTTTAGAGCTTGCCTTCTCTTGATAGCAGACAGCATGAGCACTCTGATATGGATCAGTGATACAACATGTTTTCCTTCATTAGAAACACAACCTAGACATTAAAAACAGCCTGCTGAAGAATCATATTCATTTAGTAATCATGTAATTTCACAATCAAGGGGTTACTATCCCTCCCCCCACCCCGTCCCCCCTTTAGGACTGCCCATTTATGGAGAACATCTGATACCAATAAGCTTATGATACCTATTTCTAAAAGCAATGCCTGCATTTCAAATGCGGCTTCAGCAGTTGGGTTATCAGATCCAGCGCTGACCGCAGATGGGATTTATCTTCGCCGACTTTAGCCATATACTGGTTAACGTGTAGGCCAAGCCTGGGCTCCCTCTGTATTCGATGGAGAAAGACGGAGGGCGATTCATGCCAGCTAACTTGGGCACCTATTAAAAGGAGGGATGAGCCACCTTTTGAAGTCGCCTGCGTTGTTCAGTCCGTTCTAGCAGGAAGCCAGACAGCTAGCTTAGTTATAGCGTACCTGACCAGGCGGCTGAAATTAGGGTAGATGGACCCTGCCCTACCTCTCTGTAGGCAACGCGGACAAGGACGAGCTGCATTCAGCACTGTCTCAGTCAAGGAGGAGCGTGAACGCATTTTGCCCATAACAACATCCCTTGGACAGGCTCGCTTTTAAAAAAGGGGCCTGGCTTATACTGTAGCCAGTGGCAAAATGCTCAGGAAACGCAACCCCAGCCCGCAGCTCATTTGATCAATTTACAGTCTTGCCGACTGAAATACTTCAGCGCTCCTTTATTTGCCATCCAGGCTGTGGTGCTTCTCCAAGACACGAGGTCTTCTAGTTTTTCTTCATGACAGGGTGAGTTGGACCCTCCCTTTTGTTCAAATATTTTCTGCATAACCATACGAGTCTAGGAGCCAGGCATTAAAAGAAATGCCAAGCAGCATGAGACCGGTCGTAAAAACAAAACAAAGACCTCCAAAACCCCAAACGAAAACGTGGCAGAAATGAATATAGGAATACCTCCTCATGTGGTTGCGCTGGGGTGAAGTCCACTCATTTGCCAAGGGCTGGCACACACAACTCATACAGAGTTAGATTTACACAACACTAAACTCAAACTTTTCTCTCTCTACCCAGTTAGTGAGACCCGATGAACTGGGAGGTATGAAGGCAAGGGAGCTGCTCTGCTGGGACATGTTGGAAGAGACATACATACCCCAAAGCCTTTTTTTGTGTGTTTCGCTCCAAGGGTTCGTGTGTCAGCTGGAGCCGGGCAGTGGGGGGATCAATCACACCTAGCCAGCGAGGTCAGCAGCCCCAGACAGCCTGCGGCACTGGGCTGGAAACAAGCACGTTGCCAGAGCCGTGGTGCAAGACGGGGGCCGGCCGGGTGAGTCTCAAGAGTAGAACGTGACACAGGGAATGGCTGGTTAACAGTGGCAGACGCAGAAGAATAACCAAGCACCAGTTTCTTCAGAAGAACCTATCTCGGGGGACTCTGTCATCTTTATTGAAAATTTCACTCCCAGGACCTCTCTGGAGAAGCGGCAGAAGCAGATGGACCCCATGGACAGGGAGAAAATACCCACCTGCTCAGCTATAAGAAGTCCGTGCATATTATCCCAGTGAAGCCCATGGGTAATTTCCTACGACCTTCTGCAAGAGGAAGCCCAAGCCCTTAGCTCTGCGAGTAGGTTTAGCTTCAAACTGGCAAACAGCAACACTGCATACGTATGAGATGGTATCAAACACATGTCCTAGGCCACTTTGTTTTCACCTTTGATGTTTGGCTGGCAGGCGGGTAGTGAATGGGGCTTGTTCTCTACATAGGACATAGCTAGCCTGAATATTTCAGATGGTAAAGTTCAGCTGAGTAGTCAGACAAGTCTGAGAAAAATGTTTTAAATTTTACATGAAAATCCACATTCTTCCGCTTTCACCATTCAAGCTACTGAATATTGCTCAAACTTGAAATTAAAATTTTTTTGCAAGATTTGGGTCTTTCTGTTTCATTTCATGTTTGGCAAACTAGCAAAAGTTTAGAACTGAGAAACGGCTAAAGATCTATCAAACACTGAAGGAGACCTGCGGTCTTCTCGCATCATACAAATCTCTCCTTTTAATCTCTCCCTCAGATATTCAGCCCCAGTTAGGCCCACCAGACCAGAAGAGGCTTCCTGGACTAGCAAGACCTCCTCTTATCACAAACACATAGATTTGCTTTCAACGATGTGTCAGGTTCAGCCTTAAATGCCATTAGATTCTTGGTGCTCACTCTCCCGCACAGCAGGACTGATGACTCTAACAGCTAAGGAACATTTTCTGATTTTGCCGATTTCTTGTGGCTAGCTTGTATCTTCTCAGTCCTGGTTTGTTTGTTTTTTTGTTGTTTTTTTTTTTCCCCGCAGCTTAACAAGCCGAGCTATTCAAGCCTCTTCTTGTTCCCTCTTGGTCAAGTTAGCTGTGTTTCTGCACAGTGCTTCCAGCTGGAATCAAGCTTTTCTGCCCATGGGTGCTCAAAGCTGCAGGCAAGGTCTCATCCGGTTTTGTGCTAAAGGATTAACACTTTCTGATCTCTCTCTCACTGGATTTTAGTTGCCTGTTTTGAAGGCTGGGTCATACTATAGTACAAGAGTCACCTTGGATAGCGTGGCCAGATATTTCTGCTCACTTACAAGCTTGGACCAATCAGGGGAAATTGTATTGTTAGTTCTAAGTTTGCATTTAATATTTTTTTAAAAAATCTTTACCTGTTTTCAGCATCTTGGTGTGCTTTTCATTGCATTAATGACACCTCTCAGTGTTGCATCATCAAAAATTTAAAAGTCTGTATTTATGTCATGATCATTTATGAAAATCTTACACAAGATTGGTCTCCACACTTAGTTTGAAGAGCTCTCCTAATTGCTTCTCTCCAGCCTTGTAATGCTGTTTTTTTCAGTGGTGTCTGTGTGCTGTAAGCCAGATCCTTTTTATACGTACAGTTTTTCTGCAGAGCTCCAGCTAACAAATAACGTTTTCTGTGCTACTGTGTCAAATGCTGTAGTGAAATGCAAATAGACAGTATTTACCCAGTTCCCTCTGTGTAGGATATCATCTTGTCCAAGAAAGCTTAGGAGGACTTTGGTGTGATCTTTCCTGTCACATTTTAGCCCATTTCCTGTTTAGCACTCGATTTTTCTTCTAAAAGACGTGAGCCAATGTACTAGTAGCTCTCTTGAAGTGGTTATAGAACCAGGTTTTCTCTTTTGCCTGTTACGCAGATTCCCGAAACTTTGAATCGCTCAGACCTGTAGAAGCTCCAGGCCTCTCTCACGTTTTAATGCCAGGACTCTGCAATCCATCTGATTTTACTAATCAATTCCATGAGTTTACCAAACTTTGCCCTTTTGAAATGCAAACCCTTATTAACAGACTCATTTATCTGTTCCATTTAATTAGGAAGTGTCAGTCCCTGACCACTTGAGCCAAGGTCATTTTTTGCTGCAGTCATCAGTTACCAAAACCAAGTCTCAACCAGCATCACTTTTTATTGGTTCTGTGAGAATTTTATTAAGAAATTTGCTCACTACTACATCCAGAAGCATCTGGATTCTGTCATCGTTAGTGGCATTTGTTCTTTGATCCGTATTCGGGAAGGTAAAAATTTCCCTGCATGACACAAACCCAACAGAACTTGTCTCTCTAATGGCATCACTGCTGATTTTACCCATAACCAGAGCCAAATCAGGGGGCTCACATTTTCCGAGTACTCTCTTTTACCAGCTTTCCCCAAAGTGATTTTGACTGGAACAAATTCTGCTTTTCGCATGCTGCCCCTTCTGCACATCCTTCTTTGCAGCGCTTCGTATCATTAATGCGCAGCGCTCTGCCACCACCTTCACCTTTATCTCTGCCTTTCTGAATAATGCATATGCTTCGAGACCAGTGGTCCAGCCGTGATTGCTATTCTGCTGCGTTACCAGTGTATACCTGTCCCGCCTGATGCCCTGCCAGCTTAGTTCATGCTCTTCCCTTTTCTGGTACATATATTGTTGTTAAGTAATTCTGTACCCCATACCGCAGCTTTGTTAAGACCCGCTCCTGACACTCACTGTAGTGCTGACTCGGAAGCAGTTCTCCTCACAGTTTGCACTTTCTTTCTTCTTATTCTCCACCATTCTGATCGCTGGAATTTCTTTATCCTTTGGGATACCCTCGTGTACCCAGGCTTTCTCCTCCGGTGTTCTACGGGCAGGTGGAGATTATTCAAGTCTTTCACTCTGTACCCTTCATTTCTCAGTTCAAAGCTCTGCTTATCAGTTCTGCCAGACTTGCTTCCAGAAGGCTGTTTCCACAGTTGCTCAGATGGAGTCTGTCCTTCAAAAAGGGTCTTCTTTCAGTAAATACAACCCGATGGTCAAACATTGCCAGTCCTTTGGCTATCTGTTGTTCTTCCTCAAAGCACCTTTTTTTCAGCCTAGTTTTTATTTCCTATAGCATCAGGAAATGCTAGACCCTAGTGCTCTTTTTAAATAAGCAAAATTAAAAAATAATAATAATGACATTTGCCCCAGATCTCCAGTAATACAGTTCTAAAAAGAAACTCCCTCATGCAAGCAGCCAGCCCAGAGAGACAACTGAGAGGCAACTGGAACCGGCAGTGAATACTCTGTTCCCCCGCCTCAGGATTTCTTGTCTATGCAGAGTTTTGCCATCCTTGCTGTGTCAGTCAGAAGCATGAAAACGATTGCCTGAGGTAGACAGAACAATATCGAGGGCGGGGGGGGAACCAAGAAAATAGTTTTTTTGCCAGTTTGTTATTTTGTTCATCAAAACAGTTCCACTGAGGTGGCTCTGTTGGTATTATATTAGTGCAGCTTTGCTGGCAAGCCCTTTCACGTGTAGTGAACAAGGTCTAATGGAATAGCGGAGAGCAGGGACTACACCGTGTCCGTTCTGCGTTGGAGGGTGATTCAGTGCAGGTGGCTTTAGGACCACAACAATTTGGGGTAGAAATGAATGCGATGTGAGAAAGGGCAGGAACAGCCCCTGTGGAACTAAAAAAGGTTACAGTAGATGCCCTCACTACTGTCCTCTGCTCACAGAACTTCCTCAGGACTCAGCGTTTCTGAGCTGTAGGCTCAGCACAAGCTCAGCAGCCACTTCTGGCAAACTGACATTTTGATCATGCTAAGGTATAAAAAACTACCTAGAATACAAGTGACTTCATAGCAATGGCAAATATATAAGAAAACAACAGACTTAATTGCAAGTGAACCGGAGGAAGTAAGGTAGTCACTTGACTTGGGCAGACAAAATGCATTCCAGGTTTGCTTCCCCTCTTCTTTCCTCCCTTTTTCCCTTTCTCCCTTCCCTTCCACACTTTCCTTTTCTCCCTTCCTCTCTTTCTCCCTTTCCTTCTCCCTTCTCTTCTCTTCTCTTCTCTTCTCTTCTCGTCTCTTCTCTGCTCTTTTCTCGCCTCTCCTCTCCTCTCCTCGCCTCTCCTCTCCTCTCCTCTCCTCTCCTCTCCTCTCCTCTCCTCCTTAAAGAGCTCACATTTTCTGTGGAATATGAGATGACATGGCTGATCTAAACTCCCAGTAAAATTTGATTGAATGAAGTGGAAAAATGCATTGGCACTACAAACAAAAAACCTATGGTATTTCTGGAAATGCAAGCCCATTTTTTTAATGCAACAATTCTTATTAGTTAAAGTATCACTTATGGAGTCAAAACAATGTAATTTTGTAGAAGATCACCATCATAAGCACATACTATAAATATTGAATAAAGTTCTGTGAGGAAATAGCCCCCTTGGTATATATATATCTGTGGATTACACCTCTAGATGTAATAGTAAATTAGGTGAAAGTAAGTGCTGGCTAGCCATTGAAAACAGAGAATTAGGAGTGTGTAGTTTCTACATCTGGTTCAGTTCCCGATTCACTCTGTGGACTTCAGACAAGTGATTTCAACTCTTTGTCTCATTTTCAGTATCTGTAAAATCGGAAATATGCTAATATTTATCTGTCCTTCTGGGCCCGCGGAGAGTCCCTTAACAAATCCACAACACACTGACATAGGTGTAAAGCACAGTTGTTGAATAACTGTGATCAGCATAGGAATGGACCTGGAAAGACTTGAAAAAGTTGGCCATTAACCACGTTTCTGTCAACCATCTACATGTACTCAGAGACCACCCTGCTTAAAGGTATCTGAGGAGCGTGTTTCAGCCAGGGCATGGGCTCCCAGGGCTGCAACTGGTGGCCTGTACGGTCAGCCAGGTGATGGGCTGGTCTTCTCTCCTCCTGCCCATCCGGAGGGAGGCTCTGGGCGGCTGCTTCCACCCTGTGTCCATGTCGTGTGTCCCCCCCCCTGCTTTCTGCTGCCCAACAACTGGACGGTTAGCTGAAGAGCGAAGACCCAAAGTTCAAATTGAAGGCTGAGTCTCTCTTTCTTGAACGTAGGGTTAGACGTGCCCCTACAGCTTGATGGAGCCCATTTCCTAGGGGTGACTCCGAAAGTTTCCAGCTGTCAGATTTCCCTCTTCAGCATTTTTCCCTAGAAAAAACATAAGCTTTTCGTTATTTCTACCTTTAAAGGCTGAGGGGGAGAATCCCAGAAGAAAAAAATCCATCTAGCCGTATTAAATACAAAGATACCACCTCTGGCACAGCTTGTTCTCTAGCTGCTAATCACTAGAAGCTAGGAGGGTGTATTGGAGAACAACGGCTGCATTTTTTGGCTTTGCATTTTTCCCTAAACATCTGCTATTATTCACCATCAGAGGCAAGAGTCTAGAGGGACGCTGGTATGATCCAGTATGACCATTCTTACATTTTGATATTACGTTCTGATAATTTGGGCTTACGTGGCCTCAGGAAGCCAAGACATGGTAACGTCTGGGCAAAAGGGCATGGATCAAACATTGCTATCAAAGCCCATTCACTAATATTTTGGAATAAGCACATAATAAAAATGATGAAGAATCCACCCTTCAGCTTGGCTGTTTGCAGCAAATATTATAAGGGTATTAAACCAAACAATAGCTTGTACTCATCTGGCTCTCCAGATGTTTTCTATGACTCTTATTTTCTATCAATCAGTTAACCATGGTTTTTGCTTTCCTTAGCAACGTATTTCCAAATCACAATCAAAGAAACTAACGGCAAATAATGAGGGCTAGATTGTATGTGATTGCTGCTAGTTGCTCATGGGAAAGGAAACTGCAAGAAGCACTGCCAATCCTTCACACTGGCAGACCGGCCAGGAACGCTTCCAGCTCCCCTGACCGCCCCCCCAGCGCGCTCCGCGCCAAAGGGGCTCTGCAGTGGTCGCGGCTGACGGGGAGACCCTCTGGCTAGGGATGGAGGGGGTCATGCGACTGATTGCTACGCGGGACAGGAGATACGGAATAATTTATTTCTCTTTCCACCCGGTCCTTTATTACAGCCTCCCCAACTCACTCGTAGACACAGCAGGCTGCAGTCATTTAGAGTTTAGCAGTGGGTGTTTTTAGCCTGGCTCCGTACGGCAGCACAGCTCAAATAATTGCAGTGTGTGTGTGCTTGCGCGCATGGTCGTCTAATGACTTTTGAACCCATCGGCCAGTTGTAGCTAAACCTGGCAGAAAGGGAGAGGTTTCAGAGATAAACAAGTTTATAAGTTTTTGCGAAAATAGAAAGCTGAAGAGTTTTCCAACTGACGGAAAGGCTGCAGCCCACGCTCGGTTCTTGTCTGACACGGAGCGAATCCACCTGGGAGAGAGACTGGATGTATGTGAAGGAAAGCTTCAGTCAGAGCTTATACCTTATTAGATATAAGGGAATCCACTCCACAGCCAAGGCTTCTCTCCCCTATGGATTCTCCAGTGTCTGATAAGGGCAGAATTCACATCGCAGCAATAGTATAATTCATTTAAAATGTCAGTCAGCCATGAAACACTAACTCCATTGGAAACTAGGCTTCCGGAATAATTCCGGTGTTCATGGAAATACTTGTTCCCTCATACACTGCAGAGCTCCAGGAGGAATTATGGGTGTTTCTCCATTGCTTCCAGTCTCCAAGCTAGCGCTCTTGGAGCTATCTCTGCCCAGCAGTACACTGGGTCTTTCTAGCACCCGCTGCCTCTAGAGGTTTCAAAGAGGAAAGTTATATTTCACTTCTTTCCTCGGAGCCAGGCTCATCAGGCATAACTCGTCTGAAGAACCTGATTCACAAAAGAGCTCCCCGTTCCCTTTTAGGCGCTGAAGAGAAAAAAAAAAAAAAGGCCAGCTTTCTCAATGGCTTCCTGGCCAGAAAGAATTGCTGGCTGCTGAGCACTTGTGGAAAAATGCTCTATTGAGAAGTGTAAATGAGAATGGAATCCTTCTGAAAATCTGGATCCAACTGGGGACTATCGGCACTTGAAAATTTGGCCCTCATTGCTTTTGAAATACTTAGCTCTTAAATGAGCAAAATCAGAAGTGACTGTTCAAAAGCCTCCTGCCTTCATTCCCCCTTATTCCCAGGTAGCACTGAAAATACTTGTGGTATTGATGTCAAGCATTATGCTCAAACCAGGAAAAAAAAGAAAAGGACACATTTCAGCTGGCTGAATGCTCAGATTTCCTCTAGATACTGTTTTAATAACAGACTCATTAGGAAATTCCCCAATTATTTGTATTGTCTTCCTATGTTAAAAGACAGAACGTTATTTCTTAATTTCAGTAGTAGTATTGAATAGGGATAGCTATTCCCTGCAGAATGAACAGATTATTCCGGTCCACTCAGGGATCAGCATTATTTCTGGCTGCTACATTTCCCTGGGAATGAATGCTAATATCATGACAGGTATTTGACAGCGGTATTAAAAAAAAAAAAAAAAAAAAGAAGAGAGACATATCAAGTCATTCGATTAGTGATAAAGAGGGAGCAGGAGATCAGCACATGGAGACACATGCGGGTTCTCCCGTCAGAGAGAATCCTGTCTAAAACAGAACAATTCTGATGCCCGATCTTGGCAGAATTTAAGTCGGTGCCAATTTGCCACAGTTCCGAATGGGAGCAGGGCCCAGTGACAAAGAAAGAAAAATTTATTTCCCATATAGCTACGCAGCGTTTTTTGATTTCAATAGGTGTTGCAAATACATGCTGGGAGTTAGACTACGGCTCTGTTAAAAGTCAGGATTGCAGGAGATTGTGCTGAGATTGTAGGCAGGACAGATCAGATATTACACGAGCAAGAAGGAAATACAAACCTCACAGAATTAACATATATTGTCACATTCTATTAAGGTTTTCTGTAGGGCTAGATCAGATTAAATGCATTGAATCCCGGTCATCTTACAGCATATGAAAATATTGTCATGGATAGAATTTTTCATTAGTGAATAAAATGCAGAATAATGAACAGTAGACAAAAAAGAGAGAAGATGTAAAGCCAATCAAAGGAAGGGCAGATGTTTAAAAAGTCTTTTGCTATTCAGGATTGTGATCCAACAAAAGCAATTATGTTTCTGCTTTCTCAATTTCAAAACAGCAGAAAAGAGCTTTGAGGTTTTTCCAGTGCTTATGGCCTATCTCCACACCGTTAACTGAACAGAAGGTAACATAATACCAAACATAGCCAAAGGCAACTGATTCCATGCAAAGCTTATAATTTGGGACATCCAGTGAGTTAAAGGGGATCGTAATCAAGAAGGAGAAATATATATATATATATTCAAAAATTGCCAAAGAAATCTATAAGAAGCCTAATTAAATTCTCTTATAAATCTGGAAGAGGAATCGTAAAAACAAAACTGAATCAGTGCCTACAGGTGGAAATTACACTTGGTAACTGCCCTCTGAACCCATGAAAAAAGATAACGTGTGGAATTTTGTGAGGAACAGCTGGCATGTGGCTGCAGAAAAACAATGCTCTCTCTTGACAAAATGCTGAATATTATTTTTGCTCAAAAATTGTGTTATTTTTGAATGGATAAATATCAGAGATGCAATTATAAATACAGTCCACCACACTCCTCCCCCAGTATCCCTAGCCACGCACCTAAACAAAAGTCAGTGAGGCTGAATATGGGAATATTCAGTGAATGCAGCATATGTATGGCCCCAAATGCAATAGAATAGAGAGGAACGTGACAGAACAGAGAGGGAAAAGATTCAATGCCAGCCATTCTACATTGTGAGAGAAACACTTTCTTAATAATACAATACTCTTCCTGTATTACCTGACGCACAAGGCCTGATGTAAAGAGATGCTGCTTGCTCCTCAGAGTGCAGGTACTGCACCATAATAAAAACGGAGACGGTCGCATTCTGCCCTTTGTAGCAGCCACACAACTTATTAACACTGTGCCATTGAAAGGCATCTGCGGTCAGACACAAGGACACGCAGCCATAGAATAGAAAGCTGTTGAAGTCGGTGGAATTTTTGCCAAGGACTTCAGTGGGGCTGAGGTTTTGCCCGCACAGTTTGCTTTCTCCTTCTGTGGCTCTTGTTCTGCTGTCCTACTCAGACAACACAGGATGCTTGCTGCTTCCTCGGCTCCCTCACCGAGGGAGCAGGAAGCATAAAGTCTCATTTTTGCAGGTAAGCAGGCAGAATTTCTTCAAGGCACTATGAGATGAACCTTCCTTAGGTGGCCGGTACAGTCCTACCGTATGTGTCCAGCCACTCCTGCCAGCAGCCGGCTCAAGTAAAAAGGAGCGTAGCCTTCCTGCAGGGAGAGGAGCTGGGGGCTGTTTTCCCCTTCAGCAGAAAGTGCTAAGGTACAGCGAAGGCTAGGACGGAGCCTGGGGCAGGATGGGAGAGTTCAGGAGAACAAGGCTCTTGGTCCTGCTGGGGAAATAAAACAGCAGAGGCACCAATTGTTGCCCCAAAATGCAGACTGCTGCCTCATTTTCCTGGGCTCAGTCTGAAGCAAAGTAGTGTATTGCTTTTTGTTTATTTGGTTTGGTTTGGATTTGGTTTTGGGTTTTTTTGCAACAAGAGGCAGAAAAAGCAACAGCCTGCTTGTCTTACATCTCGAACTGGCCCTGCTGCAGGGCTACATAGCTGAACTATTCCTATTTCCTTTCACAAGCTGGGCCCTCCCTACCTCATACCCTGTTGGGTCAGAACCAATGAGGTTTGCCCCAAAGGTGCGCAGGACCAGAACGTAGGACTGCTCTGGCTTTTGACAGCAATCGAGAGCCCCCCTGCTTGTTTTCAGGGGCACACGGTGCTACCTAGAAACTTTTGAACATGAAGCTGTGTAGTTGCATTAGCTCAGGATCAGCTTACAGTAAAGCAGTTCCCCAGCTGGCTTGCAAAAAGGACAAAACAGGCTCACCTCCGTTTGCAAAAGACCGTGTCAGCATAGTCCCATACGCTCTTGGTTTCGGTGTTCACAGGCACTTCCTTACAAACGCGACAACTGCCGTCTACCTTTTGTGCAATTGCCTGGCAGCTGGAACACTTTGGGAAATAAAAGTTTTCAGTTCTCTTTAGCCTAAGGTGCGGGTTTGAAGGTCTCTTAAGGAGAGTCTCATTGAGAGAGAAGAGGTAGCAGGGGACGGGACCATGTCATACTTCACATTGAAGTAAGCCACAGTGCAGCCGAGAAGGCAGGAATTGCAGAGCTTGAGCAAAGGCGAGGTACTGCTTTTGCATTGTGTACAGACAGGCACGGACTGAAAACCAGGGTTCAGAGCTTCCTATTCTCAGTGGGAATACTCATTACCTGTGCCAGTCGCAGCACTCCTTTCTACTCCCTCCGGCTCTATGAGCTGTGCCTTCTGGGCTGCATAGTGACCCATCGGATACAGAGAAACCAGAAGCACTCTCTCATCACCGTTCCCACTCTCTCCTAAATCCTTCTGATGAGACCCCCCCCTTCTCAACCCTATTGTAGAGTCTGCTGAGATAGGGCTGGAGTCTTGCTTCTGGGGCACATCATATTCAACAGGCTACTAGCTAAAAGCAGTATCATCACCAGCCCCATCCCAAAGGAGGACAGAGATGAGCCACTTGTCTCCAAATGTGTGACTAAGGTAGTTAAACACAGGACAGCCCAGTTGAGAAGCTGGCATTCAAAGACACACTTAACTGCAGGTCTGATGGGGAGCAAAACTCCCCTCACGTGGATTTCCTATCGGCTTCGGTGGCACATGTAGCTTGCTGTGCCCTTTCTTAGAGTATGTCTATGTGGGTGGGTATGGACAGACATGTCTGGTCCATCCGTGATGCAGGCCAAATGGATATATGGCATTCAGGTCCAGGAGATAAGGCTTGTGAGCGCAGTGCTGTTGCTGTATGGGTACACAGCTGTGAGACCGGAGCTGGGTCACCATCCGTGACAGGAGCAGGCATATGTCTCACTGTACCCATCTACACATGGTTACTTGGTAAAATGCTAGCTTTCCTCAGTCGATGTCAAGGGAATTCAGCTTTATCCACCTGCACGTTGCCTATTCCTTAGCCCAAGCTTGTGACCTAACTCAGGAATTTACTCACTGCTGATCTCTAAAGCCAGAATGTGCACACTCTAGCCTGGATCTTCAAACTGATGGGTCAGTGGAGAAGCAGTCTGTGTGGACACATCTGAGCTCTATCGAGGGCCAGCTGTTAGCACAAGCAAAGTGAAAGCGGTGGCTTAGACTGACCTTTGCCCGGGTTATAATGGGCTATTACAATAGCCATTTAACCGGTGTCCTGCATCCTTGGAAGCCAGGCTGTCTGCTGACGCGAAGTGAGAGGTCAGAGTACGCATCAGGGAACCCGCTGCTCCTCCCAGGATCAGCAGTCATTCCCCCAGTTACCCAGTGACAGTCCAAGTATGGCTCTCCGACACATTTCACTGCTTCCCCTCCCCTCTTATAGCTGGGGCAGCCCTGGGGACCGGCTCTGCTTTCTCTCCCTTGGGGCAACAAAGCCGGATTCTGGGACACTGCGAGGCACCTCTCGGTCTGTCCCATGCGCAGTGTGGTACGCTGTCACACTCCAAATGTGCCAGTCGCACAGAAGCTCGGGCTGAGAGACAGAAGCAGATATCTGAATGGTGGTGTTGTTAAAAAAACAATACAAAACCCCAACACGTCAAGGCTCCCCCTCAGCACGTAGCCGCCACCTCATTGCTGAGATAGGTTGGCCGTGTGGACTCTGCCCCCACTTTACTCCAGCGGATCGTGCACCCCACTTCCCCGCCAGCCTGCCTGACCATGGCTGAGACGGAGGGAACGTGCTCCTACTGTCGGGTGGCAATGTAACAAGCAGCACCAGTTGAGAAGTGGTTTAAAAAGCCATCCCTTACTACCTCTCAGCTAATAGTTGGTGCTTTCGAGCAGAGAACCCTGCCAGAGTACGTGCCATTTTGATCACAGCGCCAGGGGGTCACAAAGCTCATCAGGACAAATCCATAGGCAAACATCCAGTGTACACAGAGCTTTAAGATATCTTGCTCAGCACTGTGAATTTTGATTCAAGAGCTAAGCACCCCGTTCCAGGTATCACACAGCTAGTGTGGCAGCACTGAGGGCTGCTATTAGACGAGCTCTTCTGACTTCTGCTGATCAGGGTTAAGATGTGGATGCACTCAGCCATGCCCAGAAGTTTGTCCCCTTTCCCCCTTTCCCCAGAGGTTACTGCCCAATCAGTTTTGCAATTTAACTCTTTGTCTGATTGCTCCTTGACAATGACTTCCATAAAGTGATTCAAGTTAAGAGAGAAGAGCCTTTGGAGCCGACCTTGTCTGCACAGCTTCTTGGAGTATCCCAGCCAATTTGTAAAAGGAGCAGTGGGCGCAGCTCAGAGGGACATGAAGAGTTGCAAGGGAGCCCATTGTAGCTTTCTGTTTCTGAGATTCATGCTGCACCTTAACAGGCTATTGCCCCCGTGAGGGTCTTGGAAAGGAAAAGGGAAAATGCAGAAATACCTCAACTGCACCCCTTCTCTGCCCCCGCTAGGCTCCTCTGAACGGGTTCTGCGGGAACAGATGGCATAGGAATTGGCTCTGTCAGCTTTGTACGAGCTAGGAAATCCCTCGTGCCAAGGGAATCCTCGAATGGGGAGACTCGGCAGCTCTCCAGCTCTTCCAAAGTGGGTCAAAATGATTTAAGAATCTGGCCCGTTGTGGTCTCATTTCCTCTGTAAATCAGCTCAAACGCAGGGGATGATGGAGTGGTGAGAAGGTAGAGAATAAAATTTCAAAGAGGATCAAAATATGCCATTTTAGCTTTTGTATGTATAAACATGCATAATATGACATTTTGTTTAGACAGTTATTTAAAAAGAAACTTATAATCTTTTTAATTAAAATGAATGCAAAGGAATAGGCTATAAATATGAACACAGGAAGGTAGGAGTTGACAGCACACAGCCTTCCAGACAATCTTTTTTCAGTTGTTATGGAGTATAATAAAATTTTGTTTTCCTTTGCAATTTTTCCATAATGTTTATGTTTGGTTTAGGTAACAGATTAACTGTAGGTGACTTTTTTTTTTTTCCCCATATATCATGTCATGTGTCGGAAGCCCTCATTTTACAGCTAGCGTGGGAACAGTGAATGAGATTATAGGAGGAAAGAGCAAGTGAGAGCGAGATGGCCATGCAGGAAGACCATGCCTGAATTGTGGATGTGATACTGTCTACACTTACACTCCCATTATTATTAAAACATCGCTGGCTCCAAGACTCCTTACCTTACCTTACCCCTGCCGTTCTCCCGCTGCCTACTTCGCTTTACCTCTGCTGCCTGTCCACCTAACTCGTGAAATGCTAAACAAGTTTTGATATTTACCTGTTTATGATTAAATTGCAGAATGATCTGCTTAGTTCTGTTCTAAATTAAGGTCTGCATTAAATGTCATAGCATTTATCTTTCATAAAACGAGACAGCAAGGACACTAATTTCCCAGGTACTCAATCACTGCCCCGTGCCACTGGAGAGCGGCCCGGGGAGGAGCGTGCCCGCCGTTCACAGCTCGCTGACAGCGCTGAGGCGGAATCGTAAAAGTCAATTAATCATTAAAAGCTGTTACCAGCCCGTATTGAACTGCTCTGGCGCAAAATGTTAATCAGCCCCACATCGATACCATAAATTCCTGCAAATTGGAGCGGTCGATAGCGCCCAGGCCCGGCGGATCGATGGGAGGGCGCGAGGCCTCTCCGCCGGGCCCCGCCAACATGGCCGCCGGGCGACCGCCACGCCTTTCCCGGCAGGCCCCGCGCCCCGCCGTTGCCATGGCTACTGCATGTCACCCCCCCCTTTCCCCGTTATCCCCCCTCTACAGCCCGGCCTGCTGGGGCCGAGGCGGGTGCCGATGCATCACTGCCTTTGATGGGTCTGTCAATAACACTTAGCAAGGGAAGGGGGGGCCCTCCCCGGTGCGTTGGGGCGATTTAATGGCTCGAGGCGCCGTGTGCCGCCGCATACGTGGCGGGGCTAAGCAGGGCCAGGGGCAGCCGCCGCCCCGGGGACGGGCTGGGGCGGCCGGCGCCGTGTCGCCATTAACCCGGGCGCTGCTGCGGGAGGAGTAACCCCGAGCTCCGCGGGTTAGGAAACTGTTCTCCGCCGAGCTGTAATACGTTACTCATGAGCGGCTGCGGAGTTGTTCATTAATTCCACACACACACCCCCCCCGCCCCAACCCCACGCCCCGGGGACGGTGTTTTCCTGCGGCCTCTGGTGCGCCGCTGCTGGGCAGCCATAAAATGGCGCCGGCGCGCCTGGAGGTGTGGGGAGAGGGGAAGGTGGCTTCTGCTTCGGCCCTTCCCTGACGCGTTTTCCCACGTAACCGTCGCTGCCCTGAGAGCGGGAGGGGTACGAGCGAGCTGCCCCCGCCAAAGAGGCGCTTTCGGCCGTCCTTTCTCAAAGCGTCCACACGCGTTTGGGTGTCGCTTGCGGCGAGGCCTCGGGTCGCCTCCTCGACGACCTCGTTCCCGGGGGCCGGGGAGCGCTTCCAGCCTTCCCACCCAGACGTGCGGGCCAGACCGGGACGAGAGGAAGAGCCTCCGGCGGAGGAGGGAGCGCAACGGGAAGGACCGCATCCCGAGTGGGAAGAAGGACTCGGGCCCCCGAGGCCGTCCCTGCAGTGCCCCTGCTGCCTTCTGCTGCTGCTTCTCCCGGGGGGGCAGAGATCCCTGCCTCCCGTCCTCGGGGCTGCCGAAGGCTCAGCTGAGCCCAATCCATTTATCTCCTGTTACTGTTATTAAATCTGACCTGCAGTGGGGGAAAAAGAGCATTTTTAGGATTGCGGGATATTAAGAAGCCTCTTTAGAGATGAAAGAAACGCTGGATACCGTTACTCCAGGGAAGGATTGTGTTCCACCAGTTTCATTGTCATTTAACGTAGAACATAAAGGTTAATGCTGAATAAAATAATACCCATGTTGATTATTTTAATAGTCTCAAAGTATAACTTTTTCCCTGGACTGCAGTTATCTAATCCATGCGCTGTACATGCACCGGCAGTATTTTGTACTTTTCCACAGCGCTGAGATGATGGTTCCATTAAGTTCAGTGCTGAGAAGCTATTGTGTATATCTCTCATACAATCGTTCCATACTCTATGGAAAATGGAAAATATATAGATCCACAGACATGCTAATTCCCAAGATTTGTACATTTTTAAAGATTAATAAAAAAGTCCATCTTATTATTATCTGAGTTATAGGAAACATCAAAATAAATTAGGAATCTTACTGCAAAGAAATCTCCTATTCAACATATTGAGACAGGATGATGTTATGAGTGTTCAGACAAAGGTAATACAGTGCCTCTATTTAATTGCCCTGACACCTTGCTCAGTTCCTCCAGCTATACTCTGAGAGCTAAAAAACCCCCTCTCATTGTTATTAATTGTATTTCTTTTTAAATGTAATGTCATATCGCTGCGGGCTGAGCTAATGAAACATACCCATATTACCAAAATAGGCATATTTCTTTTTGTACAACACATTCTATCAAAACTGTCTGCTAAAGACATTGTGTTAAAGACCTTTCATAGACCAATATAAAGAATATCTCAGCTACTCCAACATTTCTATTACATGATTATTAAAATGCCCAGGAGGACTAAACAATATAGTGTGGATCCAGTTATCATATAAGACTTTAGAAATATTGTTAATTCCTGCCACTGATTTATGTTAATACTAATGCTAGATTACATGCTATGGCTACTAAACAGCCACTGCATACCAATTCACACAAAGAGAGTCTCCCTCCTCTCTATGGGAGCTGCACTCTTCTGTTATAATGAGAATCTGAATTATTTATCTCTCTTTATCCTACAGTAGTTCACTTGACCACAATCACTCCCCCCCCCCCCCCATTTCTACTGCACATCAATGCATGTAAACATGACACAATAACAACTACTGTCTTTACCTATTTCAGCCACTTTAAATCACATGAGATCAGTCAGAGGATGGAAGCAAAAGTATTGCGCAGTGCTGAGCAGGAGAGGGGTATGAGGTTGCCTAGATGCTGAAATGACAACCCCGCCCCGAGTTTTCTTCGGTATATTTAATTACAGGTCCAGCGTAAATCACAAACTGAGCAATACAGAAGACTTCCTTGCTGATGGTTTCCGCCGACGGCAGCTTGCCTCAGGTGCCCGCTGCTTTTCGCAGCTCTAGCTGGGTGCGAACAGCTCCTCCGCAGCACGTGCGCCGACTCTGCTGCGTCTGAATGGGACTCCAGGCAAAACCAGCAGCGTGGGTAGCATCAGCTACTGGTCCGGTTTGGATGTTCATGTCCGAAAGCAGTGTTCAGTTCCATCTTCCTCCTAACCGAGAGCAGGGATGTGGCCAAAGGTCTTCTGCGTGAGAGGTGAGTACTGCGTCCACGATGTTACAGAGCAGTCTGTGGCATGTCTGTGAAAGTGTTTTTAACCTGTCTATAACATCTGTTCCGCAGTCGTTAGTGCTGGGTTTATGCATTATCTGTCAGAATGCATTTTGCCTCCTTCATACATGGCACACGTATGTTTTAGCTGAATGCCCCACGCGACATTTGTATGCCGCAGCCCTACTGCCTGCTGTCTCACTCTGCACTTTAGCTGGCCTTGGCTCATCAGGAGGGTGGGAATCCAACCCTGCTGGATCAGTCTGAGGGTCCTTCTGGGGAGGCCCTTGGGGAGGGTCGGTTCTCCTATTTTCAAAATAAAAAAGCTCACACTGTATCTAGGACACTATGTCAGCAGTAGGATACCAGTGCATCTCACTGCTGCTTCCATGCCTTTTGCAAGCAGCAGTGAAAAGTAGGATGTTCTTGGTCATGGCCCTACAAGTGTCAACGTGGCGGCATGCAGGTTCACACTGCGTACTGCGCTGTGACCGAGGCTCCAAGCAGGGTTAGAATTCGCAACTGCACGTGTTGCTTGCCGTAAGGAGTTGCAGACTGCCGTTTTACCTGGGGGCAGGACACGTACGGACCTGATCCGGGCTGCTAAGGACCCGTGATGGCAACAGAGGAGCATGCTGTAAATGAAGGGTGATCAGCTATGGAAAGAAGAAAAAAGGTAGCGTTTGTGGAAATCTGAGCCACATCCCAGCTGATGAGGAAAGTGACTATCACAATTCTCAGGAAATGCTGAGGAAGGGGTTGTAGAGGTTCTTTGGAAACTGACAACCCAAATTACATTTGCTAGGCAATTTGATGAAAAACAGAAAGACTGCTCACAAGGTGGCATGGGCCAGCTTGTGCTGTGCTGCCTGTATGTACTGGATGCACAAAGCTTGAACTCTGTCAGGGCCATTAGAAGACCTGTATCTCCATTTTCTGTATTCTTGACCCCTCAGTTTCACAGCAGTTGAAAGGCGTATTTTTGCGCTGTGCTTTTAGCTGTTGCTGTTCACTGCGCTGTTTCACTGCCATTGCTCCCAGCTAACAGGACATACCACGCCAGGTTTTTCCACAGCCCTTGCTTGTCCAAGGCTCTGCAGGTATCCCAGTTTGTCCTGTCAGCTAAACCTATCAAGGCCAACAGAACCATCATGCTATCCACTACCCGTCTTATCTTAGTGACCTTTCGCTGCCAATTTCAGCCACCATCTAGAGCACTTAAGTTTTCACCAGAAAAAACCTGTGGAGTGGAAATAGAAAGGTGGGGGTTTTTTCAATTCTAACCCCAGCCCCCATTTTTCTAAGAGCAGGATGATGGACTTTCTCTGTCAGGCCTGAGACCACATTCTGTACAATGCCAGCAAGACCAAGGGGGCGAAGTTTGGAGGAGACTGAGGTGGAGTCACACCCTGTGAAATCACATTCTTTTACCCAGCAGAGCCAAATGAGTCAAATTGTGATGGACGTTCTGCCCACGTGTTCTCTGCAGAGGCCCTGACCACAGCTGGAGATGCTGCGGTGCTGTATGCTTGTTGCTTTGAAAGTCATAAAACCTCATTGTAGGCAAGTCTTGATCCCAGTGTCTACTTGAGCTTGTCCTTGCCCTTGCTGGCTCCCCGGCACCTGCACCTGCAATGAGCAGCCAACACTACGCCATTATCCTGGAAAGGCAATGGGAGAAGAAACGCTGAAGAATGGGGCTTTGTTGTGAGAAGTGACTAGTGAAAAAAGGGAAAGGGAAAGGGAAAGGGAAAAGGAAAGGGGAAGGGAAGGGAAGGGAAGGGAAGGGAAGGGAAGGGAAGGGAAGGGAAGGGAAGGGAAGGGAAGGGAGGAATGCATTTAAAGGGATTGATTAGGCAGAATCATTTGTGACTAAGTGTGACTGTGTGGAGGTTTGAAACCACGGAGGTGGGTATATGTGTGTTATTAAAAGCCACAGTCATTGTAAGGACTTGAATCTCAACAGGGGGGACCTCAGAAGTGATGCTGACCATCTACTCTGACCACTTCTGGTCTCAAGAGGCGATCACACTGAATGGTGTGACAGTGGCCCTCTCACACCTGGCCAGCAAAACTTCTCTTTCTCTTGATCAAGGAAGCCTAGCCCTGCACTATTCAGTGATATTATTGACATGGTGCCTCAGAGGTGGACATTCTGAATTCCGGTCAGTTGTAATAATTAGTCAAGTTCAGTACAATACCCTAAAGATGGTATTTTAATTCAGGAAAACAGAAGGTCAGATTTTATGTGGTATTAATTAGTCTAACTCCAAACCCTTCAGTGTTGCTGTATTAATTTCTATTATCTGACATACTGGTTTTGGTTACACTGGTTACCATGGCAAACCATTTTCCTTTAGAGGAGTAGAAGTCTAAAGACAGACTTTAACCTTCATTATGGCAGTCTAAACCTAGAGTAATTCTACTGCGTTTGAAGGAGTTACACCAGACTTACAGTGTAAGAAATGAGGTCAGAATCAAGTCATAAAGCAAGATGCCATTTAGCATCTATCAGAGTTGATGAGGGCTTACCTTGTAATATTTAAAAGCACTGGTATTTTAGTCAGATAGGGAAATGCACTCTCAGAGTTCAATTTAACAAAGTCTAATTTCAAAAACTGAAGCCCAGTTCTCCTAATCTGAGTGACTTTAGACACATATGGGAATATCAAAACATGATTGCCCTGAAACTCAATCTTCTTCTTTTTAATTAAAGAAAGAATCCTATCTTAGTCACCTGAGAATCTGAAAGATACTCTAAGTATTTGACACTCAGAAGAACTTTTAAGAGATAAATTACGAGGACAAGAGACAAAAGCTACCATCGATAGTAAAAGCAAATTTAAAATAAAACTAAAGATGCTCTAGTAATTCTGAAAAAAAGACCTAACCAATCCTGCTCTGCAAATCCTTCCTTCAAGCCAAAAATAAACCCATTGCAGGAATCAAGTTATAAGAAGTTGTGGCTAGATCTTCAACTGATGTAAATCAGCAAAGCTCCACTGATTTCAGTGGAGCTCTACTAAGACAGGTTAGATGAGAATCTGACCCTCAATTGCTTGCTAATTTTTTTCCCCAATCAACAAACAAAATACCATTTTTAAGTTAACATAGTATCATAGAATGGTTTGGGTTGGAAGGGACCTTTAAAGCTCATCTAGTCCAACCCCTGCAATGAGCAGGGACATCTTCAACT
>JAVJGG010000058.1:5042026-5120462 GCA_035590195.1 Aviceda cuculoides | reverse complement strand
CCCCCCCCCCCCCCCCCCCCCCCCCCCCCCCCCCCCAAAAGAGTAGAGCCCCCAACTGAAATATGAAGCACCCTTTTGGTCACCTATGTTTGCAAATACGCTACCTTGCATTACTCTGATTTCTCTACTTGTTCTGTATGTACAATTATTGTTACTGCTGCATTTTAGCCAAAGTACAAATCTGAAAAAATAGCAAATATTAATAAACAACTGTTTAATCTTTTACAGACATACCTTTTCATGCAATAACAATTAAGAACTTTCTTGTGGTCTGGAATGATATGATCTCTACTCCATTGCAACACCAGTTGACAAGACTAAGTTCATCACCACCTGGTGGCTAGACTTAGTCTTAATCACGGAGAGCGGTCTTTGTTTTAGTACCTCCTCGTTAGATAGGAACGAAGAGCACGCTGAGGATGCTTGCAGCAAAAGAAAGCATTTCTTATGAATCGCATGCTACTGTACACAAAAGGCTTATCAGATCTTTGTAAAATCACTCTGTCTCTATCAACAAGTATTTTGAGGACAGGGGACCACAAATTTGTCTATGTCATCATTGCCGGTTGTATACATAATGTTTGAAAACCATGAATACAAGATACAAAAGAATCTACTCATACCAGTGCCACAGGAGAATCACTCATGCCAGAATTAAGTCAGAAATGCCCACACTTGTCTTTTTTGAAGGTGCCTTTCACTAAACATAGCTTACATGTCTCAGTAGAAAGTACTACAAAATTCCTTACCTGGATTTTATTTATCTTCTAAAATGCAACACAACAGCTACACTTTTCCAATTTCTATCTCAAGGCAGAGAAAGATCCAAAGGCCTTTTTCTTCGAAGACAAAGAAATGGGTATTTTTTTTCCCCTGGATGTAGTCTGGTTGACCTTTCCTGGAAGCAGCACAAGGCTGTTTCATAAGCCAACCTTTCCATGCCTGGAGACCTCTGCTGAGACTGATACCATGCGGACTCCTCATTTTGCTGGAAGTCTCCCCTCTGATTTGGAATGCTGAAACAGTGCAGCCATACTAACTCAGCTGCGTGCTGGCCAGTAAGCTTGGCATTTATTAGAGCTTTACAGAATTAAAAGAAATCCTCTGACTTTGAAATACTTGATTTTTATTTAAAGTCATCATTTTTGAACTCTTGTGGGAAGCTGCTTCTTTTAAACTGATTACTTTAAAATGGTTAAATAGCAATGTGAATACTTATCAGGGCAGTTAAGTAAAGGGTTTTTGTTGTTATTTGAAAAACCTTAGTTTACAGAATGCTTTGTAGAATGTCACAATCCAGTACCCCCCGTAGTGCACCTTTGTAGATTTCCTCCCAATTATACCTTCTTTCCATGATTTTGATTGCACAAAGTTATCCACAAGTACTAAAATCTATTCTTGTGGAGTTCCAATCTGCCTAAGGTATGTTACAGCAAACATTTAGCACATAACCTGTACACTTATGTATCAGCTACATCTTTATCCTCCAAAGAAAGTCTAGAATGATATAAGATCAATTTATTCAACTGTATGTACAGTATATTTGCATATTAATAAATAAATCAATATTAAAGTTAAGGTCTCTTCCCCCATAGAAAAGTGACTACAGTCTGACCAGACAATCTGACTTCAATTTTTTGTCTTCCAAGTACAGCTGTGTGACTGAGGCTATCAGTTTCCACTCAGTTTATTACAGTAACTGTAGGAGTAGAAACCTAAGGGACCAGTGCTTATATTTAAATTCTATATAGTGGCGGGGGGGGGGAGGGGGTCGGGGGGGCAAAAGTACTAAAAAGTGCATCAAAAGCCAACAATTTGTAGAGCAAAATCAAGTTCATAATGTGATCCTGGGGAAGAGAATCCAGCCCAAAAAGAGGACATGCTGCAGCAAACATTATAACCACCACACATTTTTGTCTTGATAGTAAGCTGCGTGATGCCAGTCTTGTCACATAACGTTCCAAGAATTCCAACTGCAATAGATGCCATCTCCACCTCTACAAATTTATCAACACCACATTCAGTGCAAAGCGACATTTCTTAAAATAACTGTTTGCCTTGTCTCCATAACATTCATCCTTACTGTGAAGAAAAGGCTCATTTTCTTTAACCGTTTATTACTATATACAGAAGAGCCTATATTTGCACCTCTCCATTTCTGGTAGTGAATTTTCTTTTCTATCTACATTCATTAGAAATCAAAAAGATAAGTGGCAATATTTCATATTTACTGGAAGTCTTCCCATTAACCCAAAGACTAGCTGTTCATCTTGATTTATACCTAAAGTAGCTGCACTTTGTTCTTTTTTCCAGCCCACTTTCAATGGGGTATAAGTCACGGGAACCTGTGGGACCGGAACATATTTCAAGTCTGATTGCTGGAGCTGGAAGAGTGATGAGTCACGTTTGAATTCAGATGTTTCTTTGCAGCACAGTGTGTGTGGACCATACCCCCATTTGGGTATCTTACAAATACAGGCTCGCAGAAAGGATTTTGGCACACCTGACAGACCTTTTTGTCCGAAAGAAGAATTGGGGTTCCTTTTTGTTTAACCTAAAGAGAGGGAAAAAAATCCAAACATGAACCTAGCAAGAAAGGCAGGGAAACTGAGGCAAGTAATTTCAACTGTACCAAATGGACAAACCTGGCCAATGAGAGGTAGTAGGAAAAGACAGCCTGAACTACTGAACTTGAATTCAATTTCCACATTCATACTCATTCATTTTCATGCCTCCTCTTATGTACTGCCTTTTTTTCTTCTTCTTTTTTTTTTTTTCTTCTTTGTTTGTTTAATAAAGGAAAGCAGTCATACATTTAATGTAACAGAAAACCTGATGCAGTTTCCTAAACAAGGTCACAGGACAACTCCACAGCAAACTGAGCACTGATCCATTTTTATTCCAGACAGATTCTGCTGGATATACCATTGTAACAGATTTAAGAATCTGCTGGGAGCTTTAAGCAACACAGCTCTAGCTAGGAATAGAAGAAAGCTTCACAGATGAATTTACCACTAACGAGCTTCAATTAATACTAAGTGCCAATACTAAACTTTTTTGCAAATTCTGACAGGTCTTGATCCTAGTGAAAAAATGCTAACTCACATTTGTTAAGTTTCTGCAATAACTTCGTTAATCTGTAAATCCCAGATTCACTTTCCTTCAGCCCAGAAGTTCAAAGTTGTTCCTATATCAAGGCCCCCACCTTCCCTTTTGTTTTACGAAGAAAGCGTAAAATTAAGTTTGAATCTAGTAGTCATGGCAAAAAACTCATAAATGCAGCAAGTAAAATTGCCGAGGACATGAAGACAACTTTGTCCTAATTCTTCAAACTTCTTCTGATTATTATCTATCAAAGGACTTAACTGTAAAGCTTCAAAGTGCCTCTAAAAAACCCAGCAACCTACCTTCTCATGTTTGTAGATGAAGTTTTCAGCTTGTGCTAACCCAAGCGCAGTCTGAGTCATTCTTTTCGTATGAATGCTTTGCCTCACTGCTCCAGCCAGGAACGGGGAGAGGAGCTGCACTGACCAGCTCTCAGGCACCACCTGCAGAACTAGAGCCGCGTCAAATTCGGCAGCGTGGTTATTCAAGAGATCCACGGCAGCCATGACTAGCGCACAGTCCGAAGTGCCTGGATTTAGGTACACTGACAGCAGCATATGGAAAAGCCTCCGTCTGTACTGCACGTCTCTGTTCTCAGAGTTCCATATACAGTATTCTTCAGCGGCATGGAAGTCCTTTAACTCGTGGACAAGGATACGCAAAGCCTTCTCGTGTTCTTCTAGTTTTCCATATAAAATTGCACTTTCCAT
Organism: Aviceda cuculoides; assembly: GCA_035590195.1. Lineage (NCBI taxonomy): Eukaryota > Metazoa > Chordata > Aves > Accipitriformes > Accipitridae > Aviceda > Aviceda cuculoides. The sequence continues at coordinate 5,116,647 of JAVJGG010000058.1, read as the reverse complement.
ATGGAGGTCTGTGCCCTGGATTTTGTCTGTTAAACGAGAAACAAGGCAATATTTGCTCAGTGGTGAAGATGACTACTCCCTCTCCTAGAGTCAGTGCAAACAAGGCCACAAAACTCAACTCCTGCTATTTTTGCAGGGGTGCTGGCAGCTGTACAGACGACAGATGTTAGAGATATGTTTCTAGGCACTCTTGTACATACAAAAGAGCACCACAAAATACAGGAAAAAGAAGTGACCAAAATACAGGTGATAAAACCAGGGTCACTGACATCTTTTAAATTCTAGCACATCAGTCTTGCACGTTTCTGGGCACACTGCTACCATGTATGACAAACTGTAAGATGAAGCCGCAATATTTTTAACCTCTGCTTCTCCCAATATTATAGAAAATTACAGAATAGTTTAAAGTCAATAAAAGACAATAAAGATTACATAGTACTTCCCTTTAAGAAAAGGACACTACAAACCCTTAATCCAGTCTGACAGTTTAAAGTTAGAATGTCAGCGACAGGCGGGGGAATGGCAAGTTCATCTGGCATTTCAAGATAAAGTAGAAAACCCTGTATTTATTGTAAAGGTGATAAAGATTTGGCATAGGACTCTGTATAAGGTATGGAAATACAAGGTTTTTCCTCCCCAAAATATTTTGGTCATCGAGGAGGAACACACTAGCATGCATTGATCTCACCTTCATGTAAGATAAGAATTGTCATGTAAGAAATCCTGTGGTTTGGAGTACATGGATTTCAAGAAAATAATCCATCTTTAACTCTTGCCCTTAAAAATTTGGTTAAAAATTAAAGGATGAAAAAGAGCAAGAGTTTCAATGACTGTGTTGTACTTTATCTGTCATGCAACACTTTGCTGACTGGAAAGGCAAGGAGACATTAAACATTGGTAAATTATTTTAGTTGCTACTCCGCTATTTTTATTTCCACTTCCACTGAATTTTTCCACTGAATTTCAGAAAAACATTTCACATCTTTCAGTACAATAACAAGTCACCCCACTGTTCCGGTGGATGAAACATTAAAAATTAGCCACTATAAGCATTGGCCAAGGAAAACATTTTGCTCAACTGTTGCTTGCCTTATACCAACACTAAGAGGTATGTTGCATTCCACTCAAAATGCTGCTCATTTTTTTGTTTAGCATGAACCCCAGCTTTCAGGGTGAGAGTGGGTTATGGACAACAAATAAGTCCTTGGTAATCAGATTCCTCAAAGCTTCACTGCAGTTCACCGAGAAACAGACTGCTTCACAAATAAACCTGTAAGTCTTCCATTTGCAAAAGATTGTCACAAGTTACATGCTCATCATTAAATAGAAACTGACTATAAATTAAGAAGATAAATGTATGAAGATATTTTTTCTAGCTAGTTATGGTATTCTGCCTTTGGAGCACGGCAAACATACCATTGTACCTCACGAGCTATGGGAGGTCAAAGACAACACTAACGGATACGCTTTCTAAATTAACTTGTGTCTGTCAAACACAGATGGTAAGCCCATCAACCAAATACACTTAGAAACCTCAGATCTTTTAGTTTTCTATCCTTATGAGGACTTTATTTTGTTTCCTGCTGGAACTAACATATAGCATTTTGTCGTGGTTTAACCCTACCCAGCAACTAAGGACCACGCAGCCGCTCACTCACTCTTCCCCCCTCCAGTGGGATGGGGAGGCGAATTGGGGAAAAAAAGTAAAACTCATGGGCTGAGATAAGAACAGTTTAATAACTAAAATAAAATAATTAATAATAACAATAATAATAATTGGAATGAAAAGGAACATCACAAAGAGAGAGGAATTGGACCCAAGAAAAGACAAGTGACGCACAACGCAGTTGCTCACCACCCACCGACGGAGGCCCGAGCAGCAATCCACCCCCCCGGCCAGCTCCCCCCAGTTTATATACTGAGCATGACGTGCTATCGTATGGAATATCCCTTTAGCTAGTTCGGGTCAGCTGTCCTGGCCATGCTCCCTCCCAGCTTCTTGTACACCTGCTTGCTTGCAGAGCACGGAAAACTGAAAAATCCTTAATTTAGGATAAGCGCTACTTAGCAACAACTAAAACATCAGCGTGTTATCAACATTATTCTCACAGTAAATCCAAAATACCAGTTACTAGGAAGAAAATTAACTCTACCCCAGCCAAAACCAGGACACATTTATAATAGACAACATGCAACTTACCCAAAATAAAGTGAATTCTATACAGATCAGATTTCTGAAGAAGACTACGTAGTTTAAACAGCAGTTCAGTTGTTTCTGTACAATTATCTGTGGTCACAGATTTTAGCTGAAGTATTGCCTCCAAGTACAAGACAGCTAGATGAGTATGGTACTTTTCTTTCTACAGATAAAAAGAGCAATGTTAGCTCAGTTTACACAGACAACCCCTTCTCCCCACCAATAACAGTGATGAATATTTACATAATTACATAGAACTGCCTTTTAATTCATTTATTTAATTCGAATTAACCAGAAAATCTTTCGTTCATGCAGATAGACATATTCAGAGCAGTTTCACAAAATACATCATACCTATAGCATGGGATTCTCTATTTCATTAATACAGATATTTCTAAAATGTAGATACAAAGCATCTTATTCCTAACCCCCTCTTCACCTTAAATAAACAAGCTCTATAAATAGCTTTTCTTGTGCAAAAACGATTTCTCTTCAAAAGTTCACCTAATGAAAGCCAATGCTGTAAAGCAGATCTCTCTCCTTTGAGTACAAGTATGATCTCCACTGTGTCTTCTCCTTTTGTTTCCCTTGTAAAATGAGTAATTTTGATCTAATTCATTCTTCCTCATATTCAGGTACATCCTTTGAACTTTTCTATTTCTGCAATAAAATTTGAGAAAGCCACCAGAGGTAGACAAGCACTCTGAAGGCACAGTGCTTTTTGTGTTACCCACTAACCAATATTCACCAAAACAAGCTGATGATTTGAATGTTCGAAACATTCTCACTAAAGCATTCACAATAATCTAGTACCTTCTAAAGACCAAATCAATTTACAACCCAGCCTTTACTAGCAGTTACAGTAGATTTAATTCTAAATTATTTTTGTTACAAATATTCTACAAGGCACTATGTTTAACTCAAGACGTTTGTTTGAAAACATTCATGACATCAGAAACCAGTACATTCATCCATCACGGTGTCAAACACCTTAACGTATCTGCAATAATGACGGAGGGAAACCATTGATCTAGCATGTGTATTTGAAGAATGTAAATTAATGAAATGATCATCAGTTCTGCTGAGTTGTTTCAACATTAATTGTCTCATATCATAACACTAAAATGTCTCATATCCAAGTACCATAACATTTGGTTGCGTCTGTATTGTGCTTAAAAACCCAAAGGTAGAATACACTGTCACTCAGACTTTGAACACATCTTTCAGACATTCAACATATAGAGCGGTTTGGAATTCTACAGCGAGAGATGCATGGTTTAATTCTATCATTAATTGCTCAATCTCTCCAGAAGGACAGAATAAAACATACCTACTTGTAAAACACCGAATTAGGAATTTTAATATATTGCTGAAACAGTGCAATAGGATAAGCAGTTGCTCACCATTTTTCTATGATCTTATGAGACAGAGGTTTGAGCCTCAACTATGAAACAGAAAAGTAAGCAGTAGTCAGATATAAAAACCCCCAAATCTCTGCAGGGTGGTAAGCAACTGTCTTGCCATCATATGAAATGAAAAGTTAAAAATAATGCAGATATCTGCTCCTCATCTTCTACTTTAATCTTAAAACCACTCCTTCCCTACTCTGAGTACATCTGAAAGCCTTCAAATTATGCTTATTTCTTCTGGACTTTGGCTTTTTTCAGAGCTGTTCATCATAGTCTGCATTCTGAATCCTATGCCTATTTTTAGTATTCTTGTAGGACTCACCTCTATTTTTCTTTCCAATACTACATGTTCTAGATATTTAACACGTGCTTTAGGATATTTGTTAAGGCAACTGATGATATCATCTGGATTAATGTTGTTTTTCTCCTGTTCTTCCAAAGACCTTTTAGTGAAAATCTGTACGCCAACCTAGAGAGAGTTAATTGCATTTAGGAACTCAGTGGCAACGATGTCATTACCTTTTTATTTTAAATACTTAATTAATAGCACTATCAGATTAGTTAGTACATTATTCAGGAAGATAAACAACACAAAACCCTGCTTGACACCACCACCATTACACTACTTGGTGCTCACTGTGATCTCACTCACTCCTATCTCCATTACCTCAATTTGGAGCCTATACATTGCCCAGCCTCTAAACCTCGTGTTGGGCACAACCTCCACCAGCCACAAAAAGTATTGAGCAGATCGGCATAACAGCGGAACAAGAGACTTCAGGCTTTGCAGCAAGAAAGTGTAAGTTAGAGACCAGAACGTTTACAGCCTTATCAAATGTGATGATATACACAGAGTAAGAGACTTGGGTAATGACCAAAATGAAAGTTTAGAAATCTGTCATTGCACGTAATAACTGAGCCATAAATTAATACAAATTAGGCACTGACAAGTTCCAACAGCACAGACTGTGTGATACAGCATCAAGTATCTGTTACAAAATTATTTTTTTAATTTTGGTGGATTAAGTCAATTCTTGTAGCAATGAGGTTTTGTCTTGAATGGAGGCTATTTCTTCCACATCCTAGTGTACACAGTTATCACCTCTCCATGGAATCCTTTTAAAAAAGAAACAGCAGCAACAGTTAACCTGTTAGGTGATTTTTTTTTTTTTTTTTTTAAGATCCGAAAATTATCTTGCTTAATATGAAGAAAAACAGAAGACGTGCTGTATCTTTCATTGTACAGAAAGACCTAAACCTTGTTTTCAGAAGAAAAAGAGGCAATTATCACTAGCACTTGTTAACAGAAGGACTTAGAAGAATTGAGAAACCTGGAAGTTTTCTTCTGTTGATCACTATTTAATTGGCATTAAAGATTCTGCAAAAATGGTCCAATTAGCTTATCAAGATGGAACAATGTTAATGAACACTCAAACACCACTGCAGGGAAATACTGATGTTCTGTGAAAAGTACACTAATCACAAACCTCTTCACTTTTTTGTAAAACCCATTCAGAGTATTTCCACACTAGATCTTGGTCTGAGCAGAATGTAAGGAAGTCTACTATATATTCATAGAGATCTGAACGTGTAGAATCTTGAATGTCTCCATCAACTATTTTCACCCATAACTGCAACAAAAACACACACAGATTGAAGTGCTTAAAACATGTACTAGTTCTTCCAACTCAGAATTTATGTGAGCTACTACAACACTTAGTATTAGCTGTTGGTACTTGTGGAGTCAGAAAGAGCTCCTAGGAACACCCAACTGCAAGGGACCTCACTGGTCACTAAATTTATGCCTCCTTTCCATCACAGGCTTTTCTTGTACCTGCCATATTTAACTAATTCAGATGCCGTATCAAGTGGATTCTCATTCTGAGAGTGGTTGGCCAAATAATTCAAGAGGAGGTACACTAATCACAAAGAAAGCTTTTGATAAAGTCTTTCTCTCCAATTGATGGTATACTTTTCATGTGTTCTATGTAAGCAAGCTTAAAAGCAAATGATACAAACAATTTAGAAGAAAACAGATTTTTTTTTCCTCTTCTTTCATTTTGACTGAAGAACTTTAAGTACCATGTGATATCATTTTTATATATGTTATAATTGGAATTAAAAGATGCCACATCTAGCAGACCAGTTTAGCAATAAGCCTTGTTCCTGGAAACAAAGAAAAATATCTTGCGCGTGACAAAAGTACATACTGGTTTTGTAGTCCTTACTGGTTTTCTGCTCAGGAAATTACTATTTACGTAACTGACTTGAACGCATTTGACAGCGTTACTGTGATTAATGTACTTAAAAAGCCACACAGTAAGGCAAACTACTTAAGGTATTGGATATAGTCCGAGACATACATGCTATTTATTGATCAAGAACATATAATTTTTCTAGATGAAGTTTTGCAGACAGGAATAACAAAATTATTTAGTCTGCAGTCTACAGACCACTGATAGTCTTAGTGACATCAGAAGGGCGAGGGTCCCCAAAGGGATTACTAACCCAGCTGAAACCCACAGATCTTGCAGAACGTGTTCACTGTTTGTCATCAGAAAAGGAAATAAACTCTCAGTTGCTGTCAGCGTCTGCCATGAGATTACAATATTGCTTTGCTGTGTATGCAGACTAATCAGTACAGGATATGTCCCTGAAGTCCCTCAAACACCTTTTTAAGTGATCTCTTGATTATTTTAGTGCTTCTGTCCATTTTTTAAGAGTACAAACATATGTTCTGCTATGCACAGTTTTCCTTAAAAAAACAGCATACAAGCATCTACATAGCTGTCATCTTCAGTAAGCTCTTCAGGTTTTTCACATCTAGCACATTAATTTATTCAAGGAAATTTTAGCATAAGTTTCTCATATATACACAGTATTACTTTTCAAACAGATAAATTAGCACCTCAGATTTTTATCTCAGAGGTAAACTGGTAATTGGAATGGTTTACAGATAACACTAAAAGCTTTATTCTAACCTGAAGTGCTGCAGCATCCTGACCATTGTAGTGATACAGGAGACCAAGGGCAAAATACCTGTATAGAAAGAGAAAATAATATTAAAATCGCTAGATCTTTCCTACCAGTTTCATTATGGTTTGATTAGCACAGAATCTAACAAATAATTTCTTACAATGACATGTACATAGCCATGTCTACACTTGAACAACTGTCTGTAGGCTCTTTTTAGAACCAAAGAAGAGAAGTTCTGTCCTAGAAATATGCCTGTGTCTCTCCTGTCTGAGGCAATTTCTAGTAACTAGCTCCAACTTAAAGTACGTGTCAAATTAGAGATGATTCCAATGCCGCTCTTTGAATTTTATATACAGACTTAACACCCAAATAATAAAGATTCCTCCAATAGTTAATCAGGTGTCATTAAATCAAATTTTTATGATGGCTTTACTTAAAACTATTTTACTATCAGAACCATTTTTTTCTTTACTGCAACAGGAAATCAAGTCATGGATTCAAGGAAAGATGTTTGTACAGTGCTATTACAGAGGTTTTTCTGTGTACTGTAATAAAAATACACCTAAAGTTCTGTACTGGCTGTTCATGGAACAACGTTCTACCATTCACGTTTGCCATGCAAACTATACTTACCAAGAGGAAATAAATGAAACTACCTTAATTCTAACCACAATTAAAGACGAGTCCTCACCACTGTAGTTGCTACTACTGCACCACAGGGTTTGAAGATTAAAGAAACGAAATCCAAGACAGAGACACTACCTACAACTGGAGATTGTATTTTACACATTTACTATCTAGTGTTTCCTGCTTAATGACAGTCAATTCTCCACCTGCTGGCATTTCCGATTTGAAGTCATCTGCAGTCATCTTAAGTAACCTTCTTTTGGTGAATCAGTGGGAGCACAGAAAGTATGCAAATTCAAAAGCAAGATCTCTTCCCCTGAATAAGCAACTAAAATTTTAAAGCCACTGGCTACTTAATAGCTTCTGCCTAAGGTAGTGCATGCTTTAAGGCATATTTTCATTCTGTCCAAGCACCACTACTGCGTCCATTCAATTCTCACGTTGTCACAAGGGTAAACAAATCACTTCTCCCACCCCATTTGTACCAATCCTTAATTTTTGTGTTGGACACCGAAACTTTCGGGGAGAACTCAGTATTTACCAGCACAAGACAGAACACATTCCCTTTACCTCAGAGTCTCAACTAACACTTTTTCACCAACATTTTTAAATGCTGACAAGTCAGGCCAAGTTGTCTTGGCAAAGCACAGAAACTACAGGGATTTGAAGACGTTGCTCTAGATGCCACTAGCATTTAAGACAATTTTCGCTCTGGTCTCAAAGGTGCAATACTCAAAAAACCCACTCACTTTTTGTGTTTTTCCAGCCAGGCAGCACTATCTGTTAAAAGACAAAAGTTCTCCGAAACTAGCAGATCCAGCAGGCTTTCATGATTGGCCTCTGCATATAGCTTGAGTAAAGCTGTGTCAATATCTTCCTTGTAGCCATTTGCAACCTCAGTGCTGCGGACTTCATTCAGGTAACTCATGAGGAACCGTTTGCATTTTGTCATCTTCTCCTGGTCACCCTGGGTCAGCTGATTTAGGTCCGCGTACTCATGCAGAGGGGGATGAGACCGTATAAATGAAGAGGAAGTAGGCAACAGGAAGGGGTAGAGAGAGATCAGCTCCCGGACATCAAGCTGGCCGCTTCTGCAATTACAGTGTCAAACTAGATGAAGCAAAAAGAAAGAAAAAGTATACATAGGCACAAAAAAATAACACACTGGCAATGTGTGCTCGCATATGCTTAGAGTCAGGACACTAACGGGTTGTCAGTTTCTGAAAGCTACTGCCTTCTATGCTGGAGAAAATATATTCAGAACAAATCTGGAATTTTTTTTGCTCTTTCTTTCCAAACTTGTTTATCATTCTTTTCCCTCCTCTAGATATTGAAAGCTCTGAGAATTCAGAGACTGGCCAGCCTTTTGCTTTTGACATCCCACAGCTGCTCTGTGGCATATACAAAAACCAGCTGAATAGCCTTAATGCCATCCCTAGGACTGTCCTAGACTTCATCCACACATTATGGGAACTAGTCTTCTGATGGAGGCAAGAAAAATGGAGAGAGAGAACCCTTTCAGGCAAGCCACAAAGACTGTTCAATTGTAATTCCGTAGAAAACAGCAACTTCCTGTAGAAAACTAAAGCTTTCAGAACATGTGTTTGGATGATGAAAATGTTTTCCCCAACCCTGAAATGCACCAGATTCCTCCTTCAGCTCACTTCTTCAGGAGGTTCTGAAAACGAACCATGGATACCGACTACGCACCCATCTAACCAGTAAGTAGTAGCCTTTTGTACAGGCATAGGTCCTGGGTGTACATCTATGTCGGATACTACGCAGTGGCTTTTCCACTTGGCACATGAAGGGCATCTATATTTTATCCAGGAGCAAGTTGTGACACAGATATGCTACACAAAACATTTTTCTTCCAGCTTAGATTGAAGAAATTCCTCAAGCGTCTGAAGAATGCCCATTGTGACAGAAGAATAAAACAAGAAGTTTTTTCATATGAAAAAACAACTGGCAAACAACTCCCCAATTTTCACAGCTAGAATGACTCCTCCTCCCAGGCCTTGCTTTAGAAGAACAGCAAGAAATCAGAATTTATATTTTATTTCACTGTCAAAGTCATTATTCAGAATTCATCTTTAAAGATGAGCATTCCTGAAATGCAGGAGATACTATTGCTAAAAAAAAAAAAACAAAAAACCAAAAACTGACAGGTCTCTAAAAGAAACCCTGGTTAGTTACTATTTTGTTGCAAATAAAACTTTTAAAAAATAGTTCTTATCTATCCGGTGACCAGCAACCTCAAAAAGCCTTTCCCTTCACAACCTTGATTGAAAAGAATTCCAAAAAGAAACAAGTTATAACCATGGAAGTAGATGACGCAGCAGATTTCTGCAGGCAATAAAGTGAGAAAGAGCCTCACAAGCAGACTCATCCCTTCCCTACTGTTGTGAAATAACTAAAGCAGTGGGACATGCCCTGAGCTGTTCACTTCTTGCCACAGACAGTTCCAAAACCATCCAGGAAATATGAACTAGTAGGAAGCATCGCAATGGCAACACCTATTTAGAACTTTTTAAAAAAGTAAATACTGCCCTTTGGCTACAAAAATCTATACAAGAAGAATTAAATTCTGGGATAGAGCAGCAACAGCAAATTTAAAAGCAGCAAGTATCCTGTTCCAGAACCTAGTGACTGCAAAGCATGGGAACAGCCAACACGAACAATAGAGGACCACAACGGAGAAAAATCTGAAGCTTTCCTGTGAGAAGAGGTTTGAATAGCAAGTTTTTCTGATTTATACACAGAGCTCCTGCTGCCTCTACACTAGAAAGGCCAGCCTCTAACCAAGAGTAAAGTTAAAGTGCTCATGTCTACTTTGCAGATTTCTGCAGTTGAAATTGCCTTTTAATCCCTCTCTTCAGACTTGATATTTGGTTTTGAAATTCCGAGATCTACATTATGATGGAACTCACAAGTAGATGAGGACTTTTTTTTTTTTTTTAAAGATGCAGAATAACCAAGTAGCAAGTTCTGTCAGTAGCATGACCTGATGGTTCAAATCACAACACAGGCTCAATAATAAAGCCTTGACCTTCATGGGCATAAAGTAAAAAAATCTCCACATGTACAACACTCAGATTACAGGATTACAGCCTTAATGCTACTGTATGTTAGCATGCCAAAAAATCACTTGCATTAACTCTTCAGTTATAAAGTTGTTTCAATGTTACTCTGGTTTTATGCCCAACAAAACCATTTTATCACAGTGAACTCACATCTGCATCAAAACACATTCAAGCGACTAAGTTTTTAAAACCAAGAACACTAACTCCTTATTTAAAGAAGATAAATTAATAAAGTTCTTGTCACACAATTACCTGAAGAGTTCTTTTGCTTCAAAGAACTGAAGCTGTGCAAACTGTATAAAACCTGCTTGCTGCAGGATTCGTTTGTACATTACCTATGAAAGAGAAGGGGGGAAAAAAGGTTTATTATATTCGTAAGGAGTTATTTATGTAGTGGCAGTCACTACTGCAGTAACTACCTGCCAAAACCACTGAACACATGATCTTCAACCAGACCTGTTAACTTACATGCAAAATAAAGCCTTGATCCTCTACATTTTATGTACCTGAATATACTGAATCTGCTACCCAGACTCAGCTTCTTACACAAAAGTGTGTGAACACAACGCTGTTCACGAATACTTACTAAAAGCAAAGTCAACAAATAGCAAGTTTTCTTATTCAAATAATGACTTATCTGACATCAGTCTGACTTGCCTCAAGTGTTTGCTCGTGGTATTTGCAAACGTAGAAGCCAATGGTCATCTTTGAAGTTCCCCATGATTCAGCAGGCACAAAAAAAGATTGAAACTCAAGAGTGGTCCCACTTGACCACACACAGCCAATGTTCTCCCCGCCTCATCTCACTTCTGCAGGAACCTTGCTGGTGATTCTCAATCTCATCCCCAGCTGATGACCAGATTTCTGACTTTCTGCCAGTTTGGGTGGTTTTGGTTGGTTTGGTTTTTTTTGTTTGTTTAGGGTTTGTTTGCCTTTTTTCTATTAAATAAAAATAATTCCAAAGCAGTTCAACTTATCCAATATGCAGTACATTATGCAATGTACATAAAAATATGGTTAAAAAGAGAAGCACAAGTAAACCATTCGAAAAGCTATGTGTTATGAAGTTTTACTGTTAAGGTCATGCCTAGACAGAAAAAAGTTTACAAGTTCACTAGAAAAAGAACACAAAACTTCTTTAAATGCTAGGTATTTAATCTGAATGGTCAGTTAGTTACCACAAGATTAAATGAAACCCTTGTGCCCAGTATATTTCCAACGGCAAAAGAGAATTACTAAAAGCAAGGAACCTAAACTATGCTCTGCAAAGCATCCACCGTTTCTGACAACACTGGTATTTTACAAATACACCTAGCTACATCCACATGCCCTCAGTTTTTCCCTTCAACTTTCTCATGAATATACAGTTTTCTAACGTTTAACAGTGTACATGAATGCTGTTATTAATAACAGACTCCCCATTTTCAATGAAAATATCCAGAGAAATTGCAATACATTAGCACTGTATTCCAGGCAGGAATTGCTGAAGAGTGTCAGGCCTCCAGTCAGGTACACTGATATTCTAATTGGTGATTTTTTGCCTTGATTAAAGATTGTGGATTTACCAAGAGAAAAGCTTGGCTTAAATCCATTTAGCCTGTGTGTGCTTTACTAATGGATTATCTTAAGGAAATCCTTAATCTTGATCATTAACAAGCCATTAAAACCTATTGATCTGTAAGGTTGTGGGACTTTTCTTGCCTCCCCAGTGTGAGGGAGAGAAGGGGAAACAGAGGAGAATGCTATCTGGCATACCTTTTTGGACAAACATAACAATATAAAAATAAACAATACTTCATGACATTTTTATATTAATTCATGTTACTATGCTTTACATCCAAGTGTACTAATTCAAAATACAGTTAACTAAAGCTAAAAGGGCATTTAATTACAGTAATAAAGTAAAACTACATGAGATGATTAAGTCACAAAATATCCAAAATATTTTGGAATTATGACTGTGTTATTACATCACTAAATGGTAATCTGTGAACTGATGAATACCCATCTGGTCACATTCTTAAGGATACTGGTAAAAGATTTCAATCTGCAACTATCTGCATCCTACAGCACCAGAAAAACTGCAAAATCTGGCCTCAGACTTTCCAGGCAAGGTTGAAGTACAAACATTTCTCACTCTGCTAACTAGTATAAAAAGTAGGTTGGTTTGGGTTTGGTTTTTTTTTTAAGTCTGTTTTCAATCTTTGCAATGGAGTGACCACTAATATTTACATATTCAGTGAATTAGGATATTGGAATTGAGTTTGAATTGATCTAAGACACTGAAAATAATGCTTTAATTGTAGACCTTACTCTGTACAGCAATCTTTTCACCTAGAAGTTGATAAGAGCTTGTTGACAGTGTAAGTATAGGCCCAAGAAATCAGTTTTGAATTTGAACTGATTAAGAGGCATTCATGTTCATTTAAATGTTGACATTATCTTCACTTGTTCCTTAAAGCCATGCAACAGAAAAAAGCTGTAGAATGTCTACAGATAGATGCTTTCCCAACTTTTTAAAGATGCAGTGATGGGATAGGGAGTATCCAGGTTGATTTTTAGCCAACAAGATAAACACTAGACATTAAGATGTCCTGTGGTAAAGATGAGGGAAGCAACAGACCAGACTGTGGCAGCAAGAACATTTTCTCCTTCTCACAGGTTTTTAAAAACAGGCTAGACCTATGTGCCAACCACATACGGTTAACTTTGTTTATGATAGAAAAAAACATTTTGAGTTCTTCCAGACCCATCTGCCAGATACTGCAATAGGCTTCTTTTAAAAAGGTACTAAGTTCCACCCAGTCAAAATTCAACACACTGTTTATTCCCCTATCATTTTTGAAGAACCACTACAGGACTTGAAGTGCTTTAGGCAAATTCTATAGTTGACTGAATTCACATTAGAAAACTAGCTACAAAACCATGAAAGAAGATTTGTATTAATTAGTATCTGAAAAAGCGCTAGAAAACAGAAAGATGACTGCTGAAGCTGCGATAGCTACAGTGAAGTCTTAATTCTCCCAATTGCCAGAAAAATCCTTTCTAAAAAGGTCAGAATTGCCAACTAGATTGCCAAAAATATTTTTTCTAGAAAGTCACTTTGGCTTTTGGCCAGATTTGGGTGCAGTTAATATGTTTTTCAAAACTAAAAACAAATGAGGAAAAAAAAAAGAAAAAGAAAAAAGAGAGATACCTATGCAAGATGTGTGTCAATCTAACCAAGGTCTTCACTACCATCAACCATGATTTCTGCAAACTTCAGCTGTCCTGAAAAATTAATAAGTAGTATTCAGTCATTTCATGGTAGCATGGTAGAAAGGCCTTTGTATTCTTCTACCAAAAATTATATCCAGCAAAGCCACCTCTTTGCAACACTTTTGCTTAGTGTTTTTTACCTAGCAGTAATTCTTAACACTCAAAGACAAAGGAATTTTCATCTAACATGGCAGAGATAAATTTGCAGTCTGGAGGGACCATGGGTTAAATAACAGCTTAAAGCTACTAATGCATGACCTGCTTCTTTCCAATAACTAAATACTGGCTGTACAAATAATTCTGAGAGTACAGTACTTTAATGTTTCAATCCCACTATCATTCTGCATTATCAGCATATATATATGCTGATATAATACTGCTGATATAAAAAGAGCAAGCATGCACCTGTGTATGCATGCAATGACAATGCAGTATTGAACTGTAGGGAAAAACTCCCATGTTGTCAAGAACTGTCCTACAGTGCCACAACTGAGTTCAAGTCACATGTAAGATGGCAAACAGCCGCTGCAAACTCCAGAAATTAAAGCAGTCTGTGGAGAAGGGCGCACTTATACTACATGTACCTGACAATTACTATCACTCTTCTGTATGGATAAATTATAGTGGCTGGATCAAGTGCCTTCAAGTGCCAAATCTATGCATTCCTTCCCACTGCTTGTATAAAATGGCAAAACAAGGCCTTGAAAGTGTCAGCTACTCAGGAATCAGTAAAGCTTGCAAAATAGATATCCAAAGACATCAATCAGAAGATACCCATTATCTATCTATCTAAAATCTATTACCTGAAGAGCTCTCTTACGCAGGAGTTAGAAAGGAGCGACTATGTGATCTGTTAAAGTATGCAAAAGAAATGTTGCAAAAGACATATGTAAGGCATGTAATTTGGCTGAACTCCATCAGATATATATTATGTGAGACTACAGAAAAAGGAAGTCTGATGTGCTTGTAACAAACCTGTAATGACAGCATTAAATATTAGAGGCACATTAGAAAGCAAGCTCAACACGCTACATTTCCAACTACAGATAAGCTCTGAAAAACTGGACTAATGTCTCAACAACTGAGCCAAGTTGAGTCATTTTAATATGAGTCAATGGGAGACTCCATCAATTTAAGCTGGTTAATATCCACTTCCAAACAGCCCAGAACTAAACCAGGCCATTTTGCTTGCAAATAATAGGTTTTCTGTTTTTCAGCTGTAGCATTGATTCAAAGTAACTGAACACCCTTAGAAGTACGTTAAGTCAGAAAGAACTTACAATATTCACGGAAACAGTATTTTCAGGAACACAGACACTGTGCACATAAGATACACGTGAGCAGAAAGTAACTTGTCCTAAATACAGAAAAATCCTAAATGCAAGAAAACTTAGGAGGAATGAGATTCTACATCATGTATTTTAGATAATGAATTGCAGTTCATCCTGTGGCAAAACACAGAAAGACATCTCCCACACTAAATCAGCATAAACTGGAAAGAAATAGTTGGAGAATTGGAGGTCATCATACACAGAAAACATTGATTAGATCATGCATCCTGTCCTCACAGCAGGATTTTAGTTTGCTTCTTTAAACAGATTGCAAAGGAAAAGTTGGAAGTGAAGATGCAAAGCCAAACATGCTGGAAACTGAACTCTGTATTTGCCTAAATACGTTTCAGCTTCAAGTACTTCCAGATAGTTGTACCTTAGCAAAAGGATGGAAACACTTTTCTCACCAAGCTTTTTACTTCCAGCAGCCTCCCAGCTGTTCATTCAAGGGAGGAGTTAAGGATCAAAATGAAAGCTGATACAAATTTCATTTAATTTAATGACTGTTTTTCAAGGGCCTTGAGCAAAATTTAAATGACAAGGAATTAGAAACTTATTGAAATTAAAAAAAAAAAAAAAAATCCTGACAGACTGAATCATTTTGGACCACTGCAATTCTGTAATTTCCACAGTCATGTTCCAAACTTTACATCTTCCTAAACAAACCAAAAGTAAGGTAACAGATATTTTAATGGCAACAGAATGCTCCAAAGTATACTAAAAAAAAACAAACCAGATTTTCTGCAGGTTACAGATCAAATTTTGCTTTTACAAAAGGAAAGAAACCAAGTCAAATATTCATTCACCTACTTGGTGAGCAGAGATTTCATGCTACTTTTTCCAAGTTTTAGTCTCTAAATGACAAATAGGAACAAATACAGTAGAATATGTATTGTAATATAAACCAGAGGTAGAAGGAAATGAATACAAATATCTAACCAACACTCAAAGAGTTACTAGGATACTTTGCCACAGAAAAAGTCGAAATATTCAGTTACACACCAGTACAAGTACTACTTGTATGAGTTTGGAAGTAGGATGTATTTGCTTTAGATTTCCCGTCACTTCACTCTGAAGCTGTACTGCTGTGGAGTTTAGGATATGGTGAGAATCCCTGATAAAAAAAGTAAAATCTAAAAATTCTGATCTGAAATAAAGTATATTTTTTAAACAGCAATAGCAAACAATAACAACTTAGTACTAAGGAAGCATCACAGTGGATTTTCTATCACTAGTTTTTCGGTTTTGTTTGCAATTTTTTCAAGTTACACACTTTAAAAAAAACCCAACACCAAAACCCCAGGAAAACAACAGCATTCAACCCTGCCAATGTCACAGCCAATCATACACGAGCCAATTCAGCAGCATGGCTACTTCTTCAGGGTGAAACCACAAAAGGTATTAGACTTCTCGTCAATGCAAATTCCTCCCCCACCCTCTCTAATCATGTGACCATTAGCATATATGCCCCCACTGTGAAATTTATGTTTTCACAAAAATTAAAGGAAGGACAGACCTGAAATTTCTCTTTTGGAATATTCCTTCGAGCTCCTTTTGCTAGAACAAGGGCTTCTTCCACTCTGTGGCTAGCTAGAAGATCCTGAATCTGTTTTTCCAAAGGTAGTGGCACCAAAATATACACACCCTTATTAGTAGCAACAATCACCTTCCCTGGACAGAGCAGACAGACATATTCAGTTTACATTCTCTACAGAAAAAACACATTTCGGAAATAAGCTTTAAGATTTGCTATTTAAGATACAAGAACCTAAACTGTGTTAGAGTTCCAAAACTCATCTTTGTTGTTACCGTATTTACTAGATAGTACAGTTTACCTGTAAACTGCACCTCAGAAATACAGAGATAATGGTAAATTTATTTGTTTACAGCAGATTTTGTTCCACTCTGAGTAAATTAAACTGGCTATAATCTCTCATGTGGGCTAAGCTGTAAAGACCATCACTGAAACTATTGCCCAGATGCCAGGGACTTTTAACTGCCAGATATTTCCACAGGCTTACATTAGAAAATTGTAAGCTGTACATCAAAGGTAGTAAGTAATACACAGTTCACAGTGCTAGAGTTTGTAGCTCTCCTGGAAGAAAATAGCAACACAATGTATTCCACACTTAAGAGCTCTGAATTGAAGAGCAGATAAAAAAAAGTTTGTATTCTTTGTTCAACAATTCTTTATCAAATACCCTATTTAAAACCTTTTAGAAAGGAATACAAAAGAACAATTTTTAGGATGTTAGAACTTTGTCAGGATAGCCAATGGACAAATACCTGTAGCTCACAATTATTGACTAGTAGCATTAAATTAACATTGCTCCTTTGTAAGCTATAATCAAGTTACAAGAAAAAGCTCTAACCCCACAGACTCATACCCAACAATTAACTTGACAATTAGAGCACATTTAATGAGCATACTTTTTGTTAGACGCATGGAATGTCGGATCACTAAAGTTTACCTATCATAATCTAACTGGGAAGACATTTGCAATAATAGCTTCAACAGTTAACGTGCTTGCTAGATATTGTGTTTAAAAAACGTACTGCAGTGACCGTGCCCACAGTGGCAGTTGTTCCAGAATTACTGATGCAAAAAAGTGTTCTTTTTAATACCTTCAAAGTCCTGTAGAATGTGACCTTCTTTAAAAGGCAGGGTTTGCTTTTGCTGCTGGTCCAGCATGCTGTGCACTGTAATGAACTCATCGTCGAGAGCAACGACGTAAGGAAAGCACAAAGCTGCTCCAATCACGTTCTCTGACCAGTGCACAGGGGCACGCTGTGAAATGCCATCTACAGTTGCAAACATGCCTACAAAAAGGGAAAAACAAAGCCTTGAGGCTCGTGCTAGTTGAAGACTCTTGTTTTCCCAATACGAAGCATGGGTACCAAGGCACAGAAATAAAAAGTCTCAGAACAAGAGATGCAGTATCAGGCAGCATGACGACAGCGCATCACATCTCCCTGGACGTTATATACCTCTTGGTTACTTCAGTTCAAAAATTTTTTTTTTTCTCCTTCTCCTTCACCACAGAAACAGACAATACCAAAAACTGAAGAGAGGAATACTGAAAGAAACTAGCAAGAATTATTCAAGTTTAGTAAGTTTCAGATTTTTTAGTAAGAATTATGCCATGTAGTCTGAATTCATTTCCCAACACTAATTTTTAGTGAGACCCAGCATTCAAACAATACTGCCTCAGCAGAAGCCACAGACCTGCACTGCCTGACCTATCTGGCAACAGAGGCATATTTGTTCCTTGTAGTGTCAAATCTCTAAAGAGCATTTTAGTTGACAGACGATCATTTACTTATACTTTTTCACTTTTGCTATAGCAAAATTTTCACAGAACAAGGGTCCAGCTCCTTGGGATGAGTCACTTCCTGTGAGGCATCTGTGTTTTCAATCATTTGAAAAAATGCAGAGGCTGCGTATAAAGCATATTTTCCCAAAAGCCAAGCACAAAGTCTTTTTTATTATCCCAGTGATACCTCCTGTGCTGTCTTCGAAATAACCATATTAAATCTTCAGTTAATTTGTGTTTTCTTTGCCACTATCTTTCCTCCTGTCTATTCTGTCCTTCTTCCTTCTCCGAGCTTAATAGGAATTTGACTTGCTTTTGGATGACACGCCACTGGTTCTATCTATGCTACCTGGTATTCCTCAATTCTTCCTGAGACGTTAATTGAAGAAAAACTCCAGTCAAAGTTTTTAGATCTAGTTCAGTAATCCTTTGCCAGCTGAGCCATACCAAAGCACAATGTAAACTTCTGTTCTAAACATGAATTTATACCCCTTAAAACCAGTATTCTCATGCCATTAAAAAGACATGCCCATGAAAATTGTTCTTCGGCAGGAATGAGCCACTTGACAGCTGCTAGAATAAGTCTGAGCTGTAAAGGACAGAGGAGATTAAAAGATTATGTTATTCAATTTACAAAATCTCTTCCAAACAGAGGATAATGAGGCAAGGGTAGCTGGGTAGGAGGACCATCTTGGAATTAAAAAAAAAAAAAAGCTTCTGGATCCTTTACAGCAGCTGTGAAATGATCAGCCCTTTCCCTTGACTAATGGTGCAACACAAGACTAAAATTTCACATCTGACTATTAGCAAGTGATGCTATTTGCTTTTTCACTACAATGATCAGCTTTTCAATCGAAGCACCATACAGAAAATACTTTTTTTTGCCATAATATATAATTCCCTATTTACTCTACAGATCTTTATATTCTTCAAATCAGAAGTGGCATTTTATGCCAGGCAGATTGCATTACCCATTTTCAATGCCTTCCAGTTGTTACTCTGTGCTATACCACCATTTCAAAAAGTGGGAGAAAACTTGACTTAAATACATACTAACCAGTAGTAAACTTGGGGGTAATTATATTTGAAATATTAATTCTTAGAACCTTCTATTTCTCTGACATTCTCAAAAGAATGTTATAAAAACCTAATTTTAAATACTTTTTTTTTTTTTTTTTCAAATGACAGAGCTCTTCTTTAGGTCATTTTAAAAAATCCTTTATGGAAGTGAAAGGGTATGCAGAGCAATGAACAGTACTTTTCCAAGTCAACATCTCTTTACATCCCTCTGCCCTCAACAGCCAGGGCTTCTCTGGTAGAATGATGCATTTTCTGTCTTCATCCAGCTCTCACCTAAGGATAACAATAAACATGACAACTACAATCAAAATACATGGCTTTTTTATAGTACAGGAATGCATTCGATGAAACTTAGATGAAGCCAGTAATCAATTCTGTATTAAAAATGCATATGCTATCCAAAGGTTACAAGAGTTACCCAAAACACAGCTGCCCTGTTTTCAGCACCAAGAGATCTAGAAATGTATAGAATCATAGAATAATTTAAGTCAGAAGGGTTTTCTGAAGGACATTCAGCGGGACCAACTTAGATCAGGTTACTCAGGACTTTGTGCAATAGACTGTAGATTTTGTTTATTTGTTTTAAAACAAAAAGCTTCTTAGTGAAACTATCTCTAACAATTGAAATAAAAATTCTTTATTATTATTACTTGTTTACAAAGGAATATGAAAACTTACAGTTATCATAAAAGTTGACAGCACAAGGAACACTATAAGTGGGTGAAAACAAGAAGGGAACATGCTGGTTACTGCTGACTACCGTGCTTCATGCAGTGTCATCAGCTATGAGAAAAGGCGCTGCATAACCTTCTGTGAATCATTCTGCTTAGTACCTATATGCTTTTTAGAAGTTATAAGGCTCATTTCTCCAATTCCATTTGTAGTCTAGTCAATCACTATACAACTGTTCAAACCATGCACCACTGAAGAGTTTATTCTGGGAAAGCAAAAGGAATAAACTAAAATTAGGTATTAAAAATTTGTATTTTTTTACTCATTAAAGTAATGGAATAGTTGAATCAGGAAGGGACCTCTGGAGACTGTCTAGTCCAACTTCCCTGCTCAAAACAGGGTCAGCTAGAACAGGTTGCTCAAGACTTTGCCCAGTCAGGTTTGGAGTATCTCTAAGAACAGAGACTCCATATCCTCTCTAAGACCTGTTTCCCGGTTTGAGCACCATCACAATAAGGAATTTGATTTCTTATGTTTATGTAAGATTTCCTGTATTTCAGTTTGTACTGACTGCCTCTCATCCTTTCACTGCTTACAATACCACTGAGCAGGGTCTGGCTCTGTCTTCTTTACCCACGCACATCCCCCCCTCCCGCCATGTTGGCAAGATATCTGAAAGAATTTTCTTCAGACTGAACAGTCCCAGCTTTCTCAGCCTCTCCACTCAGTGAGGCAGTGCTTCTCTTCAGGACCATATCCCATGGGATTCTTCTAAGCAGGTCCCTGAGCAAACCAAAGCCTGCTGTCCTGAAGTGGTTCAAGTGCCCCCCTTAAAACCTTAAATAGTCATAAGAACCAAATCCCCCATCACCACGAGCTGTGCAATCAGTTGGTGACCTGCATGATCCACCCACTCCTCCTCAAGCTGTTCTCCCTCACCAGCAGGACTGACGAGAAAACCTCCATCTCCAACACGAGGAAGTCTCCCACTACTATTACTCACTGATTGTGCTCCTGCACTGTACAGGCTCAGATGATCTGCTGAACAGCGCTTCCTGCTTCTCATCTGCTACCAGAGCACTGAACATATTCTATAGATGCAGATCTGCAGGCAGAGAAGAAGAGCTCTTCCTTTCATGAGAAGTCACAAGTTTCCAGCCTTTGCCACCACAGAACAAGCAGAGACTCAGCCCGCCCTTCCCTCAGCACAGCTGGGGGTACAGGCTCACGCCTGGGTCCTGGAGAAGATTCAATTTCCTTTTTGTCATCTCTGATGCCATTTACTCTGCTGACCTCCTGCTGCATCTCCTTTACTCGGCAACAGAAATCCTCAACCAAGCACACATCTCCTTCAGGTGAAGGCAAAATTTCCCCTTGCCCCGGTCTCAGGAAGAAGCACCGGGCACTGCCTTCAGCTCAAGACCTGAAGAGCTGCACCCTCCCTTGGGAGCTTGGTCTGAGTCGAGGCCTCTGATGTTTTGGGGCAGTTGCTCAGAAGTGTGCCCTGTGCCAATATGCAAGAACCGCGTGCTGAAATTTTGAAAACTTAAAGCCTCTGTACGGCAGGAAATCTGATTAGAAACATGCAACAAGAGCTTCATGAAATGAAAAACTGAATTTTGGTAAACATAGTTTCACACATAAGAAGAACGAATTGATTATCCATTCTGAATGAACTAATTACTGCACAGAATGAAGATGCATCAAAAATGCAAGTTCCTCCTCCCTTTGAAAGAATGAGCTATACACTAACCGCAAGTAGACCCAACAAAGTACTGAATGGCTAATCTATGGATCAACTGAGAACAATTCTAACAATCAGTTTTAAATGCAAAGAGTCCAGGTAAGGAAAAAGGTTACATACCCAAGAAACTCAAAGATGCTTTACTTTATGATTACCATTTTAAGCAGTTGCTTTCTGTCATTCTAAATTTCAGTCCTAACTCAAAAGCAAATTAATCTAAATCAATGTCACTTCAAACACTATAAAGCCAAATACATTAATGCAGAATACATCTACCTCAGTAAGACAGGCTGAATTTAGCACAGATGCTCTAGCAAGTGCCAAACGAACATCTCTTAACCAGCAAGACAAACAAAAGCAAACTAAAATTAGAACTGAAGATTTACATCAAGCCTTTTCAAGTCCATTCACTTTATAGCAGAGGCCTACTTCAAATGCCAAGATACACAATGCTTATATATTATAAAGGTGCTCAACCATCTTCACAACTTCAAAGAGACAAGTGTTAAAGACACTAAGAATTTCACCAGGGAAGAACAGAAAGATGGATAATACTAGTCAAAACAAAAGTGGGGAGGGAATAGAGGACAGATAATAAAAAACCCCCACAAGTTGAATTAGGCAAGGAAATGCAAGCAGTCTTTGTAAGGTTTCTGAGCTAGTAGAATATAGACTTTGCCTCTATTATGAGGAAAAAGGAAGTTTATAGCATGTTTAAACAAATGCACTTCTGCAGCTCTAAGATACCACATACCTGATATACTAAGCCCAGGACAATCTACTTACACATGGATGTTGGATTTTATGATTAAAGGTCTTATTGTATAGCTCTCTTCCAGGACACCAGATAAAAGCAAAAGACAGACTAAATAAAATTCTGCTTTCTGACTAAATACAATTATGCTTTTGAAAGTGTATCTATTCTTCTTAAATCATAAAAGAAATGAACCACTTGAACAGAATCTGGTTTGACATTCCTAAAAAGATAAATAAAGATTAAAGTAAGAATGGGATCTCCTTAGAAACATGTCAAAAGGGAATACTTTCAGAGAGTCAATTCACAAATTTTAACTTTCACAGCACTGCTAAAATGGTTAATGTCCACAAATACACGTCGACATTTAAAGCAACTAACGGTTCTAATAAGGCGGCAACCAAGGTGACTTAGAAAAGCCCTATGTCTGAAAAAAACAAGTTCGTCTTGGAACATCTTTAATTTGCATAAACTGATATTCTAATGAGTCTGTACTTCTTTCAAGACAAACTGGTGAGTTGATGCACATCTCACATTCTGGTCACAAGACAAAACTTCAATATAAACAACTGATTGCACCCTTGCTCTTCTTTGGAACTGATGTTAAAAAGCCAAAACTGATGCAGATCCCTGAATTAAGGGCCTAAATAGCTGTGATCTTTGTGTCATGCTATTCCTAATGTGTCAGGGAAGATACATAAACTGCATCTCCTAAATGGAGAGTCATATGGCAAACAGCACGAAAGCATTCTGCCTGTGGTCTGTCAGCTCTGGGATATTGCAGCTTTTCCAAAAAAAGCTCAAGATTACTGACCTCACAGCATATTGTTGATTTAGATTACAGCAGCAGTAGTCCTTACAATCATCTATTAGACAACAGCATTATTTCACATAATCTAACTTTGGCTTTGCAATACTTAAACTATCATTTTCTGTAATACGGAGCTGAAAAATACTATTAAAAAAATTAAGCAAACGGGAGCATAAAAACTGGGTAGTATCTGACAACATCTACAGTTAGGACAGAGTTTAATTCTACAGGAGTTAGGATACAGCTTACTGCCACTAACATTTATTATTAGCACTGTAGTATAACATACCTATTTGTGAACCTGTTACAGTCTATAAAATGGACTTTGTATGAATGCCTCTCAATAGCAACTGAGTAAAAATTAACTCGTCTACACTAATTTAACAATTTTATAGCAACATCAGGCTCCTCAAACCCAGTCCAGCCAGTCACTACAGAGAGGCTGTCAGTCTCTGAAGTTTCACTTGGTACCAACCAACTTTTTTACTCTGGGCTGCAAGATACTACTGCTGTTAGCTCTCTATACAGAAATGAAACTTTCTACAGACATGATTAAATTACAAATAATCAGGTTTTTGTGCATTAAAAAAAGTAGGGGAGTTATAATAATGCTTAGCACCAAAAATTTACCGTCTACCTTTTTATCTCAACATTCCAGTATAGCCCTGTGAAGAAAATTATCATTATTGTGCACAACACTTATATTAGTTAAGCTTCGCTTCCAAAATGGAGAGAAATTAAAGAGTGAAGTTAAAAAAATTGCAAAAAAATTACAATCCTTAGTCTCACCTAGGCCTCCGGGGCCAGCCAAGAGAAACTCTTGTCTGCCTATCCTTTTCACAATTGGCCGTTTCTCATCACTGCAATAAGGAAATAGATCCTGGGAGACGCCAGTATTATAATTCAAAATGATATACTGTGTAGTAAGTGCAAGACATAAGTAATAACCATCTACAGCCACGGCACAGGGTTGCTCTGGAGTAAACACTTCCTTCACTATCTGGACTCTGTCTTCAAACACCATGAACATTTGAATGGTCCGCCGCTTGACTGAGATAATGCAGACTTCGACACAAAAAGGATCCCCACTCACAGGGTTTTCATTTAATGTGAATGTTACAGCTCCTTTGATTCTAGCGCCAGTGGGGACAGGTTCCAAGTTCATCATGTTAACTAGTGTTATTGTGTTGTCGCAAAGCACAAGAAGCCTGGTGAGGGCAGAGGCCGCTTTCAACTCACTCACAGGCTTCTTCAAGCCCAGGTATTTATGCAGTTGCCTGGTGGCAGCAAAAGTTATTTTTCCAGCTGCCGATATCTTTTCATCCAACAGAAAGTGATAGATAAAGCAATCATTGGTTCCAATATAGAGGTTCTTTCCACAACACTCAATGCATTCGATGTTGATGTAATTCTTGTCTCCCATTAACATCTCCCGCTCAACAGCAGAAACGAGCTTGAAAGCTTTGACGCTCATTGTGTCTTCTGGGTGACCTGATTAAAGAGAAAAAACCCACTATTTACTTCCACACGCATACTCAAATATCAAATTTAACATTCACCAGCACAAAAAATTCATTGTTGCATTTTTCAATAGTCTATAGTCTATTTCCAACCTGATTACACAAGCCGGAATGAGCACATTAATAACCACAGAAATGAATCAAATTGTATGCTTCCACTTCAAGTCCATTCTGAAGCAGATTCACAACAGCACCCAGCTATTTTGAAGTGATGCTTTCTCCACAAGCAACCAGCATGTTATTGGCGCTCTCAGACACTTTGACAGTACAAGTTGATCCTGCCAGTACTTAGTGATTTATAAACCTGTCACATAAAGGTTTCTATCACCTGTACATGAAAAGGTACAAGCTTCAGCTCTCGGATTTCTAGGGAAGCCACAAGGCATTTAGTGCTACAAGTTAACATTGCACGTTGCTTTACACTAAATTTGGGCCTATTAGTACAGTCTCCTAGTGAAATATCATAGGCATATTCCATTTTAACACATGCTGTACATTCCTTACTCTTCAGCAATCAGAAACATGTAACTTCCAAGCCGTTCAAATAATAATTTATGCAAGGTATCATCCAACTCATAATAAAAGTTGCTGCTTGGTTTGTTGGTTCTTTTTTAGTATCTGCAGAGTGGCTGTTTTATTCATCGCTACTTATACATTCTCTGTATCAGACTGTATGCACCAGCAGTTATAAAGCACATTTACACAGTAAATTTGGAAGCATGGCCCATAAAGCATTCATTAAGCTCAAGATGCAGTACCACAGAAATTAAGAGTTTCTGTTCTCTACTATCACAACTATTCCAGAAGTCTGTCTTTAGGTGCTAAGAAGCACTTCTAATATTCATTCTACAAACTATACCTAGCCTTTTGCAATCAAGCACTGTCAAGGGACAGATGCAATTTATAAAGCAATTAATAGTGTTTTTTAAAACAGTCTGTGTAATTTTACTGTACTCCAGACTTGCATTGTTTTTATAAGAAACCAGCAGATAGCTGTGCTCAACACTCCAAAGAACAGCAGATGAGAAATTGCTGACCTTGTTTAATCACCTTTTAATTTGTCATGACTGGTCTGTAAGGACCACTTAGCCAACACAGGGGAAGCTATAACACTAAACATCTTGAACAGATTTAAGAAATAACAATTACTGCTAGTCCACACATACAGTGGAGATATAAAGCATCAAATGAAATTTCTGTGGACCAACAGAGAAACCAACATCAACAAAATGCTCTTGTGAACAATCCTGAAACTAAACATAGTCAAAATGAATTTAGTTTCAAATTATTACATCTAAAACCCCCCTTTGCTTTTGCAAGAGAACATTGAAAACCATGGCAAAAATTTCCAAAACTGAGCAGAAAAAAGGTAAGGTAGACAACTCAGAAGTAGCCATTAAATAAACTTAGATTGAACCAAGAATACAGCCAGAAGCAAACCATGTTACCAAGAGATAGTAGTGAACTCTTATCCAAGAACTTCTTTTTTTTTTTTTCAGAAGTTAAAAAGATTTTAGTTTGGGCTTCCATTATATTATCAAATTGCATCCTCACCTGGGGTGTAAATTAGTGTTCTGACCTTCAAAAAAACCCCCAAAACCAACAAACAACCAAACTCGGGAAGTACTAGAGAAATAATCTAACATGAAGTGATAATGCAAGTCTCTGGTAAGACAGCCAAGTTATCCTCCAACATTATCAAAGTAAATGCAGTCTATTAAGTTAAAGAGGGCTGCCAAAAGGTTGACTGCCAAAAAACCCCCAACCATTTTTAAGAGCCTGGGTGTATCCTGAAGTGATAAACTATTGTCTGGAGAGGTTAGGCAGCTTTCGCTCCTGAAGCTGTGAACAACTTAACATTCCTGTAGCCTAAGATAAAAATGTTTATGCATGTCATTCAGAGAACTACAGAGTTTTGCTCTAACCAAGACGTATTAAAACCCTCAAAAAACCTTACTAAATTAAAGAAAATGATGAGTAAACGTATAAAAGAAAATCAAAATAGATACACCATCCCCAAGCAGAAAGAACAAAACAAAACAAAAAAAAATCACACAGTACTACATAAGTCTGGTAGCAAAGAAATTAAAACATTCATGCTAGAAAAAAGCTACGAGAAAACCTTTTAAGAACAACCAATGTCAACACACATAACGTGCATGTGATTTGTTTTAACAGTTAATTTGTTCTCATTAATAAGAGCTTAGGGGCCTACACACACCCCAAAGAAACATGTTTTGCGGAACATGCTGTTCCTTTAAAGTGCACGAGGCCACCCCAGAGTTACCAAAGGAAGTCAGTAATATGCTACTTTTCAGATGTTCAGAACTCCGGCAAGCAAGATAATGGGGACGTCTGCTGTCAAAAATAATCATCAGTAGGCAAGCAAATTATCAGCCTACTACGTTTCATTTTCTCGAGCACACTAATAACCCCCCAGGCACTCCTTTCCGGTAAAAAGTGGAAGGCAGCTCTCCTCCACTTTTGTTAAGTAACACCTCGCTTTGCATTCACATTTTGTTTGCTGTCGCCCTGCAAACAAACCAGCACCCACCCTCCCTCCCTCCCTCCCTCCCCTCCGCACTGCTCGCTCACGCAGACACGCTCCTTCACCCCCTCCAATTAACCGCCTGCACGCTCTAATTAACTCTTGGATACGATTCCACGGACGGGTGGTGCCGGCCCACGCCAGCCCCCGGCAGGAGGGGGATGGACCTCACCCCGCCCGCCCCGCCACCGTTCGCTTCACCCCCATCCCCCCTCACACACAAATAACACCCCCTTCACCTCACCGGGCGGCGTACACCAGGCCCGGCAGCCACCGGCCCCCGCCCCGGCGCAAAGGCGACGGCACCTCTCCACCCGCTCAGGCCTTTCCCCCCTACCCTCCCAGCACCTGCCACCGCCACACCGGGAGCCTGGCCCGCCGCTTCGAGGGCGGCCTCGGAGCGGTGCGGGGCCGGGGCCCGGCGCCGCCGCAGGCCGCGCTCTCGGGACGGACAAATGGACGGACGCGCCGCTTCCGGGGTGGCGCAGGCCCTTCCGGTCACGTGAGGGGAAGAGGGTCAGCCGACTCGATGGCGGCTCCGTCCATCGCACTTACCGGCGGGAGCAGCGGGGAAAAGGGCCCCGCCCCTCTCCCCGCCGCTGACGTCACCGCGCTGGCGTCACTTCCCGCGCGGCATTGTGGGAAGGCGGAAAGGTGGTCGGAGGGGTGGGGGGGCGGGGAAGAAGAATGGCGGCGCAGGGAAGGGAGAGGGTGGGCGGCGGCGGTGGTAAGGAGGAGCGGGGGTCGGGGCGTCCGGATTCGGAGCTGTTGCTGCTGCACCCGGAGCTGCTCTCGGAGGAGTTTCTGCTTCTCACCCTGGAGCAGGTGAGCCCAGGAACCGACTCGGCCCCTGGGGGGGTGGTGGTGGGCCTAGCTCGTTGTCGTGTCTCCCCTCCGCTTAGAGCCGTCATGTTTGTTTCTCCGCTTTACTCCGCAGGGAAGATCCTACCTCCCCCCGTCATCTACGTGGGAGGTTTTCTCCCGGTCCTCCCGTCGTTTCCAGGCCTTAAGGAGCGCGCAAGAAGCGCTCAAGGAAAAAAAAAACCCAAAACAAACCAAAACAAAACGCAGGTCGATGCTCCGTAGGTATTTGCGTAGAGGAGGCCCGTAGCGTGAGGGGTGTTCTCTATGTTTGCAAAGGGGCTGCTTTCGAACGCTGTAGCTGCTAAGGAATAATCTACCCAAATCGGCATGGCTGTGAGACAGTGTTTGCGTACAGTAAACTTATTTGTGGAAAGATCGTCTTTGCTTTGTTACAGGTGTCACATTCATCCCCAGTCAATTAAGGAAATGCATCCTATGTAATCAATTAAGCTAATGCTCAAGTATGCATAATTGAAAAAAAATAGGGTTTGGAAGTGAGTTATGAAGAGTTTTGGACCGTATGAAGCTTCAGTTGGTGTGATTTGTTATCACCTTGCCTGAAAATTTTAGGTACATGAAACAATAGTAATCAAAGTTTTAGGGTTTTTTATGAGCTCACTGAATTTTTATGTGCTCTTGTCGATGTAGTTTATGTGGACAAAAATGTACAGGTTTTAGGCCCACATCAGAAGTCATGAAGTGTTGCCAAAACCAGTAGTGGCAGAGACTTGACCTGCTTTCAGTGACCTGCTTTTGGTTTGTAGGAAGTTAGTGGGGTTTTTTCTTTTTTATTAAATTTGGCAGGAGGTACCAAGAAGTTTTGTTTTTGCAACCCTTTACATGATTAGAAAGAAAACTGGTGTTTTGTTATAACTGACAGTTAGTAGAAATCTCCCCTCACAACTTATTTTTGGGGAACTGGGGAAGGAAGCACTGCTCTACATCTGTAAGTTTGAACTGCGTTATGTTCTACTTGCCTGTTTTTAAAAGTGTAAAGAGCAGCTTTGGTATTGTAGTTGGATTCAGGGAAACGTGTTTAAGAGCGCATGAAAACATCAGTCATCAACAGTATGTCTATCGTAACTTTTTCCTTGTTTTTGCTACTATTTCTGTTGGGAAAAATTGCAGGGTTTTGGACAGGGAGCGGCTGCAG
Organism: Aviceda cuculoides; assembly: GCA_035590195.1. NCBI lineage: Eukaryota > Metazoa > Chordata > Aves > Accipitriformes > Accipitridae > Aviceda > Aviceda cuculoides. The sequence goes on along the minus strand of JAVJGG010000058.1, from coordinate 5,087,306 downwards.
GGTTGACCTGTGTGGGCAAACGTGATGAACTGCCCAGTACTGGTCACAGCTGGATCCACCTGTCTCCGACACTGATGAAGACAGCCCATCACACACCAGAGTTTCAAGCAGAGGAGCTCGTGGCACCTGTGCTCGAGTGCACTTAACAAAGAGTGGCAGCCGTCAGGGGCAGGAGACACAAAAAGATGCGCAGGGGAAGGCATGTGAGGCGCTATGTTAAGAGATGGGCTTGCAGGTAGTGGAAGAAGAAACCACCATGCACTGACCCAAACATCCTGCATTTCCTGTTGCCTCACTGAAGGGAGGGACCAAGTGTAATCCATGCAGGAAACAAGGGAAGTTCGCAGTAGGAAGGCAGGAGACCAGGCTGTCGTTGGCACAGGGCAGTTTGTGACCTCCACACTGGTCACCCTTGCAGCCCCTTTGCTTCTAAAAACCGGCATTTATGCCCCATACACTACCTTAAAGTGGCTTTTGAAAAAAGAAATTATGCCACTAAGATTCTTGTGCTTTGAATTTGTCTTAATAACAACTTTTTTTTCTGTTCCCCACAGAAAAATATACTAGTTGAAAATGATGTAAAGATGGATAAAGATGGTCTCACTGATCTCTATATTCAACATGCCATTCCCCTGCCTCAGCGCGACTTACCACAAAGTAGATGGGGGAAAATGATGGAAAAGAAAAGACAGCAAAATGAGTTGAAAAGTGAGAATAAAAGGTAACTTAGCTTTTATTGGGCTAGACTTGGAGAATTTAGGACAATGCATTTAGTTTAATCTTTGTTTGCCTGAAACTTGTACAGCTTTTGGATGTTGTCACAGTTTACAGAGAATGCCATGTCAGGTCTCCTGTGTCAGAAGTGTTAGATTCTACTACTGCAATAATAGGAAAAAGGGGAAGATAATATTTTTTTGTTATCCAAATGTTATTAATGGTATCTAGCTTATAGTGCTTCTTTTCAGAGAATCGTAGAATGGTATGGGTTGGAAGGGACCTTTAAAGCTCATCTAGTCCAACCCCTGCAATGAGCAGGGACATCTTCAACTCCATCAGGTTGCTCAGAGCCCCGTCCAGCCTGACCTTGAATGTTTCCAGGGATGGGGCGTCTACCACCTCTCCGGACAACCTGTGCCAGGGTTTCACCATCCTCGTCGTAATAAATTTCTTCCTTACGTCTAGTCTGAATCTACCCTCTTTTGGTTTAAAACCATTACGTCTTGTCCTGTTGCTACAGACCTTACTAAAAACTCTGTCCCCATCTTTCTTATGAGTCCTCTTTAAGTACTGAAAGGCTGCAGTAAGATCTCTCCGGAGCCTTCTCTTCTCCAGACTGAACAACCCCAACTCTCTCAGCCTTTCCTCATAATAGGAGAGGTGTTCCAGCCCTCTGATCATCTTTGTGGCTTTCCTCTGGACCCCCTCCAACAGGTCCATGTTTCTCCCGTGCTGAGGCCCCCAGATCTGGACGCAGAACTGCAGGTGGGGTCTCACCCGAGTGGAGCAGAGGGACAGAATCCCCTCCCTCGACCTGCTGCCCACGCTGCTGGTGACGCAGCCCAGGATACGGTTGGCTTTATGCACTGCGAGCGCACGTTGCTGGTGCATGTCCAGCTTTTTGTCCACTAAACATCTGTCTTAAGCTCTTACTGTTTCTCAGCCATAACCTGATGTTTCTTTTGTAACAGATCTCCCCGTTTCTCTGTTTTAACAATTTTAGGAGTAAGACAAATCTTTAAGAAATTATTTTTTTTAATCAAGTTGTGCAGCCTTGATAAAGTATATGTCTTGTACTATACACACCACCACCTTCTCCTGACTTTGAAGGAAGAAATGGGCAATGCTAAAGGATTAATCTCCTGGCATAATTTCTCTGGTGTCATTCAGGCTAACACATAGGAGTGCACATGTAGTCACATGCCCTGTATTGCTTGACAGGCTTTTGCTGGAAAAGTTTTACTGGGCGCATCCTCCTTTTCCATTTTTAAGGTGTGCTTGTTCCCAATAATGTTGTAGGGAAAAAGCAGAAGTGGAATGCAACTGAGCTTAAATAGATCACGCTAATATTAAAACTCCTCCAATCCCTGCAGGCAAAAGCTGAAAAAGCAGTGCAAACTCCGGGCTGATGCTGTGAGTGCTCTGCAGAGACTCAGGCTTCCACGGGCTGAGGACTGGTGCAGACCAGTCCAAACACACCAAACAGTGAACAAGGTAGGGGAAGCAAGATCTGCTTTTCCCACCAGATGAATTCCTTGAGCTACTGTACTTCATGGCCACATAAACACCTGGCTAAGCAAAGCATTGCAATGACGTGGAGCTGGAAACGTGTAGCCGAGGGGCTGGAGGGTCAAAAGCCACCTAAGGCCATCTAAATAACACCAAATTTGTCACCAAATACGAAGCCACACAATCTGCTACACAATCTGCCACACCATACCACACTAAACTTTCAAGAGCAGTTCTACAGCCTGAATTACAGACCAGAAGCAAACAGGAAGCACAGACAAATGGTGGAGCTCTGGTATCCTATGCCAAACCAATTAAACAGTCAGGCCCATCGGTAAAATTGTCTGGAAAGAAAACAGCTTTGTGCCCTTCCTGAGTACAGCACAAAGAGAACTGGGAATACTGCGGGGCTGGAAGGAGACCCAAGCCAACCAGCAAATTGCAGTGTGCTGGCTACACTGATTTCTGTCCCCTTGGTCCCCTTGGTTTTACAGCTGTAGAGGTCCCCGAATTGCTTCCTAATAACTTCCTACTGAATGCTGTGAAAATGAAATCCATGTAGTTTTTCTCTTGTCGATAGTGAAGCTTTTAAAACTGAGACATCCAGCAACACAATTCTATTTTGTGCTGTATTCTTTTCTGCTTGCAAGTGTGGTTTATGGTCATAACAATGGTAGAAGAAGGACTGAATGTTCCTTATCGATTAACCATCAGGCTGCCATTATGAACACTAAATGGCTTCCCGACTGCTTCAAAAATAAAAAGCGCCAGCAAATATTTAATGCTATACAATAATTAGAAAAGTCTGGAATTGTCTCTCATTCGTTAACTTTAATCATATCAACCTGTTCACATACATTAGCGTATCAAATGCCAAAAGCCTGCTGGGAACCCATCCCTTTGCCAGCTGGTATGTACTGTATTCGACCAGGACTCCTTTTTGTATGGGAAGCAATGGAAGAGCATCCACAGCGGTTTGACAAAAAACATGGAAACCAGCAAACACATCTGGAAGTTTCTGAGAACAAGCACACACACTGTGTGTTCATTTATTTTCCCACAAACAGGGAGATAGACAAGAGGATGTAGCTTGTGAAAGGACAATATCATCGGGGCATCATATTATGTTACTGCAGAGAAAGCACATGTACTTCCAGTTTTCACCAGGGATTGCGGCTAACTGTTAGTCTGAATACATGGAATGAGCCACATAGATTGACAAGGAATTTTGTTACCGAATGTTCATCACCCCTTGAAGAAGTTATGTGCTTTGCTGCACAGTGGTATTCTTTTTTTTTTTTTTTTCCCCACAGAAAGTGGAAAGAAATTCAGTATAGTGGAGGAGCAGATCAGCAAGCAAGAGGCCCAGAGTTATGCCCACGGACGGCCTCTGCAGTCCCCGAGGTGGGAGAGGGAAAGGGGGCACGTTATCGCTGCCTGGCTCCGTACACATGCTCCGAGCCACACAGGTGCAGGCAGTCACCCTGTTGCACGCCTTTCCTTCCCGCAGCTGAATCATTTTGTGACTGAAAATGGAGTAGATTCTACACTAGAAACTTTCTCTTAAGATACAACATTGGCGAAAAACAAGTGGGATGCCACATAATATTATTGGTGCATTTTATTCTAAGGTTAAATTGAAACACATGTCCTTAAATACTTAATTTCTGTTATTCTTACCCTTCTGGTCTTGCCTCTTTCAGCCTTGCCCGCTGGTTTTGCTCTTGACTAATATGCCAGCAGCTATTTCCCTTCTATTGCTGCTTTTTCCCCGGGTAGGTGAAGTGAGGTCTTTCTTAGCGCTGAATTCTGCACTAAATAAAACTCTATCTTTTCAATAATGAATCCTTCACATTGTCCCAGGGGCCACGCACACAATTAAGAACAATATGAAATTTAATTAACACAGGATAATAATAAGGGTATGAATGTCACAGTGAACTCTGAGTGAATACAGACCCCCACAGTAAATGGTTTGGGAACTGGAGTGAAAGCCAGCTGCTAACACTGAGGTCCCAGACACCCAAGTGGCATTTCAACACCTGACCTCAAGTATCAAGGTACTGGAAGGGAAGAAAAGATGACTGCCAAGCAATTACGACCCAAAGGCTACAGATCTTTACAGGGTAATGCTAAACCAGGGAGTTATATCCGTAGGTGGTGACGGAGGGAGCGGAGCCTGGGCGCTGAGCGCTCTGGATGCCTGCAGCCTGCCCGAGGCATCACCTGTGGGCGCACCACAGGTCACATCCAAGGGACATTGCTCAAAGGGTGCTCCCGTGCTAGTCACTATGACGGTCACAGGCATGTTCTTTAAACTGCAAAACTCACTTCTGGTCACATAAGGTGGAGTCTGTCTTGCCAGTCTATCCTATGTATGTCTATGTCCAGAGTGTTCCTGCAGTTCTGAAGCACCCCCAGACACTGTCTGGGAACCCCGACGAGTACACATTAACTAGCATCACAAGTACAATTTGTATTATCAAAACAAAAAGGCTACTACAAAACAAGAAAGTAATGGAGCACGGAAAGGAAAGAAACGACTGACTGCAGCCTGTGTTTCCATTAGGGGAAAACACTCACTTGCTAAGATTTAGATAAATCTTCGTTACAAAATCTAAGTACAAAGGTAGACATCTGAAGTGTGGTTAAAGTGTTTCCATCCCCTTGCTTCTCCTGCCTTTTCCCCTCTCCCCAAGGAGCCAACACAGCTCTGGCAGTTCACACTGGCTGAGAAATGGGCTTCTCTTCCTTAGACTGCAGTCATGTGCGTGCGTCTTCTCATTTAAGCTCTTCCATTCTGTTTCTCTCAGAGGTGGAGAAATCTGCTTTTGGGGAGAAAAAAAAAAAGAAGTGGGGAAGCTCATTAGCAGTTTGTTTAGAATTGGAATGTCACCGTAGTCACTTATGTCTAAGTGACTGAAAAATGTATGTGAGTCCTCTGACTTCCAGCAAGAGATCCAGTGTTCTAACATCAGAATGAACAATATAATTACTGTGTGTACGAAGACATATTGGTCTCCGTATAATGAGGTATTCAAATCTGCTCTACTTGAATCAGATCGCAGAGATATATTAAACACACATGGCGAAAGAATTCAGCGTAAGGGTAACCATGTGTTCTGCCAAGTCTTTCTATGCATGAATGGGCTGCCAGGGCACCATAGGCTACAGACAAAGTACAGGAGAGCTGTGTTCAGAGGTAGGGAAATGAGGTTGCGGAGGTATTTCCTCTTCATTCCCTCGAACACGCGAGTGTCTCCCATTTCTCTTCCTCTTTCACAGGCTGGTGCACCTCAGAAGCAATTCCGCCAGAATTTACTGTAACATTACTGTATCATGGTTTCTTGGTACGGTTTATTACTGTGTATTTATAGCACCCAAGAGTGAGCTGGCTGCCTGAGAGGGGTAGCGATTGCGAAGGCTATTCTCAGTTTCAGTTGCAGAATTGTTTTCACAAGTTCGCAGCGTTCTGGAAAACATGCCTCCTTTTCCAGCGTCGCTGCAGCTATTTTCAAGCGGAGGTGCTTGAACTTGCTGGCTAGCGGCAGCGTGTGTGCGTGCCTGATAGGTGCTGAGGATTGATTGACACGTGGGAGAGCCGAGGCTTGGGCCCCTCGCTGTGCCTGAGATCATGTATTACTGTGTACGATCAGGAGCAACCATTGTCAAAGCAGAAGATGTCAATTTTTTGGCAGTGTTATTTCAACATCCAGATACTATGAAAAACATAGTAAGGATGAAAACAGTAGCTGTTTTGCTTACTGGTAGAATTGTCTAAGCGTGGATACCATAGCAGATTGAGTTACGCCCAGCTGCCAAAACAGACACGGAGAATGTTTCTGTGGGTCACGAAAAAGTCTGAGCGCCAAGGCATGCCGTTCCTTGGGTGGCTGAGCTGCTGCAGAGACCTCGGTGTGACAGATCAGAAAAACACAAACGACTCCAGGCCGTGATTTCAGTCTTTACCACTCACAAGTGAGCGCGTGGTTACGTGGACAAGTTTCTCCGCTGAGAGTGCTGACTGATTTTAAAGGGAACTTTGTCTTGCTTTTGTTCCCGGGGCATGTGTGGCGTATATGATGTATTAAACACACTTTTCTCTGGGTACAGCTGCTCATATGCCTGTTGGGTACATGGGCATTTTCAGAGGGTGCTTCTCTTTTCCACGTGTCGATGGAGCCAGAATTTCAGGGTGGCAGGAGCAAGCTGGGAAGGCAGGAGGAGTCCAGTCCTTGCTCCTCTCTTGGCAGCCACCGTGGCTGCGTTCTGCAGAGCACTTACCAAGATGAGGATGGCAATTCACACAGGCGATAGGTTCTGGGGAAAAAACACCACTTCATCTGGCTGCCAGTGATACCAACCTGGGAAGAGATTTATCAGGAGAAGCCTGGCCATTTTTAGGAAGTGAGAACTCACTGTTTCGAAGCAGAAAAGAGAGTGAGACCTATCTATCTCTTCAGGGAACCACAGCTGCCAGAAGGAAAGGTGTCAGATAGATGTCGTTACCAAACCCAACTTTTTAGAGGCTTCGGTGGTAACTAGGGAAGGGGAGAAGGGGCGGAAAAGATTTAATGGGAATTGCATACGCACAACATCTCTTAGAATAAAGCTCAGGCTTTGTATTTTATTTCACTTAGAGATGGACTGTAGAGTTTATTTTCGCAGAATCAGTGAGGTAAAGCTGCAGTTTTAGAAAAACCAAACCGTGGATGGTTCCTATCCTCTTTTGTTTCATACAGCTCTTCCAAGTCTATGTGAGGTCTCAAATACTAAGCCAGGATTCGGGTGCCAAGCTCAGTTTTTAATTCATGTTTAAATTAATCGCTCAAACATGTAGAGCTACGCTACTGCAAGAACCTTTTCTCACAGCAATATTCTAATATTGAGATCAGCTATCACCCTATACTGCAACTTCAGTGCAAGGAAAACCTACATGTTTTAGTCTGAAAAAAAAGTCATGTTCTGGCTTTCTAAAAGAAAATGTAGTAACATTTAATTAGCACAATGGTAGATTTCTTCTCTGAGGGCATGAAGTTGCCTTTTAGTTTCACCAAATCTATCTCTGAAGGGTGTGGAAAATCAAAAAGAAACAAATAAGCAGATAGTTAAGCTGGATAGATATATTGACTTCATCAGACAATGTTTGGCTGGCTAAAAACTCTCTTTCATCATTATGAGAGTCAGTTCATATCCTCACCCTGTGGAAGTGGTTAGCTTTTAATTCATTCAAGAGATGCTATCAAAAAAGAGGGAGGTATTTTTTACAATCCCAAACCCCAAATAATACTGCTAAACAATACATAATTCATATCTCTTCAGAATTCTGAATGTGGTCAGAAATAAATAGCAGCACAGGCATTTAAGAGCTATTCTCATTGAAAAATGTAATTAATTGGTGTTATCCACAAAATATTTCTTTGAGGGGGGGAGCAGCGTTGCTTTAATTACAAGTAATTGTTCTCAAAATCACGCAGCTCATAAGTTTTGCAGGCTAGACAGTGATTATGCGTCAATACACTAATCTATCACCTTCATTATTTTAGTCATCTGGGTGTGATCATCAAACTTTGGAGTGTAACCCAGACAAGAAACCAGACATATCTCATGCTTCTATTCTTTCCAAATCGGTTTGCTTTAAAAGAAAAAATTTGCACTGGTGATACAAATTTCAGTGCTTTTGTTTCAGATGGAGTCTGTAAATTAAATTAAATCTCCCTTTGTGTGTTATTAGATGATGACAATGGAAAGGATGTTCTTGTGACTGCCCGATAGCCCGGGCGGCTCAGGACACTCCAATATTTCTGCATTCTGCCGCAGACTGTCTTTGGGGACAGGAGATTTCACTTTTTGCAGTTTGTTCAGACTGCCTAGTGAGCTTACTGGGAATCAGCTGCTGGAGACCAAGCAGGCTGACCGGCTCATTGTTTTCTTCATTTTAGACACCGTAGTGGTGTGATGCTCACACCGGCCATCCTTAGGTGCTCTGCCACCATAGAAGAATGACCAAACCTCCTCCCAGCTTGGGAATGCGGCGAGCCTTAAACCATTAGTGTTTGTACAGTTTAATACTTGATGTATTGAAATGAAAGTAGCTACCTAACCAGAATTTATTGTCATTACTATTATTGTTATTATTATTACTAGATGAATGCAGAGCTGAGTTTGTTATTAATGGAGGCACTGCTCATCCCAGTCTTTAGTCATCCCTACCCGAGATACCACATAAGCACCCATGTAAATCAAAGTTAAGCAGAGGATTAAGTGCTGTCCTGCTTAAAGATGGCTTAAGTACATGTTTCCTGAATCAGGGCATAAGCTGTTATTTTACTACTGTCTCTGCAGTACTGCTTTCTCTACCTCATTAGAATGAGAGAATGCTTGCATAAATTCCTCATATTGACACACAAGACTATGCCTGTCTCCCTGAGAATTTGGAGATTTCTTTCCTTTTCCCCCAAATTAATAAGTGCTGTCACCTGCATCGCTAAACACCAATTTGCTGCTTACCGCTAACAAGACCTCCACGTAATGTAGCTAACAGTAGTATTTCAAAAATAAAGCTCTCCTGTTCCCAGCATGTCTGACAAGAATACATTAGAGGCACCTGTCCCTGGTACCAATATTTTGTTTTCTCTTCTTTTACGTGGGAAGGAAGGAATCTAAGCACTGAAATTTTCCTTGAAATCAAAGCAAATGCGAACACAGAAATCTCTTTTCCCATCCTGCATCCCCTCTTTCAATCCTCTTCAGCCATAAGGAAATTTTCAAAAGTAAGTAAACATTAGAAACATATCCATTTGGGTAAAACCCTAAAATTATCTCTTTCTTAATAGTTTTCATTTAAAAACCATCAGGTAGCAGGAATTTTTTAAGTTACGTTTGAAACTATGAGACTGGCTCTGTGCTCACCAAGTCAAAGACACAAATACTGCAATATACCACAAATACACTGCAAACATCAGCAATCTTAAAACAAGTCCATCATACCCGTTATCTGTCTGGGTCAAGACCAGTAACAATGGTACAACAGAAACCCAGGACCGGTAAAATCTCGATGTTCCCCACCTCAAAGGATGTGAAGTGGCGCAATATGCTTCTGTATCCTTTGTTTGAATTGCAACAGTAGTTCTGTAGATTTTGGGGTGGGCTCCTCCAGTCCTCAACTTCAGACATTTGTCCCGTATACCTTGACACCCGAGGTGGATTCCCTGGATCCCTGCAACGTCAACAGAGGAAAATAGGTGTTTTGAAGACTCAATTCATCTGGTCACATGTAGATGTCAGCCCTAGGAGATGATGAATAGGTACCTCCCAGAAATGCCTATTTCTCTGTATTGACTTCAAAAGGAGCCTTAAGCGATGTAAACATCTCAGCTGGAAGCATCTGTGTTTAGTTAGATGAATCCCAGAATGCTGGGTGCTCAGACGCATCCTCGGACTTCACGTGTCCGCTCAGCTTCTTCAACTGGGCTCTACCTTTGTCCATTGGCATTAGTTGTGTTTGGTTGTCTTCTATTAGAAAACAACTGACTTGTGCTTTTATCCCTGTGACAATTATAGTATAAACTGACAAAGTAATTTCATGCTACGAATGTCTCTCCTGTTTAGGGTGGTTTGTGAATTCTTTTCAGTTTTCCCTAGCACTTGAGCAGCAGATTTGAATAATCTCAGACATGGATTTAATGCTAGATCAGACTCAGTGCAGTTCCCTTTAAAAATATCTAAAAAATGTCCACTGACCAACAAGGAAACTGGATTGAATCTCTTAAGTGTGCTGTCATGAAGCCAGCCAAGGCAGCGCTGTAAATCAGTAATACTAATTTCAATGAAACCCATTGACAGTAGTTGAGAATATAAAGTTGTTTCCTTTCTTATTCACCTGAGAAATTAAACATGCTATAGGAAAGAAGGGAATAACCAAACAGCACATTGTTGGTTTTTTTTTCCCTGTAATTCTTTGGTGTTCCTGTCATGTGAAGAAAAAGATAATATTGCCTCATTCTGCTTACAATTTATAGGGGATTTCAAGTAGGAACTCTTGTCTTGTTCCATGTTCGATCTCAGCCCAACCCTATCTTCAAATAACAATGGACAATTTATAAAAAGAAGGAGCAAAATATACTGAATAATCAAACCTCCCCAAAAGATTGTTTAACACTTGCTGCAATTGCTTACCCAGGTTTGATTCTATTTCTTTATACATGCCTCTGCTCAGCTTTTTAGTAGGATTTCCATATACCTGGCTTTCAAGCACCTGGCAGTCCTAAGGCACTGCACAAACCTCACAGAAGTAGCTCAGATAAATCTTTACAAGGTAAATGTGTAACAGAATGACCTCAGTCTGAAGTTTCCTTCTTGCCTGTTTTCTTGAGTAAGAACCTAAATGCTGTTTGAAAAAGCTGCCCCTTTTTAATGAGGAGTGCACTTTATAAATAAAAGGTTGTATCCATTTTCTTTTACCAAGTTAGTCATCTTCTGACTATTTCATCTGCTTCTAGATCATGTAGTAATAAGGAATAAAGGCACTTTATGGACCTGATTTTCCAAACACTTACCTCACTGTACACCAGAAGCAACTCCCCTGTAGTCGTTAGGTCTGATTTCTCTCATACTTCATTCTGCCCGGGCGCCCAAAAAAGGGGGGTGTGGCCCGGGGGGCACCTGGGCTGGGCAGCTCTTCCGTCCCTCTCCTTCTCAGGCTGCTTTAAGCTGTGGCTTACAACAGTGTTGCCATCCTTTGGGATCACACTGATGGAAAATGGCACCAAGCATAAGGAGCCCCAAGCCTTGGCGAGTCCCCTTTTTCACTTATGTACATGTTTTACTGTTATATTAAGTCTCATCGTGAAGAAAAAAAACTCTGCACATTGAAATTGGCACTAGTTCGGTCTATAATCTTTTGTGTTCACAGTTGTTAAAGAAAGCAGGTTGAGTCTTCACAAAAATGTTAGTTTGCTGGGAAAGAAAAGGCACAGTGAAGTGACACTTTGATTATAATTAAAAACTTTTCAGTTGATTTAACAGTTCACTTTAGGCATTTTTTGAGCTGTGGAAATGCAGTGCTTTTAAGATAATGAACATTGTATGATTGCTAATGAAATCCACATATGCATACATATATACACACACACACACACATATATATATATGCGGTCTTTATGCTATGCATTTATCCATCTACATACATATATGCTCCTCTTAGGTTTACTTAAAAAGAAATCAAATGGGAGGGAAAGCACATTTTTCAAATATGGCTCTAATTGTCTTTCGTGCATGTTCTATAGATCATTACTGACTGTTTACAAATCCTGCTTGGAATGGCTTTACGGCAATAGAGGGGGTAACGTATCTTCATTGTTTATAAAATGACAGCTCCTAATGGACCATATTAGCTTTAACACAAACTATTAAATCCTTTTCATTAAATTATTCTGTGCTCTACTTTGGAATCTTGTTAGCTCTGGGAAGTAGGTGCAAACTCCTAAGGAAACACGAGCACACATTGAGACTATTATAGATAATGTTTATTAAATAAGCCTCTGAGGATGTTTTTCTTGGGTTGCTCTCAAGCATTTTGAAGGAGTCATGTTCCATGTTTGAGGTCCCATGTTTCTTCCTCTTAAACTATGAGCAGCTGTAGCACATGACCTACTTCTGTAGAGCCCTGTAATGATTTCCTTCCTTCAGTGGCTTCAGGAGTCCCTCTTCTGCCCTGTGAAAAAAGGGACAAATATTTTAATCCAAGCAAAATGCTAAAGCAGGTTTTGTTGGTTTCAGGGAAGAAACTCAATACAGCTACATCACCGAGCGTAGGCCTCAAATTGGAACCATCTGGCCTGCAGAAGCACCATGAGATCTTTGGGGAAGGCATGGATATTTTTGCCTTGGGCTGTAACTCATACACCTGCAGAATGGGTAGACATGTTGGCAGACAAGCTGGGCTCGTACAGCAATACAAGTCTTCTCTCACAGCGCTGCGGCAGTGCCGGAGTTTGGAAATTACCCTGACGTGTTTAATAAATGCAATCGCTGTACTGCATGCTCTCTGGATAGCAAATATTCAGCTGTACTTGCTGTTAATTCAGACAGGTCTGCACTCCAAGGCCCATGTCTTTTCGTCCTTCTCACACAGGCAGCCCCCTTGAAGGCAAAATAAGGACAAGGGAAGGAAGATGGTAAGCACAAAAACATGCATTACATCTTACGGCTGCCTCTTGTAGGAGGTAGCCTCATGTGATATTCATGTGAACTGGATTAGATTGAGAAGAGATTCTTGTTGGTAAATATTACAGCTCTTTGGGAACACAGAAAGGTAGAAGAATGCAGGTGTCAGTGCAATCTAAAATAATCCATCCCTCTTGGTGGGAGGTTTGTAAAATCTCTAGGCTGGATGCAGAAAGAAAGAGAAGCCACACGCAGACTCTGAAGGTCGTGACTTGAGAAACTGTCAGAAAGAGGCGGTGTCCGAGCCCAGCCAGAAAATGAAAATGCACACCACAGAAGCAGGAGGACATACATCCTTTGACTGGAATGTTATTAAACAATTAGGATCACAGGTTTTCCCAGAGCTCTGCCCAGCACCCGGCTTTCTGCCTGCAGCCTGGCGGATGGCAGAGCAAAAGACCAGAACGTGACATTTGCACCTTTGTGATCTGTAGTTGCAAATGCTATTTTGCACCTGCAAATTTGTGCCCTGACCCTACGGGCGCTTTTCAGACAAAACTCCCAGCAATCCCTCGGGGCTAAAAGGTTAAGGCCCACATAGTTGGACATCAATACCATGTTATTCTCCTTTCAGCGATGTAACATACACGGCATCCTAGGCAGAATTTCTGATGCCGAGTTAGAAAGTGTCGCTGCCTGCATCGTGGCACAGATATGCTGGAGGGGAACAGGTTTTCCCCAGCCTTCTCCCTCCGCCTAGAAGTCGCACTGACTGTATCACTCTTTCCATTGGGAAAGTTTACACCCTGAATCTCAATCTGTACTTTCCCATACTCCCAAAGAAGTCCAAAGAGAACATTTTGGCCCAACTCTGCTTTCAGTTTACTCTATATTGCTAGCATCTGGAGTCGCGTATGTGGGCTATCCCAACCCTGAGGCAGGGAATAAAACAGACAGAATGTGTGCAAGATCGCAGTCTAGTCCTGTGAGACGCAGTATCCTCAGCACTGCTGGCTCCTGTTGTCTCCTCTTTAGGAGGTGCTGAAGTGTTTTCAGAGCCAGATCCTCAAGACGACTTTCTAATTGTTTCACTGAGAGCTAGACTGGGGTAGGGATAAAGGAAGACTACGTACAGTGTGTAAAAAATCAGACGCAGTCTCTAGCTCTCCTCTCTTGCACCCCTCTGTAAATGAGAAGCAGCTCTATGGAAGCCAACAGAACAGTGCCAGGGTAAAACAGATGATGGAGAGCGCAAAAGCAAAATTTTCTTTTCTGAGATCTATAGAGACATTACGGAGATTTTGTGGACAGTCAATTAAATATAACAGGAATAAAGGTGGAGCTATCTCAAAGGATAGCGCTCTGAAATGGCCTCCTTAGTTCCCAATTCAGTCCTGTCTAATTTTGGAAAGGAAACTTGACTTCAGGTACTGACACATAGGAACGACGGGATACAGTATGTGTTGCCGGAGACAAACTTCCTTCTGCAATCGGATTTGATTTGCTTTTGCTTTTCACCACACCACGGTTCACCTCGCCTCGCAGCAGCTCCTCACTGCTGTCCACACAGCCAAGGTAGCTTTGCCTAATACGCAGCTCCAACAGTTTCCAGCACTGTTTCAGCAACAAGATGAGAGTTAATGAGGCTCAACACACTTCCTACCAAACTTTATGGGGGAAACCCCTTGAGTGAGAGCAGGAAATCCATCTTGTCGGAATTACAATGTGGTCTCAGTTCCTCAGTTAGAAACTGAAGAGAATATTGATATTTTTCAAAATATCAAATACTAAATGTGGGGGTTCCTCAGCCAAATTTCTCTTTGGTTCAACGGGGCAATTTTTCATTTCAGCGTCATTTAGATTTCTGAAATAATTTATTATATAGTTCAAGAATATTGAAAATTTCCTGAGGCCAGATTCTGCTACCTCTATTTATGCAGGCTGTGCATAGGCAATCCCGCTGCTGCTAGGAAAAAAGTGCTATTTGCTATGAAGGAGGGTGGGCAGAATCAGACCCTTCCTAAAAGCCTTCTGAAAGATGGGGAAACGCAAAAGGGCCCAGGTTTCAACAAGTGCATTTTGACAAATAACTAAACCGCCTTGTGATCCCAACCAGCAAACCAGGGAGGCTTACCACAGCCTTGCCGAATGCCTCTAACAAACAGAAGTTCCTCCATCGTATTCTGGGAATAACAACAGAAAAAGAAGGAAACCTTTATGAGGGGAAAGCAAATGCAGCTGTGAACCTGGGAGGCCAGGTAAAAGGATATGCAAGCACATAAAGAGAAAAGTACTTTCCCTTAGCAAGTTTTTTCAGTCTTCTGGCTCTTCCCACTCTCCCCACCCTAGTCCCGGGGGTGACGGTCCTCGCAGCACACTTTTCCAGACACACACCAATCCTGACACATGGGATGCAGCCACAAGGCAAACGTCTGCTTCCAGATGTGCCTGCCGGCCCCAGCGGAGCTGCTCCCCCGTCCCGCAGCCCGCAACCCCAGGCTGGCAGCTAAACTTTCCCGGGGTACCCAGCAAACAAGTGATTGCCCAAATCCTGATCCTTCCTTAGCTCTGCCCCTGCTCTGGTTTCTAACAAACACCGGAGAGATGTTCCCTGCCTCCACCACATTTCACAGTGCCGACTGCCCCCTCCCTGTCCAGACATGGGTGTTTTTTTCCGTGGAAACCACGGTATGGGACAGGAGAAGGAGGATCCATTTTAGATGCAGGTCCCATCCCTGCACAGGGCCAGGATGTGGCCAGAAGGTGCATCCGAATCCAGAAGCCAATGAGCACTGTGGGGCCCCATGATTTAGATGTTGTTCAAGTGCTGCTAGAGGAGTCATGCGTACGCAGTTTACAGAAACGGAGTTTTTTATGAGATACTTTTCCCTTTCCATCAGTAAAGGCAATAGAGAGCTCTTTCTCCTCCGGAGCTTCAGGCCGTGGAGTTCATTTTGAAATGCGCACAGTCTTTCAAGATTGACAGAGTTCCAGCTATTGATTTTCTTGACTTGTTCATAAGTTAATATTTACCATAAACATCTTGATGAGAAAATTAAAAAAAAAAAAAAAGACATTTTCAAAGCAGCAGAAGCTGGGGAGATAATGAACCAGACACAACTTTAAACAAGGTATTTTAAAAAGCATTAAACCTCCCTTCCCTTTTTTTAATTAGTGAAGAAGAAAATATGAAAAAAACCCAAAACCAAAAACCAGAAGGGTGATAAGCAGCTTTTATTGTTGAGTTCATTACTGTGATTATTTTGGGAGAGAAGACATTTTTCTCTTAATTCATGAGCCAGAAATGAGCTCTTTGGAGGCTGTAGTAAAAAGATCTCCTTAAAAATGACTGCGAAAAGATGACTTTGCTAGAAAATTCCAGCTGGTTCAGCCATATCCAGATGCCTGAGAAGCTTGATTATGGCTCGACTAACTCTCGGCTGCCCTCATCAAAGCATTGCCAAGATCGAGAACTCCCAGGAGCTAGCATCCCACCCGCAGCGGCACAGCAAGAGGAGGACGCGATGGGCTGGAGCATCGTGAGCAAAGGCAGGGGTTTCGGCTGTGCCGGAGGGCTGTGCCGCAGCAGCCCAAGCGGTTGTTAACATGGGAGGGGGGACTGGATCGCTCCCCTCCCGCCTGTGGAAACCAGGGCAGAGCTTGCAGCCCCAGTGCAGGTTTGGCTGGTCTGCTGGCCGGGGGTCCCGCGCTCGTTTGTCACCACGCTGTCCTGAAAATGGCAGCAAACGTTAACTCTCCCCCTTCCCCTCTCCCCAGCCCCGTGCTGGGGAAAGCTGCCGACAAGCTCACCGACAGCGAGGGCAACGCATGAAAGAAAACACACAGCCGACAGAAAAACCGAAAGGCACATGGCGGGGAATAATATTTCATTTGTGCGGTAGCGGCCCTGCGCGAGCAGTGTAAATAAAGCAGGTTACTGAGACGTGAATATACCACTGTTTATAAATACTAGCCCTTCTGCCCGGAGACGTGCGTGAGGAGAGCTGGACACTCGTGAGGTCACCCCGCCACATTTTATGATTTACATAAATCATGTCAACACCGCTAGCAGGAGCGGCGGGCGAATGGGGCCGCATGAAGCGAGCCATTCAGCCTCTTGTCACAGGTCTTAAAACAGGTAGAAGCTGTTAACGGGCCCACCAAACCTCTTAAAATGCAGAGGGGATGAGGGATAATCCAGCTGGGGAAGCAAGGCATGCACCCACCCCGCGCGCCTCAGCCGACAGAGGCCTTCCCAGGCTCTGGGGAGCAGAAAGCCAGCCAAAAAGCGGGCGCTGGTGAAGCCCAGGAGCTAAACTTGTTATTAATGTTCACCTTCACAGAGGGTAGTGTGTCCCACTAAGCAACCACTCTTATGAAGAAAATGCCTGAGCCGCCTGGTGAAGGTGAAGAAAATGCCCCATGGCTGCTGCGTGCAGGACCCTTCCTTCCCTTATTTACCAAGTGCATGGAAAATTTCATTTTTTTTTTTCCAGAGGAATCAATATTCTGGGACTAAACGGAAGCTCCTCGGTAGGTTTGCCTTGCATCCAAGTGCCTGTGGTTTGGGGGCCGGAGAGGAAGGCAGAGCGGGGACAGACGCAGGAGAGCGGTGCGCAGCTTCCCACGAATTCCCTTACGACTCCCTGGGAGCTCCATGTCTAACCAGGATCATGCAACACAAGGTCAAAGCTGCAGCTAAGGATAAAAGTGGCAGAGAGAAACGGTTTTCCTTTTCCTTGCCACTTTGCAGACATGTGTCACTACGGGGTTGTCCTAATTTCAGAGGACAGTAGTCCCTTTTGGTCCAATTCACCCAGCTCCGGAGACAGATGATGCCATCAGGGTGGGTGCCTGAAACATTGAGGATCTGGCTCGCAGTCTTTAACTCTGCCCAAATTTCAGCTCTAATAACATGTAATTATGTAAAATAATTGTAAAAATTACAATTACACATGAATTGTGTATAATTATGCAAAAGAAATGTAAAAAATATAAAAGCAGTACAAAATCTTTATGATACATTGCTGGTATATGGACATGTACTATTCACTACTCTTAAATGCAAGTTGATTTAGAAATATTACTTTGACCATAAATCAACCGTGTTCTATGTGATTCCTGTTGATCTACAGCTGTGACATATTCTCAGAGAAGAACAGATGTAAATATTAGAGAAAATTGGGAAGTGTTCTGGGAAATGTTTTTCACTGGAAAATGTAGATTTGTCAAAATCAAAGCCTTAGGGAGGAGAGGGGATTTTTTTATGAATATGCCATATTCAAATAAAATTGGAAAATGTTTTTAAAAATGATCAAAATATCCTCTTTCTATACTTTGAAAAGAAAAGATGTAATTTTTAGACTGAAAGTAAGCTTCCGTTTTGAAATCTAAGTAAATTTACACCAAAAACATCGGAAAAAAAAAAACCAACTTAAGATGAAACACTTCAAAGCTTACCAAAGACCAACATTTCAGAACTAACTTCTTTTTGATCCGATCTAAATTTTTGTATTTTATTCTTTATATTCTTTTTTTTTTCCCCCCAAGATTTGCAGTTTTGGGGCCAACCTGAAACAGGAAAAGTTCTTGCAGTTATGCAAAATACGTTAAGAGCAGAAAACCATTTTCTTTCACCTCTGTTGATCTGTAAAAAATGTGTTTTCAGCAGACCACAGACAGATCACGCAAGCTATGGTATCTTCTCCAGAGAAGCTTCACCAAGTCGGAAGGGAGGGGGATCTCAGTCCTTCAGCCCCAGACCTCTCCACCCGAGGGGCCAGCAGATACTCCCTGCTCCGCTTCCCCAGCCTCATTTTGGACCCCAGGGAAAGCTTTTTTCCCAAAGGAGAAACGCAGAGGTGCTCTGCAGCTGGGTGCTTTGCCCCTCTGCACAGAGGTGGCACCGCGGTGGGATCCTTCCCTTGCATGGGGTTGACCTCTGCGTCCTAGTCCGGTCAAGGTCACAGCTTGGAGAAGCAGGTACCTGCTACTTGAAATGAAGCCCTGACTAAAAAACAAAAGATTTGTTTCTTCATACTGTGCCTTCCTGACGGTGACTTCTTTTCAGGGGCAATTAAATGCTAAGCATCGGTCTGTTAAATTTAGTGGCAATTTCAGTTGTAGGCGGCATCAAGTCAAGGACAATTTCAATTTCAGGGCAGCTTTTATTTCATGTTTTGAAATTGAGAGTGCTTTCTGTTCAAGAGGAGCTTTTGTTTGAAATAATATAGCCTAGCCCGTTTCTCTGTGGCCCTGATCCCGCATCTCAGAAAGGACCTCACTCACAGCCAGAATCCTGCTGAAAATCAGGTGTTTTCAGCAGGGAGACTGAAGTGCCCTAAGCACAGGCTGGGATCTCCTGTGCATGCCTGTCCCAGTGTGGGAAGGTTATTAGGGTTTCTCCCTCAAAGCCCCCCAGCCCAAAGCCACTGGTGAGACCCTTCAGCAGAAGAGTCATCTGCAGGATTCGACTTCGGATGCAGACCCAGATCAGAGCTCCGGCAGTTTGCAAAGGCATTTTTTTCAGGCATGTCATTTGCTTCCCTGTGGGAGTGGATGTCCGTACGTGGCTGTATAGCCGTACTTCATCGCTCTACAGGCAAGAGCTTCTCTGAGCTGCCTTCCTTAAGGCTCAGGTTTTATATTACCAGGTAAATTTCCTTTCAGCTTTATTTGCATGGAGCAAGAGTGACATTCTGTGGCCAGTTAGATTTATGGCACCGTTCTCTCGCTTTCTTCTTTCCCCTCCCATAAATACCTCAGGGTATAAACCATCCTCTGATAGTCTTTTGTTTTGTTTGTGGCTTCTATCACACTTTGTGAGAAATAAAAATAGAGGAATTCTCAAACATATTTCTGTGGCATAAAATCCTTAGGGACTGCTTTACCACGAATTCCTGACAAATTCAGATGTCTATGTACCGATTATTATTTTATGAGAGCAATGCCTGATCGTAATGTAAGTAACCAGAAGCATGAAGAAACTATGACATGTTCCTCAGGCTCCGCTCTAGCTGGCTCAGCTCGTTGCACTT
This sequence comes from Aviceda cuculoides, assembly GCA_035590195.1. NCBI lineage: Eukaryota > Metazoa > Chordata > Aves > Accipitriformes > Accipitridae > Aviceda > Aviceda cuculoides. The sequence continues at coordinate 5,067,876 of JAVJGG010000058.1, read as the reverse complement.
GGAAGGGATGAGGAAGCCATGTTCCAAAACCCCATAAAAAAATAAAGTGGAGTGCTGTTTAAAACAAAGCAGTGGGCTTTTTAGGCACTTACGTGCTCCAGATAATACACCAATGACACTAAATTGAACTCATTTAGCTGTAAACATGATATTACACTTGACAGTTTCCAGTGGTAAAACACCAGACAGTCCATGCTGAGGAGGAAAGAAACAATACACAAGGAGCAAAGCTCGTCACAAGAGTAGCCACAAAAGGGCCAACGGGGGATAAAAATACCCAACAAAATCCCGGCATTTTTCAGTGGTTTGGAGTCATAACTCCGCTTAGACACACATGGTACCAAAAGCAACCTGCCCAGTTTAAACAGCGGAGAGCAGGCGCTGGAGTTTATGTTGTTCCCCTGTTTATTAAAAACGGATGGGAGCACTTGACAGAAAAATCAAACTTCTGGTCATGGCTCATTAATCTCTGTTGTATCTGTCAGATATGTGTGTCTAGAGTTTCAACAAGGCTCTAGAATCGAGATTACTGCTGAGCTCTGTTGTTTTCCCTAATTTTGAATGAGGGGAAATGCTGCCAATCACCCTAGGCGAGAGGGGAGCACGGGGCCATTGCCACAGCCCTTTGCAGCGGGCATCTCCCTGCCCCGTGGTTTGGATCTGATTTCAGAGGCAGTGGCACCTCTCTCCCTTCCGCACCACAACCTGAGCTTTGGCTGGCTGCCTCCCCTCTCCCAAAACCAGACTCATCGCTCACCACCAAAGCGCGTGCTTGTCAGTGTTAAGGTGATGACGAGGGCGATCTGCAGTGGCGGTGGATGCTCCTTCATCCCTGGATTCTGCTCTCGCACACAAAAGTGTTAATCGCATTAATCTACTGAAGACAGTGGAGCTCCTCCAGTGTAAAACCAGGGTAAGTGATGGGCTCAGCAGGCCTAGAGTGGGCTCAGCAGGACTGAGACGAATATGGTATGAAACAATTAGCTGCAGATGGTATAGGAATCTCGTTTTCTGGAAATACAGATTTTGCCTGGAGATCTTTCTATATATATTGGATTTGTCAAACTGATAATGACTTGAACATTTGGAGAGAGAGGATAACCCACCGCAGGGCCAGATGCAGCTGTGATGGGGAGGCTGGAGGACGTATATTAGCCCCGAAACGTGGCTGTCTCCCCATCACATTGCCACGTCAATCCATGGTACTGGGAGAATGGATGAGGCCCTGAGCAGAGCAGGGCAGGGGAGCTCACCCGCTGCCTCCCCTTATGCCATTACTTTCCTTACTTGCTTTGGACATTGCTCATGGCATTCGCTCATTCTTTTCTTACCCCTTTTCTTCCTTTTTTAATTATCAGGGATGCTGTTTCCAGAGCTAGCAAAACTGCCAGGCACTTTGAGGATGAGGCACAACATTTAGCTGCTGCTTCACTTGAGTGCAAAACAGAGGCAGTTGTGAGTAGAGGTTTCCAGCTCCGTCAGCCGGAGGACAGGCTGGAGACTCCTTTCAATCCTGATACTGCTAGCAAGGGTTCTTCTTCGGGCACAAACAGTGGATTCACGCAGCACAAATATACACACAGACAGCAAAATAACAAAGATCTGATGTTTTACAACTGCAGGTACACCACAGGCAGGCAATCTGACCCTCAGTGCTCACAAACTGTAAATGGCAATGGCAGGATCATGTAAAAGGCGCGTTTGCCAGCTCCCTTCTCAGTGAAAGACATGGAGTTTCCCTCGAGGGGATGTCTCTCCTGCCTGCCAAAATCTGTCCTCAAGATCAGCGTTGCCCGCTGCGCCAACTGTAGGCTTGCAGGCATGGCTGCTGCGTGGTGCTCCAAGATCATATGGAAAGCCATATTCCCGGGGATGCCCGGGCGTGCCGGAGAGCCCGCCTGCGCGGCAGTCAGCTGGACCGTGAGCAGGCAGCAGGCAAATGGCAAAAAGCAGAGCTTTCCCTTCTCTGTGCTGCAGCTCGCCGTTTCCGAGAAGCACAGGCACAGCCCTGCATTTCAACCGTAGCAGAGCTTGCCCGCACAAAACACTTCCCAAGACCATTTTGAAGACCAGATTTATAAAGTTTGACCTATTAAGAAACAGTATGTCCTATTAGATCTTAATGGACAGGGTGAATCCAGCCACCTGCTAATCTACCTGCAATGTGGTGGACTCTTCTAATCCAAAGAGTAAATTCCCATTGTCATAATGTTAGCTCCTATCGCTTAGAATATTTTTGCAGTGGGGTTTTAGGAATCTGGATTATTGGGCCTCTTGATCTGTTCGTTCTTACAGACATGTGAGAGCTATACTAGCAGGTATAATTTGCTGTTGCTCAGAGAAGCCTGTGCAGCTATATATATATATTTGCAGCATTTCTGAAGCTTCTCTGTATTTAACACTTAATTTTTTTTCAATAGAGCATAAGTGACGTAGGAGCCACTTTCAACAGTCACATCAGCACTTAAGCCCAGATCCTTTAAGCTATTCAAGTGCTTAGATATATATACCTCAGTGGAAGTGCTTCAGACACATCGGTGGGTTAGATGAGTAGCTTCCCCTGAAATCTGCCCCCAGTTCCAGCTTCCCCTCAGTTGCTTAACTTGTTCCTTTGGGATTTAGATACTGAGATGACAGGTACCTAAGATACACAATAGCTGGATGACAGGCATAAGGTAAAGATGGGTGTTTGAACACTGTGGGATGCAGGATCATCCTTAGCTGAGTGACAGCTCAGGAAAAGGCCATGTGGCCCTCCTAGGCATCTCCTGGCCACCGATAGCCCTGGAGTAAAATTGTCAGGCGGTAAGTGCTGACAGGGGCCCTTGAGGGTGTGAAATTTCTTATGCTGATACAGAAAGCATGGCACAGGGAAAATCTCCACACTAGTCAGCTTTTTGGGAGCTGAGCTGTAGCAGTGAGTCTCTCAACAGAGAGCACCGCTGGTCAGCTTGGACATAAGTGGGAGCAGAGAAGGGACCCACAGACCAACCCGACAGAAATACAGGTTTCTGTATTCAATACAGGTTCATTGAAATAGAGAGTGAGGGCATTTTTAATGGTGTGGTTTAACCCCAGCCAGCAACTAAGCACAACGCAGCCACTCGCTCACTCCCCCTGCACCCAGTGGGATGGAAGAGAGAATTGGGAAAAAAGTAAAACTCGTGGGCTGGGATAAAGACAGTTTAATAGGACAGAAAGGAAGAAAAGAATAATAATGATAATAATAATGATAATAACAATAACAACAACAATAGTATTAATATTATAATAATAAAACAATAATGACAATAATAATAGTAAAAGAATTGGAATATACAAAACAAGAGATGCACAATGCAATTGCTCACCACTCACTGACCGATGCCCAGCCTGTCCCCGAGCAGTGATCTGCACCCCCACTCCTGACCAACTCCACCTAGTTTATGTACTGGGCATGACGACACATGGTATGGAATACCCCTTTGGCCAGTTTGGGTCAGCTGCCCTGGCTGTGTCCCCTCCCAACTTCTTGAGTCCCTCCAGCCTTCTTGCTGGCTTAGTATAAACACTACTTGTCAACAGCTAAAAACATCAATGTGTTATTAACATTCTTCTCATACTAAATCCAAAACATTACACTATACCAGCTACTAGAAAGAATATTAACTTTAGCCCAGCCAAAAGCAGGACAAATGGCAACCTGTGAGGGAGCTGGACTCTATCCTCCAAAAAGCTGATGCAACTGCTGCCAGGCAGGCAATAGCTGAGCAGCCCTGTCAGGCTGTGTCACTTCCTAACTCTGTGCATCGGTCGAACAAAGCCACAAATTATAAACCCAGGATTTGCTATCTTCTTCCATCCTTTTGGGTGCTAGCTTTTTTCCAGGAGACACAGAGAAACCTGAGGTTACAGACCTGCTCTAACTCTACTCCTATCTCCAGGACACAGAAGATAAAGAAGACCTCGGTGTCCCTCACCGCGTGCTGTGGCAGAAGCACTCCTTTTCTTCTCGAAAAGACTTTGTGTCTCCCTGGAGAGAATCACAGAATCATAGAATGGTTTGGGTTGGAAGGGTCCTTTAGAGGTCATCTACTCCAACCCCCTTGCAATGAGAAGCCAGGAAGTTCCCTTGGGTGATGCCATTTGGTGCTGCCGTGTACCATGAATACCATTTTTAAGCAGCCACCATGTCCTTTGCCTTCATGGTTTCCTTTCTGCTCTCTATTGCTAGTAATTTTTTTGCAGGCATCTGTTACTTGAACAAAACAAAATGTTGTTTTCAAGTGTGTAAATACACAAAAAAAAGTTACTGGTAGTTTGCTGGGCAGGTTAGTGGAAAGCAATTACAAATGGTTTTATGCTAGCAAAATATGGCTGAAGATGTTATCTGCTTTGAACTGCAAAACCAGAAAGTACTACAAACCCTTTTGTTATATGAGACAATGAGTCACTGAATAAAGAATCTTTTTATGAAGGGAAAGCTAAAAAAACCCAGTGATATTATATTCAGTTACAATGAAACTGCAGCCTTTCCCTCTGCATCTCTGCTTCTACCATCAGCCATACAAAGCCCTTCTTCTTACCACAGAATATATCAACTGCAGGTCTCCAGTTAACTCATGTGTGAAATGTGCTTGATACCAAATGAATGGATGATCATAAAAACAGCGTTCCTTTTTCCTGGAAACAAAAACCAGTGGTGATACGTATTGCTTCTGTTTTCAGCCAAAGACTATAGTACCAGATGGCTAACACAACCGTAACAGCTAGCTGCATCTGGATTAAAAAGTTTGGATGGTGTGAGCTAATCTTTAAAAAATGCTAGATAACTTTTATCCCTTTAAATCATGTTACTGCTCAGTGTATTTCCTGCTCACAAGATCCTAGGACTGTTCAAACATGCCTTAGACATGTTCATTAAGCATCACTGAACTGAACGAAAGGCTAGTAACTATCTTTGTCAAGTCAGAGGTCAGCTTTTGGGATATGATCCAAGATCCACTGAAGGCAAGGAAAGATGTCTCACTGATGTCTGTGGCCGTTGAACTAGGAGCCTAGTGGTTATTTCCCCTTGTACACATCTATTATGGCTGCAAATGAAACTTATATTGGTTAAGGAAAAGAACAGAGAAGACAACTTGTCTCTTTGGATAAAATGACTTGGCTTTTCATGCTTAAATGTACTTTTTCCCATGAAAGCAAAGATGTTTGGGTAACAATGTTTGGCTAGCTATGTAACTTGAATACTGAACAGATGAGAAGAACAGAGAAATACTGAACAGAGAGAAGAAATACATCTTTTTGCTCTATATGAGATACCTGAAACAATAATTTGTAGGGAGGCCCTGGGCTTAGCTACAGATGCTTGCACTGCAACGTTCAGATGTCATTTCAAATGACTTTTAATTCAATATCTTTCAGAATCAGCTAGAAATTAAATTCATACACTGTTGGATGGGAGAGTTGTTGGCAAGGGCTTTGAGGAAGAAAGCATTTTGATTTTGTGAACAGAAAGACCAAAATTTGTGGGTGATGGACTAGGTACAGAGGACACTGTTATTTCTCTCCAGAGACTGTGCCAGGCTACCAAACAAGATTCTGAGTGCTAGCTCTTGGGTTGGCTTTGCTTTTATTTCCCCTCCCATTTTCTTTCCTGTAATGGTAGCAGCGTAGCTTAAAAATTCCACAATTTCCCACACTAATCTTTGCCACAGTGCCTCAGCCACTTGATGGGAAGAGTCCCACAATTATTCAGTGTTTCACGGTGTTAAAATGCCACAAGCATTCAAGTATTTCTGATGCGGGAACATCTACAAACCGGCATGACTCACTCAACCAGAACAGAAAAGAGAACAGCCTTGCAACGCCTTATGCTGTTTCTTGAACATTGGCTATCTTAATGGGGTCAGCGGTGACATTTGTCTTGAAAGCCATCCAGCAAGGAGGGAAGTTCTCACACAGTCTTCCTCACAGATGGTGAGACCTGCCAGCAGTTTTACGGCTCGGCAGTGAATGGCTCTGCAGCTGTACGGGCATACCTGCTGGAAGGCTGCCCGAGTGATACAGCCAACACGTGCATCAAAAAACCCCGGCGCCGGCGGTGGGTTCCTTTGTTTAATCTTCCTCCAGCAAACAAAAAGTGACTTGGCTTCAAAACAATGGGAGGGAAGAAGAAGAATAAGGGGAGAGGGTGATAGTGAAAGATTTAGTTAAAGTCTATTCTTCTCTGGTATTTTTCAGAGTAGGGGTCAATGGTTTAAGTACAACAGGCTTGATTCACTGCCTGGATGAAGCAGATGGGGCAGATCGCCAGGCAGCGGCTTCCAAATAAAAGCTGCGGAGGGCAGCTTTAACTTTTCTTGCAAACCAAAGGGCCATTATAATAGTGAGAAAGTGGGATCTGACCCTACTCAGCCTTCACTTCCATCTGCTCCGGAGAATTCTTTGTACAGCAGTTTGGGTCAGAAGGGCCACCTGAACTAGCCCTCTCCTCCTCCGCCGGCGGCCTGGAGATCCAGTACAGGAATTGGCAGACAGTCTTCCCGCACGGAGGGGCACAGCGAGCGCCTAAGACCATCCAGCACCGGTGCGTTGTCATATACTCTCACCTGGAGCCCCTTATACTGCAAGGTGAGCTGCTGCACCAGCAAATCACAAAAGATGCTCTTGCCTAAAAGAGGAGGCAGTTTAAGCGTGAAACTAGAGACATCAATGGGAACATGGACATTGATAGGGAAACACAAAGAAAGAGTGAGCTGACGTTTTTCAGCATCGTGGTCAGGAGCCAGCTGCCTGATTGCTGTTATGTGTGTTGCAGGCATCATGATGCTCTCAAAGTAGGGAATGAGGTAAGTTTACAGACATCTGCTGGGAGTTTCTCCCAAGAGAAGGCTTGAGTGCAAGGGTGAAAGTGCTCATTTGGAAGTGTGGTAAGTGGGCAGTAACTGTAGTTTCATGGGACAATTAGATGCAGTGCTGATAGGTCAAGCAGGAATGGACAGTGAAGATCCAGGAAAACTGAAAGAAGCACTTTGTATCAGTTGCAATACAGGAACCAAAACAGGAACCAGAAGAGAGAAGCAAAAAGATACATTCAAGCTGCTGTCTGAAAGAATTATTTTTTTTCAGAAGTAAAAATATGTCTCAGTGGCACTCAGCTTTCCTTGATTTGACTGTGATGCTTGCACAACTATTATCCAAGACTCCTTTCCCTTCTCAAACCTGGAATAGACCCCAAGAAATCCCTCAGTGGCCTGATAGAGGAGTACCTGGAATTAACACCCAAAGACAGCTACTTCTTATTGAAGTTTTTAGCATCAGTGGTCTCTGAGCATCATTGTTAGTCTACAGAGGAGTCTATGTTATGTATCTTTTCTAGATTTTTAGAGACCCTGACTTGGAGCTACTAGTAACCATGTTGTTTCCCAAGCTTTTCCAAAGCATGAGTTATAAGTATGCATAGCCATAACAACACGCAGATCTGATGAAAGGCTATTGTACAGATTTCTATCCCATGTATGGAAGTGTGTGAATACATTTTTTTCATGTCTCATTGGGTACATGTATTATTAGACAGATACGCTGACAGACAAATAGATAAAAATAAATCATTCCACATATTGTATATCCAGAATATTCCACTGTCAGTAAAGTTATCCGTATTCCCATAATACCATTTACTTTTTTATTCAGATTCATAACTTTTTCAGTTCTTTCACATCAAAATCTGCTTGTTTCTCGAGTCTCTGAACACGCACTGCAAAACTGCCTTTCATATGTCCAACATGTACTATTGCCTTTGCTTTCAGCCATGAAGTTTCCTAGACACCAAAACAAAGCATTCTTCTGCACATGCTCAAGAGCTTTGCTCTCATACATCACAAGCTAGGCAGTTAGTTCCCACATAGTTCAGTGCTCTACTAATCCAGAAGAAAATTACACTTGCCCAAGTCCAAAGGGATTCTAATTTGGGACTCCTTTTTTCCAATGGAGTTATGTATGGACCAGACTATAGATATTCAGCCACAATGTACAAAAAAGTGCAACCAACATATACAGGGCCAGGAAAAGAGAACAATGATGGAGGGGTCTGATTCTGTGGTGCAGGGACAACAGGAATCCCATGACTGGGTAAAGTCATCATTTCTCTTTTCTGCCCTGACCCTGCACCTTACCATCAGTGTGTAATTTTTCAATTATCCCTGGATTGCTGTGATGAAACCTTGACTATTTTGACTTCAGCTGACTTTGAAGAACTGGGTCATAATGGATGTGTGGCAGGTAATAAGCTGTAACTATAAAAGCAGTAAAAACCACAGAAGGCGCTAGTGCAATATAGTCCCATTAACATATCGCACCAGAAATCCTAATTTTGGAATTTCCTAAGGTAATTTTAACCATACAGTCTTCACATTACACTAAAAGTCCTCTTTGTATAACACTCAGGGTGGGGTCAGCAAGTGTAGCGGGAACTGAAACGTGGGCTTCTGGGCTCAGCGACTGTAACCTCTGCTGCCTGACCTCAAAGATGCCAGTCAGGAGAGACACAGAGTGCCAGCGTGGGTTATGGTAGAATATTCTTTCATTGTCTGCTACTCACACCCTTATTTTCACAGTAGAAAAGGAAGATCAACAGGCCTGAAGGAAACTGGATGTAAGTGTCTCTGGACTCAGTAAGACTTATTTTGAGTATCAAGACACATATGCATACACAGGGGCTGGGAGTGAGGAAAAGAAAAATACTCAGCATGGGTGTTAAGGGGAGAAAAACAGTGTCTGCTTTGATGGTTAGTATTTGGTGCCCTCTTCTGCGCCCATCCATATTTTTAAAGTTCTTTAGAATCAGGAGAAGAGCATCTGTCTGTTGTCCATTTCTACATAGCAGTGCTTTGCTGCTAGGGGCAAGGGGTCACCCTAGCAGATGTCAGCCATCGTAGTGATGGGAAAAGTAGAGTCTTTTTTTAGGTGAGAGGAATGAGTTTGTTAATAGAGAGTAAAAGGCTGTGAATAGAAATTAAAAAATATTTAACTGAGATTTCATTTATGACATCTAAATTATAATATTAATAAAAGTAGATTGTATTTTGATTGTGACTGAATAAGAAACATACCATGTATATAAGGTATATAATCAGTTTAATCACATGCTGATCCCAGGACAATCTCATCCTAACATTTTATGAAATTACAAATAACATATAGCGCACACAATACTTCATAGTAATTTAAATGTCACTTTGCTAAATGAACTTGAAGACAGATCTGCACTTCTTGAATGCAGAATCATTCCAATATTAATTTCTATTTTTTCCATTACTGAAAGATAATTTTATGCTAGAATTTCAAATACTTAAATCCAAAAGGTTCACTAATTCTGCTCTCAGCTTTTGAGTTTCAGTGGTACCAAATTCATCCAGAAAGCTTGCTAACTACCTTTGTCTTTCTACCTTGAACTTTGCTTTATCTGCAGATGCAGAAAGCATTGCACACATCTTACAGCAGTTCTCTACCAGTCTGCCACAGCCCGGGCGGCTCTTGTTTCCTGCAGGATTATTCATTTATTTTGAAGAGGGATGATATAGAGGTTATGTCATTGTGCCAGCTCACAGCTCCTCCACTGAGAACTGAAGACAGCAATATCTAAATCATAGATGTTGTCATGAACATGACAAGCCTCAGGTTCCTGTACGGCAGTCCACCTGAGCCCTTGACCCAGGGCAGGGTTGCTCAGAAACATCATCTGGTTTTACCCTTCCAGGTATGTCTCTGTTCCTGTTTATTGCTGGTTGACTTCATGAGAAGAAATCCATTTGACATTTTAAGATTTACTTTTCTTGGATACATAGGTTTGAGCAGCTGCTGCTAACCTCCCCTACAGTTTTGAAGCCAGTTTGTTTTCAGTCAAGCTAAACCTTAGAGCCAAAACTGTCAAACTTGGGTGACTACATCGCACATAGAGACATGGAAGCAATTGGCCAGACTTTTGAGGATGAAAAACATTCAGAGTTTGCATCAACTCAGCACCTTCAAAACACAGACCATTCATTTAAGTGAGCAAATATGTATTTAGATTCCCAAACATAGATTCCTATTTGGAAAGGCTGGCTAGTATTTTCAATTTCCTTCAATGATGAACTGCCATGCTTACTAACCTGTCCTGCAAACTGTTACCTTCTTTCCTTTTTTTTAACTTTGGGGAAGGGAAGATATGTCTTTAATGTAATTGCTAAGTTTTATACATATGTCAGGGGATTGGTAGAATGCGTTATATCATAGAACAAGGCTCAGGAAAATATGCAGACTGCCACTCTGAGCAGAAACCCGACCTCAAACGCACGCGCAGACACGGTGCACCCAGGCAACCTCATCCCGAATCTGACATATTATTGTCACTAAGCAGATCTGAGCAACGCAAGGAGTCGTGCTGTACTAGAAGATCTGCATCTTATTGTGCAGGAGTGCAAATCCCAAATGCAGGAGCATCTCTGCAAAGCTAACTTCAGCCTAAATGTTGCCCAAGTTTAACTCGTACATAGGATCCTAACTTCAGTGTGGCGAAGCCTGTAGCGCTAACTGGCTGGCCCACTAATGGATTCAGTCAAACAATTGATCTCCCTGTAGCAGGGACATATGTTTGCTCCATGGGAAAACTTCAAGGATATACAGTCCTTCAGTGCCTTCTGCTCATCTAAAGAGGTCAGCCTTTTCTTATGAGCAATTAACTGGGGAGGTTTTGTTTTGTTTTGTTTTGTTTTGCAGCTTGCTCCAGTAAAGAAATCCATAGGATGCCCATCCGCAACCCTTAGTATTACATACAAGCATAGCGTGGACAAAACAAACTCAAGTGTTATTTCACAGTGTGGTTGCTTTCATGCAAACAGAGCTAACACAAACAGAGTAATTCAAGCACAGATAATTCATGTTAACTCTTCACTGAAGACACATCCATCAGTGGTGCGTAGGAAGTGATTTTACCCTTGCTTTGTTTTCACTTAGGCCACTAATAAAGAGAAGTTAATCTAAACAAGTTTGAACTGGATTCAAAGTGTCAGCCTCAGGGATTTTCTTCTAGTTTATGTAGATGACATAAAATTAATTGATGTAAACTATTGAAACTTTTCTGGTGAGGACAAGATCAAGTGCAGTAGCAAATATGAGCACAGACTGCAAAAAAATAGATTCCAGAGCTTACAGCACCTTGTTTTGTGATGTCTTATACTTTTACATCATATGACCATCCGCAGCTAAGTGGAGCTGGCCATCCAACAAAGGGACCAGTCAGGTCACTGAAATATGGAGTTGCCCTTTGCTTGTATTTGGATAACTCTGATGGATAAAACATTCTTCAACATTATTCAGGAATGACATCAAGCAGGTTGCCTCCGTACGCAAAAAAATTGCAGTCTAGACTGAGAGGAGGCTTTCAGCATCCTTGTTTTCTACTCAATTTTGCAAAAAATTCTCTTTGAATTCATTATTAAATGAAGGCATTTAAAAATACTAAACCAAAGCTGCGCTTTAAAATCAAACAAGGATGAAGTACCAGTGGAAAGAGGAAGGACATTTTCCTCCTTTTACCACCATACCTACCAGTTTTGAAGGTGATTAACTGTTGTGTGCTCTAATATTAAAAGGATTTTTAAAAGGCATTTTATTGGGAGGATTCCTGATTTAAAGAGGTGCTTCAGGAAGTAATCAGCTGTTTTACTATCCTGTTGAGATAGCTATCTCTCTGCCACTGTAAGCTCAAGTAATATTCATATCAGTATAAGCAATGTTATGGCATACAATCTTAGAATAAACTGTGTGGAAAGTGGCTTCTAACATTGCATCATCTACATAGTAAAAATATATGCCATTAATAGAATGTACTTACAAAGACAACAAACAAATATCATGGGTAGGCTGCCTAGGAGAAACAGGCTTTATCACTATGCCATCATCATATTCCTTTAACCTAATATAACAAAAATAACTTTGATGAGTCGGTTAAGAACATGATTTTAGAATAAAGCCACTTGGGTCTTCTTTTTCACTGTCAGTCTATGAACATTGGATCAACTGCCTCAGCCTTTAAACTGCTTGCCTCATGTCACACTGCATAAACTGAAATAAGCAGAGGGATTTGTGCTTGAAGTCTCTTCTTTAAAAAGGAGGCGTCTGGCAGGGGGTGAATTTCAGAGGAGTTTCCCTGAGTTTGGAAAGCATTCCCTGTACCGATTGTTTTATCCAGGCTTTTTTGTTTGAGTCTGTCCTTACAGATTTCAGAAACTAGTTGTTCTGCCAGGCCTGACAACAACATCCATAACCTTAAAAGTCTAGCAATGTCCTCAGTCCGAAGGTCATGAGGAAATCACTCTGACCTGCTACCTAATGTGGCTCAGCACTGATCAAAACACCATCGGTTCCTGAGGAGAAACAGATTAATTAATCTAATTCTAAATCTATAGTATGCTACTTAAATATACTGATGAAAGGATTGAGTCCAAGAGCCAAAGTGTCTAGTAGCTGTACCCTGAGAAAATAACTCAGATCCCGTCTGAATAGGATGAGCTCTGGAAGCGTGTGTTGCCACCCAGCTCCCCACGGATCAGGGCGAATGTCACCTCGCCTAGCGTTAACCACCTCTGCACCTCAAAGGAGACAGTCATCCCCTTCTAAGCGCAGGCCACCCAGCCTGCAGCACGAGGAGGACATCTCCCAGCAGAAGCAACATCTGTGCACAGGGACTTCAGCGTCACCACGAAAGAGGATCTTAAGGTCAGTAGAGGTTTCCTCCTAAATATGCCTGAAGCCAGGGCATAGATCACACTCCTTGGCCTATGTCTACTTCAGCAGAGGGCAGGAGAGAAGCGAGCAGAAGGCAAGAAAGGTCTGGACTGTGATGGAGAAGAGAGGAAAGAAGAGTGCCTGAGAGAACCGAAGAAGGAAGCGCCACTCTATGCCATGCAGACCACAGGGCTGCACTTGGTGGGTTTGGTTGTGCCAGTACTCATCCTCCAGCAGAGCAGCAGGCACCTCAAACCCCAGCTGCATCTCGGGGCTGAAGCAGCGTCAGGTTGTGCCACAGTGCCTTGCTACGCCGCATGCGGTCCCGGCAGAAGGGCTCACCTGAGACCTGCTACGCTGCTCTGGAAGCCGCTACTGGCTTCAGTGATGCAAATGAATCTTGGGACTCTCTTATTGAGCCAGCGTCTAGGGCTGTATACTAATAAATTAAACGGTGTCAGGGCAAGTTCCTGGACAGGGGAAGTCCACCAGCTATACTGTAAAAATACACTGTTAGAATAGTTCCAGGCACAGCTTTGGTCTGTGCCAAATAGGACTTTGCCAAGCATAGTTCAAGGATTAGTACAGCCCTGGCACCACTTCCAGCAGGTGGTTAGGATGTGGCTGCCCTTTGCTGAAGGGTAAAGAGCTTTATTAATATAGTTGCAAGCCACTTTGTGACAGTTGGCCTCCGTGCCGGAACAGGGCCCCAGGATGCTTTGCCTACCGCCAAGCGTAGCCTAAGCGCCTGCCAACTGAAGACATACTTGGCTTCCGCAGAAATTCAGGACCAGATGTGGGAGGTTGTTCCCCAAAGGTCTGGAGACACTGAGAGGGCGGATGATGAGCCAGACCACTTCACTCACCCTCAGAACTCCAGGGCACTCTCTGACATGCCTCTGGAGAGCAATTCCTCATCTGCGTGTTCCGTTGTTAGCCTGAGTTACATTTGTTGATGAAAGTGAGGGAAGTATTGCTTTTGGTGGCTACCAGGAATGGAAATGGAAGCACCATGGAGCACGCGATTGCTGATGTTACAGGTAATATGAAAACAAAAAGGATTATACATCTTCCCACTTAGGTGTTCGTTTCCACAGTTGTAATTTTCAAATGAGAGGGTATGTCCTGCTGCAGTCTTAACTTCCAGCAAATACAGATATGGTTGTTAATAAATATATACTGTGGCCCATAGAAAGTACAAATCATGTGCCTTACTACTATGCAATAAACCTCCTGGATTCCTTTTATTTAATTAATCAATGCATAGGGAGATTTTTATTTTAACATCAAGTCACTCCTTAACTATTAGAGCTCACTCCCTGGAGAGAAATATCTCCAATTATCATAATTATCATATAGTTCAGCTTCTGCAAATTTTATATTATGCATTTAACTTTTGGCATCATAAAATGTGAAGTGCAAAGTACACACGATGTGCCTTCCTGCAAAACTTAACAGTAGCATTACCTACTTCCTAGCTTTGCACACTCTTTGTACTTCTGACATGGAATTATGCAAACACTAGCCATTCTTTGGTAGGAAAGTAAGAGAAAGCATTTCTTTGCTTCAAAAACACTTGCTATAAACCATTCCTCCATTACAGTAACCATTCAAAAACTGCGTACTCAATTTTTAGAAAAATTCCCAATGAAATTCCTGAAATCATCGTAACAGGTTAGTCTGTGAACTTTTCCTTCAGGGCTGATGTGTACAAAAACTTCTTGAACAAAAGCCTTCTCTCTGTAGATACATTCATTCAACTTGTCTGACTTTATTCTCATTTATTTTTAAGAGGTAGGAGCTATCTCTGTTACAATGGCACTGACATACCAGGACTGCTCCCAGCAATAGTAACGTATTAGACACTTTCCAAGAAAGAATGGTTTCTCTGCAGCTTCTAAGTGGTAGCCTACTTGGCAAATGAGTTATTCAAGAAACTCACTTTCTCAATATACTTATTCTCCTGGGTTTTCTTCAGAAGTTTTTCTAGATATTTCCTTGAGAAAAGATCAGAATAGATAATTGTTGGAAATTTTAAGATAATCTTGCCACTTGAAACGCTGGATTGCATTTTTTAATTAAATATAATTCATCTGTATTTTGTGCTTTTGATATTAGATGCTTTGAAGCTCCAGTTAAGCAACCTAAGGATGCATTTAGGAAATTGTTTCTGTGCATTTATGAATAAAAGCTTTTATTCTCAGTCTTGTTTATTTAGGTGTTTTGGACACACACTATAGCTTCCTTTCTGCCACAGGCTTCTGTCCCACCATCATCTGTTTATTTTTACTCCTAAATGCACATTTAGAATTGTCACTTAAGAGAAAGCCTATTTTGTCAACGTCCTTCTCTGTTCTACTTCACTCAGTACTGTTTCTTTTACGTCCATATCTTTGCCTTCATTTCTTTAAATATTGCCTTAGAAATTCTTTAAAACTTAACTAAGACAGACATCTTTATTGATTTCTGTTAGAATTACTCATAATGTACTATATATGCCATTGCAATAAAATAAATTTAAAAAACAGATTTTGATCTAAATCAAGAAAATCTACCACAAATAGGACCATAACAGCTTGTTAGCAGAGAATGAGAATATTGCTGTGGCACAAGGGTTTCTAGATTTTTCCAAAGACAAGTAAAACAATGAGATAGTAGTATTAAAAGGAAGAATCTTCAGACATGGAATACGGAGGAACGCTCAAGAATGTGGATTCATTTGGAGCTACTCAAAATATTATCATATTCCAACAGTAATGTTTTTATAGATTAAAATCATAAGTATAACTGGCAGTTTAAGGAGAAGTTATTTAGAGAAGATGAACCATCTTCTTATAAAATTGGTTTTGATTCTTTGAAAACATTTGGCTTCCATCTGCTACAAATTATAAAGCAAGCACAGAATAGGTACAAAAGACAGAATATTAATTACTCTTTTTATTCTTGTCTTTGATTTATGAATATGATCTTACTTTTGTTACCATAAACGAACACTATATATGTTGGTGTAATGAGCATATTTTTAAGTAGAAAGAAGATACTTCCCTGCCCACTCCCTTGTACAGCTCCTCTTTTGGGTCAGCTTGTTCAGACATCTTTAGTAGGGTTCAAAGAGGCTACAAGCTGCATATACGTAACTTTGAAGTTTAAATCCACGATTTATTGGCCAGCACCCACAAAAGGTAGCTGGGACTTAACATTTAAGCATTAGTATGCTCGCCACCCTGACAAGGCACCTGATGACTCTCTGCTAGCCAGGCAGGCATCAGTCGTGGGTGGAAAGGCTGATCTCCAGGGCTCCTGAGGATGGTCCCTCCGTGTGGCAGAGCTGCCATCTTCTACTGTAAGCTGAAAGTCTCTGGCCTGAAAAAATTCCATGAATTGATCCTGGAAATGCTTAGGACCTGGTTTTGAAATCTCTTCTTGGGGTGAATGGCACTGAATAGTGTGCCATTAATGTCAACAGCTTTGTTCACCAGGGAAGAAGCTCTTTAAAGAAATACGGCAGCAGAATCCTGGCTGTGGCTCAGTTCTAGAATGAACTTCAAGAGAACAGAATCACCCCATTCTTGCAAATATGTTCAGTCAATTATTCTCTGCCTTCATTGACAGTATCTGTTTTTCCCGGAGGAGGTAGCTGTTCAGTTTCTGTTCACAGTTCGGATGCTTCAGGCTCAAATAATGCAGTGCTATGTATGTTCAGTTTTGTTACAATCTTCCACTCTACATTTATGTTAATTTGCTTCAGTGACCTTAAACTTAACTTCTGAAGATTCCTAAATTTTATATTTTTCTGAATACCATATTCACTACCAGTAACAGCAGGGCCATTACTCAGTGATAGTGACAAGCTGTTCTATGGATTCTAACAGCTAAAACACATACATTACCATCATCTAGAACTAAACCTTAGCTGAAGAGATTTACCAAATATTGCAAAGAAGGTTTGAGAATTCATGCGGGTCCTCTAATGTTTGAAAGGAGAAGACTCATTCAGATATGTTGACTCATTTTGTCAGATTTGTTCTACTACTGGAGTGAAGAAGCAAAATATTTATCATCTATTTTTCAGCATGAACATGAGAAGACAAAAATTTGCTTTCTCTTAAGAATTTCAAACAAATCCTATTTTGTACATCAAATATTTGCATTAATCTGAGAAAAAATGTGAAGACCAATGTGTGTTTGTGAACATTCTCAAAATAATTAGAAGATGCTTGACTATCATATGCTGGCAGAGTGTAAAAACCTCTTTCAATAAACCTAAATAAACAATTTAAAGTAACAATTAAACTACATATCATTTGCAGAAAATTTAAAACAGAAAAAGGCAAAACAAATTTTGTTTCCCCAAGTCTGGTCCTCATTGCGAGCCCAACTGTTTGCAGGCTCCAATGAGGAGTTTAAAAAGTGACCTGAGCGCTATCCTGAGTATACTTTACCAAATAATTCCTCATTTAATTTCATGTTCTTCAGTGTATTGTCCATTGGATGAAATGGCACTGAGACAAACCAGAAAGGTTTCTTCTTTATAAGTATTTCTTAAAACACTCTATCAGCTTGAGTAAGAGATTTCATTATCAGGTCAAGATGAAGGAATAGCCTTGACATGATCAGAGGGAAAATGTCCATATTAAGACAAGAATAATAGCCCTATCAAGAAAAGTGGTGGGAAAAGGATAGATCCAGGCATGTAAGGAATATCTCTGCCAGCTGTATCTCTCAATCCTTTACTTACTCAGATGTCAAGAGAAAGTACTTCTAGTGCAGGAACAATAACCAAATGCCTAACCATGAAAGAACTCTTTAAATATTATTCACAGGAGTAAAGTTACTCATTTGTTTGAGCATTTTCAGAATCACACCTTTGATGACAAACACATCTAAAAGCAACATTTTTCCCCTGAAGAGCAACAACACTGGCTGTTTGTCAGAAAAGCATTTTTAAAAACCAAAGTAACCTTTCATAATCATTCTACTGTTTAGTCCTCACACACGCAACAACATTTGCCTGTAGTGGGACTGAAGTCCTGCTCTTGATGGTTGGTGGTCCCAGAACTGCTAAACACACGGTCACCTTTTGTTCTCCTATTTTAGCAGAATGAAAATCCAGGGAAAATGAGCATATAAAAGCTATCTGGACAGGATCTGATCCAGCAGCCACAAGTCAGCGTCATACCTTCCATAGACTCAGGCAAATCAGATCAGTAAGGTCAAGCCTGTATAGGCAAGATCAGTAAGGTATGGAGCTGTCCCTGAAGTATATGAAAGAGCAAAATACCAAAAGATATCACCTACTGTGGACAAGTAAGTTAGACTTACCTTCAAGTTCTGGTTCAGTGCTAGACTTTTTGGAACGTAGAGGAAGGAGCGCTGATAGGAGAGTCACAAAGAAGTACAGAAGAGAGGCAAAGAGAAACAATGTCTATACTATTGATCCCACAAAAGAGTTACATGTAGTTGACTCCTCTCCCCTTTTTAGTGTTTGAAACTGTAGTTTTTTATTTTGAATAGTATCACATTTTCCCTGACAACCCCACTCTAAAAAGATTTTTTCTGAAGGTTCCTTGCATAAAAAAGCATATTTCTTTCCATATTTGCTCAGAACCTCTAGATTCCAACAGAAACTCCTAATGAAACTCTTGTTTGATTCTCTTTTTTTAATGTATCCGTAAGAGTGGAAAACTAGCAATCACATCCCAGGGGACAGTGAAGTCGTCTCCCAAGAGATTAGAACAAGCCTTTTTGTTTTGCTTTGCTTCCATTTAAGAAAACTGAAATAATTTAATGTGATCTGTTTTAATCATATTGTATATCTAAGTACAGATTGACCTTTCCATGTAACTTTATAAATGACTGAGAAGGCTTGGCCAAAGAGACAAAATGTCTGGCATTCTTTAAAATAAGCTGGAGCCTACTTACCTCCACAAGGTTCAGGATAATTTGCTGCCAGCCAACCACGTTCAGTTGGATTGTGGCGGCACATTACAAATGACACGACTTGTGTCATCAATAAGTAAGTAAATCAGTCAGTTTGTGACCACACACACAGAAGTTGCAGATTCCTTCTCTTTTCTCCCCCAAATCTGCAAACTTTCTCTCCCCTGTTTTGCCTCCCATTTTGAAACAGAGCTATCATAATCTGAGAAATACCGTTGCTTGCTGCAGATGTTCAGATTTAGGCTGACACGCAGTATTAGCTTCTCACATGTAAGGAGGTGATGATTCAGACAGTTTCTACTGATACTTATAATAATCTTAATTATGCGTGCTATTTCATGAGTTAGCTCCAGACTGCATCATTTGCCCTCTTAAGTGCTTTCTTTGATGGCTGAAGACGGCAGAGCAAGACATGTCAAAACAGAAACTGCCTTTCTACCTGCAGGTCAGATGATTGAGAAGAGAAAGCATTCAATAGCGCTTCCTACCCTTCTCCTCAGGATTATTTCCTGCAGTTGGAACTTGGCCCAGAGTGGTCAATGGCTGACAGGTTCTCCAGGCTAGCATAAAACACCTGGAGGCGAAACTATTTTCCAGGTGCCAGCCTAGCTCTCAGAGAGCAGAGTACTACTTCTGCATTCGGGTTAGCTCTTGCACTGGTGTTTGAATGCTAAAGCAGCTTCCTGCGCTTACCTCTCCCTCCAGCTGTACCCACACAGGATTATTGTGCGCTAAGCTACTTGTGCAGCAGAACGACAGGAAGGGATCTTTTCCAGATGTTGCGCTGACTGGGTCTTCAGGTACCGGCACCCACAGGGTAGACTGTAGGTAGTGTCTCGTTGCTGCAATAAAAGAGAAGCCAAAAAAGAATGATCAGTCCTTTTCTCAGGACATCTGGGGAAGACATCTGTATTATGTTAGATACTTGGTTTTGCTGGACACTTTATAGCGTTGACATAGATTCAATACAGGCATATGAATTGCTTGTTTCTGTAAGGAGGTCTGCAGCAGAAATCTGCAAATTATTTTCTTTATTATTTGAAAATAATGGTCAGAAACTAACAGCATTACTCAGTGCTTTTTTTTTCTTAATCCAGATCCAATTTGTCACTCTCTTTCCTTGTTATTTCTGTGAGAGATGCATCATATGTATTTCTTTAGACTTTCTGTGAAAGCCCTGATGACTCAGAAGCTTCTGCTGCTATGGCTGTTTTAAAACCTGAAATGTTTTAAGTCATACTTTCTTGTGCTTCATTACTTCAGAGACTGGTCCAAAGCCTGTTAAAATAAAGTTTCCTTTTGAGCTCTGAATTGGCTGGTATTTTGGTCATAGTTTTCATTTTGAGGGGAGAAGAAATTTAATTCCGAATAACCATTTTGCCCTCTCTAGAGCATCTCCAAGAAGCATGGTAAAGTGTTAGGTGCTGGATCTGCCATTTCCTGAGCTCCAAAGACACCGAGAGGACCACTTTTATTCTATAACTTCTCAGCTCCCATCTAGCTTTCAGCAGGTGAATGCAGTCTCCTAACAGATTAGCTTATGGCCAAGGTGACCATGACCTCAACAACCTGGTCTCCTCAGCAGGAGTAACTTAGTGTCTGGGACCACAGCACTCTATGGGATAGCACTTGGTCACTGACTGTCGTGTGCCCTGCATGAATTTTAATCCAGCTGGAAAGACGTGAGGCCACGGGAAGGTGCATCCCAGCCTTAAAACCAAAACGGAGCTTGCAGTCTGACAAAGATACAGATGGAGTTCACAACCTCCAGCAGCATCCATAAAGTGTACATTGGCAAATCCCTAGCATTGTCCCAGGAGGGCACACTGTGAGTTGTATTTTCTGGTTATCTGGTGAGGTAGACAGGACTTACAGTGTCTACTCTCTATCTATAAATGAATCTTGGGAAGCATATACAATTTGAAAAACTACTGTTTTCTTCTATTTATTCTGAATATATGTATGTCTCCAGTACTTAGAAAAATCAATAATGAAAAGTTTATAAATCTGAACAGGTTCAGTAATGGAAATAGCAACAAATTTCCTTCAGTGTGATGAAGAGATAAAACTACTACTGCTCTGTGTCTACAGATGGGGGACATTATTTGTATTTCTAGTTCTATTTTGGGCTGTTCCAAGCAGCTCCGCTGTACGGGGAAGGTGGCCCTAATCAGTGCTGATGTGACTCAATCAAGGTCACTTAGTCTCTAGGCCAGTCCTGAGGCCTCTTTTATTTAGCAGTATAGGCACAGCTTCTGGATATAATGTCAGCTCCGACTCAAAGTTGCTGCTAGGATCAGTAATGACATTAGTCTAATTATACAGAGACAAAAAAAGTCTGATGCAAACCCTAGTCTAAAGAACAGCTCCAAATGATTCTATTATTGAAATACTGAATCAGCAATAGCAACAGTGATAAACATATGGAGGCAAAGCGTATGGTAGACAAATGACAAAGACACATTACATAGTCTAAAAGCACTTGCCAACTAAAAATAGGCCCAGACACTGCATTTGGATCTCTTTGGGCTGACTCTGGCATCCATGTGGAATAAAACTATCTTCAGATGCCTCCAAATTACATCCATACAAGTTCTCTTTCTTTCTGAGAACCGTTTGTAAATTCAATGAGGGCTACTCAAGCACATAAATTATGGCAGAGCTGGAACATAATACTGCAGAAAAGAATGCTCTCCAAAATGCCTTGCAGTGCTCAATGATACCCATAAGCTGTGGGAAAAAAACCCCAACTGACAAACCTCGGACTGTGAAGAAAAGATGAAACAGATGCAGGGCTGTGATCCAAAGTGCAGTGAAGATCTGGGTAACACCTTCTTTCATGGAGAAGGAAAGCTGTAGGAACAAAACAAGGGGCACTGCTCTACAAGCAAAGATCTCTGGCTATTTTTGATTCACCTTTACTAATTCTGTGCTCAATCCAAACCACTTCCACTACAAAATGAAATATGATACCTCTGTATTTGGTGTTGTCGTGTAAACTTTATTTTTATATTTGATAAATAGTTGGAATAATGATTCTTGAAACCTCTCTCACAACAGACTTGATTGACAGCCCCCTAAGTGCTGTGCCTTTTATAGCGTAACATAATTGACAACCCTTAGGTAGCTAGCATATGCAGTCTACGAAATGGAGTGTGCTCACTCCACATCTGAAGAAAAGTAGGTGCAATTAAATAGTTGTTCTTATTATTAGCTTTTAAAAATAAAATTTATGTGTTTGCATTTAAGAAAGCATGACTTTTGGATGTATCAGCCTCAAGCCTTTCAAGAGTGATGAAAAAGATCAAAGCAAAACAATTTCCATGCCAAAAAGCACACATATGCCATAAAATATCTAGAAATTACTTGACTGGAACTGAGTTAAAATACTGCTGAATTCTCTGCATTTTTAACATGCATTTTGTTTTTTTCAAACACATACTGCTCAGCTTCTGAAACACAAAGCTTTCTGTCAAGCCACCCTTCTCCAGTGCTCTCCCTAACCAAAACCTCAAGTTTTTTGTTGAACACTGGACCTAGGTGTTCCTAAACTTCTCTGTGTCTAAAGAGAATCCAGAAAGTGCCCCTGATTAGGTTCTGAGGCGTGTTCTCTGCATGCAGATGCTCTGTCTAACATCCTCAGACTCTGCCACCTAAAGACTCAGTCCCTGGATGAGCACTGGTGATTGCTGTCCCTTTTGGCACAGGTGACCCAGAACTTCAGCAAAAACACTTACGGCCCAAGAAAGAAAAGCACAGGGGAAAGAGAACAGAAAAAATAATTTATAAGAAGAATAACTTTAGCTCAGAATTCAAAACCAAACTACTCCTTTATTTTTTTTTTAGGGAAAAACCTGAAAAACTTTGGCATCTCTTCAGAAGTGGATTTAGATTATGGCATCATGAGAAGTTTTAACTCTCCTGCAACTATTTGTTTTGTCTTCTGCTTCATCGAGTCCTGTCACCTCTGCTGCAGGTTAGTTTGTTCTGTTGCATGGCAGCAGGTCCTGCTACATCCTCCATGAAGTCCTGCCCTCTTCTCCTGCATAAGTTTCTTGTGTGTCTAAGCCTAAGATACTGCCTTCAGCTCATTGCAAGTCAGGAGACTTTATCAGGGAAGTATCTCTGTATATTTGCCCTGTCTTTCTACTCTTCTGTAAGTGTCTATCATTGGCCACTGGTAGAGTGAAGCCATCAGGCTCGACAGACCTTTGGTCTGACCCAGTACTGCCATCCTTGCCATCTTCTCATCTGCATCTGTAAGGCAGTGAGCTGGAGATCCATACATCTCCATCACTGCCACTGGGATACCTGTTCCACAAGCAACTGGTTTTCACACTATCCATACCAGTAATCTGAACTCATGCTATCAACAAATCCCACCTCTGATTACAAAAGGACAGTCCAAAATTTGCTGCAGGACTGTCTGCATGTAGGCTGGTAATGTAAGCAATCAGCAAATTTGAACTGAAGCTCAGCCTTAGGTTTGTGCTCAGGAATTTGCATATACTACAGATGTGCCCCTCAGGCTGTCCCCTGACCCATCCACGTGGCAGGCTCAGCCTGGTTTCCTTATTTTGCATTTAGTGATTTTTCATTTCAGAAACCTCAAGGCCCACACAGAAGCACCGTTTTCTTAATGTCAGACCATCCCCCAAAGACAGCACTCCAAAGCTTTTATCATCCCAAATTATATGCTTACCCTCATTACCTAAGTCTCAAAACAAAAGCAGGTAATGCACTGCAGGCAACAGTCCCCAGTTCTGTGATTGCATAGAGCATGATTAGCAAGTTACACAAGTATATCTGTAACCAGGTTCACAATTTGAACAAGTCCCCAGAGTTGAACGTTGCCCAGCTGGGCTCAAAAAGGACATTCCTGCCACACAAGAGTCTAAAGATCCACAGAGGGCTTAGCGAAGCATCAGAGTGGTTTGCATGGATTAGGTAAGCATCTACAGTCTGTCAACTAAATGCAGAGATAGAAAGAGAAGCCCTTTGGAGTTAATCTTGGGATAAGTAGATTAAACATGGTTTTCTTGCATTTCCCTCCACCTCTGTCTTAATACTCTTGACAGAGGGATGGGGATGCAGGGGGTTGAGCATGTAAATAACTTCTCATTTTTATCTTACCTTGGCTTGTGCTAAAAACTGATTTTGAACGGGCAAACCCAGACTCCTGCCATTCAAGCAGAAGTGGCAATTCTTCCACTAGAAGGAACCTTTCTGGGACACATCAGCCATGCCCACCATGGAAGTACATTTTCTTCAAAGCATCCCAAGCAATAACTATGTGCACTCGCACTGAGCTGTACAGTCTACAAACTGGTCACCGAAGCATCTCTGTAGAAGTGTCTTACAGGGACAAGCAAGCCCAGGTAAACTCTTTGGCAGCAGCAGGATGGTTGTGAAAAATACCTGAAATTTGTGCAAAAATATTCCACCTTGAAGGGGCAGCCACTACTTTCTAAGGGCTGACTGCTCTAAAGATCCAAGGGAGACACAACGTGGCCCTTGTCATTAAATGCTGGACTCTGCATATACCAAGGTCTCTATTCAGCAATTCGTAAGAACAATTTTGCAACCTCAGACTGAAACCATGGACTGTATGGACTTTCATGTCATTGCAAACATGCTTCAGACTGCAAAAGCATTTAGGATTTTTTCACAGCAGGCATAGGAGCAGATAGATTTAGGGAGTCAAGGGAGTTGGATTTACATCAACAAGTTTCCAAGTAAAAGTGGATGATATTTTATAGGTGGCCCTGCTCCTTGAGTTTAATTGACAATTAATTATATGTGGGGAATGAAAACTGTTCACTCCAGCGGCGCTTCATTTCTGTAGAGCTGACAGGGATGAGAGGTAACAATTGCTCAGTGTGGTAAGGACTGAGGAGCTCCTCCGACGCTGAACAAAGCCAAGCCGCAGAGCGACAGATGGCAGATGAGATTCACCATGGGCCTCGAAGAGGCCATACCATGTCTGGCTTTCTTCACCCCTTCAGCTCTGCTGGCTGCTCCAGGAGGTGGGTCAGTGGGACTGTGACCCTAACCCAACCCCTTTTTCTCTTTTGGAGAAGCAGCTGGTAACCAAATGCCACCCCTACGCATTCTGTGAATGAAAGCACGGCTGCAGTTCCCAGTGCTTGGCCAGGTGTGGAGAGGAGAGAGACACTCCACCGCTCTCCGGTGCAGCTTTCATTGTGTTCGGTTGCATGTATCCATGTCAATAAAACTACTGACGTTTTCATTTTCACAGTCAGTAACTGCAAGAACAAGTAAATGCACCTTTAAAGGCGGCTTCTCCTTGACCTCCCCGCATGGGTGACCACCCTTGCCCACGGCCAGTTTTCTTATACCCTTTTTTATATCCCAGGGAGGAAATCATACTTGCGTCTGCATGGGGGGAAGCAACAGCCACCCATGAAAAAGTGAAAAGCAGAGATTCAATTCCAGAATTTCCTCTTAAATAATAACTGCTCCTAAAGAGAAGGTCCCAGTAAGCCTAAAGTAGAACTTCTAAAATTATTAATTTCCACTTTTCCTGTGGTAGAAAACACTACTGCCCAAATCCAATCACCTCTAGAGGTATACACTATGTAACTTGGGGAAATGATGAAAACTCTCAAGGTTCAGCGTCCAGATTAACGTCACCTTGGGAGGTGACAGTACTGATACCAACCCCTCCCTCAGCAAGAGGTGACTGCTGCATCTCTAAAAATCAGCATTTTTTCCCACGGAAAAAAAAAACCCCAGTGCTAGGGCGAAATCCGCTTTTTGCTGCAACTCTCCAGAGTGGTGTTGCACCAGACATGCTGCGATTTCCAAGGCTACCTGCTTAAAGAGGAGTCTTAATTTTAGCCTTTCCCCTTCAGTGGTGGGGCTCACCGGAGCAGAACCCACCTCAGGTAACAGCCGCCCCCCCCCGGGGACCTACTGCTGACCTCGTCCCCCGTGCGACCATAACGCAAATCCTAAACCATCATTTTAACGATCAGCCTGGATTTTTTAATCATGCTGACGTGTTTTACCTTTACAAAGACATTCCCACACCCCCGGGGCCCGCACACCCTCCCGAAGGACGGCGGCGGGCAGCGGACGGCACAGCCTGAGGGGACCGGGGGGCGGCAGCGCGCATGCGCGGCGCGGGCCCCGCCCCT
>JAVJGG010000058.1:5004855-5041926 GCA_035590195.1 Aviceda cuculoides | reverse complement strand
AGAATCCCCTCCCTCGACCTGCTGCCCACGCTGCTGGTGACGCAGCCCAGGATACGGTTGGCTTTATGCACTGCGAGTGCGCATTGCCAGCTCGTGTCCGGCTTTTCATCCACCAGTACACCCAAATCCTTCTCTGCAGGGCTGCTCTCAATGCCTTCATCCCCCAGCCTGTATTGATACCTGGGATTGGTATTGATCCTTCATCCCCCAGCCTGTATTGATACAGGGTTACTGGTAGATTTCATGGTACTTTATAATGAAGAAAGTTTTAACTATTTTTTGTTTCACCATATAATTGTTTAATAATCATATTTACAGTGCTTAAGAAAAGTACCAAAAGCATGTTTAATTATGCTTGGTCCCTGGACAGGGGGTCTACTCTAGTAGAGTCAGGGGTGTATGCTGCAGCAGTTTTGTGTGTCCAATTCAAAACTAACATCTGCTTTCTGAAAGAAACATTCTGCCTTTTAAAAATCTTTCTGATAATATTTGATTAGAAAACAAAATCTTCCTCAAAAGTTTATTTTATTGAATCTCTTTTCCTCCCAACCTTCCCCCTGCCCAAGACTTTGATTTTGATGTCTGATGTGCATGATGGGTGGCGTTCTGATGTAACTTCAGCAGTAAATCCTAAGGAAAGGTGGATGGGAATTCTCATTGTAGTTTTGCAGTATTACAGCTTGTTGATTTCACAAGTCTGTTTTAGCTTTACTAAGGTTTCTAACTGGGAAGAGCTAAACAAATTCTGTCAAGTGATTTTTTTTTTGTTTTTTTTTTTTTTTGTTTATTTTTAAAAATGTTAGCAGTGGCTAGGACACTGAGTTGTCCTGTTATGTCAGATTTTTTTTTTTCCATGTGCATAAAAGGTAATAGTACCTTGGTTTGTTTACAAGTTGCAACTTGAGGATGAAAGCACGAGGATGAAAGCACGTTTGAATAATAAGACACTGTTGGTGTGCTGAAATAGGTGCAAAAGAATTTTTTATCATAGAAATAAAGATAGGCTGGATGCGTTTTGGAGGAGACTGTTAATTTTTAAATGGGAGAATGGCTTCATCTGCAGTTTATATGTAGAATACATTTAGGGGTTCTTAGTTTGGCACACTAAAATTCAGTAATGGTTAAACCTATGTAGTATTGCTGGGAAAATAATAAGTAAAAGGAGATACGTTTAATCTGCCAGTCTGCTTTTCTTTACCAGTTGCTTTTAGCGCTTAACATCTAGCATACTGGGCTTAGTCTTTTGCTCTGTTAGACAGTTTTAAGATTTTCCAGCAGTTACTGGTTTTGCTTGTATTACATCTTTCATACTTAATAAATATGCTGGCAAAATACTGTCTAGAAAAGTTAATCTTTTACTGCTAGTGTTACTAACCCCAGGGAAATGGGAGAAACAGACTTTCAGCAAGTAGAAGTACAGAGAAAAAATCACTTTTAGTATATTGACAGAAAGAATCAAGGAGGTTCAGTCATCTTTTTGGATGTTAAAATACTATGTTCTCATAGTCGTGTGCACCAGTGAAGCAGAACTGGCACAATGTCATTATGCAGAGGAGGAAGTAGAACTTGCCATTCTTGTTTTTAAAAACAAAACAAAATTCTTAGGTATTGTGAGGTGGTAAGTTATGTGCAAGTTAGAGATGGGAACTAAGTGTGCTGTTGGTTTAGAAGTCAGATAAACTGATTGATATTGTGAACAACAGGAGCTTTCTGATGCGTTCTTCTGTGGAAAGCACAGCTTTACAACGTATGCTGGAATTAATATGAGGCTTGGAGACTTGATCAGCAAGCTCAGTGTGTGTTGGGGGGCCTCTAGTAGTTACAGATATGAGGTAGAAACAGACTGACATTTTAAAAGTTAGTGTTGAATATTGTGTTTAGTTTTACTGCTGGGGATTGATGGCATGTCCTAAAAGACTTGCTGTGTATTGTCTGAGCTGCAGTAACGTGTTATACTTCAACACAGTCAAATATCTGAGGTCAGAGATGATGGTTTATGCATCTTATTACTGAATATTTGAGCTTGCAGACAATCATCCAAATAAAACCAAATGCAGTTTATCCAACTTCAAGCATTTCAGAAAGTATTTGTGTTCAGGGACAGTTAACTTTGTAGATCTATAAGATCATCTTGCCCCCTGGAAGAAAGGGGATGGTATGAATCTCAAAATGTATCTGTAGTTTCTGAAGTGCCATTGAGTCTGAAGAGTCTCACCTGCAAACTCTCAGTTTTCAGGAACACTGTGGCTGTGCATCCTCAGAGCTGTGGCCTTGGTAGAGCTCATCGTTTCTCCTTAGTCACCTGAGAAGCTGCTTTGGCATCCTCTGAGAACTGCTAATGCGCCGATAACACTGAATTCAGTGTAAAACATGGTAGTTCTGACCAGTTTCAGACATTCTCAGAAGAGGTGATCACCTGCCTGTTTTGGTAACAGGTGGATATTTAGGATAATCAGGAGGTGGGAGCTGAAACCTACACTTCTCTCTGGTTTTAGGGTGCTACCTTAAGTACCAAGCTAAGCTAGACAAGAATAGGAGCGTTTTTCATTAAATTGCCCTCATAATCAGGATTTGCTCAGAGTCCATCCTGACTATGAGTAATCATGTGAAACAGTGGAAACCCAGATTGCTCAGGCAGAGCAAGCTTTTCCTTCCTCTAGTAAATCTTGTGTTCTTTACCATGTGCTACAAAGTAAACAGCAGGATTACAGCATGCCCTCTGTCCAGCCTGGCCCAAAGTGTGGCTAGAACGTTTCTTTAGGATGTAGGAGATGCACATTGAAATTCAGATTTCACAGAGAGTGCCCTGCAGGTGGGGACATGGTCCCAAAATGGTTCTTTTCAGCTGTTAGCTAGTGTCAGTGTCCTCCCTCAGAAGAGTGTGGGCTAACATGAATCCTACTCTGAAGCTTTTAAGCTCCCTGTACTTTATGTAAAGAAAGTGAATGTCACACCCAAGGTTCTGTGTTCTTCTGTGAGCCATGTATCTAAACATTACATGTGACAGTTCCTGATGGTACAGCATCCAAATTTCTTTTGGAACTTTCCCAAAGTGATTCTCTGGGAACGTTATCTGTATTGTAGCATGTGGTCATTTGTACAAGTGCTACAATTCTAAAATTCAGTTTAGAATAGGTAACAGTCGTCCTAGAATTGCAGTTGGTTCCTGTCTTGCCAGTCTTCACCAAGCTGAATTAAAAAAAAACAAAACAAAACCAGACGAAAAAACAAAAACCAACCAAAAAAACACTGCATAGGAAAAGTAGACTTATTATGTTAGGGAAGGTGATGGAAAAAAAGGTATAAAACCTTTTCTTTTACATAGTTTGTAAACTAGCTTTCCAAAAAGGCTACGGACAATGTGTTCCTTCTCAGGAGCATTGAATAAATTCTTGGACAAAGCTGAAGTGAGCAAAAAGTATCATGTTTTATTTTTTAAGTGTGTGTCAGCTTTCTAGGCTTTTCAAGTGAAATTATACTACTTAATCTAATGGATGTGTTAAATACTATTGTTGTCTCAGTAGTATTTAACTGAAACAACATGCCTGGCTGAACACTCCTAGTCTTGGAAGCTAATTTCATTTTGTAGAAGCTCTCCTAGAAACTGCATCTACTGTAGATACAAGCCAAAGAGTTGTGTCTGATCTCTTGACAAACAGGTCCCAAATGAATCGAAGGTCTCTCTTTGTCCCTATCAGTTCCAGGAACCAATGAATAGAAAAAGAGGAGGATTATGTGACATATGTTGTTGTGAAAATATAGTAATGTACAAGCAAATCTGAGTAAGAGCTGAGCTTTCTCTTGCTGTACGAGCTCTTAAATTGTGACTCCTTCCATTCTTTTTAAAATAACCCCTGGTCTTGACAGAAATTGTGCAAGCGACGTGTAATTTCTTAATATGTGAGGTTTATCAGCAGCTACTAATCTAATGTTCCAAGTCAAACAAATTGAGTCTCTGCTTGCGGCTTATTTTGAAGTCTGTTGAGATACCTAACATCAATATTGTCAAATGCATTAATTACAAATAAATGAATATGTTCTGTGGTTGAAAACACTATAGTTCAACTTCTATTCTTCTGTTTAATATGAGATGATTAAACAGTAAGCGTGTACTGAAAACTCAAGTTTCTAAACAGGAATATTATATAACTTAATGGTGGTTTGGTTTTTTAATTTGTTAAATCTGTGCTTTCCAAACACTTTCTCTTTGTCATTCTTGACCAATGCTTTTTTAAAACTCTAAATTCATGTAGAGTGAGCTATGATAACTTTGTGCTTTATTTTTTGGCAGTCAGGATGTTTCCTGATACTACTGTTTTGATATTAGCTTGATAGTATTCCTTTTTTTATGAATCAGTTGTTACTAAATTGGCCAGCTCTGACTATATATGGGTTTAAAGGCACAAACTATTAAAAACAACAACAAAAAGTCATTAAATCAGCTTAGGGTTCCTGTTCAAAGGCAACTTATTTCAAAAACAGATATGCTTTTTCTGCTTAATGTTTTTATTCCTTGTCTAACAGTCTTTTAGACTATCTTAATGTTAGGATTTTGAAGAGGAGTGGAAACAGGGAGATTTAGAAGCATCAGATTACTAGATGCAGTTCTTGTAGGTAAGGTGGCACACACTTTCTCAAATAGTCACCAGCTATTATCTCTTTAGTTACTCTGGAATAGCTACAGGACTATAAACATAGAGTCTTTGATTGTACAACTGTAACTGTCTGCCTAGAAAGTTCCTCACACAACCCTCGTTGCTGAGGAACACTGTCCCTCACACAACACCCTGCCCCCCTCACCCCTTTATATTTTGGAAGCAATTTCTGTTGCCCAAGTTTGGAGCAGCTAAGAGTTTAAGGGTAGTGTTTTGGGATATATTTTTGCTTCAGGCAGGATTAAATTAATTTTCACTACCCATGTCTTTGGATATGCTATTTTTGGATCATCTAGCTTGTGTTTCTGATAATTTTACAATTTTTATTTTCAGTGTTACAACAGTGGAAGGTTTAAGGAAACGGCCATTAATTGTATTTGATGGCAATTCAACGAGTACAAGCATAAAGGTGAAGAAGACAGAGAATGGAGCTGCTGATCGCCTAAAACCTCCTCCAGCTGGAAGCACCACCAACACTGTTAGAAGATTATCAGTTCCTTCAAATGCCTCAACATACATTTCAGCCTCCAGTTTATCAGAGGACGCTAAACTGGGAGTGAGGAATAATGAGGCTAAGCAGAACAATGTTTCAAAGACTAACAGCAGTGTGTTGGCTAGTCTGAAGGCGTACCCTTTGTCTCCAGTAGCAGGAACTACTGTTGTGAAGTTAAAGAGAGCTGTTCCAAAAGAAGAATCTGATTTGCCGGTATGTACATTCATTATCTTGTTTTGCAGCTTTTTTTAAATTGAAATGCAGGAGCCGAAGGTAGACACTCGTAAGAGTTTTCAGGATTATTTTATTTTGGAGTAATAGTAGAGTCTTTATTTAGAAACAGGCAAAAGAGTAGCTGGTTTGGGAAAGATTAGAAGGAAGGAAAAGAAGTACTTTGTACTTGTCCATGAGAAACTTGTGTGTGAGAGAGGCAGCTTTGCAGAAAGCATGAATGTAATTTAAAAATGAGCAAGTAGGTGATACTTACAGTGGTGCTGGTAGCAGTCTCAACCACAAACAAAATAATCCTACTGGTAGGTCTGAGAGAGAGAACAGTTGTTACAGAACAACATGAACAGCCTTAAAGGGAGGACGAGTGGTCTGTTTTCTGTAGTAGGGAAGGAAAAAATGGAATGATAACATTTGTAACAATCACACTTGAATGGTTGAGTAGGACAAGCTTTCATTTGTCAAAGTGAAGGAAGAGATGTTACAGGAACTGAAGTGAGATGCTAAGAGCTGTAGAATATATCCTTAGAGGAAGAACACCATCTGTTTTAAATCTCACATAGGAATTGGCAAGCTAGAGGAAGGAACTAGATGTGAAAATCTGGAGAGCTGCCTAGATTGTGGGTCTGAATGAGAAGCCATAACAGCAAACGGCAAACCGTACTAGTTGAAGTGAGAGGCCAAAGGTCGAGTGCTTGTTTTGAGCCATGGTGATCTTACTCTGGTGCCTGGGCTTCTATAAGATGATGAGAAAGACATGCTGAGATCTTGAACAGAAGGGTGCTGTTCTCAGGTAGAAGACTGATGACTGAGGTGTTAACCATAAAGGTAAATAGTTACCTTCTTTCTGCAAGTTAGGTTCAGCTACAAACAAATTTTCTGTAGAGAACTACATTACAGATGGGGGCAGAATGAGACTGATGAGCTGAAGTGATGAGAGAAGAGCTAATGCAGGATATATGAATTCAGCAGGGCCTATCTTTGAAAATGTAGGTAATGGTGCTGAATGTAGCTGCAAGTTGGGGAGGAAGATAGAACAGTGGTTATTTTTGACAAAGATGTGATTAGTCTTTAGGGGCTTGTCAGTGAGCAAGGAGCAATGGACCATCTCCTCTTTAAAACATGCTGCGAGGTAGGGATAGGTCTTATATTGGTGTATTACTTCATGATACAAATGAAGTAATTTTCACATTTCTACTGAAATATGGGAATATCTGGAATAAATCTGGGCTTCAAAGGAAGAAATAGAAATACCTGTTCTCAGCTGAACTGCAGGGGGAGCTTTAGATATGCAGTGTGCAGTTACATTGATTTAAAATTTTCCCAGGACACCAGACCTAACTGCTGTTTTCTCAATATTGCCTCATGAAATGCTTTCCATTAATCTCTCTCTTTGAACTTACAGAGCTTTCAAAACCTTAGCATACACCTCACAGCTTCTTTATATTTAATTTAAATGTTGTGTAGACACAATTGTGAACACTTTTAAGTGACGCTGTGTAACTGACATTCAGAAGCTATGACCTCTGACAGTTGACTTTCTGCCTTAGCCACAGTTGATGTTGTTCAAGTAATACTGATAAGTTCAGTCATGCCTTGGTTGTTGGTCAGGCACGTTTGAAGTTAGGCAAATGTATTGTATGGATGTTATGTTACTGCCTGAAATTAAAGAACGTGGTATTGAATAATAAATGATGCAGCCAGGAGGAATCAGTACACTTAGCAGATGGCCATAGTATGTAAAGCCTGATATATTTTTAGTATAATGACAGTAATGACAAATGCCTTCTCAAGCAAGTGGCCAAGTTTCAAGAAAAACTGAAGTTCTTGTGCAGAACAGCACAGAACTATGCCTCTGATCTTTGGGTCTAATTCCCTTAAACCTTTCAGTGGTTGCAATCCATAGGATTGCTGTAAGTAAACTAACGCTGAAACTCTTAAGGAGAAGAGAGGTCTTTAGATTGTGTTCCCCGAAACAGTGTGTTGCAGAAAGTTCTTGAAAAGTCATAGACCTGTATTTACTCTGCTTGTGTGAACTATTAAAGCTCTATTTCTCAGATTTTTTTTTTATTTTAAATGATGAAATTATTTCACCACTTAATCTCCTATTGTTTTACAATGGACTTGCTTGATTTTTTTCTGGTTTCTTGGGGCGGGGCTTGAAAGATGAGTTCATCTGAGACTTTGGCAATTATTTCACTTTTTTATACAGGTCATTACAAAGGAAGACCAGCTTTTCCTTTTCTAACGTTTTTACTATCTGACAAAAGTAAATTGGTTTTAGTTGTACGGTTTTTTTTTTCTCTTATACAATCCCGTTACAACAAGTATTTTAAGGTGGCAGTCTGAAATAACTTTAGAGGTATGTTTTGAAACTCCAATAGGTACCTCTTTCTAAGCTGCATAACTGAAAGATATTTTTGCATAACTAATTATGGGATTAAGAAAACCCAAAAGACATGATTTTCAGGTAGGTAGATTCATTGGCTTTGTTTTTATCTTCTCTGGAGAAGTTCTGTGATACTTAACTTTCTCCACAAGATGGCAGTAGAAGGCTGTTGTAACATATTACTGAGTACAGCAATAGTCAGTACTAGGTTTGAATATGGCAAGTTATTTATTTACTTCTACTTGCACAGTATATGTAAGAATACTTATATATTTTCTTGTACTCCAGAATGACCTGAAGCCTACGGAAGCAAAGAAGAAAATCCAGCACGTTACATGGCCATGAAGTAGCTAATGGTGCTCGAAACATAAATGTTACTTCCATATTTTCAAACAGATAAGTCATATTTAAACAGTCTTTTTAAACCTTACAGGGATCCAGATTGCTGTGAAGTTTTAACAAGTTTAAAAATTCCCTGTTGTAAAGCTGGAGTCATTATCACCAGTCACCTTAAGAGTGTCTACTCTTGTACACCAAGTAGTTCATTACTTCTTTAAAAGCTGGTAATATTACAATATACTAACCCCCCCCACTTTTAGTTTTCGAGATTATTATAGTTCATCTCCTGCATGTCACTATGATTCACACATATAAATATATTTTTTGTTTGTTTGTTTCGGTAAGATTCAGTTTTGTTCCACTTCTGGTTAAATAGTTAAAATAGCTATTGAGATTCAGAGTGATCCCAAGAGCCTTCTTGGCTTTAAGAATATAACTCATTTAGATGAGAAAACTGACTGTTCTGCTGATAAGATAGTCCCAGACAAAATTCTTTCCTTTTCGCTGGACAGAACAGGAGTGTAGAATTTACAGTGCAAATTAGGTTGGTAATAAGAGATGAACTATTTTAACAGCATTACTTCAAATTGAAGTTTCTCTTATTGACATATGAAATAACAAATGCACAGATGGAAGTATGTTATTAGACTGTTTGATACGAATTTTTGAGAGGAAGTAGTGAATGGATTAGTGCCATGTTCTCTTAAATACACAGGCATATTTTATACATGCATAAGTGTAAAAATGTGCCAATGTAGCAAATTTTCTTTTTTTCCTGGTTACAGTCATGCTTATAAAATACAGGGAGAACCTGTGGAATGCAGGCCAGTGCTTTCTCGACTTGGAGAGGGACAGGGATAGGAAGACAAAGAATTACCTTGAGATCATTACTGTGTATAGTTGCACTCTTAAAACCAAACAAAAACCCCCAAACCTGTTTTCCGTTCCTTTGATTTAAGATGGATCTTGGTTTTCTGTGAAACTTGGTGTTTCTTCTGGATTATTGGTAATGCCTTATAAGGCAGAAATCCAGTTAAGCTGATGGAAACATTTTGATTAATTCTCAGTGGCTCAGGGTGAAGCCACTTTAGATCCATTTTAGATATGGATACTAAATAATAATAATGCTCCCAGACTTAATGAAACAAAAAAAGAATCAACTTCTGAATCCACTTAGTTAACCCACTAAAATAAACTGTCAGTAGTGATCCGAAAGCTTGTTTACATTTTTAACATTGGTTAATATTGAAACCAAAAACTGTAGCTTAATTCATTACTGACGGAAGTTCTCCATTCACTGTTATGACATAAAAGGCACTTCTCGAATGCTGTAAAATGGTAAGAATGTGTGTTTTGAAATATTGTGTGCTGTTTCCCTTTTACTAAACACTTGTGCAGTTTTTGTACTTGAGTACAGCAAACTTTAACGTAATGTACATTTTGTATGTAAAGAGTTGTCTTTTAAGTAGCCCTATCCTATTTAAATAAATTCAATTAAAAGCAAACAAAGTAGTGCTGACTTGTTTTTGTGATGTAATTAAGCTTGTTCATTTTATACGGTTATATTTCAGGGGACTTGAAAGTTCTAAGTGATTAGAACTTCAGGAAAAGCTTACAGGGTGAAAGGCTCGGTAGCTACTTTAGAGGAGTAGTAGCTACTTTTAGCAGGAGTTGGTATCATGTGAAGTGCTGGTCCTTGTACTAGTGTAACAGTTTGGTAGGATTTCTGTTTTGTGGGTGGCTTCTTGGCAGTGGTTTAGAGTCTAAGCTATGTTTTGTTGTAGTTCAGTTGCTAGGAGCACGTGTGTGTTGGTATGTGTTGAGTGATATGCAGAACTCTACTGGAATAATAGCACGCTGCTGCTATTGCGTGGTGTTGTCTTATTTTCAGGTCGGTATGCTTTCCAGCCTTGTCATGTTCCACCTACCTTTCCCCAAAGCTGGGACCATTTTTCCGTCCGTCGTGGTGCTTGGGGGGCAAGGTGTAAGCCATGCTATTCTTACTCCCTTCCACTACCCCCTTGGCCAGTAGTAATCCTTCTTCTCTCAGCAAAGTACTAGAGCAGAGCTGCGGTGTGCTGGGGGGATTGCCAGGCCCCAGAGGAGAGAGTAAGTGAGGTGCTGCCCTCCTTTGAGAGGTGTGGATGTAAGAGGGATTTTTATGGCTATTCTTTACTACTGCCTTCATCATAGAATGAAGTCGCCAACGGATAGAATCTAGTCATGCAGTGAGATCAGGTTAGCACGGTGTGCATGTCAAAAATGTCAGCCAGCCAAGTTCTTCGAATGGTGTACAGTAAACCAAATCTGATCTGATGCATCTATTTAGCTTGTTAAATTAATGAGAGGAATGACCTGTGAGCACTTTACACGTGGTACAAAAAGAGGCAAATTCACAAGAGGTGGCAGGAACTGGGAGCAAACTTTCCCTACCCAGTTACACGCAGAGTAAGTATATTCCTAATTCTTCTTTCCACATCTGAAGATTCCTGTTGGAGGTGTGACATACTACTTTCTTCCTTTTGCTGGTTACAAATGAATTCCATCTGGAAGGTGTGCCAGGATTGTATATTGCATAACATGGCTATATTTCTTGAAGTTTGCTTTGGGAAAAGTGTTATCTTCCTTTGGATTGTTTCCTCTTGATTTTATTGTCCTGCCAGCACGCTGTTGCTGACAGTTGCTTTTGCAGCAATATGTAGCAGAAATTATGCTAGAGCAAAGGGTATTAAGTATTGCAATACAGAACAAAATTAAAGCGTGCCCTAATATAGAAGTTAGACTTCTGACTTTTTCAAAGATAAATGTCTTTTGAGTTGTCTTGACCTCCTTGCTTGCTGAGAACAACAATATTTTGGTTTTGAGTTTAGAGCCTATGAACACATTTTTATCAGCTGCAGTCAATTCAGTGTTTTCACACAGTTGTTCAGTTTTGCTGATAAATTTTCCCACCGATTTCATTTAGCAGAAGTTTATGTTGTATCAGCAGGGCCCATCTGAGGATTGTCTAAACTCTGCAGTTTCAATGACTGGGTGCAAACAGGGTTGTGTTTGTATGGCTCTTGTGTTGTGTTTCTTAAGACTGTGAAAGCATTTGATTTACTCATATCTAATATGTAAATACAATTAAACCACAATCACAATTTTGTTTTAAATGATTTTATTTTGAAAAATACAATGTGCAGTGTAATGTCGACTAACTGTAATACTGACACTGTCAATCGGAACTTGTACTTCACACAATGATCAGCTAGTCATGCAATAAAATATGTACCTGTTACGAAGCACTCCCACTTCAACTGTTTTATCATTATCTCTTTACAGCATGACACAAATCCTCGTACATTGAAACACTTGCTACGTTCGCAGTCTTTCTACACACTTGGCAGCACACACTAGTCACATAGCTCAAGGACGCAGGTGAGACCACAGCCTTATTGAAATTCAGTGGTGTTTGCCATTGATTTCAGTGGGCTGAGGGTTTCACCCTGAATGTCCATCTATGAATGTATTGTGCGTGGCCATTGTAGTCCTTGAACTATATCACTTGCCTGTCACTGGAATATTTAGTGGAAGGAAAGAGAAACAACAAAAAGATTATGTTATGTCAGTAACACCCAAATGGTTTTACATCCCAGGTTTTGCATTAGTTTTGGTTAGCTGTAGAAATCTTAAACACCAACACTGCTACTAGAGATTTTGAAGTTGTTTTCTCTCCAAATTGGGAGAGTTTGAAGAAAAAGGTTAAGTAATGTTAATAGTACAGCAAAACACAGAGTGGCAAAGCTAGTTCTGAACATCTGTGTATTTCAGACTATATATTGCAAGCACAGCTTTTGTCCCCTCTCCCCGCCTCTTATTTTGAGCTTTAAATATCCTTCCCACATTCGGGGCAAAGGATGTCATCCCTTTCTGTGAGGAAGCCGCGACCCACTAATGAGAGAGAGCACTTCTTACAGTTAAAGCAATCGTTATGCCACTGCCGTTCTTCAAAGGAGATGTACTTGGTGCCTCCAAGTCCTGTTTGAAAACCAAAGGCATTCTGGTTACAAGAAAAGAATAGCACATCAGCTCTCAGCAAGTGATGCTATTTCACACTCCCTTCATGGATTGCTATGGAGATCTGACATACAGTGGTGAAAAAATGACATTGTGACAAATCTGTTTGTTGCCGTGCTAACTTTGCCACCCTTATTCTGTAATAAGTAATATTTTCATCCTCGAATAGTTCTGTTGCTTTCAGTTAAGTTAGTGAACTAGACTGTTATCACTGGTGATAATGGCAGAAATGAACTTTCAAGGGATGGCACTATGATATATAGCAGAAGAAAAGGAAAGCAACTGCCCCTGAACAGAAGTCTGATAATTTTTTACAGAACGTTTTATGGCATCTGAGTAAGTTAAGTTTGTTTTGTTAAAATGCATTTAGATCATTAAAAACAAGTCTGACAGGTTGTGTCATGACTTGATTCATAGCTTTGAAGGAAGAGTGCCTCAAGAAAAGAAGGAGGTTAGCAAACTGCAAAAACCATTCAAGAGTTTGAGGCTATGGAAGTTAATCATAAGGGGTATTGAAGTTGTACAGGGAAAGAAGAGACAAGGGACAAATGTCTCTTAATAGTAATTACCTCTTGCTTAACCTCAGAAATGACAAGCAATTTGAATATGATGCATTGGAATGACTAGCTGGAAGTCAGTGAAAAGATTAAGTTGGGCATATCTCTTACCTGCCGAGAGGGGTTTTTGGGGTTTTTTTGCCTTTAGTAACAACATTTTAAGAAAAAAACCAGCATGTGATAGAAAGGACTGCAGTATTCAAAGGAGAAATGCCTTTCACATGAACGGAAAACAGTAGCTATGGTCTTATGCGCTGGCGTCTAGGAGCTGTGCAATCGAGCACGTGTTAGTGAGGGACAGGCACAAGTGCAGAGCAATAACAAGAGACAAAATGGTCCAGATACAACTCAGACTTGCAGTCTTGGACTGTATGGATCATGCTGTTAAATGCTGATTACTTCATAGAGGAAGTTATATTTTTATGCTAAGTGTTTCATAGTAAAGCTCTAAGCAGTTGCTCCTTTAAGTACTTTTAAACTGGAATGCAGTATCTAAAAGCCTTGTGATTTCTCAGTTGTCCTGAAAAGTGAGGAAAGAAATGTGCCGTGCTACAGCATGAGGTATAAGCCAGTTAAACTCTTTCTGCTGGTGAAGGGACTGCTGTTGTTGAGGTCAGTGATCCCTCTAATGAATGCAAGTGGAATGACGTACGGAACACGCATATCCCGCTACACGCGTAGCTCTGTTGCTGTCCACCATGTTCCATGAAAATCAGGTGAAAAGGAAGAAGCTTCAATGTGAGGACCTCTTCCATTTCTTTTTGTTAGGCACTTGAAAGGCATCATAAGTATTTCACACATCTTGAATTTTATAGTGTCTTAAGTTATTCATAATGAATTATTGAACCATTTTTAATATTAGAAGCAGTTAATTGAAAAAAAAAAAAAAACAAACTAAAATTTAAAAGCACTGGCCATGAGAGACCTACCACTGATTGGGTTTGTGCATCCAGCACACTTTTTGGCGTAGAGGTTGCAGAAGCAGCTCAGGCAATATGCAAACTCATCCCTGGAGGTAAAGCGCTGTCCGGACAACTGCTTCTTGCATCCAGTGCAAACGAAGCACTCCTTATGCCATGGCTGCTCCCGGTAAGTGACGCCTCCTGTCGTGATAGCCTGTTTTATGGAAAGTAAGACAGAAAGTGTTTTCTTGAAGGTGGCAGGTTTGTATCTTGATTTGGTAGAGAGGAAGGGGGATGAGATTTTCGTGGGTGGGAGGAGGGAAGGAAGGCTTAACAGCAGCAAAATCATCATTTTGGCTGGAGTTGACCTTGAGAAAACCATGCAAGTGATTTATTATAATTTCCTAATTTATACAAAGAAGCCCTGTACTAAAAGTACTTTATTCTCCATATGTTGTATAATCTCACTCTCGGTTGTCCTCTTTGTTTTAAAGCTAGTCTTTGTCACTTTTCACATGCATGGGCTAGGGTTCATCTCATCTCTGTTCCTTCACCTGTCTCATTCTTCGTGGTGAAGGAACCACCTTAGGTGTTGGAACTTCCCTGTTACTTTCCTTGGCAAAGACTGTTTTATTTCCAATTTTAGCTGAAGTCTGCTTTCTGCTTCTCTGACTTTGTCTGGGGTTATTCTCTTATAACAAGCTGTTGCCTACAAAAACAGCTCCCCTGATTTTAGACAAATTGAACTTTTTTTGATCCTTTGAGTATTCCTATGAAGGCTGTAAAATTGGATGGTTTAATTTTTCTTCCTTTCTTCCCTAAAGGGAGATTCCCTGGGAATCAGGCTTGTATATGATCATACTACCTAATATATGTGTTCATCTGTGTCTTTGCC
Source organism: Aviceda cuculoides (assembly GCA_035590195.1). Taxonomy (NCBI): domain Eukaryota; kingdom Metazoa; phylum Chordata; class Aves; order Accipitriformes; family Accipitridae; genus Aviceda; species Aviceda cuculoides. Next base: position 5,027,409 of record JAVJGG010000058.1, on the reverse strand, counting down.
TTTTTCCCAAGTATTTCTGAGCCTGTTCTTAAATGTTGATGAAATTGGACGCTAGACAGACTTTTTAAGGTACGAAACTCCTAGAAGCTTCAGAAAATTGATGGATGGATAGGAGGTGGTAAAGGTAATTAGGTATACTTCAGGTCAAAGGCTGAAAGAAAAATTTAGCCTTTACCTGTTTTGTTTTGCCTGGGGAGCAGCAAAGCAGCAGTCGTTTCTGGCCAGCTAGTATGTCTGACCAGACTGCAGCTTTGCTTGACTTGAAGGGCAAAAGAGCAGGCAGCACACGTGGAAGAAAATCTGGGCACGGGTGGTGGCTGGAAGTATGCGGAGGGTAAAGGGAGACAAAGAGGAAACAGCGGCAGTGGGAAAGGGAATTTATTGTGGATATAGCCATAGTTTTGATTGCCTATGCATATATCCATAGGAAACCAGGATTTGTTAGTTCCATAAGTGGTGAGACGATTCTTTTTAGGAAAGAATTCTAAAATTCTTATCAATGTCTGAGTATAGAATTTAAGAAATTCACAAATAAAAGGTCTTTAGCCTAGAAAATCGTATTCCTGAGCATACTGAGTTTACTACTGTTTATTTCAGGAACAGCGTTTGCTCTGTATAAAGCTTATCTCTCTGTCTTGAACTTCATTAGAATATTAAAAAATGATCAGCGTTAGATCATCTTCCTTCCAGTTGAAATGTTTAGGTATATGATACACAGTGGGTTATATTGGAATGAGGTTATTCCACTGCAGAGTTTTTGTTTTGTTTTAAAACATGTTCTCTGTATGCTTTCAATACAAAGGGATCTTTAACCCCAAGTAAGAGACTTCTCACTGTAGTAGATTCTGTGCCTGGTGCAGGGTGGGAACTGAAATCATATCATCTCTTAAAGTCAGTTCATTGTGAATCTTTTAACGCACATAGAAAAATGAGATGTTCTACCTACTTGGACATAAAATGGGATGAGCTTCAACCCCTTAGGTTTTAGGTAAGTAAAATAAGAGCACTACCTTCTTGCACTGGACGCACTGCATGGCAAACTGCTTTTCGTAGCAGGGTACGCAAAAGTTTTGATTGTCCTTGGGGATGAAACTCTTTGTCCCAATAGGCTGTTGGCAGCGGTAGCAGATAAAGCAGGTCTCGTGCCAGCTGTTGCCCTTGTATTCCATCTTCCGAGTACCTGTAATGAGATGAGAGCATCAGCGGAACGACTGCTGGCTGGGACGGATGCAATTTGTGGCTCTCGTTTGCCTGAGAGCTGGCTGTCGGTCAATAAGCTCTGAGCTAGAGGCTATTTAATGTTCCGACCAGCTTTGCATGGTATCGGGTACCATTTTAAGTTTTTGGAGAGTGAGTGGTTCTTCTCCTATAAAGAAGAGAAACATTTATTGCTAATAACGAAGGCTTAGGACACCTTTTTGTGGTATTAGTAGAGTTAATAAGGAATTCAAATGCACAGGAAGGTTCTGGGGAATTGGCGAGACACCAATAAAAGCTGCTGTTAGTGCTGAGTGAAGGTGAGGCCATTCCTCATTTAAGTTTAACTTCATTCCAAGTCGCTTTTGTTTCGTTTTCAGACAGCTGCAAGGTTAATTCCTGGCAAGTTTCTTGCCTCCCTTTCCCAGTGAAGTACAGTCACTCTCTGAGACAAAGGATTATTTCATGTCTGCTCTGGGGCCTTGTTCCTGTCCTCATTGAAGTCCACTAGAAATTTGCAATGGTTTCCAGTTCTGCAACACCTATCCTAAATGTTTTTCTGTCTCTTGAAACTTTCAGTAAGGAAGGAAGCTTTCTCTCCCTCTTCACTTGTATTTAAACCATAGTCGCAATATGAAAGAAAGAAAAAACTTTTAACAATCCTTTACTGAAAAGCAGAAAAGTGGTATGGTAGTTAGGAGCTGAATGTACTTGTCTCAAATGAAGTTTTAGGGCACAGATACTGTACTTTGCAGGTTCAGTCCACTGTATGACAGGTGGACTCCGAGCCCTTCCAGGAAATTGGAGATGCCCTATTATATGGACAAATTTCTTTCCACACTCTATAATTTCCTATGTACCATTTTGAGTCCGTGTATTTGATACTGGCCAGAAGGGAAAACAAAGAAATGAGGCTCCTACAGTTCTGCATTACTCTGGAAGCCCGTAGCAACAAACATGATGTCAAGTGCTTGGAAGACTGACGAGCTGATCGTCTTGGCTAATGATGAACAACCACACTGACTCCTTTGATGCCAACTCTCTCCACCCCCATTACTGCAGGGTGAAGTTTTATCATTTTTCCCTTCTCAAGCGTTAATTCCTCTTTGTTTACTACTTGCATATTTTTCTTTTTCTTTTTTTTTGGTCTCGTTAAATTCTGCCCAGAGGCATACTTCAGGATTTTTTTTTTTTTAAAGAAGTGACTTGCAGGAGTGTAGTAAGTGAGCTGTTAATTATCTTTCTGCCTGCTGCTTACATACTTGAATATTTCTGATCCTTTTTATTAATGGACACTTTTTAAGAATTATTCCCTCTCTGAGCTGGTAGCTTTCTATGTCATACCGAGGAGCAAACAAATCAGTCCTTGAAGGAATGATGTTCTGGAAAAAGGAGATGTGGATAATTTTTTTTTTAATGGTTTAGAACTTTATTTTCACATTTTTAGCTGTTGTCTCTATGCAATTGTGTTGTCACAAACTCAAGGCAGGGGGAGCCCTGTTAGCTGCTGGACTGAAGTCAGTGGGAGTTTAGTTTGCAGAAGGACTGAAAGATCAAGCTTGTAATTACTTTGGTATTTAACGGGCATGTCATGATAATGCTTTATTAAATCTGCATTGTACATTTAGCGGAGCAAAGCAAAGGGCAAGTGTAGCATTAACAGTCTCCATAAAGGGTCTCCAACCACTTGCTGGGTCTTTCAAAATGAATTATGCTTCAGTTGGTGATGACAGTGCTCTGGCGCAGCTCCTGGTTAACGTGGCGCGCTGCGTGGGTAGACCATACACGCTGGGTGCCCTGCGCTCCGCCTGGGGTGACTCCAGCCACAGCCATCCTGAGTAAGCAGCTAAAGACCAGCGGGTGGTTGTAAAACTTCATAAAAATTGATTTCTTCTGTTTCGGATTATAGGAGGAGAAGGGATTCTCTGGGTTGCTGAATCCGCCTCCGTTACTACCTATCAATCTATAACTGGCGTAATAGGAAAAAGAGATCCATTCGGTAAATACGTTCACTGATCATGGGGGTAAATTTGATGAACAATTTTAAAAATATATGCATACGTGTAGTTCCAGCTTTAAAACTAGCACTGGCTGTTCTCAAACATGTCAGTTGTTAGTGCTGTATTGGTAAAAACAGGTGCAGATGGAATAATAGGAGGAGATGCCTAAACTCAATCGTGAATGGATAGGGCCATCTGCTTTTAAATATCATTGTTGTTTCTATTCGCACATCCTATTTCATCATCAAGCCCTCATTTTTACACCTTAGGTGCACAACGTTGTGGTTTTCAGCTTTTGTCTAAAATGACTGATGTCAGAACCAGCCAAGGAAAAATTTTACTGGAAGAAGTAACTAGTAATCGTTGTGGAGCATGTACGTGGATTCTTCAAATTGCCTTTTAATATTTTATTTCTGGACTGATAGTCCTTCCACTTTAAGGCCTCAAATCATCACAGAATACTATAGTATTGACATGAGCAGATGAGGTTTTAGCAATCTATTGCTATAGCCTCATGTTTCATGTTGGAAAAGAAAACAGCTCTTTCCTGTTTCTTCATATCTTTGTGCTCGAGAGAGACCTTGGAGGCAGTTTGACCAATTTTTCATTTTTATGGGAGAAGCTAAATTTAGAGTAATTACATAAAAAGCTAATTTATAAATTAAGCAAGCTATTAAATTTGCAAGCTGCTTCTGATTTTCAAGCAGTGGAAGCCAATCAAGACAGAGTACAAAGTTGGGATTGGACAGAAAGATCAATTTCAGTTGTCCAGCCATCAAAAGCCTTTTAATGAATACTGCTGTAGAAAATTACAAATGTCATTAATAAAAATGCTAAATGAGATAAATACTAATTTTCAAGAGTAATCTGCTTCATGTGAATAACAGTTCTATCATGATCCATTATGAAAATAAGGTGGTCTGGTCATGGAAATGACTTGGAATGCACCATCAACTGTATTTTACAAAGTTCACCATGACTTAGCAGAGATAGTCAAGGAGAAACATTTGTCAGAAATGTTGCTGAGTTTGGGATTGATATTTAGCCTAGTATTTTCTTAGTCCAAACAGTGAGCATCCTAACCTGGCATAATAGTCTTCTTGCACTCATGACATTTGGAAGAGTATTCGTTGGAGTAGCAATCGGTACAAAGTAGATGTTCCTCTTTCGCAGCAAAAGGTTTGTCCACCAATGAATTCTTGCACTGGAAGCAGTGGAAGCAGGTTTCATGCCAGTGGCGGTCCTTGTAAGACAGATCCTGTAGAAATCCAAAACCACAGAGTAAATGGAATGAATAGGTTGCACAACTGGAAGCTCGGAGAACACAAACACGTCCAAATCTGAACCACAGCCAAGAGCTAAGGCTAATCGCACAGCTCAAGAAAACAAAATGTTCTGATGAAGGTGAACTGATTTTGCTATGATAACCAAGAACAGCTCATGACAACTATTGACCCTTTTTCAATTCACAGCAACCTTCATTTTTTGTATGTGCAGAGGAACAACTAGTTTCATTTAGGTGTTTCCTTTGAGAATAAAGCCCCATTTTTGAGTCAGATTAAAACTTTTTAACCTTATAGGTATAATAGACTTCCCCTATTTGTCTTAGCTATTGCTGATTTCTAGGTCATTTCATAGCCGTTCATTGCTGGACAGAAATCCTTTTCCCAATTGCTTTCTGGTATTTATTCAGATATTTATACAGATTTACACCAAGGGTAGAGTTGGTCTGATCCCTGTTCCTTTTTTTTCACTGCAACTAATTTTTACCAACTCTTGTATTTTGATTAACCTATTTTTCAAATGTGGATCAGACCGAAAGATGAGAGATCACATCTTACCTGCAGCCAGTGATCCAGGACACTCTGGCCAAGGGATCAGCGTGGGCACTTAAGTATTTAAAATACTCTCCACAGTGGTACTTTTATTATTTTAAAAAAACAATGGTCCTTCTAAAAATTGTGACCTAAAGGGATGGTTTGTGCCTTTTAAAATTTAAATTAAGGTGGCCTAATCATGTCACATTTGAACAGTGTCTTTGGACTTCAAACAAAATGGAGCTTAGATCATTACAAGAAAGGGTGTCTATCCCAAAATATATAGGCTTTGGTTTGAGGTGGGAGTGTGAGGGGCTAGTATTGTCATGAGTGGGGAGTATAAAAATTCCTCAGAAATAACTTCTCAGGTTGTACCTCAAGATCCACTATGTATTAATTACAAGCACTGAATTAATCTAGTTAACTGAAGAATATCGGAAGATATTCTATATCATCTTCTGTATAGAAGAATATATATATATATATAAAAGAATATCTAGTTAACTGTAGAATATCAGATTTTTTTAGTTGTGTAAATAGAAGCATCACAAAGTGTTCAAACAGAATCTGGCCTAAGCTGCTCTGTGTCGGTCGGTACAGTCACAGGTAACTCCAAATGTGCAATCTTAGCCCAGAGCTAACAAAAGATACCGCGGATTTAGGTTAATCTAAAATAACCACACGTTACGGCTGCAGGAGCCTTGTTCTCATGAATAGCTAACAGGAACACTGAAATAGTTTCACCTAGCTCAGCTGATGTGGGGTAACTTGTAACCTATAGTAACTTCAGTCAGAATTTGACCATGCAACAAAGAATTTTTGTTTGGATATCTGCGCTACTTACCTAAATTTCTTAAATCACTGTGAGTAACAATTGGTACCCAGTGTATCTCTCATTTCTGAGATTGCACTCTGTGGTAGAATATCCAAGACTCCTGCATCACAGCTTTCAGACAGTTGTTTATTCAGCTCATCTATTCATTTCAGTTGACTCCTTTTGAAACAACACAAATTTCTGACTAAAATTTTAATCTTCTCTAATAGCAAAATGAAAAAAGTCTTCCTTGGAAATTACATTGTTTACTCTTCAAGTGAAGTTGAATAACCTAAATCTGATCTCAGAGGGGAATAATATTTTCAACAGAAAAAATACAACATACAGCCAACAGAATTTTCCAAAATGTGAAATTCGCCCGCTAGAAAGTAGAATGACAACAGGTCTGGTTTTCTTTCTGTTGTAACAGGATGTACAATTTTTTTCCCCCACTTGCTGCCTTTCTCCTCTTTTCGCCCTATTCTGCAAGCTATTTTTTATCTCCAAAATTCATGTGCTGGTATCCGCTTTTGTTCTGCCTTATTTTATCAGTAAAATTATACCCTGGAGAAGGCGTGTGCCTTTTAGAAGAGGAGGGATGAAGACAAGGATTAGGTGTCCGTGGTGAAAGGTTTGGTCCGTGGGTCAGTTATGATGGCGGCTTCTGTAGACAGTAGCTGGGCAGGTGAAACCAGCAGATATTTCCTCATGGCAAAGCGATGAAGTGCAACTACAACCCAAAGTACCCGAGATACAGCCGGACTTGCACAGTCTTTTGCTACCTTGGATGATTTTAACAGATACTGTCATCGAGCGTAGAGGGAGTCTAAGATGTCTGGCTTTGACGTGCCTGCAGCAGAATATTAGACCGATGAAACAGATATTGCTTTCTCTCTCCGAAGCGAAGAAGTGCGAGGTCCTGATGAAACCGTTTCTGCATCATGGTTGTTCTTAGGTCAGTGTAATAAAGTCTCTGAAAATGAGGTTTGGTCCACTCCGGTGTGTTGCATATCTAACCGGAGCCTTTGGCTTGTGCATAAGCTGGGGACGTATTATTCTGGAATGGATCCTACGCTGGAGAAGCTGCAGATGCAAAATGAACTTCGGGCTTGTCTGACTGTCGGGCTGGTCCTCGGGTAAGCTGGAAGAGCATTAGGTTTTCTCTAGGCACGTGAGCTCCAGGTTATGCTAGCTGATTGTAACCTAAATAAATCTGTTCCAGCGGAAGGTACAAGGGATATACAACTAATTCCTGTTTATTGCATGGCTTTCCAGGAAGAACTAATAAAGAAAATAATATTGTGGACTCAGAACTGGAGTGTATCCTTAAAATATTGATGAGCATGACTTCTCAGCTGCTTTATGCAGCTGGAGGGAAATGAGTTCCTGGTGCTACATATTTTAACTGTAGCTTTTAATGCAGCCTGCTATGTTGCCTGAAAGAAATAGAGAGAGTGACTTTTTTTGCCATTGATCTGCCCATGAAAACTGCCAGCCACGTGCCTTCTTAGATAAAATACACATAAGCACATGTAAGAGACTTGTTAGATAAAGCACAGACAAGACCGAAGAATTACAACGGATTGATATTTGAGGAGTGGAATGTTTTTTACGTCTATAGAGATGCGTGCACACAGATGCTCGCGGACATGGTACGAGTGTTGTGCAGCTGAAGTGCAGAGACCACCAGACCAGTTCCAGATGTGCTACGAGTGCGAAGGGAAGGGGGGGAGGGCAAAGCCTGCCTCTGCAGAGCTGCGGTAAATCCTGCAGCGGAATTTGCGGGGGGAAATATTTAACACTTCATTCAGTTACATTTATTCTGAACGTGGAAAATAATCCTACCCTTATCTGGTTTCACTGGAAGATCAAAAATAACCAAATTAGCAATCCCTGAAACTACTCAAATTTGAATGGCTGCTTTTCTCAGCCTGATCTGAGAATCGGCCTCAGCTGAAAATTTCGGCGTTCTTTGGGTCAACCAAATGAATGGTGGATCTTTCTGAAACAGCAGAGGTCCTCTGTACGCACACTCACGTGACTGTAAGAATATGGTGCAAGCAAAAGCTAATGCAGATCCTATTTGTATCCAAAACTTTTTGAAGTCATGCAAAATAGGTTTGAAACTTTTGGTTTTGAAAAGCCATTATGTGCTTTTCAAGCAATTTTATTTTCACTTATTTTCATGATGTCACCCCCAAAGAAAACTTTGTCAAGGTAACTTTTTTCATCGTCGGCAAGATCACGTTTTATAGCACCTCCATAGTTCTGTGTAGTTTTGATCCAGCATGGTTTATTTGGCCTCTAGGATGGGACTGCAGGTGACTTTTTTTTTTAAACTAGAAAAGTTGGGGTTTTTTAAAACTAGAAAAGGTTTTTTTGTTTTTGTTTTTAAAACTAGAAGAGCCCCAAGACTAGAGTTACCAGGTAACTGGGTTAAGCATAAACTCCTCATATCCTGCAACTGTATTGTCTTATACTCTGGTTTTATAGGTCTAAGTAAACTTAAGCCATTATGTATTACCTTTTCTCCTGAACTGGCTTTCAACAGGAAGAAGGAGATTAGAAAGCTTATTACCAGAAGAGTAACCGTATATGTTTGCTCACGAATGAAGACTGCAGACTTTTTTGTTTGCCCCCGTGGTCTTTTCAGAAGGTTGAGCAGAGCAAATGGGGTGTGCCAACAAAATGCTGTACAGATTTTAGCCACATGCACCCCTTAGCAAAACACTTAAGTATGTTAGACTGGCACATACTTGTCAAAAGCATCTTTAGAAAAGGGAAAAACAAGTGATATTGTGCTGAACCCAGTCCCTTAGGGTTATGAGAAGAGATGGAGGGATCTGCCTCTTTTACCATTCCACTTCACAACAACTAGTCTGATATTCAGTAATGCACTGAAAAAGTGTTGCAACTCAGGACAGGGTTTAAACATTAAAAACTAGAAAAACAATATTTTCTCCCTTTCCTGATCCACATTACTAGAGGCTTTATTTTGTGTTTATTTTATGTGTAAGACTGACCCTTTTGATTCCTTCGTGGTCTGTGTGCTGGCACAGTAGCTTTATCTCACAATCCACTTTTAATTTCATTCTCCCATTTTGCAGAGAATTTTCACCCCCTCCTGCCTGCCAAGGCCAACTTGTGGACCGCAATAAACACTGGATTACTGTAGGTATTTCCTGTATTTGTGATGGTTTCTGTGCCATAGGGCCTGCAAGGAAACTAGTGAAAAAAGCCAACATCAACTAAAAGTCACACTTCAGCAGTTAAGCAAATGAGAACGTAATGGATGGATTTCCAGAAAGAAGTGTGAAACTGTAGGTGTGGTGAGCTCTCGCCAGGGATGTAGGTGACGAAATGCTAATTCTTTTTAGAAAGAGCAAATTTCTGCTAGAACCTGTTGGTATATGGATAATGTGTAATAGCTGCAAGAGAAATGGCATCGTGTTTTTCTGCTGCCTGCCAGCGTCTCCTACCACTCAGTATACAAAGCTTTTACTCTGGCTGTGAAAGCTTCATAAACATCAGCTAGAATTATTTACAGTTAGCAAAATGGCCTCAGTCCAAAGGTGTCATTCAGACACATGTTGTCATTCAGGGTTTTTTTGGTGGGGAAAAAAAAAGCATTTAAAATGAGGAACAAATGAGTTATTACTCAGTTACATTCCCAGTTACCCGTAAATCACCATAGAAAGACAGTGAAGCAAATTCTCCCTTGATTTGACTTCAAAAAAACCTTCTCTTCGTCGTCTTGTGGGCTCTCTGTGCCATAGCTAAAACACCAGGTGAATACCCGGCATCGGTTCGACCCTCTGAGAGCCCAGTGCTGTCAAAACTGGAGTGTTACCAGTATCCGAGCCGGCTGAAGTTCAACTCGGGTGGGTTGGTGCCACGTACCAACGCTGATACCCTACGGTGGCGTCGGGGCTGTCCTCTCGTCAACGCCTCTTACTTTGGCGTAACCCTTTCAGCTACAGGGGGGTTGCTTTTAACTGGGAGAGCTGGTAGGGGGGAAATGAAGAGCATCTCAACGGCGGCTGGGGTCTCGGTTCGGCTCTTCTCGGCGTAGAGGCAGTGGTGGGCAAGAAGGGGCTTGCAAGGGAGGATTTGGGGTGAGAGCTACGTGGGAGTTTTCAGGTTGTAATGATGTGAGGGTGGGTGCCGGATGCAGAAGGCTGCACGGGACCCTTTCTGCTAACGCTGTTGCTCCATCATTAGGTTTTAGTTCCAAATTTTACAGCTGTATAAAGGCTATGTCAGAACATACACATAAATAGGGAGTCCATTTTGTACATGCAGTAAACACATCGGTTTTGTTCCCCAACACAGTACAGTTTATCGTCTTTGCTCAGGGGAAAATGCAAATGCAATGTGCAAAAAGATATCTATAAATACATACATATATATATCTGTATGTATATATAGGTATATTATGTGTTTATATACCTATGTATATATACAGTTTAATGAGAAATCATGCAGAAGCATGATTTTTTTGTGACTTTGTGTTACATGGCTGAATTATGCTCGGTCGTCAGTGCACAAGCTCTGACCGAAACTTATCTTGTGGCTGAGGCACTTATAAGGGCTCTCTCAAATGTCTTCTCTAGCATCTATTACTGTCATTGAAAAACTACTCTAGTTTTCCTCTCAGTGGGAACATCAATAGGATCTCTTTTTCTACCCAACCACATGTTTTTTTCAGAAAACTTGTAGGAGTTTAAGTTTGCAACTTTTATCCATTTGTCTGAATTTGGTTAAAATCGGTCAACACGTTCAAAAGCTGCAGCATAAAGCATGCACAGGCACAAAAAGCAGTCACAGAAACTAAAAAGGACATATTTGTTTCTGGTACACTTTATAGCTCTTTAAGAAATCTTTATTTACTATCTTATATGTTTTCCACATATAGTTCTGGTTCTTTACATATATAAAATATTCTTATATTGTAAACAATTAGGGGCTTTTTTTCCTATCTGCTATTAGGGTGTGTCTTGCTTAAAAGTACGGAAGAGCAGTATATCGGATAACACCCACGCTCCCTAAATCCATAAATCTGGGTTGAAAAGTTCAGCCTGATTAATTCCTGAATACTTTGTCCGAGATTTGTTGAAGCCGGTCCAAGTTTTTAAATTCTTGAATATCAACACATGGAAATATCTTCTCAGGGGATTAGAAGGAGACCTTAAAACAAAAGCACATTCTGGAATGGGGCAGAAATATTTTGCTTTTTCAGGTCAGGCCAGCTGTATCTCTTCTCTAATCTGAATATTTATGAGCTGTAGGAAAGCTGGCAGTTTTACACCCTCTTACAGATTATTGCCAGTTCCCTGTCATGTTGGTGAAACATTCTCACCTTTTTAAGGCTTCTGAAAGGGGCTTTCCTACTGATTTGCCAATAGGGTGGGATAGATCAATTTGGAAGATGCAAGACATTTATTTTTCTCAATCTGAGTAGGCATGTATTTTTGTATCTCTGAACTAGTGGTAGAGTGGTAGCGTGAGTAACAGAGACTAAGTGGTGCTTCTAGAGGTATGGATCAGCAAGGCAGGAAATAAAACAGCAGACGTCCTCATACCAGTCGAGAATCCCATGGCCGTGCAACGCAAATTGTGTTCCAGTGCAAACTCGCTCCGTCAGTGAAAGTCTCGGCCAACTTCGAACAGGTCAGTTTTGTGCAAGGAGGATGTGTGTTCGATGAAGTCTGTCTGTAGCAGTCCAACAGACACTTCGCTGGATGGCTCAAATATCATCTGTCTTCATTCAGCCAGAGTAAAACTGGCGTGAACGCCAGTTGTTTGGGTTAATTTAAAAGAAATGCCGGTGGTCACACCTTATTTGTATCAGGTAGGTGTTTCCACGGGGTGCAGCAGTGCACAGCTCAAGCAAGACCTCTGCTTTTTCCTCTACAACCTTTAGTTAGACTCCACTGTCATCAGTCTGTATTTAAAAGGCTAATTATTCTGTGTTTTAACTGACTTATTACTTGGGTCAGCATTAGCCAGATTTTTGTGGTCAGTGAGTTGGCAGCTTCTCTTGAGCGTGTCTCGTCTCTTGATGACGACCGAGTTGTGGTCACTGCAAGGCCAGCAGTGGCTTACCTCCCTCTGACCCCAAAGTAGGCAAAATCAGCTTCTGCCACCTTTCCAGATCCCAGCTGGCCCCCTCCTAATGGGTTAGAGACACTTTCTAACATCAGATCATCCTGTGCCTTAGGGGGAGAAAGGGCTGTTCTTCCAGTTCTATTAACGCGCCTGGTAAAGAAGGGTTTGCCAAGTGAAGTGGGAAAAGCAGATACAGGGGTCCGGAAAGCATGTTCTCCCACCCAAAGAACCCCTTAGGTCGCTGTTAAGCTGGATCCTTCCAGGTGATAGCACCATGTCTGAGAGCTACGGATCCAGGCTACCCCGTCAAGATTTCTGTAACAAGACACAAATCTGGCATACCTTGCAGTCAGCGCCAATGGGCTTCTTGCATTCCTCGCAGGTGTTGGAATAAAGGTTTTCATAGCATTTCACGCAGTAGGGGCTGTCCTCCCTCAGGATGTATTTCTTACCAAAGAGGGACTCTTTGCAGTAGTGGCAGTCGAAGCGTTCGGTCATGTTGGTGTCTGGAGTCCAGCTATCCTGTCACAAAGACAGAAATAGGCACATGTCAGACTCAGCTGTACTTGACCCAATCCCCCAAGAAAGGTTTATCACTTTGTACCTCAATTTTAATTCAACTTCCACTCAGATAAATGGACAGAATAGGAAGGAACTGGACTATAAATTTTGCAGTGCTGGGTAATGGCAACAGCCCATCTACTTCAGCCATCCACTGACCCGTCTTTGACCAGAGCTAGTGTTGGAGATGAGAGAGAGGAGTAAATCCTGAGTTTGAAGAATTCACACGGGATTTGTGAGTGGGATTTGACCAATAGGTCCAAAGCAAGAAGCTGTCGCTGTAGGGGTGGAGGGAGCCAAGTACATTAAGAGAATGAGCCAGCTGATCTTCAGAAGGAGCAATATCTCCTCCATGAAGAAAGATGAAGGATTGCATTGCTGGTCGACTTTAGTCACGCGCAGGCTATCGGGCATCACTGTTACGTGCTTCTGCTCTTTCCTTCTCCACGTTCTCAGTGAGCCAAAGTCTGGCAGTCACTGCCCTGCGGTGAGACTCCAACCCTCCATCTCTGCTCCCGCGTGGGGCTGCGGGCACTGGTAACGGCAGGAGGCGTGGGGTCAGTGATTCTTCTCGCATGCAGTTGAAGGAGTTATCCAACAGCTCTAGCGTACTGGGACACAAATGGGAGCTAGCTGCCCTGGTTCAGGCAAATTTCAAGCAATGATTACAGAAAAGGGAAAGCAAGTAGGAGAAACTGCAAATGATGCGTCAGCTTGTCTGAATTAGGGACAGCTGCTGTTCCCTCCTCAGGTCTTGTTATGTCCCCAGCATTTTCTGGATGCACACACAAGCAACGACAACACAAATGCCTTTGATTACTTGCATGAATGTTCGTTATTACCTGGGACAATTTATTCTGGGTTTCATTAGCGTCTTCTGCTTCTTTCTTAACCTGAGGCTTGTAGTGTGTGTTGCACCTGAAATCTATTTGGAGGTTACAGCTGGAGCAGGGCATAGCTGCCTGCTTAGAAAAGGGAATTTCCCAGGCAGAAAACACATTCCACCTGGACTGCATGATCTTCACTGCCTGCCAGGCCTCATCTCCTCTTTAAGCCACATTTAATCTATAAGGACTTAAATGTTTTGGGTACTAATGGCTTAAGTGGCTACCTCTGTCTTTCACACACAAGTGACATTTATAGCAGCTGCAGTCCTTTTGCCAATTTCAGCTCTCGGTTTTAAACAAAAAGTTTTTACTTGCTTAGTGTTCTTGGCAGAGGTTGCTCGATTCCAGAGTTTGTCCTCTCCTTCTGGTGGTGGGAGCTACATTTTGGGTATTCTGAAATCCTAAGTTCTCCTCCAGGTTTTCAGGTTTTATTATTATCTTTTATACCCCATAGCTGGGGTTTGATTAAGGTTTTAGGGCAGTTTGAATGTGAATGGACAAAGTTTGTTTTGATAGCTAGAAAGCTTTTTGTTGTTTTTAATGCTCGGTCAACTGCTGAATTGTGTGGTGAACAGCACAGACTAAGAAGTGAGTGTTTTTCTATATGTGATGTAGGTAAGTGATGGCTCAGCTGCTGGGAATTCTTTTGAATTCCAAGTAACTACTAAAGAAGAAATAGGGACAAACTACCAAACCCCAAAACGTGCTTGGAAGAAAAATCCCGACAGCTGGTCATCTGCGCTAATGACAACCCAGGAGGAGTAGCGGTCCCGCTGCTTTGACCCTACAGATGCTGTAGGAACTGATTAACTTCCTTATCCCAAAGGGGTACTAGGAGTACGTTAGGTGCTTTTGGTCCTTAAGGAGCAGAGAGGATCATAGGGACGGATAACAAAAAGACGGAAAGTAAGAAGATTTATGCTGGAGAGAGAAGCGCAATGATGACCCAAAGTTCCTTCCCCTCTAGCCCGTCTCCAGCAGCAGTGGCTCGCAAGGGAAATGTAAGGGAGAACGGGGCTGGTACAGCGTGGCCTTCCTTATTAACCGCTTCCAGCAAGTTACTCTCCTCTTCAAGCAGAGGTTCAGTCTTTACCACAACATTTAAAAGGTGATGGTGCATTTCTTTTCCCCTCTGTTTTGAGCCTGTTTACACCCCCAACCTACATAACGCATTTGTACTTTCCCGTGATAGAATTAGGCTGGACTTAATTTCCTTCTAGGAGTAGTTTCAGCAAAATGGATGGAGTCAGACCAGTATAAACTGGTGTGTGTATGTATGACTGGGTGAGAGGGAGTGATAGCTTTGTATTTAGGACAGAAATCTGTACTTTTTACCAGGCTTTATTAGATATTTTTTCCAAATTATATGATTTGGTTGCACAGTTAATGTGCACTATGACTAAGTTAAAGTGTGAGCAGGAATCATTTATGAACTTGCATTTTTCACCTTTCTTCAGAATTAGTTCTTTTTAGCCATGAATTAAAAGTAGATGTGTGATACCAAGAAGTGAAAAATTTCTCTGCGTCAAGATGTGTAAAAGCAAAAAAACCAGAGTGTGATTCCTTTACAGGTTTATACCATTTCTGTCCTTCATCCAAAGCTGCTAAATGTGAAATATAGGAGTGGTTTGTGACTGGAAGAAGGGCTATTCCCTTAGAGGTGGATGTTCCTGTCTCTTGGTCACAGGAGGTTTCTTCTTGAGTGCTGTATTATTTTCTGGGTACTTTTCACAGAAGTAGAGGCAAGCATTATTTAATAGATTTGTTTAATAATTTATTTAATAATTTATTTCTTAGTCACTGCCACTATTTTAGAAAATGTGGCACTCGTCTCCCTATCCTGAAAGGGATCTGGTTTTGTTAAATATGCTCTAAGATTGTCACAGTGGATTGTCCCCTTCACCCCAAGGAGGGAGAGGCAGGCCTGATTTTTATGTCCCGAACATATTTGGGGGTGAGCTCTGCTCTATGAAGACACTGCAAGGGCAGCTCTGGATGGGGTTCGAGGCACAACTCCAGAGATCTGGGAAATCAAAAGATAAGAAAGGAAAGTTTCCAAGATCTGCATTTTGGTTTTAGTTGTGTGAATCTTTTATTGGATCTGGGACCAAGTTCAGGTTCAATATCTCTTAAAGTTAGGAATTCAGGTTCATATGGTTTCATTCAGAAAGCTGGAAATCAGGGCGAAGCATCCCAAATTCCAGGCTGTTTAGATCTGGGCCTTGGACTGGATCTCGTGATCTACTATATGATATTTTGAGGATATTTGACAGGTCTTTTTCTTCTCTGGAGAAAATGAAATGTAATCATGGGGCCTATCTACTGAAAAATTAGCAGGAATGTCAAATCATTTCACTGTTGTCTTACACACAAGAAATGTGAAATCACGCTAAGTAATGTTTTTGCCTGTCACTTCGTACACATGGTCCTTTACGTCACCAGTCCATTGGTTCCTGTCATATAAAAAAAATCATGCTTAGCTTAGTGCAGGCTTTATGCACCGCTTTGGGCTTTAAGGAAAAAAACAAAAGACTTCACAGTTGTGGATGGACACAAATTGCAGTTTAACCTCCTTGCCATTGATCTATTTCTTCCTCTTGTGTTTGATACTTGTTGACCGTAAAGCTTTGTGGGCCAGAGGCTCATCTTTATTACACCTCTTTGTGGTACAACAAGGTCGTTAGATTTTATCGCAGCAGTCATTTCATACTTATGCTTTTTCAGACTGCTCTCAACATTATCATGAAGGAGAAATTGATTTTTCTGCCATACAGTCTCCCTCCTACAACATTAGACATAACAAGTACATCTCCAAAAGGAAAAGAACTTTCCATTGCATGCCCAGAAAAGAAGTTACAGCTTATGCCAAATGTTAGCACTACCCACGTTGTGTCTTCCAGGAAGTAAGAATTGGCATGAAAATTACCAAAAAGTTAGTAAGCTGACTTAAAAGCTATGCTTCTTTCCTCTTCTTTCCCTGTTTGCTCAAGTAGTCTCATTTTACTTGCAGTAATTGTTAAAGAAGTTGTCATATTGCCTCACAAAAATTAGGGCTCATAATGTCATTAAGAAATCATCCAGTGTTCCCCCATCCCATGATACTATTGACTACTGGAAAGGGGGACTAGCTGCCCCAGACCTTGCTTGCTTTTTCAACTATGTCCGCAAGCCTAAAAAGAGGTGCTCTGTGCACCTCTTATTTCAGCCCCTCTTAGGGGGTGTTGGACACTGAGAGGTACAGACGCACACTCATGAGAGAGGGAAAGAAGTCAAGGGAAAGTGCCTAAAAAATGTAGGAGCTGTGTAGTTTATTCAGTGAAGCTCTGATCTCTTGTCATAGTACCTGGAGACACAGAATTAAGCCCCTGTAGATGCTGAAGAGGGACTTGCTATTGACCTCGGTTGGGTCAATAGGGCTGGGGCTCTCCCTGTGCCCCCGGAGCAGGATGTTCTGTTAGCCACCTGTGTAGGAAATAAAAGGTCTTTGGAGACACTCATCTTCCTCCAAGATGTACGCATGTTTCTCCCACCTGACTTTTTTTTCCAGAACCGTGCACGTGGAGTATTTTCTATCTGTTTATTTTCCTCCCCCTGAGAAAGGAAGATTTGTGCCTGGCAACTCCAGTGACACAAGCCATGCAGATCTAGAGCATTTGGAAACAACTTATGTTAATGTTCCAAAGGTTAAATGCAAAGATTTATGATATTCTTTGCAACTATGAACTAGCAGTTCAAACTATGCTGGTCTTTCTGGCAAGAGGTGATTATTTTCCTGTAACTTAGCAGCTATTGCCACATTCATTATCTATCATCTCATTGCAGCAACTGCAAGCCACTCTTAGAAGAGCTAATCATTTTTCCAAACCAAGCCATAATGAGAGCAAGCAAGGAGAGAGGGGGAGAAAGCTGATTTTATTTCTTTTTAATTTACTTTAGGAAAAGAAGAAATGACCGTTTGCCAGTAGCACTGACAAGAAGGGGGGGAAGTTACATACAGCCAGAATCCACCTGAACTTCGGTGTGTGGAAGTTAGCTGGTGTAGATGCACGCCATGGACACCCAAAGCAGTCCCGTGCGTTTAGATTTACTAAACCACACTAAGGGATGGTAGCCCTCTTTCTTTGGCTGGCCAGGTGTGGCTCATGCTCTGCTTCATGGGACGAGTGCCCTCAGACACCGTTATGACGGAGGGGAGGGAGAGCAGAGGGAACGTGCGTGCTTGGAGCTCTTGCTGGCCACAGGGCAGCCGTTGCCTCTTCGAGTCGCTTGGATCCCTGACGCTCCGACAGCCGGCTCCTGGCCGTGGGGGGGCCAAGCCAGCTGATGCAGAACAGCCAAGTCTCCCCCCGCGGGCCGCGGAGGGACGTTCCCTTCCTTACGCCGACGATGGCCAACGCAAAAGCTAACGGGGTGCCGAGAGACAAGCGATGCCCAGCTCATCCTGCAGGACGGGCGGCCGCCACTCTTCCCTTCCAGTCCCTGCCAGTGGCTACCGGGGTACCGCCGCCTGAAGGTGCATTTCTTGAGTAAAGAGAGGAAAAGGAGAATACTTTTGGAAGGTTATTGAGACACTGAAGCTTATTACTATGACTGTTCATACCAGCGTCTTTGTGTAGGGCCTTAAAAAGGGGAGGCGTGGTTACTATAGGGAACAAGTCATTGGGTAACCCTATATCGCGTGATCTGGGGCTTATGCTAAACTTGTAAATGAGACAAGGATGCTGAGACAGATGTGGCTGTACTCTTTCTCTTTTAAAGTTTTAAGTTGAGAAGAAAGTGGAAGCCTTTTTCTCTCGCTGCTGCTGTGGAAGAGCAATCCTGTAGTAAGCCCATCAGAAGAATATGGCACCCTGTCTTCAAGAAATCAGGGCCCTTATGGTATGTCATTTCTCTCCCAGGACAGCCCTGTCAACAAGCCCAGGCTGCTTTTCCAACGTCCACATCAAGGTTAGCATACTAGAAGTACCTAATTACAGAGTTGTTCATTGCTGCTTCTGAAGGTTTTAAGCTCAGAGTAGATATTCAGAGATCTAGAAGTTCCCTGGCAAAAGTCAGGAAAACTTGGTTTGATATCTGAACATAATAGTAATAATAAAAGACAATAAAAATCAAAGCCAAATAAAGAAACCTCTTACTAAATATCCCACTTAGGCCTTTCTATATATGTGCTAAATATTAAATGCTATTTTAAAAAGTTTAGTTTTTAATGGACTTTTAAAAGTTACCTTAAAACATTCTTCAGAATCACAGGTTTTTCTAGCAACTCAGCTTCTTTTTGCATGGCTGACTTATTTTGCCTATGGTATAACATTCCGATGTCTCTTTTTAAGTACTTTAGAGTAGTTTTCTCAGCAGACAGACTGCATTAACATGTGCAGATAACCAAAGCATACCTGGTTCCTGTCTGGATTGCACAGTCAGCCTATCATGAATTGGAAAGTGGATAGTCTGCTATTTAAGACTGTTTTCCTTAACATTAATAATAATAAAAAACCCAAACCCAAAACCAAAAGAAAGAACCAGAAAATGTTTCTCATGTGGTAAGGTTCCTCGTGTGCCTGGCTAAAGTAATCCCAGTTACAGCAGTGGAGAAGGAGCACTCTAGTTGTGGTTTCTGTGTGGTTTGTTGTGTTTGGCAGCCAGTAAAGCTCTGCTCCAGTTCAGAGCCACTCCAGCAGCGGCAGAGCAAGCACCAGCCGCAGTAACTACAGAGGCCACAGAAGACCTGAGCACTGACACTTTGGAAGTGTACCCCACACAATTTACACTGAGGTTGGTCTTGAAATGACTGGAGGATGTATGCTCTTACCAACATTCCTGCATATGTTTCAATTACAAAAGGAGCCTGTTGAAATAACACGGTCCTAAATGTACCACAGCAAGGAAGAGCACAGTTCAAGCGGAGAGGCTTGCTCTTATTTTCTGTTTTAAAGCCTTTTGAAACTGCTGTCTTCCTTCTTTCTGTTGCAGAATAAGCAAAGGCTTACTCAAAGAGAAAGATCAAATACTTGGTATTACTTAAGCATAGAAATTTGTATTTCTAATAAAGGCATTTAAGCAGATAACAGAAAATGATAGAGCAGAAAAATAGTATAAGATTCATCAAACCAATTGTTATCTCTGGCCCTACCCTACAGAAATAATGTATAAGCTAAATGACTGCAGAGACGGAACTCCAATGGAGGTTTGTTTTTCCAGGAAAGAATTGCTTTTTCTTATTGACAGGAACCCTGCTAATATCAGAGAAATTAGACCTAAAGATAAAAATATCCAGAAAATGCCACGTGCTACCATGCAGTGACATTTCTGAATTCTCCTATATTTTTTAAATCCTGCATAATCCAATCCAGGGCACAAAATCAGAACCATTTTTTAAATCCTGCATAATCCAATCCAAGGCACAAAATCAGAACCATGTCCCAAATATTCTATGTTTCCTTCTTTCTAGAAAGAACAAAAGCAAAACTGGGAGGACTCTATGGAGGAAGAATGCTTTGTTATTTGTCCTCGCCCCTAGCAGAACACCTCTGGGTGTCTCTGTCTGGTTCTGTTTACAGAAGCAAGACCACAAAGCCCCCTTTCTGTCTAAGGTCATTGGCACGCGTGGCGATTTGGAGGATCAGTTAATGTACGTCTTTTAGCTACCGTATAAAAATACTGCAGCAGTGATTGCCCCAGGGCTCTGAGGCATCCATATTTCTCGCTCAGCTGCTGTTTTGGCTTTCCAAAACATGGAAAGGAGGCTGGGTAAACCTTAGAGGTACCCGTTCAGCTGGGCACATCTTATCAAAATAGATTGATTACACCTGGGTGAAACCAGTTTGGTCCAATTTGTTTGGTGGGGCTGGAGACTGGACACAAGAGAGCAAAGAGATCCACTATTAATGTTGAGTCAAAGTACTTGTGGTGTGTGAGAGAGACAGGAGCAAGCAGAGGAAGACACGGAGAGCCTGGGGACATGGGGACAGGCAATTTTTTTGTGGGTGAGATCCTTTCTGACTGAAGAAGGAAGATGTTGGGTGCGCCATGGAGAGATGCACGGCATAGTGTGGAGCGGGGGAATTCATCAGAGGTAGGATCCTGGTCTCTGAAGATACTTTCCATCTAAATCTCCAGAGGGCTTCAGAGCAATGACAAAATAGAGCTAGGTAAGCGCTGACAGGAATCTTATGGTTTTATCCAACTTACTACTTTTATTGTGCAAGATGAAGTAAAGAGCGGTGGGTTTTGAGCCCTCGTGCCCGTGTTTGCCAAGGGTCTAGAACTACGTCCCACCACCAAAAGTGCAACCTTAGGCCCTTCTCTGCTGTGGTTGATATATTTGCAACTTTAAAATTGAAAATTGGCTGTGAAAGGGAGACATGAATATTCTTGTGCCAGTGTTATGCCCACTTACATTCCTCTTACAGCATATTACTGTATATACAGTAGCCATTTAGCATCCTAGTTAATATTATCCAATGTAATATAGAAGGGTATGTGAAAAGGAACAAAATTAGGACTGTAACTTTTTCACCTGGCATGAGTATATTGATGTTCACCCTTAAAAGAAGCCTCTAGTGGTTTTTAATCAAACTGTCTCTCTCTCTAGCTAATTAGTATTGTTGAAATGTTAATGCTTCAGCGGCTGTCAATGTATCCAAGATTTATTTCCATGAAACCTGTCATTACCCTGCCATTTCACACCCTCACTTGGGGTAAATCTGCATCACAAATAACTGTGCATATGTAAATGAAACATTAAAATTACACAATTAGAATTAATCAGTCTAAAAATGCAAATTATGAGATCCCCAATCTCTGGAGCGGTACTCAAGTGAGGGAAGGCGACTGCCTGCAGCACAACACCATCCAGAGTTTCTCTGAAGATGCTCAGGACCCATTTATCTGTCAGAGAAACACAAATGAGCCTCAGCCCCGCATGTAACGAGTTTGTGGGGTCTTTGGAAGAGCGGCTGCGCGCTGGCCAGCGGCAACAGGCTTTGCTTCAGTTTTTAGCCTGATTTTCACGCAGAAGAAACCATTCCTTCTGGCTGATGGTGTTAACGTTTGTCCATTCGTCCCTTAATTGTGAATGTCCTGCCCCTGTGAGGCAAGGCAAGGAGGTGAGGACAACAGCGGGTAAGACACTGCTGGCTCTGGGGCTCAGGGCTCGACGCCCTGGAGAACTGAGCCAGGAGTCACTCACGTGAATGTAGGTCTTTACAGCCCTCCTCATCCCTTTCTTTTGGGATGAAAGCTTGAATTTGCAGCCCAACGCAGCAGAAACTGTCGCCAGCCCTTACAACTACAGGAGCTGTACTTTGTCATCGACTTTTGGGGTTTTCTTGGCTCCTGATGTTTAAAGCGTGATGGGATCCCGGAGGACTGCGTTGTGTGTGGTCAAAGGAGTTGTCTGATTTTTTCCTAAAGCAAAGTGTGCCAGCTGGGAGCGCTCACGTCTGTATGGACAGGAGAGATGTGATGTCAGGGAAAGGGCTTCCCTAGACTTCCTTAAGAAACCGTAAAATCGTAGGTAGGAAAGAGGGCCTTATCTGTACCCGAGTACTTTAGTTGGGAATCACCATTACATGCTCTTTGTGGCAGGAACTTTACATATACAAACAATATCTGACACAGTATAGCCGCTGCTATGTGATAACAGTGATCTCACAAAAAGTAGTAATACTTTGCTATAAATCCCAACCACCTGGAAGTGACTACCTGGTGCTTGCATGTGTAGCACTGCTGATTCCATGGGAGCACATTCAGCAGAACGGCGAGAACCAAAAATAAGTATATCCTACCCCAGCACTTCTGCCACCTTGGGATCTTCTAAGTTTTCTCAAAAGACCTCAAGAACTGGTCCATCCCCCAGCCTCAGGCCTGCTAGTCAGATGGAGATGTCAGGTGGGAACCCCAGGCAACTTTCACAAATACAATTTCTGGGCAATAGTGGTTTGTGTCCTTTCAGCTGCCCCGCTCACCTCAACTACATCTTGCCTCAGAAGCCAAAGATCATTATCTGTGTTATGGCTAGGGTAAAAGATAGTTTTATTGTTGCTCTGCTTGGATTTTTTGGATAGAGTAGTGCCACTATGGCAGTGTTAGGAACTGAGTTTTCAATAAATATAGTACCTCATATCCCCCCCCTTTTTTTTATTTTTTCCAAATTTGGTCCAAAATATAAA
>JAVJGG010000058.1:4976478-5004755 GCA_035590195.1 Aviceda cuculoides | reverse complement strand
ATATCCCCCCCCTTTTTTTTCTTTTCTCCAAATGTGGTCAAAAATATACACAGGCTCTTTTGACAGAGCAGCCTTTAGAGTGCATCCTTTCCCAGTTATATGTACAGGGGCAGAAAACAGATGGAGATTTTTATAAAATTAAAAAAAAATAGACTATTTTTCTGCCTTCCCAATCCAAACGTCTGAAGTAGTCATTTTCAAAGTTTACCATCTGGCTGATAACAGGCACAGAAGATTTTAGCCAGAAAGCAGGGAGTCCCATAAATTTATGAACTGATGAAAATAGGGTTCATAGCAGAAACCCAATGGCAACCCTAGTTACAGCATTCCTTCACATTCAGATGCGTGTGAGTATCTAATAACATACAGCCTTCTGTTGGTCCCTTCTAGGGCAATTCCTATTTAAGACAGCGTACAAATATGTATAGCCAACAATAAACGTTATAGCTACTGACCGTGGCAATCTCATTGTCAATCAGCAATCTTAGTTAATATGGCTCTAGATAGGAGTCAAGGGGGTAGCAATAACAGACGGAGTGCTGCTGGTATATAGATTTTGTAAGGTTTGCTTTCTTGTGACTATGTGTGTGTCTCTCTACACAGCAAAGCTGAAATATGCAGGTGTCTGGGGAGCTAAACAAAAGCTGTATCCCTTTAGGGAAGTAGAAAGTTTAGAACAGCCGTTAATGCAGACAATGAAAGTTAGTATTTCCTTTATTATGTACACAGAGAATTCCCTGTTAGACAGCGTACATTAAGGACCTCGGTTATTGTGGCTGCACACACACGCTGGCAAAGAGAAACACAAAAAGAAGGAATTCAGAGCTATTAATTGGGATTTGCGTTCTAATTTCTTCTCTCCACGTAAAAAGAAGAAACGTGATGCTGATGGCTCCCCATTTTTCCCCCACACAGTCTGTCCGCAGTGTTTGCCCGCAAAGAGGAAAAGCCACCTTTGTTTCACGTGCATCTGCTCTTGCTACAGTGCAAAAATGCTCCTTTGTTGAGCTCGGCAGCGGGAGCGTGCACAGAGGTGTAAGGAATCTGAGACCCCAGCCTCTACTTTTTATCACCTCCCCGGTGGATTACACAGGCAGCACAATCCGGTCATTAAAAATAGTTCCACATGACATGACCCAGCGCCTCATCAGCTCGCTGATGTGTCACTTTACGGACAGACAGGCAGCAGTAATTGCTCCGATAAGAAATTTGCCTTTTTCTCCTCTTCACACCCCTCACTGTGCGCTCAGGAGAAAGGGGGACCGGCAATCCCTCTCCTCGCATCCCTACCCAACATCCCACCGGGGCACTAAAGACCCCTCTCCTCCTCTCCGCACCCTTTGTTTAAAGCGACGCCTTCGAAGACATATTCCGTGGGTAGTGGGGAGGGAGGGGGGGGCCGGGAAAAAAAGGGATATTTACTTACAGAGCCGTAGCGGGCAGTTACTGTCACCTCCCGGACCGGGGACAGGGGTCGCATCCATTAACGACGGTGCACGGAGCGCCGCGGCCCGCCCGCAGAGGAGAGCCGTAGGGCTGGCCGGGGCTTTCTACCCCCTGCCAAGAGCCGCTCTTCCCATTTCAGCTCTGCCGTCAGCGTTGTGTGGAAGGAGGCTGCTGCCTTCCCCAGCCTGGTGAAACCCCTCGCTATCATTTTACCATATAAGGAGACAAAAGCGCCGGAGACACTCATTCTTTTAGGCGCTCTGCAGCTGGCGTTCGACACTTTTTTCTATTCCGAGGGTGTCGATGCTTCCCCCTCCTGAACATCTTGTCTTTNNNNTGGCCCCCTTCCTAAAATAAGGCTCCCCCTCCCCTCCTCCAGCCTTTGTTTCTCTAACCCCCTGATGCTTATTAATAACGGCGCTTTGCTAAGTCCGAGGGATCGTGCTTTGCGGAGGGAAAGGTTTTACAGCAACTCAGCCCCAAACATTTGTGAGGCTGCTCACCTGGCTGAGAGAATAAAGTATTTGGTTAAATTTGGTATGAGGCTTTACTCGCTCTGGCGGTTTTGCCTGCTGAGACTTAGTGCCTTGCCCAGAGCAGAGCGAAACAAGCTGCCTCTCTTCTCCTTCGTGGAGAAGTGCACATTTTTCGGAGGAGCGAGTGCGCAGGCGTTTCTTTACGAGCGTTCAGAGCCCATTCTTGTTTCTCGCCACCCTTCTTTCTTTCCGAGTTCCCCCGTAGTGAGGAGGAAAAAGAAGAAAAGCAGGGGAAATAATTAATGAAACAACACCCCCCCCCCCCCCTCGTGTAAGAGAAAGCCAAAGGAACAGATTGTCTCAGCACATGCTCAGACCCAGTGGAAAGCCCTGCCAGTGGGCACGTGTTAAGAAGAGGGGGAACCATAAATCCTCCTATAACCAGGAACTAATTTTTCTGCTAAAAAATCCGATTCCATCTATCAACGATCCCAGCAGAAACACATTCTGTTAATCAAAACCGTAAGGGTCCTGGGAAACCTCCCAGAGGGAAGAATTTGGCTCAGAAGCGCGCGGGAGACGTCTGCTCTCTGCCATTTGAGGGGTATGGTGGGGAGGCAATTTAGGGCAATACTTCAGTAATGACTGGTGCTTGGCAAAGGGAGGGGCTTTAATTTGAATTCTTTCAACCTTGAGAAAAAGCAGTAGGATAAAAATGTAAAACCCATTAGCCCGAGACAGTGTTGCTGTTGTTTTGCATCCGGATGACGCAAGGTATCACTGGACGCTGGGCGGTGATGCAGGAGTGCTTATGGGTTGGCTAAGGGTTTTTCCTGCAAAACAAACTTTTGCCAGAACCCTCACCTGTGCTTATTGTCCTCTTGGGCACCCGAATGGTAGCCAGAGTTGGAACGGGGCTGAAATGTCAGCCTCGGCTCTATTCAGAATATACAAAAGCACAGACAGAATAAAATGGTGGGAAAGGGCCATTCCTAGTTCTTCTATAAGGAGCAAAACCTGCTTTACAGAGGTGAGTTATTCTGACGGCCAGCAATGCCCATGGGTCGATCTGTCTGTCGCCGCAGCCTGTGCCGTTGCGTTTTCCAAACACAGGCATTGTGCCCTGGAGGACTGACCATGGATGTATGGGATTAACGAGTTTGATTCCATGGCAATTAAAGCTTATTTAAATCAAAGCTGCTGCACTCCCCAGCCACGTGTCCCTGGCGCCTCCCTTGCATTCACACTGGCACTGGAAGATGACTTAAAGCTGACTGAGCAATTTTCGGTGAGCCCTTGAGCTACCATGGAGCTGCACCTATGTCTTGGGAGAGCTGCTGGTTGGGCTTCCAGCCCCATCACCGACTTGCTGGATGCCCTTGGACAAGACATTGCATCTTTCTGTTCTTTAGTTTCACTGCCTGTAAATGTAGAGCTGAGGACAGCCAAACTCTAGTGCGGGTTGTTAGCAAATTTACAAAGAACTAGTTAGTGCATCATAAAAAAAAAAAATAATAATAATAAAAATGTTTCTTTCTTTTAGATTAAATTATTGCGCAGCGACAGCAATAAGAATTAATCTCCATCTTAGTTACTGTTCTTACCTCAGCTCTGATTTAGAAGTGCATGTAAAGAAGAAAAATGCGCCCTGAAGGTGATGAGATTTGGGCTATTTGAGTCAGTTTATTTCCAAACCTTTCTAAAACAAATTAAATATTCCAAATGTGTTATTAAATTTTTTTCAATTTCCATCATATTTTCGTCTCCCTATCTGTCCATTGACAGCCACTGCAGCAACTCTGACAGACATTTTTTTGATGTGACCAGCTGGAATACAATACAACTGTTTTCCACAATTACAAGTTAAAATATATACCGGCTCCAGCTGAAATGGTTTAGTTTAACTGTTGCAGGTCATGGGTTGACTTTAGGAAGATAAGATCATTTTTGTTTGATTTAATCTAACATCTCTGACTCCCTGAAGGCAGAAGAGCCTCTGCCAATTTAAAACCCGAGGATTTGTGTGCTCACTATGGGACTTGATGCTCCGTAGCCACGTCAAGACTGCACGGAGCTGTGGAAGGGACGGAGGAGCTCCTTCCCTCATCCCACGATGTGGTGTACACACTCCATCAAACACTACTAGGCATGGCAGGGGCAACATCTGACCTCTTACCCTCCTTCAGCGGGTCTACCCCTGCTCACTTCAACTTCGTATCTGACAAGTACACGTTCATCAGTGATTGGCACCCCCCCCCGCCCCTTTCACACCAAGATCAAATCCACCGAGGGGAAGAAAACCAATTTTCCTTAATGATAATCAAGGAAAGGGAGATGGGGAGGAAAGAGTAGGGGCTTTTTTCACTGGCAAATTTAATGTTTCAGTGACCCACTTTTATTTTATTTTTTTTTTTTTTTAACTTCATTTGTTCTCTGATTAGCCCAGCACAGAACAGCCATCTTCGGGCAACGTTTCTAATAGGGTGCCTACATTTAAGGTTGAAAATACAAGTACCAGTCAGTGCCATCCTGTGATTTAGAAACATACCCTATGGCTTATATATTTCTCATCTATGTAGCATTTACATAGCACATATTGCTTGTTCTTCAGTGGCCTGTGTGCTTTAACAGGTTTAATTCTAATGTGGGGAAGGCCATAGCTCACATGTGGGAAACAAGGTGGAAAAGTATCATTTTCATAGCAGGACTTCTCAATGATTTTACTAATCCTTCAGAAATCTCACTTCAGCTACAGGGTTGATGCTGGAATAACTACCATTTCAGCACTTATCTCCTTTTCTGGCTGAAAAGAATGAACAAAGAAAAATATTGGAAAGAGGCAGCTGGAAGTAGAATATTTCCTTTTCCCCCAGTTTGAGTCACAGAGAAATTTATTATTTCTTAAGAGGGCAGGGGAGGTAGAAAGCTACATCTTAAGGTTTGAAAATGACTAAGCTACTGACTGATTCCTTCCACCACTATTTTATCCTGGAAACAGTTAAGTTACTTTATCAGAAGTCAGCAAATCCCTTTCTGATGCTGGAACCTGTATAATACAAGCTTCCACTGAATACAAGAGGGTGCATTTAGAAGAACTGCTATTTTTGGCACTTACCTACTAAGTGCCAATTCCTAAGACTACTGCTTAGGAAGTAGTATAGATTCATGCAGACATTGCCTTTTAGTTCATTAAAGTTAAAATAACAGCCAGGCAATTTTCATCTTTTCTGAAATTTTATTCTCATAAGATGTTCTCAGATATGTAGTTTTCCCTAAGCCTAAGAGGAATATACAAAGGGTAAGCAGATATTTTTTGTGTGTATTTTCTCTCCCCATTCCATCTCCCAGTCACAAGGCTTTCTTCCCCTAGGTGACTAGATCCTCGAGTAGAAACACTCAGCAAGTAAGAAGTATCAGAGTTTCATAGATTCTGATGGAGAAATGATGGATACTTTTGGACAATCCATCAAAACCCCTGCAGCCAAGGCAGATAAGGAACTTTACATGAAATAAAAGTCTGTCTGCTTTGGGTTTGAGCTGGGTTGGAGCTGAAAGCAGTTTAGACCATTATGGTCAGTTTGAACAAAAGATTTCGTTCAAAGTTAGTCAGCACCTCCTTTTCTATCCAGTTTCACCCAAAGAAATCTATCTCCTGAAAAAGATGTCTCAAAGGGAATGTGGCAGTGAGACACCGGTCAACGTTTGGTCTGCCACTCTCTATGTAATTGCACCTATGCCCCTTTCTCTGTGGAGAATTGCGATGCAGAGATGGTTTGCAGTGGATGACCCCGGCAGAAAGACAGCTACGTCCCCTCTCCTGCTGCTTTCTTCTATCTCAGCTATGGAGACAAACAGCTCTTGACGCTGATGAAAGGAGAGGCATGAATTGAGGGGATCGAAGGGGAGAAAAGTAGTGGTGCTGGAGGAAGGAAGGGGCAGAAAACACCAGACAAAGCTTCAAGGAGCAAGCCAGGAACTGGTATCTGCTAAGGAAAATCCCTCTTGGTGATGGTTGAGTTTTCAACAGCTTGGGAAGCTGAGGGACCACATTACAGGACTGGCAGGTCCTTCACTGGGCAAGCAACATTGTCAGAAGAGACATCCCAGGTCCTCATGGATTGGAAGAAGCCATAAAAGCCATCACAGGGTAAAGGAAGCCGGTCAAACATTTCCCCAAGCAGCAGGTGTCTGTGCCATGTGGGCCAGCCACCCTGGAGAGCCCTCACCAGGCTGCTGACCAAGTGAAGAAGAAATCATGAAGAGTCGTAATGAAGCCAGTGGAAAGCAACCATTCTTCTTGTTGAATACAGTTTTCTCCTTCCCTACTTTCCCAACTATTCTTTTTCTTTCTTTCCTCTCACTAGAGAACAGATGATGCCTCTACTTTTAAGGAAACCCAAGTGAAACCTTTTCGTCTGTGCCATCCTCACCCCTCTTTGGTCCCTAAGCATTCCCTAACCCCCTCGGCTCCATAGTTTGTTCATCTGTAAACAGGGATAGGGAGCCTGGTGTCATGGTTTTGGAAGTGCTTTGGGATCCAGAGACAACCTCTGACAAGAGGTGAGTGGTTTTTAGAAACAGTGACTCTAAGGGAGGGTAGTGCAGAGACCTATGTGGGGGAGCTCTCGCTTCTTTCCTTTCCTCTGGATTCAGTTTGATTGCCATGTGGGGCCCTGAGTATGACAGATGGGAAGAGGCTTTTGGGTTTCCTTCCCCTGCGGGTGGAACCAGGGATGTCAAATTACTACAGAGTTTGCAGTAATTGCTGGTCTTCTGAGTTGGCACATACTACTCCTTAATTTAAGGTTTATTCATTTTAGTATAATCATGATTTATGGTTCCCTGTTTTAGACATATGAAACAAGCACACTGTTTGTTCCAAAACCCCCTAATCGTTCTGTGTTTTTGATAGCAAGAGAGACATGCAATTCTGTACAAAATAGCTCACGTACCTAGTATTCCCTGCAGTGTTCCCAGCACGCTCCAGTGTTTTTAGGCAAAGTCCCCTTTCCAGAATCCTCCCCCTCCCATCCTCCACTGCTCATGGCTTCTTCTCCAAAACCTTACTTGTGTGTGAATAATTTCCTTCTGGTCCCCTCAAAGCTTTTTCTGCCTGCATCCCTGACATGTTTTACGACCCTCTAGAAATAGTCAACAGCAACGTTTGTAACTGCTATTTCCCCTTATCAGCCAGCCAGGGGCCCAGGGAGCTTCTGAGGAAAGAGAGGTTTTTAAAATCGAGCAGTTGGCAGACACCTCAAGAACCTACCTAACTCATTTCCAAGGCAGGAGTGACAACATCTAACTTGTTCCTGTCTAAGCTACCCTTAAGGATTAACATTAGGACTCCACAACCCCCAAAGTCAAAAGAGCGTAAGTTTTGTCAGTCCAACACATATAGCAGAAAGAAAGAAAAAGACACTGAGACTAGAGTTTTCAGTCTAGCATGAGTGCTTGTAAATGATGACTAGTGTCAGGCAGAACCTATAATTTGTAGGTGTTCAGATCATGCCACAGCAATGTGAAAATCATTGAGCAGAAGGATTCCTCCAACTCGTTGTCCTGTTCTTGGGGTCTAAAAAGTGTCTTGGGAAAAAAATGAAAATAGCCTGTAATGATACCTCCTCATAATACTCTCCCAGCCTCCAACAACTTCCCAGGCTCAACCTGGGATTTCTCAACCTGGAGGCAGTATCCATACTGAATATCATTCCATGAACTTGGACAGTTCCCTCCTGATCCCATGAAAGGAAATTCACAGTTTCCTGTAACAGGGAGCTCTACTCTATGTTGTTGAAGAACCTTCTCCTCGTGTTCGTTTTGAACATGTTACCCACTAGCTTCATCTGATGCCTCCTAGATTTTACACTTGCAGAGATAATGAGCAGCTGATCTTTATTCACACTTTACAGGCTGCTCATGTCTTTGTCAATCTTTATCATATCTGCCCTCAGCCATCTTTCTCCTAGGCTGGACTGTCCCAGCCTAACTAGTCACTCTGTATGAAAGTTACTCCCTGTCCTGTCTTTTATCATCTTCCCCCAAACTTTTTCCAATATGAGAAGTTACTTTGTCAGATGAAGTGGCCAGAACTTTAACAGTCAATAATGCTTCTTGGCTGCTTTTGAGGACTGAGCAGGGTTTTTTTCATAAACTTGTATAACCCCCAAATTTCACACCGAGGTGGTCAGCTCAGAACCATTACTTTACAGCTAAAGTTACATTTTTCGCCATGTGCACTGCTTTATCCTTATCTACATTCAGTTTAAGATGCTGTTCCAGTGTCTACTCATCCTGTTGCCTAAGATCCTTCTGTTTGTCAGTCTTAGCAGAATTTCCGCCATTAATCCCCTATTAATCTCCCTTTACTGCAAGAACTGCCTGTTGTCTTTCAACCAATTTTATGCAATCCACGCAAAGCTGTTCCCTCTTATCCTGTGGCTGCTTGCGTATTTTTAAGGGTGTTTGGTGAGGACCCTTGGTGAATTCATGGAAAAGTACAAATAAGCAGATGCTGCCAACCCAAGATCTCTTGTATCTGCATGCTTCTTATCATCTTACAGGAACCTGATGGATTTGTAGAGCATGCTTTCCCTTTACAGAGCTGTATTGAATGTCTCCCTATGTATCATATTTATCCATCTTCTCTACCCTGCATAGTAATTTCTACTGAACTTATCAAACTTACCAGGCTCTAATTTCCCCAGTTTCTCTTGGAACCATTTAAAAAGGCTGGCACTGTATTAGCTACTTTCAGGTGCTCAGTTCTAAGTCTGTTTTAAATAAGAGGCCATGCACTATTATTATTTCAGTTAATTCATCCTTTAGATTTCTTGGGTGAACACCACCTGGTTCTAACATTTTTTTCCTATTCATTTTGTTTATTTGTTCCATACCTCTTCTACAGACACTTCAGCTTGAAATAGATCTTCTGACAATCCCCATAAGGAAGTGTTCTGCTGTGGGAAGCTCTCCAAGCTCCTCACAGTGAACACAGGAGTAAAAAAATCTGATTTAGTTTTTTTTCTGTTCCAGCCATCTCTTCCCTGAGGACTCCTTTTGTACCCTGTTTATGTATTGGCCCTATCGTTCCCCAAACCATTCAACTTGCCTTGAATTCAAAAGAAGCATACAGCTGCAAATCACTTCCAGTTTACTTCAGGCTCCTAATACTTTGATGTAAGTAGAAATAGTCACCCTCTCCAATCTGAATATGACTGGGGACATCCTGTTTTGCAGAAAGATCCTTCTGTATGGCAACAGTTATTTTTCTGCTCAACCACTGTTTGTATATACTACATATAAACTGAGAGGGTCTGAGACGTAGGCTCAGACATATATTATGATTGAAAATATGAGCTTACATTGTGCACTTTGAAGTAGAGTCCTTGCTATTGATCCTCTTAGGTCTGTGCTTACTTTGAACTCTGTAAGTGCTCAGGCCCTTTAAATAACAGGATTAAAGCAACCTTTTAGTTGCTGATGTGAATTTCATGTCTAACACTTCACATAGAGCTGAAAAAATATACCATCCATTGTCAGCCTGATAGACATATGGATTGTGTTTGTCCCTGCCAAGTTTATATACACATGGCTGTCTAGTGGAGTTGCTGTCTTAATGCGAATGACATTCAAATGTTGTGAGTAAAACGAAATAAAAGCTTGTAACAATGGCTTGTCTTGAAGATAATGTGTCTTCTGCTGGAAGTAATTTTTTTGACTCATTAGAGAGGAGTCAGAAATCACATTATGAAGCAGAGCTAGTCCTTTCATTTATCCCTAATGGCTAACGACAAAGTCTAGCAAGTCCTTGCTGGGTTGCTACAATACAAATGCCTTACACAGCTGAGCACTGCCCGCCTGGCTGTCTGCCCAAAGAGCCACAGTGATGCTGGCTCTTCCTTATATCCAGTAGGATTTCCAGGAATCCAGACCCCTCATTTGCAAGGAAGAGTGCCTAACACTTGGATGTCCAGAAAAAAAATGCAGAGAAGGGGCTGGCTTGCTGTTGGAGTGAGTCCAGAGCAGGGTCATGAAGATGATCAGAGGGCTGGAGCACCTCTCCTGAGGCTGAGAGAGTTGGGGTTGTTCAGCCTGGAGAAGAGAAGGCTCCGGGGAGACCTTACAGCAGCCCCCAGTACCTAAAGGGGGCCTGCAAGAAAGCCGGAGAGACACTTTTTACAAGGGCATGTAGTGATAGGACAAGGGGTAGCAGCTTTAAACTGAAAGAGGGTAGATTTAGATTAGATGTAAGGAAGAAATTCTTCACTGTGAGGGTGGTGAGACACTGGCACAGGTTGCCCAGAGAAGCTGTGGCTGCCCCATCCCTGGCAGTGTTCAAGTCCAGGTTGGATGGGGCTTGGAGCAACCTGGTCTGGGGGAAGGTGTCCCTACCCATGGCTGGGGGGTTGGAACTAGATGATCTTTAAAGTCCCTTCCAACTCAAACCATTCTGTGATTCTATGATTGTCTGGCAGCAGACATAGCACTGGCAGGCAGCAGAAACTTCACTTGCAGGATACAGCATAGGAAGACTTGGGAGGAAGGCCGGCTGCTCTGCTTGGGTGCCCACAGTTCTACAGCCATGCTCGTGCTGCTTCTGCGTGAGGCTGCCGGCTTTCTACGTGAGCATGCCTCGGACACGGAGCTGTTTGCTATTTCCTTTAGTAAGCTGCATATCTATCTGACATTTTCTTTTGTAAGGGCAGGGGGAAAATGCAGAAAGGAGGCATGGCTCTAGGTACTTGGGCAGCAATCCAGGCTGAGAGTCTGGTCACAAATCCTGTCCCAGCAGCTGGCACAACCTCCTCTGTAACCAAACCCTGACCCGTTCCAGGCGTGATGAGCTGGATGTGCCCGTGCCTTTCATGTGTGAGGTCTCTGCTAACTCAACCTCTCTTGTTCAGCAAATGAGGACACCATTACCAAAAGCAGGCAACTGGGTGGAGTGGAAGACTCCAGTGGGAAGAAATGATGATGGGGCAGGGAATGGCTAGGACAAAAGGAAGACCACGCATGGACCCAAATGATCCCCAGCACGTAAGCTGGGTGCTCCCGCTCATGGTGGTGGGAGAGGGTGGCCTGGCCACACCACCTCTATGTGTGCATTTTGTCACTGGAAGCAAAGCAAGGGCTGCTGAGAAGAAAAGGTTGGATGAACAAACTGCCCTCGCATACTGCAACCTCCTTGCAACCTCCTTGTGCCAATGACAAGGAGATCTTCTCAGGGTGAGCGTATTGCCCATTCCTCCCCTGCCTGCTTCTGTAGCAGTAGCTCGTGTTGACCCAAACACAGCAGAGGATGGTCCACACTCTTCAACCGTAAGTGCAGCCCCTGGTCTGGTTGAGCCCAAAGCCCCCGTTGCTCTCCCAAGGGGTCTCTGGCATGGCCCAAGGGCTGGTCTGCCCAAAGGACTGCTCCTAGCAGGAGGGTGGATGTGTCCATCTCATTTTGCCTGATAAGACAGTATAACTGTATGGACACCAGCTGTGCCATGCTAGTTGGCCTCAGGACCAGCATTTTGTTATAAATCAAAATGTTTCTGAGACAAAACTAGCTAGCAGAGAAACATGACAGTGAACCGGATCTACCAGTTCTCCACAAGGATGTCCTTAGAAAACTTGTTCCTGAGATTTGTATGGTCTGGTTCACGTAGTCTGTTCCTCTATCTCATGCACCATTTGTTCCTCAGGCTCAGGACAAAGCCTTTTTGGCCCACTCTAGTCCTTCTTTCTCGAATGCTTTGCTGCATATAGTTCTGTGGTCCCTTGGTCTTCAGACCTGGTGGAGTGTGGATGCAAGATCCTTGCAACAGACAGTTTTGCTGGTTGTTTTTCAAGTGTGTGCTGGGGTGCCAACATCTGCAACCACTGTCTTTCTCACTTGCGTCTGCCTACAGATCTTCTTAAGCAGAACAATATGTCTTTTCACGGTGCACATCATATATTATGTTCGTGTAATCAAGTCCATATAATTACACCCTCTGCTTAGCCACCAGTATTCCACAGCAAAAAATAATTTTATCCTAAGACA
The DNA here is from genome assembly GCA_035590195.1 of Aviceda cuculoides. Classification (NCBI taxonomy): domain Eukaryota; kingdom Metazoa; phylum Chordata; class Aves; order Accipitriformes; family Accipitridae; genus Aviceda; species Aviceda cuculoides. The sequence continues at coordinate 4,992,800 of JAVJGG010000058.1, read as the reverse complement.
CTAATTGCACTAATAAATCTAGATCCTCCTTAGGTTATGAATCTGCGAGTTATTGAACTGCGAGACTTAAGTAAGATGACATTACAAATAACACCACGGCTTTAGTGAAGGTTGTGGTCTACAAAGAAGTGTGAATATTATTACCATGAAGCTCAGAAATGTTTCTGCAGCCAATCTTGGAGGCCTCAGAGTAAAACTCTTGCGAATTTGATGAGATGGAGGGTGAAACAGTTTACAAATGAATGACCTTCTCCATCCTGATAAGATGTTCCAATTGTCTTTTATAATATTTTACTTATGATGATTGAATATTTTCCCATTGGTTGCCTAACAAACAAACTTACATTAGCACCTTCCACTATTAGGAAAATTTCTGTTTCTTTTTCTCATTTTAAATGGTCAGTCTAAAATGAGAGGCAACCAGTGTCCTAGCTGGTTGATTGTCATTGTTACCACAGTCACAGATATTTTTCAGAAGCAGTTCAGTAAAAACAATTAGGAATACATGTCTAACTCATAGCATCAGATCAAGAAAGTACCAAATACCTGTCTAACTCATAGCATCAGATCAAGAAAGTACCAATCTCATGCAAAACCTCTTCTTTCCATTCAGGATTTCTACAAAAGACTGTTAACATTTCCATTGCAGTCTCCAATTTTTCAGAGACCTTCAACTTTGCGCAAAAAGGTGCATTGGATTGAAGCTTTTTCAGGTAATGTTGGCTGAAAAGACTATAGCCATTACAAATTTTCAAATAGGTTTGTGTCATTTTCTCCCTGCAGATGAGAATGGATGGTCTAGAAAACCGTCATCATTCCATCCCTCCTCCTAAGTTTCTATGCTCTTTCATAACCCTTTACTCCTGAATAAACTCTTTCACACCCTTTTGTTTTGAGAGGCAAAGTCATTTCTGCAGACTATTGCTCTCTGTTACAGTCCCACCAAAAGAAGAATTCCTAACAAAATATTTCCACTTTCTACACAGGTTCTTGTTTCCACCAGCAGCGCTTTCCATCCACATGACGTGCTCCTTCTGTGCTCTGGGTCCCATCTTGCACCTGGAAGCTGACTTTCAAGAGTTCCTACAGCACCAGGATAGCCTTGCTTCAACTCACGAATCTCCAGAGAATGGTCCCCCCTTCCTTAGTTGAGAAGAGCTGGACGTAACGTCCCACATGTTGGCGAGAGGATTTTTTAAGGCAGATGAAAGGAAGAGAGGGGAGAGTCTCTCTCCAAGACTTATTTCTTGGAGCCCTGAGCTGGGTCCCACAGCCTGCCGATCCTCCCTGCACTTCAGCACTTGAGTCTGCCCTCAGATCTGGCCCTTGCCTCTTCCCGAATCAGGAAAAAGTGCTACTTTTCTCCCCTAAAAGGGTGTCAAGAGAAGAAATACTCGATGATATGAAATGCGGGCCATACGAGTACGCAACACACAATGTGTTTAACCTGCGCTCATGCCAATTCCTGAGCTGGGGCTTACACCCAGAAGTTGAAAACTGCAACAAATAGAGTTTATTCTGATAGCTTCCTCTCTTTTATTGTTCTGTACCAGGGGTGCCATGCTATACAGTGTTGGCAGGTCTCTCTCTTTGTATTATAATCAGTGTCCTAAGCCCTCGAGTGTCCTGCTGCCTTCTGCACCCAACGCCGGAGGCTGTGGGGCGTGTTGCAGTCAATGGACTTCGTGCATAGGAAATTAGGATACTCAGCATTTAAAAAATGGGATAAATGACAGAATAATGGGCTTCTGTGTGGTGGTATCTGGATTGTAGGTATTCCTGTTTTCGTATGGTAATCTCTAGGCTTGGCAGGCTTTGCTTCCCTACCAAAAAGGAGCAGTAGTCAATGTTACCTACTTTTCTCCAACAGAAAGCATGCAAATTTCTAGTGAGCCTTTGGTGAAAATCCGTTAAGCTTGACAGGGAATATGCTGATCTGGCTTTCTTTATGAAGTGTGTGAAACAATTTCTGTCCCCATGTCTGTGCCCATTCTACTCCCACGACAATGTGGTTTGATACTGTGCTTATTTTCCTTTTTTAAAGGAGAGTTTTCCTTTCATTTGTTGCGATATGGAGGTTTCACAGAGACAGCAGAAAAAAAAAATTATAAAAGAGAACCTGTACAACTGGCTTCACACAAAATGTTACTGAAAAGATAAAGTGAAATTGGGAGAAAATATTTTTTCTTCTAGCTCTTTCAGTTTCACTACTTGGTGGCATGTGTTAATGGTAGCCAGTAAATCAACCTGCAGCAGAAACTTTTTGAGTTTTATGAAGTTGATAGATCCCTTTAAAATGTGTATGGTAGTGCTCCTTCCATGTTTGTGTCAGTGAGCTGAGCAAAACCAGGCAGAATTGCTCCAACTGCTTTCAGAAAAACTAGGACTCTGCCTAATATGACCTATGCTTCTCAAAGCTAATCAGCGTTAGATGATGAACATTGTTGAAACAGCCTGAGACTTATCAGCATGAAACTGTACTCACTGTGATATAAAGCCAAAGATAAAATACTGCAGCCAGTAATAATTCATCTCGCTGAAAAACAACTGTGTCAGGGTGCCTGTGCTCTGGTTAGACAATACACAGCTACGAAAAAAGGGGAAAACTGGTCAGGGAAAATGTGAAAATGTGCTTTGGTGGTCCAGAACTACACAAGTTTGGCACTATTAAAATTACAAGGAAAAGGAGGAGATCTGAGTTTTGCTTGTTATCAGTGGAAGTTTCTAAGAAAAATCCCATTGATTTCAGTGGGGCCAGGATTTCACCCCCAAGTCAGTATTCACATTCCCTTCCTTCTCTGGTTTTCTTCCTTTTAAAATGGCCTTTTACATTTCCTGTATTAAGGAAGTGTTTGAATAAGTCTGCCCCCTCCCAGCCTCTTGCCAGCTGCAATCAAAGGTTTGCCTTGTTCTGATGGCTTGCTGTTCGGAAGGGAAAAAGTAAAGTTATTCATCCATTAAACATATTTTCAAATGCTAGGTAAGAACAAAGTATTATTGTTGGAAAGACTGCCTTTAGAATGGGTTCACTTTGGGAAAAAGCTTTGGGTCTTTTTGTTTTATTTCACTTTTAAATTCAAATCCAGTGAAAAATCCCTGCATTAGTATGTATGTTCCTGCATTTTTTTAAACCAAAGATCTTTGGCCAACATATTTAAAGAAAAAAAACCCTAATGTTTTGCTGTGCATTATTGGAATGCTGCTTCTGCTTCTTTTTTTTTAAGAGGGGATACTGTCAATACACCAGTGGTGATACTTTAACACTAAGTGCCCAACCAGAACGATTTTGTTATTTTTATTGTTTTAGCCTGAGGCTTGAATGATAGACAAAGAATTTGAGGACATGAGAAAATTTCTAGTATGGGAGAAGTGAGACTACTCTATAAAAAAATATTTGTTTTGTACATGATTTCTTTATTGCACAATTTACTGCGGAGGCACATCAGTTTAGCTTAATAGCAAGATTTTGGAAAAACCAGACCGAAAGGCGCAGCGGGTCCAGCTAAGGCAGTGGCCAGCTCCCGCTGGTGGCCGGCTACGAGTCAACGCTGTGCTCTCTGGTGGGACGAGCTACCTCTGGGCTCCGGCCAACTTACGAAACTCATGTCACCAGTGCTGGGGAGCAGAAGATCGGAGCTCTGTGCAGACCTGAGCAGAGCAGAGCACGGTCTAGTGGCAGGACTGTTACTGCTGGAGAGCAGAGGGACATGCTGGGATGCCGGCTGCGGTGTCTGAAGACATTAAGCCTTCCAAGGCATCCGTGCAGGGACAGTAAGCCTTGAGATAAGATAGGTGTGTGTGCAGACAATTTGGCATTTCACACCCCTTTTTTTTCTTCCACTTATGTGCTGTTCTTCACAGGCAAGGTGGAACAAGCTTGTTCCTAAGCGTGCTATCTCAGCACAATCTACGCCGACGGTCACAGCTCCCACCAGCTTAAGCCTGGAGCGCTCAGCCAGACAAGATACGTTAACTGAGGACGTCCACCATGGCAGTGGGTCCCCATCACGGGTGAGGTTGGACACGTGGGGTCACCCTCAGAGGCCGTGGCTGTGCTCATGGATCAAACAGGACCACAGGATGCTCCCAGGCGCTGGGACCCAGTCAACCACGCTGGTCGGTTGTCCAGATTCCAGCTAGGTCTCTCCTACCTGGGCATGGCTTGGGAGAAAATGACATGGCCATGACAGAGCCCGAGAGACAGCCCGGGAACTGGACCCAACTTCTCCATGTCCACCAGCCTGACCAGCACCTCGTGTAAACACCCACCTCTCAGCTAAAGTTGGTGGATCTCCAGCAGCTTTGGACCAACTGAAGATCTACCCTTTTGCCCCTGAAATCCTCACTTAGGGACTGAGCCCAATCCCAACCACCTTGAAGTGGGTTGACCTTTCCTACAAGACTTGGCTTTGGGTTAGGTCTAAGGAGTCCTGCTCCCCAGAGGGGCCAGGGATTTGTGATCCTGTCAAAGCCTGTGGAGAAATGGTCGCTCAGCATTTTGGAAAAAAAAAAAAAAAAAAAGCCTTCTTCCATTTAATTTCCTAAATAATGGAATAGCAAACAAACTCTGGTGAAAAATGTAATGGCTTTAGTTCTCGGGCTGAAAGTAAATTAATACTTCTTACCTTTGTGTCATACTTTGTGATCCTTGGATTAAAAAGCCTTTTGTTACAACAATGTTTATATTAAAAATGCCTGTGTAAATGCATCCAAACAAATGTACACACATGCACAAACAATCTTATTTTTCCAAAGAGGTCTTCTTTTATTGGCTTCATTTGAAAATTAATGCTCTCATGAGATGAGGTTAAAAGTAATTTAATGTAACAATAGCCTGATAATTGGCATTTGGCAGTTCTTGCTAATGCTATTTTACAGGCTAGTTCTGACGAATTCCTGCTTTGACACCCAGTTGTGTTTCAGTGCTTTGCTTTCTTTTCCCTTTTCACACAGCTGCTGTAATCCATAACAAGTGATTGTTTAAACACGAAATCAGCAAGCATCGCCTGTAATTTGCCTTTCTTTCTTTCACGGCCATTAGGAAACGGTCTGAAAGAGGGGAAAAAAGTAAAATGTTCCTTCTATCCTCTTTTTTTTTCCACTATCTATTCATTTCCCAAATATTCATCATAAAGAAGAAAATGCTGATAGAGGAAAAAAAAAACCCAACCTAATCAAAAGCTTTCTGCCTGAAGTCATTCAGTTTGCTATTCAAACAGGAAAGTGTCTATAGTTAGACATGGTTGTGTTCCTTGAGAACATGAAAACATGACAGCGTATTATTAGTGCAGCAACTAAAGAGCAGCTGTTAGTCAGCACCTGGTTCCCAACAGCAGACTGGAAATACAAAGAGACACGCTCTGTGTGCGCCCTGGCAGCAAGAAGGGAATAAACATCTTAAAATCCACTCTTCCCCTAAGAAAGCAGCGCTCCCCTCAGGATGTCTACACAGAGCCCTGAGAAATCGTTGCAAAGGGAAAAAAAGGAGAAAAAGGCCGGAGGGACAGTGAAAACCAAACCAAGGCGCTGCCTTACCTTGCTGCAGCTCGGTGCTGCCTCTGCTTTTGAGCCTGCGGACGAGAGAGGACGGGGGCAGACCCGCTGCTTTATCGAATTGCCCAAACTGCGTGTTTAGCAGTCAGGCAGTTAGGCGTTGGTGCTTCGGACGCGCTATAAATATCGTCTCTCCGAAGTACCAGCCATCGGCAGGAGATAAGGACCTCCATGCTACCAGCCTTTTAAGGCTTCGTAGCTAAAGCGGCACGAGGAAAAGAGCTGCCGAGCTCCCGAGCAGCCCCGGCCCTTCGCTCTGCTCCGTTTGGGAATGCCTGACCTTAAAATAGGCTCACCTGCTGTAGGGAGGTCCTGCGAGGGACCCCAAGGAACCGGGCGATGTTTCAGGGCTCGATATTTTGGCTGTGCTGTGAGCAACTCTTAATTTCTCCATCAGATTAGCTGTCGGGGCTCTGGGATTGACAGGAACACCCTAGGAAATGCCGGCCGCTTTCCAGACCTAACGAACTCCGGCTGCCCTCCGCCTGCCCGTCTGTCCATCCCAGGCGTGCAGCCTTGTTGAGGGGAGCCCGTGCCTCGTGTCCTGCCTCGTTTTACCCCCAAACCTCCTCGCCTGGGGAGCGGCAGTGCCCGTCCTCCCACCCCACAGCAAAACCCACGGCGACTTCAGAGACCAGCCCGAGGTCACGAAATAAATCCGCGTGGGCAGCGGGGCCGTAGCTCAGGAGCGAGCTCGGCGCTCGGTGTGACACCGGGTGAAGAGGATGCTCCTACGTGGAAGGAGCGAGAGATTGGAGGTGGAAAAAAGCTCTTCCAGCAGCTCCCGTGGGCAGCGTCTCGCTGGTTCGGGAGGAAAACGTGCCCGAGCAAGGCTCAGCGCAGAGGGGGGGTTACAACCTGCCCACCTCCTTCCAGCGCTGGGTCCTGCTCTGCATTTCAATGTGCTTCTGCAGAGAAAGCTGCGGCAGAGACACAGCCCTCGATATGAAGTTGAACTGTTTTAGGGTGGTTTTTTTTAAGGGTCGGAAAAGGAAAATCTCTCTTTACGACAGGGAGGTGAAGAAATAGCATTGGGCAGCCTGCACGTGCTGGCGAATGACTCTCTTTTACACAGCAGCATACTTCTCTGAAGAAGTACCGTGCTGTAGAACTGAGATTGCCAGTTGTTCCTCCTCCTGACCGAAGCAGGAGTATTTGCTGAGGGATTTGATTTCTTTGCTGGGTTTATTTATTATTTCCACTGTCCTGAAGAACCCCCCGTTCCCTTAATCTCTTCTCTTCAGAGTGCTGGTGGAGCAATAGTCTTTAGGGGATAGTGTCACCTCCCAGCTTGTCTCTGAGCAGTTCGTTTGGGTAGCAAGCATGGGTCAAGCCCTGGAGACTGGATACTAACACAAACCACGTGCCAGGTTTTCTGACATGGCAAACCAATTTATGGTTTGACACGGAGCCCAGTCAGGTTTTACAGGTTTAACTCCAAGCCAATGAGAAGTTGGCATCTGAAGGGTTCATCCTCACATAAAAAAGCTCGTAACAGCACGTCCTCGGCCCCTGCCAAGCAACATGATTTGACAGCCTGAGTCAAGTCTCTTGGAACAAATGACTTTCACACATCTCCTTTTGTCCACATAGAAATGCCCAGCTTCCAAGCACCGTGGACGAGGAGCATGGCCTAGAGACTTAAGTTAGAGAGATAAGACAAATATCCCACAGATTCCTGATGAAAGTATTTCTCATCCTAGAGCTAGCAGTCTTTTGCCACATGTTGCTTTGGCTACCATGTAAACAGCTCTTTCTCGCTTCCCAGAACAATAAACAGTTATGAAAAGCTGTATAAGCAGCAAAAATGTGGTAGTTAGGACATATGTTTGGACAGCTCTGGAAAGCCTCAGCCTTTTCATGTTAGCCGTTTTTTTTGTTTGCATGATTCAAAGGTCCGGTGATGTTGTAGAAACAACCTGGATAAAAGATGGTTGTCCCCAGCCCCAGCCCAGCACGTTCTGGGCACGAATGACATGTTTGATCCCCAGGTGTCAGCCCGATTACAGAGCACATTTGGATCTGGTGTAAACATCGAGCAACTGGGGACCAGCTTGGGGTAAAGGTGGCCTCCCAGCACACTTCATCTAACTACTTGAGAAGGTGGATTACAGATCTGTTAGTGCAAACATTACTGCTTTTCTCTCTGAAAAAAAGCAAATGTCCTGTAAAGCTGGTTGCCCCCCGCCCCCTCCCCAATCCGTCTAAACTGTCCCAGTTTCATTTTGGGGTATTGCTTTACTCTTTCAAGAGCCTCGCCGGGGAAAGGAGGGCTCCTTGAAAAAGGATGCCATCAGAAGGCTAAAGCATCAGCGACAAGTCAGGCTGCTAACGATGGAGCAGAAGTATTCCCGTGGGTGTTGTCTGGGAGCAGAGACGTCTCCGGGCTTCTCAGCTTTATAGCGGCGTTGGAATTTAGCCCTTTAAAAAGAGGGGCTGAAGCGCTCCGGCCCAAAGCAGCGGCCCCTTGGCCGTGGGTCTGCGGCACCGGAGCCAGCCCTGCTGCTCCCATGGCTGAGGCACGAGGAGGGTGCAAAGCAAGAATTTCAGCCAGTTCTCTGCTCCGAGGCGACGGGAGGTGCATGTGCTGGAAGGGCTGCTCTCTATATGCTTTCGAAACGCAGAGGAAACGCTGCCAGTTTTAAGCGCAGCACCTTGCGGAAACGAGAGCAAGGTCCCGTTACCTGTTCATTACACTGTAGTTGGAAGTTGTATCACTGATCAGGATTCATCCCGCCATTCTCTGCAAGTCACGGAAGATGCCAGACTGTGGGCATGCAGGAAGGATGTGAATCTTCAGGATAGCTTTAACAAACAAAAATCTCACCAGCTTGCGCTGGTACTACCTCTTCTGAAGGAAGAGCTCTACTGACAGATAGTCATGGGAATCTGACCTTGCTGTCCTGACATTTGTGTTCCTGGGAGGTAGCACAGGGACTAAAACCATGTTATGATGTTGTTGAGCCTTTAATCTAATTTGAGGGATTTAGAGGTGGGTTCTGTACATATGATATTGACTGCCAGAGACTTAGCAGCAGAGCCAAAGGGGAAGAGGGAGCCTGTGGAGATTTTGCTGGTAGTCAATATTTTGCAAACACTTTACACTCAGGCCCTGGCAGTGAGGAAGATGGGATTAGCTTTTGCCGTTACGAACTGGGGATCCGGCTGTGCTAGCAACCCATCAGCCTGCCTCCTTCTTCTAGCCCTTCGCAGCCACAGGTCACACCAGTACCTTCCAAATAAGACATTTGCACATAAAACCCCAAACCCAGCCACCCCGCGGGTGGAGGAAAAGCATGTACAAACACCGACCCCCACGCAAACCTGTGGGTTTGCATGGAGGCACAAGGGACGTCAGGAGCATTGCACATCTTCAGGCTTTCCCATGCCTGTGAAAATCCTCACGGCAGGCAGCGTTTGGGCTCCGGCACCGGCAGCCTCAGGGATGCCGGCGACCTCCAGGCCCCTGAGGATGGAGGAGCACCCAGAGGATCCCAACCCCGGGTCCCTCTCAGTGGGTGCCTGTCTTCTCTGCCACCACCGTGCCCAGGCTCTGGAGCACAGGCAAGGTGGAGGTGCCTTCATACGAAGCTGCAAAGCACGTGTGATTTCCAAGGGCACTATCTCCGCCTGGCTTCCCCTCCTGCCCCGTGTTTTGAGCCGAGATTCCAAGAAGATGTCGTCGCCGCGAAGATACGTGCAAGGCTCGCAGCCCTGTGACCTCTGTGTTTTCCGCGGGCGCTGCCATCAGCAGTTCACCTCACCTACTTTTTGCCATCAAAAGCTGGCATCTAGTGTAAGCCAGTATCTGCGTGTGTTCTTTGGTGGGTGGAGGTGCCTCTCTCCCGCTGCTGGGCAGGAGAGGAGGTGACTATCTCCCGGAGGAGAGGAGATAACTCACACCAGACAGCTAACTTCTGGTCACTGAAGGTACAAGAAATGCACCTCGCTCGGCGTAAGATGCCCTTGCTGTGTGTAGTGAGCCACAAAAAATGCCTGCGTTGGGCCAGATGTAGGTTAGCCTAGCCCATTTTCTTGCCTGCAGCAATGGCCAGTGCTTCATGCTTGGGAATATATATTCCCCAGAACAGTTTCCTGATTTCCCATAGGTTTTGGGTTGGGGGACTCTCTGAGACAGAAGCAAACTATATTTAATGACCTTGATGGAATTTTTTTTTTTTTTTTCCTTTTTTTCCCATGAATTTCTCCAGCTGTTTCTGAACCCAAACGCTCAGGGTGTTTGGTCCATCCCACGCCCAGTCTCTGCAGCTTCCACCCCCCAGGCCCGGGGGCTGGCGGAGGCTCAGAGCCCAGGCAGGAGCATTCCCTCCAACACAAACAATACCACGTTGGGGTAAATGATGCAGACGAGCCTGAGTCTAAAAATTCAGACACCCAACTCTCCAAAACCTCTGAACCCAAACTTTGCATGGAAAACCTAGGGCGCTTTCCCCTTTCTCCCTCTCTCCATCCCGCTCACATGGGAGGAGACGAATCCCGTCCCCAGGCTGCACTGCTGCTTTTTTCTGCCCCTACTTAATGGCCCTATATCTGAGGGTTCACCTCACAAATCTAGTGACACAGCCCTGACAAATGCCCTGAGTAACGAGGGGACTGGATGGTGCCTCTTTAGCCAGAAGGAGCTCTGGATATATTATCAGAGTGCAAATAAGGTTGGAAAAGCAGGAATCATTTCTTCTTCACTTCATTTATCTGCCCAGCAAATGCTACAGCTCACAAAAGGCCACTGCTCTCAGCAGCTGTTTCGTGGCCCCACCTCTGCCCTTTCCCATTTTGGCTGAAATACTCGTTCAGTCGGCTGTAGCTGCTGTTTTTGGATCATGCTAAGACTTCTTCAGTCCAAAACTAATTCTACCCTCACAATCCACCAAACTAGGTCCTGATAAAGCTAAGCAGGCTTCACTGAACAACAAGCTGAGATATAACTATTTGTGGGTTGCGGTGACAAAGGTATCCAAGTGATTGCCTGAGTTCAAAGCAGATGAGAGAAGCAATCCCAGTAACACCGAATTTTGGTGCCCCGTTTGCACACCCACCTACCTGTTTGAGTTACTGTCTTTGCCCCACTGTATCTAAGTCCACCAGTGAGTATGAGGACATGCGCAAAAGGAACTTTCAGGACTCCTTTTAGAAAAGAGGTATTTTCTCATGAGATAACTGTTATCTGAGAGAAGTACAGCACTGTGACCCCAGCAGCAAGAGTTGGGAATTGCCACGAGCAAAATTAAGCAAGCAAGAGCCCAGTCTGCTTTGCCTGCCCCCAGGTACAAAAGTGCTTGTGTAGATAAGGAATTTCAGCCTAAGCAGTTTTATTTTGGCATGCATAAGAGACTAAAGCAGACTTTTGTAAGAGAAGCTGTAGATTGCCTTAGGCATAGGTGTAATCGCCAGCCCACCCATAAGTAATAATAATCCCAGCTCTGACATTAATTCATTGTGTGACCTTGGACATGACACTCACATCCACATTATCAAACCTGGCAAGTGCATGCAAGTCCCACTGAAGGACAGAGGAGCTGCAAGTGCCAAGCACTTAAAAAAAATCAAATTAAGCTCCCTGGGGCTCAGGTTTCCCACTTACAGGGGAAACTATGAGAGACATCATTGCTGAGAACAAGATCTGAAAAATACACCGAGATCATAAAAAAAACCCAACCCTTAGCGGACTAAGAATTTCCCAGACCTCCACAGCCATTAGAAGGATCCTGCTGGCAGGAGCACATTTCCCAGCAAAAATCCCCAAGAGTGGCTGTGATAGCCCTTTCCCTACATCTTCTGCCTCAGGGTTCATGCTGGGTGGGGGGCACATGGTCTCAAGCAGAGGTGCACCCCAAAATCGTCCTGTCCGCACACGCTACATCACAGTCAATAGGCTCTTCTTAGGACATATTAAGTAGGACTTCGTTTGTAAAACAAGTATGATATTATTCTACCTTCAAAGGCATTTCCCACAACAGCACAGAAATAGAAACTAGGATAATGCAGCTGGCGGTGGTGATAAATCTAAAATCTTGCACAAAATGTTTAAGCCTTGTATCATCTCCGCACACCTTGGAACAGAGCAGTGGCCCCCCCTTTTTGGCACTGCCTGGGTGTAAGCTGGGTGGCTCAGGTTAGCCTGCTGAAGGCCATCGTGTGCAATTTGAAGCAAGCCCAGCAATATTAAAAAGTTATGTTTGTAAAGAGCAGCTGTTGGTGTTACGGTGTATATCCTTCCCCCGGAGACACAATCGGCTGCGTAACTGGTAACTCAATCTTTGCTAGCGGTTTGTTGCCTTGCTGATAGAAGTGCAGCCCGGGGCTACCATGGACCTTTTAGGCCATTTAGCACAATGTGAAAAATTTCACCGTAGAGCCTAGATTAGCCTGGACGCAAGTGCCAAAATTAATGTCAAACCTGACACCTACTTGTTCCCCTTACCCAGATCCTCTACGTGACTATGGTGAGCCTCAAACGCTTATTTTCTCTCTTCGATGAGTCACTGATTTGCCTCTTTTCTCATCTATAATGTAAAAAACCTTCATCTGATTGTATTTAATAGTTTATCTGTTTCAGTGATGCCTTTTTGTGAGAGCTCACAGCGATTTTGCTAATGGCTGAAAAAAGCTATGTGTATTAAAACTGGCACCTTAATTTTATGGCCAAGTTTGACAGAGAACATGACATTTACCAGGAGGACAGCTCTTTACAGTACCTCAATTAAACAACAGAGCTACCTCTGTCGTCATCAGAGCTGCTCAGATTTTTCAGAAATGATTCAAAGACAAATAATCAGTTCTATGGCCGTGCATTAATTTGAAAGTTTTGACAGGCATGTTTAGCCATTAAGCTGTCAGAGCGCAGAAACCAAAACCAAGGCATGCTGAACAAGGAAGCGACATGTCTTTGCTATGTGTGTCTTGTCAGCTGAGACTAGCTAAATTGTTAGTTACACACTGATCGAAATACACAAAGAGCTCTCTGATTTTCAGATTGTTGGGAAAAAATACACAGTGCCTTTTTCATGCTTTAAAAAGATACGCTTACATACAATATAACTGAAGGATAGTGAGATTAGAGTCTTCGTCATGCAAAATCTGCATTCTGTTTTTGCACATGTCCTGACTAAAGAATTTGCTGATCTTTTTCTAATTGCCACCTGTATGCCTCATAAAACCATCATCCAATGTACCACGAGACCACCTTAGCATTACCATAATTTTCTTTGCTTTTCTTTCCAGATTGCAGCATCTCTTCTCCTCTCAGCTTTTACGGCCGGCACGACATCTCTCCCCTGCTTCCCTTCTGCCCCGGGCACCCGTGGGGGTGCCAGCCTCCCCCCTCCACTCAAGCCGAGCTAATCCTCTCAATCTCTGCCTCCTTAGCATCCTTGCCACCACTTCTTTCCCCTCACGGTCTAGCAGGTGTTTCCTCAAAACATCTGCAGCTTTCCCCCTTCGCCGCATTCCCCACATCTCCCCCCTTATCTTTCTCTCCCTACGGCACGCTATTCCTCTCCGCTCGCAGCTGGCGAACGTTCTCGCGCTATTCCTCACCCGCCAGGCCCCGCACGAGCGTGCGCGTCTGGCACCGTTCCGGACGGGAACGCCGAACCGAGACGAGAGCTGAAGCCACCTCTTGCAGCTGTTGGCTTGTGGAAAGCAGTTCAGATCGATAAATCACCCGGACATGCAAGGTTGTGCCCAGCAGCAGCGATAAGGGCAGCTGCTGAGCGTAGCCCAAGCATCTCTTGGAAAAAACTTCTGTAAACAAATCTGCCGTTGAATTTCTGGGCACAAACGTTAGATGTTCTGGAGAGCACCCTGCCAAGATGGAGATGAGAGGTTCACACCTCTCTTTGATCTGCGATTGCAATAAGCTTGGCTCCCGCTCGGCAGACAGCAGTGCTTCTTTCTATCTTTTAGCAATAATGTGGTTTTTTGCAAGAGTGTATCGAGAAGAAGGCATTTTTCTGAGTCCCTGCCTAAGCCGCGGGCATCGCCCATGGTTTGCAATTGAGCTTGGACCTGAAGAGGTTCAATAGTTGCCAAAACTAAAAGAGTATAAAAAAAAAAGGTCTCCTGGGATTGAAGAGTCTAGAACAAAGGGAGAGTAACAAGTAGAAAGAAAGAGAAAAGTTGTTATCTCTGCCTTGCATGCTGAAATGCTTTTAAGGCATTCAAGTCTGCATCATCACAACAAATCCTAAAACAATACCAGAACCCGGACCTGCAGGCTCCCCTGCTTTAGTCCTGATCTAACCTCGTGTACAGGAAGGGCTCCAGAGACAACTTGGACTTCTAGAGATCAAATTTTTAGAAAAACAAATATTGAATTGTATGGAAACACAAGAATTTCATTAATATAATTTAATAGGTTGGGGGAGGTTATACCTTAAAAAACCAGAAAAATCTGAGTGCTGCAGAAGAGGTGTGAATCTCCATTTACTCTACAGCCAGGTACCAAACCAGCACCGAGGTGTCTGCTTCTCTGCAAAGCTGCGGGATGTTTCCAGGATGGCTTGGGCAAAGCCATGGAAGAGCGTTGGTCGGAGCTCACCTGGGCACTTGACGAGCTCAACTGCTCTTTTCATTCCCCTGGTTTATGGACTCCGGACCTGACCTGAAATGATTAAGGACCCAAAGCTGAGCTCTGCCATGGGTCCTTCCCATAAGACCTCTCATTACCCCAGTCCCAGCAGGAGAAACCCCTCACCCCCCAACCCTGGCTGCAGCTTCACCCCAGGGCTGCCAGCCCAGGAGGAGCTACTCCGAGCCATAGCCATCTGGCACCAAACGTGATGTAAACTCGCTTCCCTGTCTATAAAAGAGGGTTTCACCACCTCCACCACACATGCTGCAGGGCACGGTGGCTCAGGGGAGGAGGAGGAGGAAGGTGCGGTAGAGGAGGCCCAGGGGATCCCAGGAACACATCTCCCAAAGTCCCCTTTCTGACCCAGTTGCATTAAAAGACTTAATAGAGGAGCCTTTCATATATGTGACCTATGCTGCTATGATGGAAAATGGTTTGAGTCATCTCTCAATGTGACTGTCGGTAACAGAGCATTTCTGCTCCTTTTCAAACACAGTATCATGCTAGCAGCTCAAATTGCTCGGCTTTTTCTTGGTAGCTCGGTAGATATGAATGCCAGAATCTCATCAAGGACAACCCTCCTGCATAACACGGGCCAGCCAGCAGTGCTTGTGCAAAGCAAAATAACCTGTAGGTCAAAATCATTCTTCACAGGGGTGAGATCAGGTTAATGTCAAACAAGCCAAGATCATTCCCCCTGATGTTAATGTGACAGTGACAGGTATGTCTACAGTCCTTACAGAAGAAGTAAAGACTTTTGCCATCAGCAGCCAGTTGTGAAACTTTGTAAGTGAGGATGGGTTCTAGTGTCACATACGAGATCTAAACACAGGGACTGCTTGATGCAGAGCGTTGGCTAGCAGGATCCTGGATTTGGGAGAACAGATGGGAATTAAAACTGTGTTAATAGAATATGCAGTATGATAAATGACTTGTGGTTTTAATGTTTTCCAAAAACCTCTCATCCAGTACATCCATACCTTCAAAGGAAGAAAACACCCTCACGGGGTATTGCAGGGGCATTGTTCATACCAAGCATGTTCACGTCACTGTCAGCCTGGAATAATTTGGTTACCATTAATTCTTGTCTCGATGCAGGCAAGATCTAATTAACTACATGCATTAGCACTGTTTATATGTTTATATCTACTCCGATTGTTAGCTTATGCATATATATGAGCTCGTGTTTTGAGTGTATAAAGAATGAATGCAAAGAGGCTTGAATCCCGCTCTGCCTTTGAGGAGAAGCTTTCCTTCACCGTCAGCGTGCATTAAGGTAAGCACCAGGCTGGTGATATTTTTTCCCTGTCTGGGCAGAAGGTCCCACCTATCCAGCAGGCACCGACACTTCTCAGGCCAGGTGGTGGCATGAACGGCAGAGATGTGAGGGGGACCTGAAACATCCCAGGGGAGCAAAGAGGTGTGCAAGGACACACATATCCCTGAATCAACACCCCTTCGATGAAATACATGCCGTGGACCAGGTCTTGCTTAAGGACAAGTTTCCAGCTGAAAGGTATATAAGCATGCTGAGAGCGTTTTAACTGGATAAACCAGAGAACAGTTAGAATAATCTATCTGCAGCTGTAAGTTTTCTTTTATTTCTGCACAGCTGCCTCTAAATAAGGAGATTATAGTGCTGATCTTTGGATTCCTGAATAAATTCATTCCTTACTTTATCTTCAAGCCTGTCTGGTGGTAGGAGTGATTTAAGGATAACTGGCAAACCACTGTCATTCCATTCCCAGAGAAGCGATGATTCACGTGAAGGGGGTGTTGGACCATTCTCCTAGAAAAGATACGAAGCCAGAGGTAGCCAGATATTTCTCCCCAAGTTGCATGGGACATTTTGAAAGCTGATAACTAGGCTTGGAAAGGAAGTCTTCTTGCGACAGAGTCTATCTCTGGAAAGCTAGGAAAGTGCCTCAACACAGAATCTCCAGCAAGTTCGTGGTGCCAGGGGTGGCTGAATCTGGTGAGCTTCGGGATGTAGGTGAGGCTGCTGCAGCTCCAGGCTCAGGGGTCCAGCGCGTGGAGAGGCTGAGCATGTATTCCCGATAGGCAAACACACGATATAGTTCAACAAGGCCAAGTGCCGTGTCCTGCACTTGGGTCACAACAACCCCAGGCAGCGCTACAGGCTTGGGGAAGAGTGGCTGGAAAGCTGCCCGGCAGA
>JAVJGG010000058.1:4952104-4976378 GCA_035590195.1 Aviceda cuculoides | reverse complement strand
TGGATGACGGTTGGACTCGATGATCTTGTAGGTCCTTTCCAACCTAAATGATTCTATGATTCTATGATTCTATGATATGGACATCACCGGTCACGTGGATCAGCACAAAGAGGAATCAGTGCCTTTATGGGCCCAGCCAGCATTCACACAAACATGAACAGCACAGACAGCCCCATCCTGTTCCCCCTTTCTGGGGGGTCAGGATTGAAGTTCACTGCTGGGATATATACACAATGTATGGTCACTTCAGGAGCTGGTCATAGACACTGTGTCTTCTAGTTGGCACCTAGCTCCCGGTCTCTTCTAGCTGCTGGCGCTTGGACCTATGAGCCCCAGAGGTTTGTGAGCCCCCACTGGGTCCTGGTACTCTCTGATCCTACTAGTCTGGTCTGAAGTTTGGTAGCACTCACACAAAATGACTCAGGACAGAGAGCACACCCTCACAGGAGCCAGTTAGAAATAGGATTTGGTGAGAATGCAGGATAGATGGTGGGAATGAAGCACAGGACTCAGTCAAGCAAGTCTACATCCAGCTGGGCCCTTTTATCTCATTTTGCCTCTATTTCCTCATGGTTGTTACCCTGCAATTCATCCTGATGCCTCCAATTTTCCACCTCTGGTCCTTCCCATAAGCATCCCTTACTCGGACCCACACATTCCCACAGTCTCCTGAAAACGTCCCGTAAGAAATCTCATACAATCCTGTGCCTACCACGCCAAGTCCTGCATCCTGGTAGGCAGTATCTCCCTTTTCTGTGCATGGCTGTCTGACCCATTTGGCTGTCCCATCATGGGGTGTTTCACACTGGTAATGGTCTAATCCTTCTCCTTTGATGGTTGTAGGGAACTGCTGGTTCAGTGGGTTTTCACTGCTCTGTCAGTCACTAGGCTGCCTCCATCTGTCATTGATCCTTGTGGGTCTTACTGCTTGCCCTTTAGTCACATAACTTAACACATAGAAACCTAACGTTGCTCTTTGGGTGACTAGTAAAAGAAAAGGCCAAGCAGAGCTTCACACAGGGAGCCGTGCTCTCTTGGCATGCCTGGCTGCACAGGGGGTGTCTAAACCACACAAAAATGCTTTAGCACAGAGGACTAGCTGGATCTCTAGCTCTTCTTGAATGCGTAAGAAAGTTTCTGCAGGTGATCTTGCTGGTTTCCCTCGTGGAGCATCCAACTTGAAATGGGTGAAAGGAGCACAATTCCTAGAGGATTCAGATGCTAATGAAATTCAGTCCTCTGAAAGCTTCATCTTCACACAGGACAGAGTCTATCCCCTTCCCTGAGAGCACAAGTGCCATGTTTATGCTCAGCATCTCTGCCTCACATACTCCTGGAACTGAAATAAACCTGGTTGCCATAATTTAATTAAACTATTGGTTTGAAATGTCTGAGTGTTGTATTGAGACTGTGTGGAAAATATGAGCACAAATAATTGCGTTAGCTAGGAATAATGAGACAGCTTGCAGTGTAAGACTAGAAAGGCCAATGTTCAGTGTGATCCAAGCTGACAAATCCTGAGATTATAGCATTAGGCTGGGCCTGTTGTGGACTGCTGAAGAACTGAGACTGTAAATGTTTATTTTAAAATGGGCATCCAAGGGCATGTTTTGGATCTCTTGTTACTCCCTAGAGTGATTGTGTGTATTCCCTTAATAGCCACTATTGATATTAGCCCAGCCAGCCCTTGGTACTGCTTGAGCAAAGCCATTTGTAAGAGGCAGAGCGCAAGAGCTGGACTTAACTGTTGGCAACATCTAGATCACGGAGATGCTCAGAGACTGGCCACAGCTAAGGAGGCTTTGGCCCCTTTTATTTATACTCAGGTGGCTTTTTTCTTTACTGACATTATATTTATTGGCACATCGCTCAGCCTGAAGAGCTGGCCTGTGGGAAACAGGAGAACTGTAAGGGAGCATGGCGGCAGCTGCGCAACTCTCTCCGCCTCTGAAACAGCCACCGGCTTTATCAATCCCCTGTATCCCAGACGGAGGGCTATGCCTCCGGGCTTCGGGCTTTGCTTTAGCAGCAGAGAAACCTGTGACAGGGCTGTAGCGATAGCCTTCTGCTCCGTCTTCAGCCCTACCGAGGGGTCTCCCTCTTCCCAGCCCCTCCTGGCAACTCCTGCCTGGGCAAGTCTGATTTTCGGAGGGACGCAGCTGTAGGTGGCCGTTAGCGGGGAGAAAGCAGTGCCATTATGCTTGCTTATCCCTTATCGACACACTTTGAGTAAAAGTCCATGATGCTTGGTGGTTTTATTGACATACATTAAAAAGAGCCTCTGCTAAGAGATTGGGAAGTTATGGCAGCTAATTAGTAGAAAAGCCATTAAAAGGCATTTGATCTTAAAAGTAGCAAGGTGTGAAAACTGTTTTTGTCTGTAAGGCTGATTGGTTGTGCAATGTCAGTTCCAAGGCCAGGCCGTAAAGCAGGGCTGCTTAATGTAATCATTAAAAAAGTAAAAATCTTGATTTTCCAACTGTTCTGAAGACGTTATTTTTAGGGCGTGTGTTCCTGTTAAATGTGTCTATGTGCTCCTAAACCAAAAGGATGTGAAAGGAAACAAATGTGAGATTTTTATTTCACATCAGCAGCCTGGCTGATAGGGCTTTCACACCAGGAGCCTGCTCTCTGGGATCAATCAAAAATGGAAAAGCAAAGCTTAGTTCAGCCAGAACACAAACCAGAGCGTTAAGACTGACTTTGGACCAGGTCCAGACTAAACAAGAACACGGCTCACATCAAACCTCTATCTTTCCCGGAGCTTGCTGACGAGCCCCTGAGATAGTCACAAGGATGGTGATGGGTTTGTAAAGCTCTGCTGTCGAATTTATGTCGAATTATTATGTCACCTTCTGTGTCCCCCCCCGGCAGCATCTGCCCAGCACGGTTCTGGGGAAAGGACATCCAAGAGTGGTTCTGCAACCGCATCCTGCTCCAGTGCCCCCCAGCTTTCCCCAGCTCTTCCAGAGCCCCGGCTGCCAGCTGGGTCGTGGACCGTGTTTCGCTGCAGGAATTCCTGCTGCTCTGTTTCAGCTGCCTGCCGGCCCCTGCGGGCTGTTCTCCTTAGAAATCACAACAAGAAGAAGAATGTAACATTAAAAATAATCCAGGCATTAGACTATGAGCTGCTGTGGGGAAGAAAATCCCAACCAAACAACAAAAAACCCCCCCCAACAAAACCCAAAACGCCACAATATCCTACTCTTCTCTGCCTGAACTATTTTCCTGGATCTTTCCAGGGGAAAAAGTCAGTTTATCTTTTCCCCCTTCCAGGCTGTTGGGTAGCTTTCAGGCATGATCCAAACCTCACTGAAGTCGATGGAAAGTTTTCAAGCTCTCTGGATCAAGCCCCAAAGGCAGGGTGGTAAAAAGTGTGAGCGTCCTGCCTTACCCTCAGGGTGAAAACAGACAGGTCCTACAAGTGTCCTGAAGTAGTCCTCTCCCTTTCCCCGTTTCTCCAGCACACAAACAGGTCTCTCTGGTGATAGGGTAGTTGAACCTTTTCTCAGAAAGGAGGACGGGCCTGGCTCCCTTCTAGCAATGGAGTTGCCATTGGCAATGGGGTTGCACATCCCAGGAGTGGTCCTTCTCCTGGTCCTTGGCTGCATAATTTCACACGGAGCCCTGCGGAGGTGACTCCGCAATTGTATGACGCTTCACCTGGTAACACCACAGGTCTCTGGAACGACGCACCATCTGCTTCGGGTCGGGCTGAAGAACCCTGGGTGATTGCTGTGAAGAGTCACCAAACCATCCATTTGGCCCAGGCCATCTGTGTTTTAAACCGTCAGCCTTTCAGTTTTATTCTCTGATATGAAAACAACCTTAGGTAGCGAATTTTTATTGGCAGCCTAACAGATGAGACATCGGCTGGTGCCGCAGGCAGATAAACTTCTACGGGCTTGAGTGATTACTGATGCAAGCCCTTGTACCAAGGCTATTAAAGAGGCCAAATGAGGATTTGGGTATAAAACCGTCCCACATGCAGACAGACAGAGCGGCGGAGGCTCAGATAACGAGAACTGTTTTAAACCCTCTGATTCATTCGAACTACTATGAGTTAGACCAGCTCTGCTTCCCAGACCTTACTTTGCAAATAGCTGAGGTGGAGGTGATTTACCAGCGGCTACATAAGCTCTCTTTGGTACGGTTTGTGCCAGGCGCAGCTCAGGACAAGGTTTGCCAAAGCCTCTTATCGGGTTCTTTCACAAAGGCACTGAACTTTGTAGCAAAAAACACGCGCTCCCCTTCCCACCTAGCACACTTTTCTAGTGAAAATGAGTATCACGTAGCTGTAAGGAAAATCCCACATCAAGCTACTACTTGTTGTAGTAGCTTGATTTTTCCAGAAGTGATGCCTCGGGCAAGTTTCAAAATTTGAATTTCTGATACTCTTTGCATTTCCCCAAAGCTGTTTTTTTTATTAACTTTCTTTTCTAAGCTGTTACAACTTCCTGAGAAATTTGGGGTCTCTGTGGCTTCCTCCAGCTTTCCTCCTCCTGACCATGGGACCCACTGAATACCACAAAGCCACAGAAAAGCTGGGCTGAATCCTCTGCCCCTGGGCAAGATCAGCCACAGACATAGCTGGTCTGACGGATGTCTTGAGAAAATATTAGCTCGTTCTTAAACACCCTTAGCACCTGTGCAATATTCAGCAGCCCTCCTGAAGTGTTTCAGCCTTTTTTACTCATGCCTGGCTCAAGCTTTCAGCTCAATCCAACAACAAAAACTTCTGAAGTCTGGTGGCTCAGGTAGGGGCACATGTGTCCTGGGTAGGTTAGGCATCGTGAACACCCTGCTACGTGCATTTCCATAGCATACCTGACTGATTTGGAATAAAACTCTTCTAAGGATCTTCTCCCAACCCTCATGGTGTGGTAAAGGCCAAAGGAGTGAAGCACATCTGGCCAGCTGTGCCGTAGGTGCTCAGAGAGGGTGATCAGTGGTGGCAAGATAAGCAAGAAGAGATTTTTTTTTTTTTTTTTTTCCCCGTGAAAGCCATTTGTCAAATTTCCTCTTCTTCGTACCGGTTATTATGAAAACTGCTCATACACACGCACCACAGCACACAAGAACATGAGAGTCTGACCTAGAACTAGTCCTCAGTCACCTCACATCTTCCCTCCCCTGCTATCAGAGTCTGGGCTGTTGTGACCTCTGCATCGTAGGGCAGATGAATCATTGTCTTTTCCTCGCTACGGTGTTAATGCTGGCCATTTCAGACAAAGCAATTGTGATTTCTTTGTGGATGGGTTAACTACACCTGCATCATTGTGGCAGAGGTGAGAAAAAAATAATTTCCTAAGGAAAGATTTTGCAACCTACTCGCTGGCGTACTATGATTTCCCAACAAGCTGGGAGCATAGGACCACACTGAGACAAATATTTCATAATGTCAAATAATTTTTGGGTGCCTAAACAATCTTCAGGATAAAAGCATTTTGTCAGCCTGTAGGTGGACCCGGACAAGTGAGACACAAGTGGAAACAGTGTTGATCCCTTAGGGAATGGTCTGTTTCTCCATAGTGCCATGGCACAAAAAGCCTTTGCCCTGAGCAGTGTCCCTGGCTTTGTTTAGGATCACTGCTGTGTACTCAAGGAAAGGCTCTTGGTTTGGATTGTCTGAGGGGTTTTATTTTTTTCAATTATTATTTCACTACTTAGACTGTACATGTTTCCATAGCCTACACAGACTTTGCAGTGGTTCTTAAAAATATGCAGACCTGTTGTTTTTTTTTTTATTTTTAATATGCAGTCACTTTTAGGGATCCTGCACTGTACAGCACAGTAAACACGCAGGGAAGGCTGTGGGGCAATGAGCCTTCTGCGAGCAGCCAATCCTGCATTGATTAATTATTGCTGTCATTATCATTGTTGTTGTTGTTATGGCTATTATTATCAAAACTGCTAACAACGGTAATAAATACTGTAGCTGTTTTAGGTTAGCTTCTGTCAGCATCTCTCTTTTTAGTGAAGCAAGGTCCTTGCTGAAACTGCTTCCTGCTGCAAAAGATTATTCTGAACCACTTCTTCCATCATGCTCACAACAGATACTTTCCAGATACTCTAGCTCACCAGACACTCCTTGGAAATGTCAGATATGTCCTTCATGAAGAGCTCCTGTTTTTAACAATATATTAATATTTCAAGCAAATACTTGGCAAGTCTTCAGATTTTGCCAGTGGGTCCTAGCATCTTAGGAAAAAAAAGGAGATTTATGGGCAGTGCTGGTGGAGGGGTGGACATCAGGCGTGTAAAAAGCATACCTTGTGGTTTTAGTGACGCATGAATTATAATCACAGATGGTAGTGGGGTGCATTCCAGTCACGGTGAGAAAGATAAAAGGCAAGGCAAAGAATTGCGTTACTAATTATTTATGGGAGCCTGGTGTTCAACTACGCAACGCTGCCGTGGGTAGATTGCCTTTCAGAAAAGTACTGCAACATCAGCTGTCCCCCCAAACATCCTCTCCGATATTTTTCCATAGGTGAGTAGTGACATGGCAGAAGTACTACTGGTCGTGCAGGTGTGACTGGAGTGCAGGACACTTGGGGGGTGCTCCCAGGTAAGTCATGTTTTACCACAGAGCCTCCATGGAGCAGGGACACATGGAGTGGCCCAAGAAAGAGGGTCTCAGCCATCCTGCTCCATCCAGGATGAAACTCCAGATGGACACAGGTCCTCTCCTTCCTGCCTTTTCTTTTGGCCTTTCTCTCCTCCCTCTCCCTTCGCTCCAGATTACAGTCTGGCCAGTTTTGATGTGTCAACTGCCAGGCACCTTTTAGCTTTACTATTATCAGATGGCTTAGACAACTATTGCCCTGCCTGGTCTTGGCCGTTCACTCTTATCCACAAACTACCTCCCCAGCTATGCTGAAATAAAGTGGCTTTTTTCAAAATTTTGTCTGGTTTGTTTTTTTTTTTTTACTCCAGATTGGTTGCTAGATCTGGCACAGAGCAGCAGCAGAGCAGTGGGAACAGGGAGAGAGGGGGACAGTATGAGAAGCCGGGTCCTGCAGCAGGGCTGCCGCATGTGGAAAGCATTGCAACGAGCAGCAACGCGACAGGCTGAGGGCAGCCCTGTGCCCACCCCTCTCTGCCGAGTGAGTGTAACACCAGTGTTGTCCCTAAGTATTCCAAATACAGAGGGAGTCTGCGGCTTCAGCTTGAGGTTATTCCTGAGCTGCCAGGCACCTAAGTGGATTTTTCGTGGTGTGTGTTTGGTTGTGCAATGCAGTCATTTTATTTCCTGGGATGTAGAGTCAGATGTACACATATAGAGGAGGGAGGGCATGTAGATGCCACAGCTTAAATATCTACGTCTGAGTGAGTCACCTCGGGCACCGGGTACAGCCTGCGGAGCCCAGAGCGCCGTTCAGCTCACCCGAAAGTGTGAGGACATCCTCGCTTGGTTAAACGTCCTCACTTGTTTAAACGGTGAGCACTGCTAAACCAAACCAAGACAAAACCCCAGCTAGTAGCTGTAAAGACTAGTTCAGAAAAAGAATTGCTCCAAGTCAACCTTCTGCTGGAAATCAACCCCCGGTGTTCTTCTGAGTTGGTAGAGATCATCTTCAGAGCTGAGTTCAGAGTGGGAGAAGGGCAGGAGAGCCCACCTGTGGTCCACAGATACCTTTTTCAATTTTTTTATTTTGCTACTGAGTGTTTTTCACGCAGCACCCCCAGAAAGTACACCACCACCTCCTTAAACGAAGTTAATCCATGCACGGGCTGGGCTGGGCTGACACAGGCTTGCAGAAGAAGGTTTTAAAGCAGAGCTGCTTAAAGCATGCTAGTGGATGGCAGGTTATTTACACGTCAGAAGACACTCCTGCTGGACACAAGCAACCATAAACACCGACTCTTTACAAGCCTGCTTTCATGCTCAAAGAAACCCGATGCTCAGCCATGTGGAGGAATCATTTCTTTCCGTAGCAGAAAGTTCACTGAAATGGAAAGCGGTTCTTACAGCTGAGTGCTCCAACTGGAATTATTAAGTATTTTTCAATAGCTGGCAAAATGATGTATTCACTTTATCAGTTATCATGTAAATACTTTGTACTAAAAGCACTAAACCATCTTTTGCAAGATTAGATTGGATTAGACACATACTATAAAAATTACTCTTAATGAAAATGTTTAGGCCTGAAAGAGGATTTAAATATTATTTTCTATCACTTTAGGGCCTTTGTACAAAGGAGAATCTGGTCCTTTATGTCTAAATGGTTTAAAGCATCCAGCTTAAACTGCATTACTCAGGAATTTCCATGTTGCCATTAATAGCCCACTCTTAATTTGAAGTGCAGAGGAAGAACAGCAACCAAAACCTGAATTTCCAGGCATTTTCTAACTAAAACCTATCTCACTTTCCTATACTAAAAGACGTGATTTATACGCTAAGTTAACAGACCCTTAAAACAAGACACTAAAAGCAGAGGTCGTAAAGCATATAGTTACCTGAGCTGCCTCCAGGAGTCCTTCTATATCACACGCTTGCCTGAGCTGAGCCTTTCAGGCTGAGTTAATCGGGATTTAACAGAAAAACGCTGCCACAAGGCCGGCCGGCACGGCTCCCTGCGAGGACACCCTCCTTCTGCATCGGCGTCACGGCTGTCCCCGCAGACAGCGGGGGCCTCTTTCCCCACCTAAGGCTCACCCAGCCCCAGCCAGGTGCCCTGCTGCTCCCCCCCGCGGGTTCTCCTTCGGCAAGGGGGGGCTGAGCCCGATCTTGGGGGCGGCAGAAAGCCCCGTCTTCGGGGAGGGCAGATCTCGAAGGCAGGTCTGGGTGGAAGTCGGGCGCGTCGCCTGCGGGAGTCCCGGTGCCGTCCTCTTCTTCGGCTCGTCTCCCTCGAGCTGGAGCTGGGGTTTTGCGTTACGTACCCACATGCAACGGGGGTTTGATAAATAGCGATGTAGCTACGAGATGGACAGACTGCTCCAGGGACAGACGTTTCCCCACGGAGGCCACTGGGGTCACGGGTCTTCCTTCTCCTCCACCCTCTCTCTGAGGTTACGGCTGCATCTTTCCACTGTGGCCGTGGGCAAGAGGTGCCAGGGGTGGGCCCGGAGGGGTGGGAGAGGTGGGAGGAAATGTCTTTGGTGTGCAGGACAAGGGGCCCACTATATTTTGGTACCTGGATCCATGCCCACCCCACCGCTCCTCTGGGATCGGCTCCCGACCCTGGTTTTCGAGCCCGTGACCCCACAGCCCCAGGAGAAGACCTAAACCTGTGCTCGGTTCCGAGAACTGTACACGCTCGTGGCGCGTCTCAGACGGGATGGACACTCGCACACGTTTAAATCTTTTCCTGACCCAGGGGTCTTAAGAATGTGCTCAGAGTTGGTTCTAGGGAAATCGGTTTCATAATTTTGGAAGCCGCTTCCCAGCACAGCTCGGACATTTGCTCTCCTCGAGTTATCGACACTCAGCCCGACGAGGACTCTCAGGTACAAGTTTGGGGTAGTCTGAAAGATGCAATCGGGGGGTACCACTGAGATGTTCACGTTTGGCCACAGCCCTTTTCCTTTCAGAAGAGAGGGAGGTCGCTCTCCGCAGCGAGGTGATGCTCCCAGCAGGAGCTCTTCAGCCCAGCTCCGGTGGGCATGATCCTGCCTCCTCGGTCACAGCAGCACCGCCGTGTCTGCCCCTCACCCGTGGGCACCCGTCGTGGTTAAAGGTGATTTAACAGCCCTCAGGCCTCTGCTGGGGGTTTTAGCCTTTTACTGGGGAATCTTGGCACCCTTCAGTACATTTTATTTTGAAAGAAATTAAACCACTTCCACCTATATGCTTAGGTGGTTTTAAAATGTGTTTTTTATGTTATCTGAACGGTCAGTTAATACAGTACAAGATTTCATATTCTGGAAAAAAAGTCTGCATTTTTCACCAGCCATTAGCCCTGCAATATCCAACTCCCCGGAGCTGCGAGACCGTTTTATAAGCACATGGAAAAGTTGCAAACCTGGCTCTTTCCTGCACCCCTCTCCTCTGTAACCCCATTAAGGCAGGCAGCGTGCAGGTGGGGAACGAGCGTTATGGCTGGGGCCATCCCCTCCGGGTCTGGGTGAAGTTCACATGGATGATCACACTGTCCGGTCTGCTGGGCAGAGAGAGAAGAGGTAGCAGGATTTTCACCCAAACTCTTGCAAAAGGGCCGATGTTCCCCACTTCTTTGTTTGCTAGTGAAACGTGGGTTGGCTTGGGGAATTTCAGCTGTGAGGCAGCCCGTATTTGGAGAACTATGTGGGCTCTTTTCTTCAGCTCTCTGTACTTTATTTTTCCTTTTTTCTTCACTTCACAGAAGTTTGTTGAGAATACTGGAGTACCTGAGGGAGGTTTGCAGCTGGTTTTGGATTATCGTTCAGTCCCTTTTGATCCGGAGACATGGTGTCCGTATCACCAGTCCAAAACAGTGAGAGAAGCTCGTATTGGTTCCACCACCTTAGGAATAGGTTTTCTGTGAAGGGCTGGCACAAGAGAGCAGAAAACCTAAGCTGCGGGAGCCGAGCATGGGTCACGATGGTCACAAATGTGATGGAGAAGTGCCTGTTTCAGAAATAGGAGCCAAGCATGTCTAGTAGCCTATAAATAAACAACTTTGGGGCCTGGGCTTTCAGACACATGTATGTGTCACAGAAATGCCTGTTACAGCTCTTCAGCACTTTAAAACTGAAGTTATAGCTACAGGCACATGATGGGGAGCAAGGGCATGAGACCCGAGATGTACAGCAGGTCACATATGACACTTGTAAATTATGATAGAGCAATGTCACCACCACAGACAAATGAAAGAGCTTGTAGGAGGCTACCTGAGACCTGGTCTAACCTGTCAGGCTACATCTGTCTTATTTTGGGCCAACAGGCACTGGCCTCTTAAGGTGGCAGCTGTAACCTAGTCTGTCTACAGTAACCTGTCACACTCTCTAGCTGCCTCAGTTGCCCTGCCTTCTGCATCCCGAAACGCAGCCTTAAGCACTCCCAGTGACCATGTGCTGGAGGGATCAATCACTTTCCATGAGTATCAAACAAAGAAACAGGGATGGGTTAAACTGTCATTAAAAAAAAGCAGTGAAGATGTGATTGTGGCATTTGTCAGCTCAGTCTGTCTCACGTGGAGATAAGCAGTGCAGGTACAAGGTAGCCTGAAGGTTAGATGGACTGCCAATGCTTAATTTCTCCAGGGACCTGCTCTAGATGAAGCTGTGCTCTACATCACAGTCTCCCCTGCCTGTGTGTAAGAAACTGGCCAGATTAAGCAAATACAAGTATGCAGGTTCATGTAAGCATCACACTTTCCCCTTGCATGAGGGCATACTGCTAGGGCTTGCTACCTCAAGGCTTGTGTATCTTGTTTGTACAAGCCTAGACATCCCTATTTGGTATATCTTGACTTCCCCCAAATGAAAACTTTGAGGAGGTTTCCCTGAGGGAATTAATTTGTCTTTTTCCAGTCTCCTAAATCCATTCTATTGCTCACTCACAGGTTCGTTTCCCTTCTGAAGCAACATTCGCAAGTGGCAAATCTAGCAGATCTTTTCAGTACGGTGCGTGTTTCCACGGATAACTCCCCCCATGACCATGCCACTGTCGGCAAAACCCACTCCATCTCTCCTCCTGCCCGAGCCCCCAAAACGCTCGGCCCCGCTGCCGCAACACAGAGCACAGCTGGCTCAGCTGGGCTGATACAGCTCTGCCTGAGTCTGCACCGAGAGAACTGACCCACCTAAAATTACTCGTCCAAAAATAATAATATAACCCAACTGGTTCCCCTGCTTGGTTCAGCGCGTGCGCCCCACAAGCGAATGTAGCAACGCAAGTAAAGTGGGAACGCGGCATTGGAAATTACTGCCGAAGGTGGGGAGGTTGGCAGAGGGTCTTCTAGGTGGAGTGGCCACAGAAAGCCAGTCCGTGGTGTCACAGAAAGCTGCTCGCACCGTGGGAAGCTGTCGTGGTCAGAAGGTTTCAGGCTAAGTCTCTGTGTTTGCAACCATCCACCCCCAAGAGATCAGGATGAAAACCAGTATGGCAGGTTAACGGAGGTGGCCAGTGAATTTCAAGCGTGACTCATATCTGTGGGCTTTTCCCCAAAAAGAATTTCTTTTTGAGTTGAGCCCACAACTTACATCTCGGATCAGCATTATCTGGTGTGGGAAGGTGGCCAAATGACGAAAATAAACAGGAGAGCTCAACAGAAGCCTCCTGCTACATTTGGGTTGTAACACGATTCTTATTTCCCCTTTTTTCTCTTGATAAGAGGACATGCAATCTGCCTGAGAGACTCAAGTAACAAGAAGGGTTGTCTCATGATTAAGGGGAACAAAGTATTGGGAATAAACTGTGCATGGGGAGCAATACTATTTTGAGCGCGGTTTGGGAGACTGCTTGTTCAGTTAAAAGATAAATGAGTCAGTGGACAAGCCTTCAGATGAAGCTCTGATTTGTTCTTCAGAAGAGGGTCAGGAGGTATGTATGGATCGAAGAAACCACACACCCCGGTAAAGAATACAGGAGTCTTTCCTCTAAAGTCTTTCCCTCATAATTTTAACCGAGGCACATAACAGGAGACATTTTTTAAATGAATGCAAACCACAGCATTACTACAGAGGGATGGTTGTCCCCAGCTTACAACGTGGAGCAGGCTGGTGTTTAACTGTGCGCTGAGATTTTGAGTGCTCCTTTTTGCTTTGCTTTTGCACAGCACCCAGCACAACTGAGCCATTGACCTGGCCAGCTCCTGAGTGCTGCAGTAAATAGAAATATTTGTTTAAAAATAAATGTGGCTATGGCTTTTAAGGGGGTTCCAGTTAGCATAGATTATTTCAGCATAGTTGCATATACCATGGAAAAGCTCCTGAAATCGATTTATTTTATGCTGAAGAATAATTATGAGACTTATTAATGAACACGAATCCTTCCTTAAAAATTTCCCTGTTAGCCAGGTGAAGGATGCTAACACTCCTTATTCACACCTTCAATATCTCATGCTTTCATATTTCAGCAAATGTAGAGGGATACCATTAAACTGTGAAATGGCTTTGTGCAGACCAGGGCCTGCCATTCAGGAACTCTGGCATCAGGGGATCACTATCCCCTTTCACGTCCTGACCAGTTCAGTCCAGGGAAACGTACCACTTTGGGCCCAGCCTATTCTTCTGGTTACCACCATGGTCTCTGAACAGCTATTACCTGTTCTCACGGCTGAGTCCTCTGAAGCCCTCCAAAGGGTCAAGAAGCCAAGACCTTTGCTTGTCAAACGTGAAAGAAATAAAAGGCAAATCCAGAATGGTGAACCTCCTCCCAAAGTGCCTGCAATTCCGTGCGAAAGAGAAGGAGAGTGAAGTGGTGCCTTTTCACTGAGTTCATCCTGGAGGCAGGCTCTGCCGTGCTATTCTCCTGTACCTTACGGTGACTCCCTTGGCATGACAGCAGCGGACTTTGGCCCCTAAAATGCTTTCCTGACTACTGCTGCTGACCTCGCGGCTGCTCGTGCAGAGCCAAACTTTGCCGTCCCCCCCCCAGGAGCTGAGTTTCTGGGAATTCTGTCTGCTGCCTATCAGCCCCTCTGCGGAGGTGATGAGTTGCTGCTGATAGTCCTCTTCGAGGGAGCCAAACACACCCAGAGGAGCTGGGTAAGGCTTTGACATTGATTAAGGCGCGCGGTGGTTATCCACCGTCATGTGTCTGTCATTAGCTATTAATTAAGCTAAGTAAAAGATAAACATTGGCTTTAGGAGCCATTCCCAGGCATTAAGAGTTTGCTCTTACTATATATCCATACCCTAGCAACTGCAGAAAGAGGGTTAAGTAGCTCTTAATTTCTCTGCCTATATGTGTCAAACAGTATTTGCTCTTAATGTTGGAGAATGTCATCTCGCTTCTGGCATGGCTGAAATTTTATGCCCTATTCAATTTTTAGCAACCTGCCTACTGTCAGTCTACACCAATGACGGCAACTAAAGCAGTCTGGGAGTCATCTGGGAGTCTGAAAAGGATTTCCAGGAAAACCCTTGGTAGGATGATACAGTGCATTTTTCGAGTAGGTGCTGGACAATCTTCTTGGCTCTGAAGCCAAATGCATATTTCGACTGGCATGGGGCTTCCCCCACGGTTGCTGCTCCTCACCCCTCTGGCAGCGCCTGCGATGGCTCCCAGCGGTCCCTAGGCTGCAGGAACCCACTGGGAACAGGCTGGACACATGCACATGCCCCCACGAGCACCTTCCATCCCAGCTGCCCGTTACTCTGATCCTCACCCGTTGTCTCCAGTCCCAAGCGCAGAGGTGCCCGTGGAGGCAAAAACCGAGCCCGGGCTCGCTCACTCGGACCTCCGCTAATGTGCCAGTGCCTCTGCCCATCCGTCCCAGGAGTTAGAGGGTGGCCGAGTCATTTTTGCAGGTGAGCCATCACCACGCGATCCATCTGCTTGTGTCCAGCCATGGAGATGTATCCCCAGTCATTCCCTAGCAGAGGGCCTGGCTTCCTCTGGCTTTCGGCTGCTGTGTCCGCGGGCTCCCTTTTGGTACCACCAACCGTTACTCTGATGGCTAAAAGTCAAACATCTCTTCTCAGGCCGTGCTGTTCCTCTTCACTGAGACATAAAACCAAAGGCAGGCAGGGAGGAGCGGGATCTTGGCCCCAGAAGCAGGAACGTCTCTTGTTGTCTGCCGTTCGGACAGCAGTCTCAGCAAGCGTTAGTTGAGTTTAGCGTGTACTTTTGATATAGGCATCCTTGGAAAATTCCAAATCTGCAGAATTTGCAGAAAGCATTCTATGGAAAGGAAATATAGCTGCTGATTCAAAATGATGGTGTGCATTCAAATAAGAGCTGCATTTCTCAGGAGCCAACAGAGGATAGTGCCATTGCCTTAAACCTGAGTAAAAGCGAAACAGGATGCAATAAGATCTACCTTTAACTGCATATCATCACAAAACACATTCTAGTGATGCCTCAAAGGAAAATTTCATCTGTGTCTTCCTTATTCTCTACTCTCATGTCCTTTCCGTACTAATTACTAAATGTTCCTGGAAGTCTGAAAAGAAGAATATTGCTGAAAAGAAAAATAAAGGATAATTTTATTCTTTAGACACACCACTCTTCTCTGCTCCTTTGCAATCCCCATGCCTTCTCTAAGCATATACAAACAGTCAGTTGTTTAATATATTTAGCCAAAATAATATTTAAGCAAAGAAAATGTTTTTAACATTGAAACTAATGGACATCTTCATTTCTATTATCATGGTAGATTCAAGATACGAGATTTTGTCAGACACTAGGTTTTGAAACCTCCATGTTCTGAAGATCCTTGAGTCCAGGATATGAAGTAAGTGGAGCTACAGCTTTCATCTCAAAGGGATTTAGCATAAACAATGTTCAGAGCTGAGTTTTCTCAGACTCTGCCTTCTCACCTCAAAGACGGAGAGGTTTTTTCTATCTTCTTCCACCGTGAAAGAAATTCAAGCTGCAACCTAAACTAGCATTATGTCTTTGTGGATCTCTCATCTAAGACTCACCAGATGCAACAGCGCTCGCTCAAGTCTAGCAAAGGCTTAGCAGCAGCCGTGAACCGTTTCGCAGGGCAGGTTGAGCGTTAGAAGCCAAGGAGTGAACTTGCAGCTTTGGGGATACACCACTGCTAGGGCTCACACACCTCCTCTGCCGCTTTGCTAGTAAAAGCAAAAAAAAATTGCTTTCCTTTTGCTGGAAAGCAATACAGCCGGAAGGATTTGGAAAATCAGAAGTAGCTTTTGCCGTTTTGCTCGATAAATACAGCAGGCCTTGATTTAATGTATCCGTGCCTGTCTCAACCGATGGTATCTAACCATCACTCATCTTCCTAGCTTTGCCTAGACACTCCCTCTTAAACAATCCCTTTTTAGAGTGTCTTGCTTTGTGCCAGGCACTTTGTTTGCCATCCGCCCGAGCAGATGGAAATATGCATGCCTCTAACAAACGTGACCTTGTTAGGCTGCTCGTCCTTCACGTCTGAGCGCGCGAGAGAAGTAAAACGTTACACCCACCACCTTCCAGGGGGCCAGGAGACTCAAACGGCGTGCGTCTGCCGCGCCGTGAGGTGTCTCCTGGTAACGCTGCCTTGATATGATCAACATGGCAGTTGCTGCTTTTCGGCATCGCGGCGTTGTTATAAAGCGTATGCTCGCCCGCTCGCGCGCGCGCCAACGTTTTCTCTCTCTTCACCTCCTGGAAATCGCGCCTGGGGGCTAGACGTGGTGCGCCGGGAAGCAGCGCGGCACAGCGCGTGGTATCAGTAGCTGTCCTTCTGGCAGTCGTTCAAGAGGGGACCTGAGAGAAAAGCGCAAATGTAGAAAGGTCGCGTGTGAACGGAAAAAGAGGATAAATGGAGGTTTGTAAATAGTTTCGATCTGCGACTTGATCCTAAAAGGAAGTTCTAAAAAATGACTGCAATCTGCTTTGCCCAGACCACGTTTTGCTGCAGCGTAAGTGGGATTTGTCTTTATACAAGATGCAAGAAAGTTGTAAGTCTAAGGTCTGTGGGTATGACCAAAGAAGTGAAACATGAACCTCCAGAGGCAATTCATCTGACCTCCCCTAGACGCTCAATCGTCCTCTGGAGCAGCCTATTCGTTCCTAGAAAAAGAGACTGTATTAGTCTCAGCCCTTGAGGGCTCCAGGCAGTTGCCCACAGGGAGCTGCCTAGTGCCACTGGATATACCCTGGGGTCTCCGAGACACCAGTATGGGGCAGGAGGGATGAGGCAGGAGCTGGAGGTGACCCGTGCTGCTGCGGCTGCCTGGGGTACCCCAGGGCATCACGCAGCCCACGGGCCACCTCTGTGACGGCAGCCGAATGAACTCCCTAACTCCCAGGTCCTTGTATCAGGCCTGGCAGATCTTCCCACAAACACCCTAAATAACCACACTCAGCTCATCGCCTTAATAAGAACCAAAAGTGTTCCTGGTAGAACTCCGTGAACTCCAGGCGGCCAAGACCCACCCCCGCTCCTCTGCCAAAACGCGCTATGGGGCCGAACGCGAGGGCCCAGGATTGTTCCCAGCGTGAGTCACAGCTGAGGGCAACGTTTCAGCGCCGTACCAGTTCCCTTCCCATCTCAAGCATCTCTTAAGTGGTAGAGTGTCCCAAAGCAGCGGGGGATCAGCGGGAAGGGCTGCGGAGACGGGAGGCTGGGCGGTGAGCAGCAGGAGGAAGAGGGTGCAATTCCCTCCTGTCCATCCTAAGCCTTCTTCTTCCTCCTCCACACCTCTGTATAACTTCCAGACCCCCTTCGTCTACTGCTGGCATTTCTTTCCGAGTTCTGTAGCTGCTGTATACAAGGGAAGGAAGAATAGGCAATTAGAATATACTGAGATACCATTAGGGATAAATAGGAATTTTTGTCTCTATATTCACATAGGATGCAGCTGGCACTGCAATCGTTTGAAATGAAATAAATCTAGGCGCTTTCAGCACATTTAAGACTGCTGAAGCCTGACAATGGGCAGCAGAATAACTTGGCTTTAATCCTCCACCCTTCACCATCAGCGGCAGGATCCCACCAATGCAGTGGGATTAGGATCGAGCTACCAAAAAACTTGATGTCTGTTTTCCAGACCGGGCAGTGTGGGTGACTGATAGCAGCTCTTAAGAAGTATTAGCTCACTGAGCAGTTGTTAGCCTTAGACAAGCAAGACTTAAAAGACAGGCAGCCTAAAAATCAGAAACAAGTTAGCACTTGGGACAACTTAAAAGCAGCTACTGATACCCTATATCTCTCCTTCGTTCGGGGTGGCGAGGAGGCTGCCAGCTAAAAGTGTGTTCTTTCCTTTTAGGGTGCAAGTCCCTACTGTTGGCAAATTGTTTTCGTGTTTGGTAAACCGGCCAACTTGTGACCTATTGGTTGCTGACAAGTGAAGAGGGTACTCTTCTATCCTTGGGACAATAATCGAAAAAAATAATAGGCCAGATTCTCTGCGGTGTTCAGGAGCTGAAAAGGAGCTGGCAAACATCCAGCTGCAAACGGCCAGCCCCAAATGCCTCTCCAGGTCACCCCGCCTCACAGGGAGAGCAAAAAATTGAGAAAAAGCAGGTGGAGATCTGCCCCACGTAGAGCTAAGCTTAACCCAGGTCACTGCGTCAGCGTGAGTGAGGTGTCTGAACCCACAGCCCGGGTACAGACTGCTGAGATAACCCAGCTGGCCTCGTCCTGATAGCCAGCCCTCATTTTCTGGATCAACCTAGAGCAGGCTGTAGGTTAATTGAATTACTCTGATTGCAGCTGTCTGTCGAGCAGCATTTCTTGGGGCAAGTTGTGGAGGTACGGTGCTGTGCCTGAGGAGGGGAGAAGAGAGGTTATCGGCACCTTCCGAGCTATGTTTCGGCAGGAGCGGAAAAGGAAGGGGAAGGTTCTTTGGAGCTCCTTGACTCCTTCCCCGTCGCTCTTGACCCACAAGGAATTTGTGAACTGCTGCTTTTCCTTCCTTCCCGCTTGGAAATGCCCCTCTGCTCCTGAAAAGGGTATGGGATTTCCATCCTCCTCCTTAGCTGCTCTCCCCATAGGCGAGGGAGGAAAGGCAGCCCCGGAGCAGGAGGTGTCCGGAGGGGAAAGAAACATCTTTCCTGGCAAGGGAAACGTTGGCAGCGTCGATCATTGCCAATGCCAAGTGTTAAGAAAAAGGCAAACAATGAGGCAGATTTCAACAAACGGGAGATTAAAACCAGTGCCTCTGGCTTGTGTTAATGGCCTCCTGATGCTTGAGCTTGCGGTGTAAGGAAAGGTTGGATATGCGTGGGAAGGGTTAGATGTTACTGGTACAGGCTTTTTTTATCAATCACAAGGCCTGAAGGTGTCGTTTTAAAAAACGAAATCTGAGATTCTTAGTCTTGTGTCTTCAGGATCTGGAGCTCGAAGGAAAAAAAAGCAAGTATTTTTTAATCATTGAATGAAATGGTAAATGGGCATCACCATCAAAATGCAACAGGTGCTGACCTTCTGCTCGTAAAGACATCAGACTTTCTGATGGAAACACCCTACAATAATCCTCTACCACAGCTAAGAACTGGGAGAAGCATGCAGCCTTGCAGCAGTAGATTTCTCAGTTTTAGATTTTGCAGCTGTGTAGACTCTTGCTTCCTTTGGTCAGATACTGGGAATCACAGACCATCCCTACAGGACTGATATACTCTACTTATTGATTAGGTTAGTCCAAAACTTTCCTTCAAAATTATTTTTGGTGAAAACCTACGTAACATTTTTTTTCCTCTAATTAAATATGTGCTTTCTGAAATGAATGTTTAATTAATTGAAAAAACAATTTAATCGAAACCTTGACCCTAGGACCTTATGAAAGCTGTGGTTCAGCGGTTCTCCTCCCTCAGCTCGATTCCTGCCCTGCCTCACCGCTACCCTGGGGAACACAACTCCCGAGCGGCGGAGTTGTGAGATCTGCTGCAGGCACCGCTTGCCCAGCGAGCCCGCTGTGTGCGGAAAGGACGGGGGTGTGAGAGAGCTAATGAGCTAATAAACAGCTCTCAACAGTCACTGCAGAGCCATTTCTAAAATACATTTGTTCTTGGTAGCGTTTTGTTTTGTTTTTTGTTTTTTTTTTTTTAAATAACAAATGATAACCTAGAGGTTTCCGATCTTTTTTCAGAAAATAAAGTTTTCCTTGCAAAGAGAGGGGGAAGCATCCATTTTCTACTCAGCTGGTACAAACTATTTTTGCACCTGTGCCATTTGGCACTAGATGCAGTTATTATTTATCTGTATTGCCATAGTGCCTAGAAGCCCTGACAGAGACCAGAAACTCATACAAACCAGAACAACATTTCTTTCACAAAGCTGAGGTAACAGATTTTTGGCTGACAAACAGCAAATCCTTACTTTTGTTTGACAAAACCCTCAGTACCTTTCAGACCATGATGAGAATTTAAAATACAGATGAAGTAAAATAGAGATGTGTTGAGGTTTCTTATCTGTAAGATAATAAATCTGAAAAAATGCCAGAATATGTGCAACATGTCCACCAAGTACAACTAGGAGAGACTTTTTAACAGTTAAAAACAGGAGCAAGGTCTTACTGCTTTATACAAATACAAAATGGAAAAGTAGTTGTTTATGGCTTTGTGTTAGATTCAGCATTATCAAATAATGCATAACACAAACCAAACCCCCTCCTTTGTTTGGGGCATTTGGTGTGGATTCTCTGATGTCTAATGAGGAGACCACCTCAACCCTACATGCTTCTAGGGTTTTGTTTCTCTAGCTAGCTGCTTATTTTCATGACTCTTGTAGAAAAAAAAAATATATATTTGAGAGCACTACCCTTCTAACAAAGTATATGGAAATTATCAAGAGGGTTCATTGGTTGTTGGGTGACACACACACACTGTCTACACAGTATGACTGGAACAGAAAGACATCTGCAGCAACGTACCTAACAAACTGCTCTCCCTTAAAAGTCTTTCAGAGTTTTGTAGAGTCCAGAAGCCTGAAAACCTTACCTATCAGGCTCCTCTCTACCAAATTAAGTAGGAAAATCATTTGCAATGTTAAGTTCCTATTTTTGCCTTCGCGTTGGCATTTCAAAACTTTCCCCAGAACGAGCTCTAGTGTTTTAAAGAAAGTGCCATGTGGGAGGGGAGAAATAGTGCTGAGCAAGAGCAGGAGCAGCACGGGAAGGCTGTCTGCCAGGTTTTGCCTCGTCATCCCGAAACTCAGTTCTGAGGGAGTTGTGAGTCACTTTCATGGATATAAAAGTAGAAAATTTGTACAAACCCAAGGAGACCTATGGGGTTTTATTTCCAGTTCTCCGCTGGCTGCTCAGCTCTGGCTTTTCTTGCCTGCTTCTCCATCTCGTCCTTGGATTTTCTCAGCCCTCACCTGCTCAGTAATTTTCTGTTTTATCTAGTTTTGTCACTCAGATGCTGCCGGCAAAAGAAGCGTGCTGATGTCCGGAGGAGAACAAGGAGGGTTGGTAGACCAGGTCATACCTCTGCCAAGTTCATACCCATGCCGTGGTTGACCTGCTAAATTGAGGGGGGGGTGTCTCTCCCCGCTGGGTGCCCCAGTCAGTCCCAGCTGCCCCAGAGGAGCTGGTTATCAGCTGTTGGAGTTGTTATCTCTCTGATAGTGTTCGAGAGAGAGGTGAGGAGGAAAAGGAGGGGAGTCTTCAGGCAGAAGAAAAAATGAGATGGGAGATTTCCCTGTCTTTGGGATTAATGGCCTTCACTGTCAAATGTCAAGTCAAGTCCAGACAGGAATCCTATCTTCCATTTAAGTGTTGAGAGAGAGGA
Source organism: Aviceda cuculoides (assembly GCA_035590195.1). NCBI lineage: Eukaryota > Metazoa > Chordata > Aves > Accipitriformes > Accipitridae > Aviceda > Aviceda cuculoides. The sequence continues at coordinate 4,955,104 of JAVJGG010000058.1, read as the reverse complement.
AAGAGAGGGATAATTAATTTGATAAGGTTGCTTCTTTGAGTAAGGAAAAGTCAATAGTTCCCGGAGCAGATGCAGACGGGTCAGGCAGCAGTGTGGGCAGTGTTGGTCAAACACTCGTCAGCCGTCAACAGACCCCAAATCTCTTCCCTGGCCAGACTGCGGCCAGGGCGAAAGACACACCTACCCCGAAATTAAGATCCCTTCTACCAGTGCAGAAGACACCAGTTCCCAGCCTGCTTGACTTCAGAAAAAGAAGGGCTTGACCCTTACTTATTGCCCTTTCAGAGAATAGCGTAAAGGCCTCCTCTGGTTTTGATAGCTATTAAAAATAAATAAATGAAAAGGTCGCATGGACTGCGATTTATGGTAAAACTTTGATCGTTGTGCAGAGCTTCACTGTCATGGGAGTGAATGAGGGAACTGCTCTTGGCCTTTTCTCTTTAAATTCATGAGGGAGGATATGTAGGTTTTTTCTTTATCTACAGAAGTGATTTAAATTAGTACATTGGGAAAAAAACATTCTATATAAAAATAGCTTTACTGAACTACTGGATCATGTGATTTCTCCTGCTTTTACTGGGTTTTCTTTCAGGTTACAAAGCATGGTAACTGAAAGTTTTTATTTCCTCCATTTCTACCGATTTATCTTTTCCTTCTTCCACAAAGATTGTGTAACAGTCAGTCATCTGCACTACCTCAGCTAATTATATGACAATGCCTTAAGACTTTTGATGAGGGATAAAAAGTATGATTAGGGCTTTCTGCTTAGCTATTTCTGGTGCTTATTTTTATATCTTCTCTAACAATTAGAGGGAATACACACAAAGGTTGACATACAGTCCGGAATTAAAGCCACCAGTGAACAATACATTTAAGGTTTTCAAATGGTCCATAGGACTGAATTTTGGTCAGCAATTCCACTTAAGAAACAGTAGCTGATTGCAGATTAAGGTCATAAAAATTTCTGCCATACCATGGCTGCTCATTAGCCATTGTGAAATAAAGAGTTTGATCCACCCACAACAGTACCTCAGGTTATCCACTTGGGAAAGGCACCCAGGGAATAAGGCTTCTGTACTACTGACGTAAAGTGCCAGAACTACAGCTGCTTTGGAGAAGAGTGTTACAAAACTACTCATAATCAGGGTCCATGTTTGCTGTTATTTAGAGAACAGCTTTCTTTTGGGGGGAGGAAACTATAATGACATATGACCAAAAGTCCAATCATCTTAGTAATCTGCCTCTAAAAGTGGCTGAAAAGAGGTATGTAGAGATGAGTACAAGAACAGGAATCCTCCCCCATGGTATACTCCCAGTATCCAAAAACGACTATCGCATTGATCTGAAGAAAGAAAGGTATGGTATGTCTAAGCAATAAATTAAAAAAGAAAAGTAAGAGGCTACAGTTAGCTAAGTTTAGATGTGCTGCGCTGTGGGCGTAGCAGCAAGAACGACAATTTAGCAGGAAACACCGCTTTGATCTGCAACTCTGTGTACTTCTGACTACAAATCATGAGAAGCAAAAAAATAAAAAAAAGTCCGTTTGAAGAAGCCTGCTTGGGATTAGGCACTTATAACGTTTCCATAGGCATATCTCCCCTACCTCCCCTTCATCCTATAGCTCATTTCAACAACCAGAAGGCCATACTGGGGTGCCTGCAGGACAGCGAACAGTGAGCATCATCCCCCCGTGCCTACAGAGAGGCCACTTTTAAGTCAGCAAGTACATCTCCAGAAAAAACATCTTTATTTTTATTAGTGTAACCGCTGTCCTGTGGCCTCTTTTTTGAAGCTTGTTGCTGAGCCTTTCAACAGCTGTAAACATCCAGATGTCTCTCGTCTCAGCCGAGAGAGCTTTCTGAACGGTTTTCCTAGCCTGCCCTTCTGCAGTCCATAACTCTGACATGAGCCATCTTTTCATGGGACAGAAAGTCACTTCATGCAGTCAGCAGGCCAACATTTTGTGGATCATTAGGCAGCCCAGCACAGGCAGATTCTTTTGAGGAACATAAGGCAAATGGAGGGTACACTGATGGACATTTTTACTCTGGCATATCCTAAATTCTGAATGCTTGAATAATTTATGCTTATGCACAGATTCCTTAGTGAGAGGACAAAACAAAATCTGATAATGTTTCTTTTAAGCAAGTCTCAACAAAATCATAGCTCTTGCTTGCCAAATAATGAGGCTGCTGTTTTTTCTTCTTTTTTGAAGGCATTGTATGAATTTTTGTAGTCTTGGGTTATTGCCCTGGGGAATGGCCTGTAATTTGAGTGACTGAACATACTGTCTTTGTTTTGACTTTGAACAGGGCTAGTTCTAAATAAATTATGAATAACAAGAAAAATGCAGCAAACAAATACGGAAGCATCCATGTGACCAGCTCAGACAAGACTAGCCTTTTGTATTCAAGCAAATCGTGTGGTGGGCAGCGGATCTGCTCACATTGCAAATGGCAATTAAAAATCCTGGCGATGACGGCAAACTTCATGTGCTTATCAGGCCGATGGTTTGTGTGTTTCCTTACGCTTTTCATGGTGGGCTTGCTCAGGCAGCAGAGAAACCCCTGCCTGCAGCAGGGAAGTCATACAAGTTCAGACAAAGAGGACACGTGAGGTCTTCATCACCATTGGAGTGACCTACACAGAAGGGCAGGAGGCCCATGAAGGGTAATTCAGGCCACCACAGGGATATTCCGCTGCTAGAGGGGTGAGATGGAGACCTGGGGCTAAGGACAAGCTTCTTCTGGAAGAGAATCATCAACAAGGTCTTTGGCAGTTATGTGGGCACATGGGTTGCCCATGCCATGAGACAGACTTGGGCACATCTGGATAATTTGTGGCTTGCCTTCATTTCAGGGCTGTTGGTTGGACTAACGTCAGTCGGCTGGAGAGGGGCCGCACAGAGAGATGCTCCTCCTGGGCACCTGTCCTGGTTTCAGCTGGGATAGAGTTAATTGTCTTCCTAGTAGCTGGTACAGTGCTGTGTTTTGAGTTCAG
>JAVJGG010000058.1:4906343-4949847 GCA_035590195.1 Aviceda cuculoides | reverse complement strand
AGAAAAGAAAAGAAAAGAAAAGAAAAGAAAAGAAAAGAAAAGAAAAGAAAAGAAAAGAAAAGAAAAGAAAAAGAAAAGAAGTAGTTTCCCCAGAAAGATTTGCCCTTACTCAGAGACACCTAATGATGGCAAATACAGTATTTTCTTTTGTAACTTGTTCCAGCAACTAACAGCCTCACAGCTGAAAACATCGTCACTGTTTCTGGTTTGAATGCACTTGGATTTAACTTTCAGATATCAAGACTCTTTTTTTTTCCCCTCACACAGGAAATTACACGCAGAAACTCCATCTCCCCCCAGTCTCTTTTTGAAAAATTAACAGATTCTTCCTGTCTCCGAGTCCACAGCCGTTTTTCCAGCTTTCAATTCATTTTGGCGGCTCTTCACTGCACTCTCAGCGGCCTTTCAAGTCCCTTTGAAAATGGGGACACCAGAGTCACCTGCTAGCACCTATGTTGACAACGGAGCTAAATTCACCGCACGGCTCCTCCGATCGCACCCCCGGGACCTCGGCTGCCTGCGCTGGTCCCTGCACGCCGGCACCTCTCAGGCCGCTGTAGGGAGCCGATATTTCTGAGGATACGGCTCCCCGCCCTACCGGGATGGCCCGGCTCTTTTCCAGCTGCGGTCCTTCGAGGTGCGATCCCAATTTGGCAGCGGCAGCAAAGCGCGTTTTCGGCTGTGACGCCGCACCTGAGGCAGGGTACGGCCAGGAGCGCTGGTGGGTGCCCTGGGCTGCAGGTGGATGTGGAAGCCCGGCTTCCCCGAGCGATCAAGGTCCTTCTGGATCACCCTTGTGCCTTTCTTCATCTTCTGTACCTGTTACTAGAAATAATTTTAGGCACGCTTTCCAATTCTAAGTGATGAGCAGAGTTCAACTCTTATACAGATCCCCGCGGAGCGTGGCTAGAAATGACCATTTATGAATACCCATGGACAAACAATTTTTGGTATTTGTCATCCAGACAGTTTAGGGGGTTTCATGCGTTGTATTGGTAGCACTAGCCCATGCGTCATGCACGGTTTCTTTAAGGAGAATCTAAGAACACGTCTTCTGCTGTCAAGCTCCTTTATCACACAAACTCGTAATCTCATCAAAAAAGGAAATCGGATTTTCTTTATGAACGTATCGATTTTCCATAAGGCCATGTGGATCAGCACTAATTAAATTCTTTGCCTTTGCTCCTTCTTTCATTTTCAAGGCCTTTTATTATTTTCTATTTGCTAATGTCTAGTACCAGGCTCAACAGCCAGAGGTAGTTCGCTGCTGAAACAGAATCAGCGTGTTCCCACACTTCTGGGATGTGCGCGGTGCTCCAAGACCTCTACAAAATTAGCATCGGAACGGGCCATCTCGCTTTTTTTGCTACCCCTAATACAAATTCCCACTGAATTATCATCTTAAATAGTTTGCCATCTCCTTCTAGCAACTGGCTGATATCACAACAGGTATTTTGCTCCTGGTAGAATTAAGATTTCTCTAAGAGTTTGTGACCCTGGTAGAAGACAGGCTGTGCTGCTCCTGAGCAAAGAGGCAGCGAGCACAGCACCAGCAGTGCACGGTGCTGAGGAGAGAGGATGAGGGCAGGGAAACAGCCCCACGTACTCTTCCAGCAGCCAGCCGGGGTACTCGTATTTTCTCTTGTTTTGCTACACAGTGTATTTTCTAATTTGTATGAGTTGTCTTTACATTCCCTACATTCCCTTTTACATATATACACCCATAGGTGTATACACTCACACACATATGCTCCCATTTTCACTATTAACAAACATACACTTTAGCCAAAGCTCTCCTGATTGCAGAAGAGGCACTTTTTAGCCAGGGCTGAGAAAACTTTTGGATATATCGCTTCTCTACCTGTTGATGCATCTTCCCCGTACTGACCTAGCTAAGGCAACGCAAACCCCAGCTGGACACAGCGGGTGAGCTGTCTGCCATTGCTGCCTTGCTCGGGGGGGCACATTCACACAATTCTCCTTTTTTCCTCCCTTTGAATGGGTGCGAGTCCTTAGAACAATTTTTCAGCGGCACCGTGGAATATATTGATAAGGTAGATCTATTAACGTCTTGACTGTGCAGAGGTCTCTGTAAAAGGAAAAAGATGACTGGTAGCTGATAGGGGTGCTGCTTACTTTATGCACAGCAATAATCTAATTAAAAGCATAAATTATTATATACTTGTAGGCCAAACAGGCATACCGTAGAGAGCGAGGGAGAGTGTCTGAGATGGGCTTGCCATTTGGTGAGTGCACCGTATGAGTGCACGTGTCATTCATTTAATTTAATGTATGATTAACAACTCCTTAACATGATTAGCGCTTCTCTAATTGTGATTGACATGAGAAATAGTTCAGCAGCCTTTCCACAAGCGCAGATCCATAGATTGCTAAAATGGAAAAGCAAATACATTTGATCATCAGCGACCCAGCATTTTGGAAAGTTCCAGAGGCTCTTCCAGCGATGTCCCAGTAAATCTCTAATTACATCTGACACGAGTGGCTTTAACCGTACCCCTGTTTTTTTCAAAGCTGGCATTTAGCTCTGAGATGTTCAACAGGTGGCCTTTAGCTGGACGGTCACCAAGTGCCACCGGTGACAGCAATGTTCTGCCCCTGCACATAAAATACAAGGGATGTGACAGAGACACCACAAAGTAGGAGAGAAAAGCATCCAGATAAACTGTGGCCAGTTCTCTTTTTTTCCTGGTTTCCTTTTTTAAAGATGAGCTTTTCTGACCTTTGCTCTTCTCTTAAAAAGCCTGGGTTTGCTCTCCCATTTGCTCGCCTCAGCCCTTCTCCAAGGGCATTTGGAAGGCAAACACCGTGTTCATTCCCCCCCCCCGGCAAAAGACTCTGGGTGCTACAAGAAGAATATTTGCTATAGAGTGCCTTTTCTCTTTTAAAAAATAAGCCTTTTGGTCGTATTCAAAATTTACAACTTCCTTTTGGTTTCTGGATGGCTTGATGGAAGCAACGTAGTCGTGTGACTTTGTATCATTGTCTAAGGAAGGCCTTGATTATTTTGTTTCTGTAAGATAAATCAAGACTTTATGGGAGAAGAACCATACTTCACCCATCTCTGCCAGGTCGCTTACATCCCTTGGGAATGTTTTACAGAAATTGCCTTGGCTCCTCCGGCAGACCAGAAAAGCCGTCAGTGCTTTACCAGCCCAGTGTCTGAGCTTCCAACATTGTACTGGGGGAAAGGGAGGAAAGGGAGTGCGAGACAGGATGAAAAAGCCAGGTATGAACCCTGGCTCTTTAGGCTTGAAAGTCTATTTATTTCAGGCTTGCAAACCAAAAAGTAAAGTTCAGTAACCACAGTGATAATAATATAAAGGAGCATTTATAACTGTGTATTTACAGTCCCATGGGTATCGCTTCAGCAGCATAAAAGGCCTTTAGACCACCCCTAGATGGTATTGTCTGTTCAGACTAAAACCCTGCCTCACAGCTGTGCTTTTTGTGTGATGTCCAGCCCCAGCTGCCCGGCTGAAAGCAGAAGTTACTGGTGAACAAAGTAGAACAGGGGACTGGTGATGATGAAAGGAGAAGCAGATCTGCCCTCTTGTGTACAAGGCACTTACTGCATCCTTTTCTAAATCTGAAATTAATTTATTCCTTGAAATAATAAATGAGGAAAATATACGAACGCTTTGAGTATTTGAACCTTACCATAGAAAGAAGAACAAGAAAAGAAAGCATGAAGCCTGAGGTGATTTATTCTCAGGAATTAGTTTGTAGACCCAAAGGTAACAGACCAATGTGAGTAGCTTGGCTGGGAGAAGCTGCCTCTGAACGCTTAGGCTATCAAACTAGAGACTATGAAAATAAAAAAACTCTAAGGACGATAAATCTAATTGCCAGGGAAACTCAACCAGCTGCAAAATTATAACCCATTAAAAGTAAGCTATTTGTTTTTATGAGGGAACAAAACAGCTTGAGGTTTTCATTGCACTCATGGCAGCAGCAAGGACCGAGAGAGAAGATTTGGGCTGAGGCAAGCATATTTTGCCAGCCTTAATTAAACCAGAGAGGGACACTGACTTCACAGGGTTGGTAAGGTCAGACTGAGCTTCTGCATCCTCCTCCTTCCAGCTGTTTTCTTCCGAAACTTCACGGCCAGTTCCCTTAGTCCCTCATCTTCCCAACCCCCATGTATTAGACAGGACACTTTTAAGAAATTATAACCTGGACAGCTTCTCTGGGCACCACGATAGAAAGACCAGACCCTCAGCAAATAGAAAATGCAGCACAGGGTGTTTCCAGTGCAAGGCTCAGTCTTGTCCCACCATGGCACTAGCAGGCCAAGCTGCCAGTTTATAACCTGCTGCTCATTTTCTGCTTGCAAACAATTAAGTAATGCCTCTTCAGGGGTGGAGAGAGCCCTCAAGTAGGGCTTGTTCTGGATTCGCCTTCTAGGAACAGGGTTTTTTTCTTTTCTTTTTTTTTTTTTTTTGCCCTCTTTTCTCCTTTTTTTTTTTTTTTTTTGACAATGGTTAAAAAAAAACGAAAAAACCCCCCAAAAACAGGGCAGTACTACAGAGGAACCTGTCAGTAGACCATGGATTTGCAGCTGAATAGGCCAATTTGGTGTGAAATCTGAACACAGCTTTTGAACATTGGCCACAGCAAAATGTGTATTTACAAATTGCTGCCACTGCTCTGACAATACACTAGATCTGATGGCATCAGTTTTTCTCTTCTTTACAATGGAAAAGCAATTAAACTTTGGGCCTGAGGGTATGGAAATATATAACAAAATTAATAAACTCTGTAGCATATAAGAATTCCATCTTCCATAGAAGTGGTAGATGCTGTTTAGGTGCATTTTCCTACAATTTTCACACTCCTGATTCTCTCCAGAGTGTTTTTGTAAGTGTCCCAGTGAGATAAGCAATAGAGCCATCTCACAAGAATTAGACTGCTTTCATCTGGAGCAAAATTGCACCAGCAACAAGTGTGACTCAGTAGACCATATCTAATTTAACTTCATTATGAAAAACCGCTGATTCCCCTCCTTACCTCAGGACAAACAAGAATAAAGTGAAAAAAGTAAATTTTCTGCCACTGAAACAAAACCAATTATTATTACGGTTCCTTCTTCTCTGCTACCCTTTACCCACTTCAGACTGCGGATTTGGAGGTCTGTGGCTTTTTATACTTGTTTGTGCTGTAGAACTGCGGAGTTAGTCTCTGTCTAACATCTGGGGTTGCAGTTTGAAACAGTGGTGGGGCCAAAACCATTCAAACGCCTCTTGAAACTCTGCTTCATCTTTGTTCTGGCCATAATCTCCGTGCTGTGTGACCAGCCTAGAGGCAGTTTAGCAGGCTGCAAAGGGAGTCTGGGCAGACTGGGAGAAAGGCAGATCAGGTGTTTTCTGTTAACTAGCTCTCATTAAAAGAAAGGCCTAAATAAATATCCCTTACAAGTATTCTTTACCAAAAAATATTCAAACATTTTGCTTTTTGGTGTCGGGTACATTCTTTCATATTTGTGTATATATGTATACATATATATACACACATATACAAACTTCCCAAGTATCTTCCATCCTCTTCCTATTTCTTTCCTTCCTTCCTTCCTTCCTTCCTTCCTTCCTTCCTTTTCTTTCTTTTCTTTCTTTCCTAAAGGGCTGAAACTCACGCACAGGTAAAGGAAAACACGCAACGTTCGCCTTCTGGTTTCTTCCCCGGCCACTTCATGCTGGTGGGTGTGCACAAAGCAGTCCCCAGAGAGGGAACCCCCTGGAACCCAGGAGACCCGAAAGCCACGGAGGTGCCTCCTCACCCTTCTGCCATCGGCCGTCAGGACTCAAAGAGAAGTCAAGACACCCTCAGGAGGTCTTTGGACCGTCACGGCACTGACCACGCCGCTTGGTATTTTTGCAGAGATATCCGGCTCACTTACAGTCCACCACCGTGGATGCTTTTCCTGTAACTTTTAACATCTATATTTTAAAAATGGGGGGAATCTGCAACAGAGTCAGCACATGGCAATATCTGAATGACGAATAGCCATCAGAGGTTAATGTCCCTTAGCTTCCTCACAGGCCATCAACCCCTAGAGCTGATCGTTAATTGCCTGGAATAGCCTATGCCATGGTCATTACTGCTTAATTATTCAGATGAAATGAATAATATCAATTCTAGGACTTCAGTTTTCATAAATGGAGAGCTCTGTCTTTTTTTTCTCAGACACATTCCACAATCCAATCTAACATTATTTTCCTCCCTGCTTTAATAAACGATGCTCTGCGCCTGTTAAGCTTTCACAAAGGTAAAGACATTTCTTACATATTAGCTGGCACATAGAACAGACAAATAACCAGCTTATATTCAGTTATTGTCGCATGACTGAACAAATAACCACAGAAATCAATCACGGTAAGTAATAAATGAATGAACTGGAAATTACAGGAAGAGCCACGTCCCGACTGCAGAGCAGATGCAGCCTACGACCTGGTCCTACTTTCCGTTCCCCACTCAGGGGGACACGGGGCACTGAGGAACCCTTTGAGCTCAGACTTCTGAGAAACCAAAAAGCCGGGGGAAGCTTTGTCTCACTGGGGTACCGAACTGGTGCAGAATAACCAGCCAAAACCCTCACTGCTTCAGGCTCCTGGCTTCCACGGCGACGTACTGGCCCAGCCCAAGTTACTTGAGACGTCTTGGTTAGGAAGTCTTGTGGAGGGTCCCAAGCCCATGTGCCCTTGTTTGTGGCCGGGAACCCACTAACCCCACCTCCCCGCTCCGTATTTTCCACGGAAGGAAATGTGCGCGTGCCAGGCTGCGGTGAGCTCCGGCTGATCCCTGCTGTGGAGGCGGCAGGCACCGGTTATCGCGGATATACCCTCTTCCCTTCCCAGGAGAAAGGTTTACACACGGCCTTTGGGCATTCAAAGCTAAATGCATGTGTACTTGCTGTTAGCACTCAGGAAAGGTATTTAACCTCAAAATTACAGAGGCACAAGGTGCCAAATTCTTCCCACCCCAGGTGAAACTTAGTGCGAGAAATGACACACCAGATCTTCCCTGCATGGATACCTACAAATAGCAACACAGAATTACCTCCTGGGCATGTTTTATATGGTGAAACTCTGTGGCCAGCAGAGTGGAAGAGGTCAAACTTGTCAGTCAGAGCAGTTTCTTTCGCTTTGAAGATCAGTGAATTTGTCAGGTTGTGGAGTCAGGAGAAAAGGGGCACCAGAATCCAGCCCCCACACATGAGGGTTCACAGTGAAAGGTTCAGAGAGGTTTGGATCCAAAGTGTTCATACACTCATCAGAGGCCACGTCCCGGCTATTCACTTTCCTACCCCAATGCACCCCCAGATTCCTGAAGCTTGTTCTGACCATGTGTAGTTCAGGGTGTCCAAACTATTTGCAACCTGATTGTCCCTCGTAAAGCACCGTTGTTACCATGTTCACATTCACTCAAAAGCAAAAGCAGGGAACAATTCTGCGTGCCTCACATCTGACAGCTCTTTTCCCCGAGGCAGGCTGGCGGACCAGCACCCTGCCATGGGAATGCACGTGAAGGCGAGAAGGGGCAGAAGAACCGGCATCGTCTCTGCGGCCACTTCTGTTATCAACAACATTTTGAGAACGTGCCTCTGTTTCTACTTGAGTCTGCATGCGTACAAGTTGACAAACGGTGTGTCTCAGACAGAGTTCGTGTTCAAAGGACGCTGCCGTTGGGTCTTCTGGGGAGCGGAGCCTCGTGCACACGAGAACGCCGTCTTAGTTTGGGGAAGACGCGAGTACTGTCCTGCAGAATTTCATGTTGCACGGATCTGCTTCTCAGCAGAGCACTTTCTTGCAGGCTCTGCTGGACCGAGCGGGACGTGAGCCTCTTCACTTCCAATGCACAGCTAAACGCTGTGTGAGCTCGTCAAGGAAAAGTAAGGACATTAAAAAACATTTGCTAGGGAACGGATACAATGTGGGCATGGTTGTACTAGTAAATTAAACAGGGCCAGGCCATGAATTTCTGCACTACTCCTCCATATGTCCATGCAGCTTACCAGTAGCGTTTTCCCTAAACAGGTTTGGTCAGTCAACCAGCAGTTCCCTACACGGTGCCTGGATGTAACTCAGAGGTTAGGATGTGAAGGGACCATCCCAGCATGAGCCTGGACATGTCCACACTGGGGATTTTTGAAAGGGAGAAGGAGAGGCCGTGGAGGTCAGCTGCCTGGATGTGAATCGTGCCCTGCCCCTTGGCTTCCAGCCTGTGCTCAGTCCCTTTTGCAGTTTGCATTAAGTATAGATACAGCTTACAGGCCTGAAAATTGTGAGATTTATATTCCCAGCCCTTCAAGAGATTTGTTGTGTGACATCTGGATCACTGTTGGGTTTGCGCTAATCGAGATCCTTGTTTGCAGAAAGTTGTTTGCTATCAGAGCAGTGCTCTGGGAGAATCGTGTGTTTGTAAATGCACTGAAAATTATAAGAAAAATGCACAAAAAATTAGTTCGCTCTTCAGGTCTTAAAGATGTTAAAAGAAAATGAAGCCTGAAAGCTGTACCTATAGCATTTTTTCTTACTGGACAATAAAAATAACAGTTTCGTGGAGGGGTTCACTAGCAGCCCACCGTGACAGACAAGAAATGGAAGAGGTTGCAGTGAAGATCTTTTCTAGGGAGGGCTCAAAGCTGCAAGAGAGGGGATTTAAGATCCAGCTGCTGTATTTCCCTGCTCCCTCCCCGCTGCCAGAGACACCACAGCTGTAGACAAGCCTTGCCTTTACTCCACATCCCAGTTTCCCACCACTTACTCAATAACTTCTGCAGTAACATGAGGAAAGAGTAAATCTTGAAACTCCTCCTCGTTTGCTTTTTCGCCTGTTATTATTTTCATTTTAAGTACTCTCCAGTGACAGAAATAGAGTCCCTGGTTAAAAGAGTTCACTGACAAAATGAAGAGGCAATGCAGAAAACGGGGAAATGGATGAAGAGAGAGGAGGAGGAAGAAGAACGTCCTGTGTCCCTTTGGTTACATCCTCTTGACAGCTCTCCTGCATTCACATATAGACATGTCCGTCATGGACAGCTTGAAGATCTAGTGTATTATTACTACTGTATTACTGCACTACTTGTCAGGTCCTTGACAGGCGTGAGCTTTCTGACAGGAGAGGATGAGAATGTAAAAAGCTTTCTCCAGAGGTTATTTCATGCATGGAGAGCTGCAAAAGGGAGGGCAGCAGAATGAGAGTGGGAAATGGAGAGTGAAAGGATGCCAGGAGCTTTATCAGGATAAAGAGATGGGAAGACCGGAAGATCGAGGACAGGGCTACAGAGGGTCTTGGTAGCAAAAGGGAGATGCCTGTATTTTTTAAGCTGTGTAATGGAGGGAAGGCAGGGTGGGAAGATGAGGGGGCAGCCAGGTAGTGCATCCAGTGTGATGGAGGCTAATCCATTCCCAGAAGGGCAACAGCAACTAAGAAATTGTTTTGGTCCAAATGTGTATGTTCCCTCCTTCTTGACAAATGCTGCTACTGAGAAATCCCACCGACTGCGGGATTCTTAAGATTTGCTTCTTGCAGCTTCACTTACATTTGCAATAATTCTCCACCCTTGCTCACGCAGTCGGGTCTCGCACAACTTATCTCCGTGCTGCTGCAAAGACAGAGGTAAAGCCACGAATTTGGAGATTTGGAGGTAGCACCATAGCCTGTCTTCTACTGGAGACGTCTCCTGTCTGGTCGGCCAAAAGGTTGCACCTAACATCACCTAATAAGCCATGACACAGGATGGGACAGAGGTGTGACACATCAGGCAGGCGAGTGTCACCCGTGCTCAATTAGGCACGTGTCACCCGTGCTCAATTAGGCACGTGTCACCTGTGCTCAATTAGGCACACTGCCCTCCAACAGCCCAGTATCCCAGTGTCTCCCATGCCCTGGGACCTCTCATTTCAGACATCTCTCCTAATCCCGTGTTGCCCCTTGCATCAAGTAAGAAGAAACTTGACAGTAGAAAGGAAACAAAAACCCAACTTTTAGGCTTCTACCTTCCCCGCTGAATTAATCATCTCTGGCAGATTTGTGGCTTCCTATGACCCTCGAGTTTTACTGTCTGCTAGCACATCAGGCACCGATTTTCCTCTCTCTTTCCCCTACAGCAAGCATTACGGTGATCTTTCTCAACACTGACAGGGGCAGGTCTTATTTCCAGTAAAAGGGCACCATTCTTAGCTGCACAGGGTAAGTGAGGTTAGGGAAATAGGTGCATGGGAATAATGAGAGCACAGAGGGCAGCAGACTTTCAATATGTTTATGCAGCTAAATGTAACGAGTTCAGACACTATCGTTTATTTTTTTCCATTGTTCAGTGAAAAAAACCCACCCCTCTGTTTGCACTGTTTTCTCTCTGTGAGCGCTTTCCTATTTTTCTTAACCTCTGCGTTGCAGTGCAGCTAGACTGTGTACATGAAGATATACTCCCTGCCCTGGGGAAGATCCAAGATAAGCAAAGAAGTGACATACAAATGGCAAGGGGGAGAGAGCGATCTAATCAACTGGCCGCAAGCTTTGTACGTTTAAGATAGGAAAAGCATACAGAGAAGAGGAAAGCTGGTTTCTGCTGGGAGAGGCACGCTGCTATCCCCCTTCTTTTCTTTGCCCTTGTCTTTTCGCCCTCATCTCCCTCGTACCCTTTTTTGTGCCCCCCGTGCTGAGATAGTGTGAGACTTGGGGGAGGCATTGCAAGGGCTGTAGCATGGTCTGTGCACATGTGTTGGCCGATTAGTTTGTTTTCTAATTTAGTTTTCTGCCGGTCTCTGCCTCTCCTCATGGCCTTCAGCCCAGCACAGGGACATCGTCTGCTTCTTGCTAAAATTGGCTCCATTCCTCTTGCTGCCTGGTGAATACCCAACACCTGCTGAGGGTCTTTGGGTTTGAGCATTTTTGTGTGCTTCCCATTATTGCACGTAAAGATGGAAATCAGGCTTTTTCCCCCTCCTCCTCTCCTTTCCTCACCCCTAAAGCTCTTTTCGGGTGTCAGATCTGAACTCAGCAATACCAAAGGATTTCCTGCACTTTCATTTCACTGTATTGTTCATCTTTGGGTGGAGTTTTTGAAACTCTCCTCTTCAAAAAATCTTGAATGCTTGAAGTTCAAGAAGGAAGCTGAATGCTTCTGTTTCAGGACAAAATAAGTTATAAAATGCAAATTCTTTCTTCCATCGAGCCGGAAAATGGTTTGGAAGGAGGACCTGCCTTCCGTCTCATTGCGGAGCCATGGTCAATATTTTAAACATACAAAGCCTGTGAATCCCCCGAGGCAAAACTCTGGCAGGTTAATGGAGCTGTAGAAGATCCCAGAGGTCTGACACGAACGCGGTAAACTTCCTCTACCATGAATATCTTGGCTTTGGAAGTGCTAGCCAGTGGAAAGATGGGCATTGGGCTGGGTATGTCTGCTCTTCTGATGGCTTTTTTCATCCTCCTTTCTCACAGCCAGTCCTGGGAAGGGCTGTCAGGCCGCGGCTCCCCGTTCCACACCTCTCTGAGACACCTAGGACAAGGGCACCCGAGCCATGCGCTCAACCCTGGCTGTCACCCAGACCACTTGTGTGCACTTGGACAAGTCCTCAAATCCTCCAGCACCCCTCCCCACCATCCCACGTTTAATGGATCTCATTTCTTAGCTCTCCAGGACCTCTCCTCTGCAACTGCTGTAGACTCTTCAGTCCGGATCCATCCTCCTTATCTTCATGCATGTAACTGAAGTGCCTGGTAAATGTCTCGTCCCCATCATCATCTCTGTTCACGGTCACTGGAAATCCAGAGACAGGCACTTCCAGGTGGGAAGTGATATGAGGTGGGTTGTACTGGTCTGGCATGAATCTGGGCTGCAATTCCCCTTCTCTGGGTCCGCGGCACCTCGTGTAAAGGTGTGGGGCACGTGTGGTACAACAAGTTGCCAGACTGACTTCAGAATTGGACTGCGTTCAGCCAAATGTCTGAAATGTGGCAGAGACTTTATATCCATCTGTCAAGAGGACTTCATCTGCTATCTGTAATGAAACTCTTCCCAAATGCAGTTTAATTGCTTGGCTTTGCAGTAAATTTTATATTCCCTGACTTCTCAGAGAAAAAAAAGGTGTCTCCTCCTGTGGCTGCCGCTGCGCAGACATCCCTTTTGATACCACATTGCACTAAAAGCGATGTTGCCTTTCTCAAGGCACAGATAATACAAATTCAAGATTTGTAAAGTAACTTTTGAAAAGGCTGCTTCAAAAACATCCAGCCTCATTAATACAAACCGAGAGCTTCAAAAAGCCATCTTTGCTGACCTAGCTCAGAGAAACGCCAAGATTTAAGCAAAGGAAAGGTCCCGGTGAAGCCAGTGGGCTTAAAACTAAGGACAGACTAGCAGGACCTACACGTACGCAGGGCTAAAAGTAGGCTGACATGCTTTGGCAGGGCGAAGCCCTGCTGCCAGGCTCGCTGCGGTGACCCAGTTTCTTTGCAGGACTCTGCAGGGGAAATGCTCACTCCTGCAGTCCGTCCCCTTCCTCCGGAGTCATTAGAGCTCTTCCTCCCACACCAGACTCCACAGGGGAAGGATTTTGATGCACTTCGGGGAAATGACACCTCATTTTTGCTGTACAAAAATTCTAGCAAAAAACCTGCCTTGAGATTTTTCATGCAGCTTGAGGACCGGGAAGGAGATGGAGCCTCGCTTCGTCCCCTTCTTCCATCAGGGAGAAACCTTATTGCGGCGAGGTCTGGGATAACTGCCCCACGGGGAGGGGGCAGCTTGAGCAGGGGTAAAACTGTCCCTTTTTGTGCCCTCAAGTCAAGCTCGAGACTTAATCCACCGGACACGGAAGACACAACGACCCACCTGCAGAGGCTGGGCAGGAGGTGGGGGCAGCAGCCAGGGATGGTCCGAGGGAGGAAAACGGTTTGGTTGTGGCTTTGAGCTGATGGTAGCTGTCTGAAGGCAAAAGCAGGTTGCAGGAATTTTGTCCTGTAGCCAGCACTGCCTTTCTTATGCAAATTTGTGTGTACTTGATTTCCATTTTCCACAACTTCCTCCTCAGTAATATGCAGTTAATATTTATATATACTTAGTTAATGCACAGTTTATATGTACGCGCTTCACTGCGGTTCTGCAGATTAGTTAACCAAAATCTGGTCGGATTCTGCCCAGCCTAGGGATTTGTATGGGTGTAAACAGGATCGTGACTTCCCTGGTGCAAAGCGTTTGGGAAATGAGAAATAAATTGACTTTCATCAACAGAGTATTCAATGCTAAAAAAGCATATAAGTTTAGGGCAGGAGATGTGGTAAAATAAAACACTGTGGAGCAAGGACACTCCTGGAGAGCAGGCACTTGAGAAGCGGGTGAGTACAGCTCCTCACATTCCCCATCTGCCGATGGCACTGACTGCACGACTCCGTTCGTTCAATCAACTCAATATCATGTGAGGATGCACTTAAGGGAAATTCAGTGCTCGGTAAAAACCCATCCCCAGCTAAGCTACAGCCTGATTCTTGATAGGAAACAAGGCTGCCTGCTTTTTTTCATGGGCATTTTTGGTGCAAATTATGGGTTTGTAGAACCTCCCTTTTACCACCAGAGGTCATAAGCAAAACATCTCAGCCCCTCAGTCAATCTCCTGGCAGGAGGGAAGCGGAAGAGTCAGCAGAAATATTGCTTCATTCAGGGGAAGTAAAATGCAGGCGATAACCGAAAGGATCCCCAGGAATTGGGAAGGAAGGTGCCAGGGTCAGCAACGCAACCACCAGTCTGCCGGTAGCAGAGCTGGGAGACGGGCAGCGGGAAGAACTGCTGGGTGTAACGCAGATTTGTTGATGTTTCTTGCCCTTTTGTATTTGCTTATTCATGAACGCTAATGCAGGAAACTTTCTGTGTTTTGCAAGAGGTGTGCAGAATCTAAAAGCCCTGGTGAATACCTGTGTGAATATTCAAAAAGGGCACTTGCAGCTTTCCTCGAAATGTGCTTTTGCTATTTGCAGGCACATTTCAGGAATATTAAAAAAGCATCTGAGCATAATCAGCAACTGAGAGAGGGAATTTTCCTGGCCATAAAGCCTGGATCAGCTCATGGACAAGAAACACGAGCACGTGATTTCTCTGACCAGCCATAAGACACGAAAATTGGAAAGGCAGCAGAAAGCTTAGAATGAAAATCGGCTCAAGTATATCCACACTGTAAAACATTAAACAGTTATTAAAGTCATGGACTGTAAACTGTGTGCACATCGTTTGCAAAAGGAAATGTGCTTTCAGCCAAATTATTTATGACAAATAACTTCATCTTCTCTCCCTGCCCCTTTGAGCACAGCTGTGGGCAATGTATGTTGGAAAGGAAAGGACTGAGGGTGGCAAATCAAAATTGTAATTTTTTAATTCAGAAAACGTCAAGCCGAGCAACTGTGCTCTGCTGTAAAGCACCATCATGTCCTGGCCAGAGCTCTGTGCCCTCTCAGTTACTGGTGGCCAGGATTAGTTGTCTTCCCATCAGGCGCACACATGAGGAAAAAGCAATGGCATGAGGCAGAAAGAATGGTACCCATGAGCCAGAATTTCCCACTGTATATGGGAAACTCTATAGCACACATACCTTCACTATAGGTAAAAAGGAGTAATTGTATTCACATTTCAAAAGAACCACCTGGTTGCTCTGAGAAAGTCCCACGGTCTGTTTTTACTGAGAGATAAGGCTCTTGAAAAAGATGAGGTTTATTTCTCAAAATTGGTAAAACACATTTCTGAGCAATGACTAAAAATAAGCTTCATCTCGCAGTGAGTTATTACTTACTACTCTGAAAGAGAAGTTTATTACAGAAATCCTGACAGCTCATTAACTACCTTACTAAAGAACAGTTGTGCTGTAATAAAACTCCCATCACTCCACCTTGCCGGCAAAAGAAAAGATAAAATGAACGGACCGTTTACATATTGTGTTCAATCAACAGTCGCAAAACCAGAAACCCCCAAGTCTCGAGTCGGTGCCATGGTGGGGTGACGGCGGGCCCTGGGAAATGTCTGCCCCTCCAGAGAAAGGCCACCAGACCTGGGCTCCTCCTCGCCTGCCCCTTGGCCACCTCCTGCAAGCGTTTCTCGGCCACCTCCATCAACGAGGGTTTCTTTTCCGCATCCCCATCCTAGGGAGCTGCTGGGGTGGGCAACGGGTTCTGAGGGACTTTTGCCATTTCTAGCACCTCCCCAGAGAAAAGCCGTGGGTTCACCTTCTGTCGCTCTGAAGCAGTATTAACCTCCTCTTTTTGTCGAACCTCTTCCTAAAAATCTCTCGTAAAAGAGGCTCCAGGTTCTAAATACATCTCACTGGTGCAAATCAGGCCAATTATCTCGTGTCCCACCCTTAGCAGACAGAGGAATTTTGATCTCCCTCCTTCTCACTAGAACCCCTGATGAGCTGGGGGGCTGGTACGAGTCTCTGCCCTCCCTCACCCCTAGCCCCCAGTCTTCCCCACAGTAAGCACAGCAAAATCCATTAATTTATGCAGAAATAATATTTTGTAACTCTCCTGTCATACTTATTTTCCTCCTCTACTGTCTCTGCAGCTTGTCATATCTTTCTATAAAGTGTGGTTATTGGCCCTAAATAGAGTAACACTCTAATGGGGATCTTATCATTATGGATCAGAGCATGTTAAATACTTCTGGTGTCTTGCACATGACATTCCTGCCACTGAGTCCAAGAATGGGAGTTGTCTTTTCTGCAGCATCATCACACACACATTTTTAGCTTGTGAATCACAGTAATCACTGAATTATTTTCTACTCTGCTGGTGACTTACCCTTAGTTCTCCATTGTGTATTTCTGTATTCACATCTTATGACTGAAGGAAGCTTTTTGCATTTCTTTCTACTGAACACCCTGCAGACCTTGGATCACCTCTCTAGCTTGTCAAAACCATTTGAAACGTTATCCCTGTCCTCCAAAGTACTGTCACCTGTGAATGGCAGAAAAAAAAAAATGTTTTCTGTTCCTTCCCACAAGTTGCTTAACATGACCAAACCTCAGGTAAATCCCTGCTGAACATTGTTTGAAATACATCTCGGTTTGACAAAAACCCCCCAAACTCTAAGCATATTTTTCCCTCCGTGTACGCATCCACCTACGAGCTAGGTGTCTAAGCTGCTGCTCCAGTGGGTGGAAGCTGGAGAGCTGTTCTGTTCATCCTCAGGTGGGCAATGAGTGGTAAGGTGAATTTGCCTTCTGGACTGTAGTGGTGCTCTCAGGGCAGCCATGCGGGGCTGGCCGATCTGACACTGGACCTGTGGGATGTCCCCCCCAGTAGGGGGGAGCAGTAGGGGAAGTTCAGCCAGGAGGCATCTCAGATGGTGCTAGATGCCTTTATGGGGGCAACTGCATTGAGCCCGAGATCTCCTCCCTGCAGAGGGAGCTTAGATGGCTAGGTTACGTGTAGATACCTACCGAGACAATTCTCTGCACGAATCTGAGGCTGAATCTTGTCCTACCTATCTTCATTTTTGCTTAGGGGAATGCCATGTAAAGCAGTGTGAAAAGCCATATGAAAGTCAAAGCAAATCGTATTTGTTGTTATCCCCTAGGCCAATTATTTAGTCAAAGACTGAAATTAGATTGGCTTGACATGATTCTTCTTGATAACTCCATGATTGCTGGTTTTCAATCACTTTATTATCCTTTAGATGCTTTGGTGATGTTTGCTTAATAATTTGTTCTAAGCATCAAAATCACATTCCCTGAGCTCTAGCTCCTCGGACTCTTCCCCACCTTTTAAAAACCTGTGCCATATTTGCCATTCTACACTGCTCTAAGAGATCCCATAAGCTCTTGAAGATAATTGTTAGCGAAACAGAAATTGCGTCAGCAAGCTCTGCAAGTTCCCCAGTGTGTGTTTCATAGGGTGTTACCGATTTGAATAATTCTACTTATCTAAATGTTGTTTAGACTCTTTTGAAAGTTCGTGCTGCATTTCTATCCCCTTATTAAAATAGTGATAAATATCTAGTCCTAATGGACCTCATTTTGCGATGACGGAGGCTGTTGAATACTGTGGCCGTGGTTGCCCTTCTCCCTTGGGAGCTGCTGGACCCACGCTTTCCTTCGTCCCCCTCTTGCTTTCCCTGTATCCCTCAATGTCCTCCCTGCCCCTTGCCATTTGTCACACATTTTACAGCCCGGCCATTCTGAAGGCAATATTACATTCCGTGGATGTGAGGACTAGTGGAGAAAGATTGTTTTTCCTTTCTGAGGACCAGATGCTGGATTCAGTTACTATTAATATTATCTGACAACAGTATTGAAAACCAATGATGTCAGGTTTTGGCTTTAGTGTACCAGTGCTATATTGCTGCTTGATTACTTCAGCCGTACGCATGAAATGGTGTATGATTGCTTTTTTGCAGGCTGTGTTGAAATAGTCTTTATGTAACAATGGATGATATAAGGCAAAATTGAAGGATACGGGCAATACCGCTGGTATAATCATCTTTAGTCTTGCATCTTTGCTTCTAGCATCTGCTTTCAGGTCATTGAGATCATTTTGCTATTGTGTTTTCCCTTGCATTCACCTCAAATAACAATCTAGACATTAAGGATAGCTATTAAACAAGGACATGTTGGAAAAATGATTCGGGTTTGGTTAGTTTTTTGGTTTTGTTTTTTTTTTTAATTCTGGTCAATTCCACATGTTTATTCAAATTATAGAATTTCTGGACTCATTGGGAATGTCCAGCAGCAAAGGGCAAACTTATTTGCTAACGGCAAGTAGCCCGTCATTCAGCGTGGTTGTGATTAAAGCTTAAAATGGTCTTGGATGCAATCCTTTGAACTCCAAATTACGGCTCACATGATAGATTGATGCAGAAAATGTTTACACTTCATTATGCTGTAAGATGATGGATAAGCTCGCAACTGCATTTGATCAGCGAAGTGTAGGAACAGGTCAGATGAAGTAGCAGATGGAGCAGGTTGAGAAATGCGGATAGAAAGTTAATTGTGGCCAAGATTAATTTCCTTTATTTGACTATGTGGGAAAAGGGTTTGAAATTGTTTGGAAGGTGTTTCTAATTTCAGAGGACAATAATGGTATTTGGCGCTGCGCATGACTTTAGGCACATAAATTTAATCTATAGATTTCAAAGCACTTCACAAACACAGCTGTTAATCTTCTTGCTCATCTTTGGAAGAGGAGGCACTGACAATTTAGTGAACTGTTGCTTTGCCCCAACTTTTCACGCTAGCCCACAGCAGGTCTGATGCAGAGTCCTGCCGTCCCCGCTTAGAACATCCTCGGACTCAAACCAGACACAGAAAGCCAGCTCTTCTCTTAATATCATGGAGAAAATTGTAAACGGGATCTCTTCTTCCCAGAGAATCTGAGTCCCAAGCGAACGGGCAGGATTGCAACCTGGAATATTAGTTAATTGGCAACTTGCTTAGGTAGCAGCACCCCGAGCGTGCAGTCTCCCCACAAATTGATCAGAGAGTGAAATCTGCCCGCACCCAAATGGATGGACTCAGGATGGCCTTTGACAACACCTCGGAGCTGTGTCAGGATGAGACCCCGGTACCTAACACCGAAATGGGCCTGATGGCACCTTCCAGCCGGGTCCTCAGTCTGGACAGCTGGTTTGTCAGGACCTTGGAATCATACACATACACTTGGCACGCAATTGCCTTTGTGCGCCTACTGCGTGCAGAATATACAGGCATTTGCATGAAAGCACAGTGAAGAAAAAAAAAAAAAATTCCCATTAGCTGTGTGGAAACTGGATAATTTCTGTGCTTTTTTGCTCAGTTATGTATTGTCGCCTTCTTGCTCTTAAGGTTCCCACGCGTCACTGAAGTTCTTCGTGCTCTGTTCCATAAGTGCATATGCAACGTCTGGTCATCCCGAGCACGGCTTCCACTCCTCCGTAGCTTGTAATCCTCTGTGCCCCGTAGAAATCACTGACTGGTTTCTTGCCCATTGAAGTCAAAGGCCAAAATCCTGCAGAATTCAGTGAGGCCAATATTTTTCCCTGTGTCTCTGCCATTGTTAAGCAGAAGCCATTTGGCTTTAGATACTGGGTGTCTCATCATTCTGAATAAGCTGCCAAAAGAAAGAAAAAAAAGAACACTTTTTCAATCATTTTAGTTCTTAGGAAATCTGGAGTCGTACGCAGACCTTTCAGTGTTCTCAGTATGTGTCCTGTCAGTTTGTCTCCTCTGAGAGAGTCCAATTATGTATGTGTTGCGGTCGTATTATAAAACAGCCATTTCACAAAATAACTGATTTCACAAAGTGATTGTAACATACTAAAAATACCATTTTCTGTATTTACAAATACTGACTGCTAACAGGGCCACTCACGGAGCAGACGGGCATCTCTACAACTAATGTTTACCAATTTGGGGTACTTCAGTGAAGATTTTTGTAAAGGGCTGGGTAGCTGTGTGCTGATGTTAAGTAGGAGAATGGCTTTTCTTGAGTAACACAGTCAGATGAAATCCTGGTCATGACAATTAAATAGCACATCTCCTGGCACCTAGTAGTGGTGCAAAAGCTGCAGATAATTTTCATCACGTCAAAGTAACTGGAACTAGTGTGGGGCACAGATCCTGCACATGTTTCATAGGCCAAATGGCAATGAAGTAAATAGGAATTTTGGCTGAACCGTGCCTCCTGTCATCACACAGCTTTGAAATCTGAAAATCTAGGGCTTGAGTCCAATCATTCGCACTCACGCTCTGAATGGAAAGATAAATGAACAACTAAATAATGGTGTCTTCTCATATAAACCTGACTTTTCTCTGCACACTTTGGGATCTACGCATTTAAACAAAAGAAAGTGCAAAAAATATTCAGAGTATTACCATACCTAAGAAGCCCAAATTTTGAGAAATTATTTAAATAAGGTATTGTTATTGGTGTAATAACGTCATATAACAACAGTGCTCAAAACACTAATCATATAACAAGATAGTAACCTATATGATGTAATATATATGATGTAATTATATATTACCTTCATCTTCCACGGCACTTTCCACCTAGAGGTATCAACACGCCTTGCAAAGAAGAGCAGTATTAGTGTTGCTGTTATAATTACTATTATCATTAGCCAACAAGAACTGTGCACGTCTGCACAGTGCAGATGAATCCAATCAATGTATGTGTACAGAACAGAAATGCCTATAAATATTCATCTGAAATATTATTTCAGTAGCACATTACATATCAACAAGATGGAAACTATTTTTATGGGAGGTGAGGGGAAATTATTTTCCACCAGTTTATTCACTCAATAGAGATGACTCTGGAGAAAAGGACAATGACCATGAAACTAGCATAAATCTTTACATATGATTGATCATTTAATTGTAGTAGTCTTTCTTGCAGCTAAATAATCACTAGTTGATACAGAATTGTACTCAAGATTTACAGGGTAAACACCCGTCACTTTTTAGACATCACACAATAGCCCAAGATATAATTATCAGTTCATCATTAGTATTGTTAAACATATCACGTAGACACTGGAAATAAATCCCAAAATACCAAAACCTCAAGCAGCATCCTAATTGAAAAAAAACCACCTTCATATTCAGATTATTGAGTAATTTAAAATTAGTATATTTAGGCAGAACTCTTGTTCCACATTTAAAATAGAAGCACGATCCAGTGTTTTGGGGTAAACTATTATGTTGCTGTGAAGAAAAACTGTCAAGATAATAAAACATGGGAAGCAACAGAGAGGCGAACTCCAGCAGTGGTATTGATAGACTATGTTATTAATTTTGGATTAGGTGTGAGTGATGTGCTTAACATTTACACTAGAGATCAGGGTGGAAGGGCTCCATCCAATTCTTTTTTATCAAAAAACCAGCCCCCTTTATGACCTCTCTGAAGAGCGATATGTGAACAATTTATAGCTAAATTATGTGATGCTGCTAAAGCTCTGGCAAATAACAAAGGGTTTCGGCCATGCTAAGTTGCATGATAATTTTTTTTTAAAAAACGGTGGAGAAAACTTTAGCAGGAGAAACGGGGAATATGTCTGCGAGCAGAGCAAGTGATTACCTCGTTGAGCCACACTCTTGCCCAGAGCGCCGTTGGTAACCATCTGCCTCAGTACTATTTGTCCGTGGCTCTGGCTGTGCCCGACCTACAGGTGACACTTCGGAGCAGATGTGCATCGGGATACAACAGATGAGAGAACCTCAGCCCCTGCCAAAAGGACTCCACACACGTTGGGGAGGATGAATACCAATAAATCAGGATCAGACGGGATGCATTGTACGGCTTTTTCAGAGTTGGGAAACAGTTGAATTGTTTTATCTATTAAATGGATCAATAAAGGATTTAATAGTAATATGTCTTCCTGCTGTATTTGTCTTAAGCAGTAACACAACGTTTGTGTCCGCCCAGGACCTTTTATTTTCAGGGCATTAGAGACTGAAACACAGGTTTGATGCCTGGAAATCAAGATCCACCAAAATGACATTAATTCCATTCTATTACCTCCCGCTTACCTTCTATTCATACTTCATTTAACTTGTATCAGTGGCTGACTGAGGCACAATATCAGAGTTCACAGGCTCAGAGTATATATTTAAGATATTTCAGGAAGCGGATAAGGGAGGGGGAAGAGGATACCTGAGAGGATTAGACGCGGATGAGTCGGACGTATTTGTGTTGGAAGGAGGGCTCTGCACATACACGGAACCTCCGCCACAGCCGAGACAGAAGCGCTGTGCTGTCAGCAGGCGTCCCGTAGAAATGAAGATAAGCGTATGCCCAGCTAGTATCCCGTATCTGTCTGATACAAAGCAGCCTGTGACACTTCACTTAAACGCGGGAAATGGTATTCGGTGGTAGGCGCTTGTCATTTGGAAGAGGTGTTGCATGGGGTTCGCCAAGGAGGGCTCATGGGGGAGGTTTTGAGGGACAGACAGGCTCTCTGGTGTTAAGAATAACAGCTAGGGCTACGTATGGGACGGAAACTTCAATTTCGCTGACTTTCCAAGATTAGCTTTACAGTTCTACAAAGGTCTTCTTAACGTAGGAGGGTCTTCAATTGCTGCAATATCTTTTAATGAAGCCTCATCTATGGATCTGTTTAAAGCTGGACAATGCCTCATTAAAAATACTTTGCGTGGTGACTTCTTCATACAAAGAATGAAAATAGTTTTCTCATCTAATACCTGGGTGTTCTGCATCATCAGTGAATATATCACAGGCAATTCATAAGCATTTGTATCAGCTGGATACACAATGCAGTTAGCTACATGATTTTAAAAAGGAATGTCTGAATTTTTCTTGAAGAAAACAAGTGGGCAAAAAACAGAAGCAAAATTGATGAGAAAACGGAATACATTTGTTTTAATAAGGGTGCATGCATCTTTCAAAGACATCTGAATAAATTTAGAACAGAGGGATTTGTCTCCTTTTTTGTATTATTACCATTATTAATACCAATACTATTAATTTAGCTCAATGTTATTTTATTCCCAACATGTTTTCAGAATCAGAGATAAGTCTTTGATGTCCTTGAACGTACATGAAAGCTGTACATTTAGAAATAACATGTTTTCCCTAGTACTGACTTCCCCACTGCATTAATATGCTCTCGCAGATCCTTGCATTTCCTACTCCCAGTTCAGTTTTGCACCTATTGCAGAATTTACTGAGACCCACAAATCTATGGTGACTACTTCAGTAAATTACGTTATGTATAGTAAGCTGAATGAGGACTCTTTCCCCGGAGCATACCCTTTCCAGGGCCGGCGGGTTTGTGTGTGCTCTCACAGTCCTTTCCCAGCGATGTACGGGAACGACGTTGCTCTCTACGCATAATTCCAAAGAGCAGAAAAGAGCTTTTGGAATCTTGCTTTTTGGAACACACCCTCTTGATCTCCCCGAGTGCTGGCTGATCATGCGGTTCTGGTTTAGCCTATTTGTTAATGGATTACTAATATGCCGCTAATACTTGAGTAACACCGCTGGTACCTGCCCACGGTGGGCTATCATCTCCCAGAGCCTTAGCTCATATAAAAGGTGAGGCATGAGGAATTATTGTGTCTCATTCAAAACTCCCAGGCACCTTGCAGCTGAGACAGGGCCTCCCAGCAATATTGTAATCCTGTATTTTTCATGAAAGCTACAAGGCCTTCTAGTTAACTTGGTATTTAAAGTAAGTAGCAGCAATTTGTAGAACCCAGTAATAAAATTACATCAAAATGACAGTCTTTAAGACAGAGCAAGGAAAAATTGTAATGCTTTCTTCTGCACTAATGATTTCAGAGGTATAGCTAGACTTTCAGGAATAAGGCTAAATAAATTCATTTTTTTGTGTGTGGTTTTTATTGGTGTAATATTCTTGCAGGTTTTCATTATAGCATTTAAGCTTCAAGATTTCCTTAAAAATCACAAAAGAACAGATTAACCTCAGCACTAAACAAAAAAAAAAAACAACTTTTTCCTGGAAGTTTGTTTAGTAGGCTAACTCTTCTCCTGTTTGGAGTAATACACACTGAGAAAGCAGAGCCTTACCCCACCAGAAACTTTTTGGCAGAACTCCAACAACCACTGTCAAACATCAAACTGTCTAGCTGGTCTCAGCAAAGTGGGTTGCCCTTGATATTTCATGGAGTTCACTAATACCTGATCTTTCTGATTCAGAGGGTGCGATTCACCTCACCTGAAGGTAGGCGTCTACAAAGGAGATGTGTCCATCAGAGCTATTCTCCCAGCTACGTTTTTCTTATCAGCGGAGAGAAATGAGCCCTTCTCCCTTGTGAGTCATCTTGTCCTAAGGTAATCATCCAAACCAGATCAGACGACTCGTGAACTAGAAATGCATGTTTCCATGAATTAATCTAGGAAGGGAACCCTAGTCTAGCTCAAGTGGAGACATCTACCCGGCAGATGCCTCAGGTTAGGCGAGATGAATGCTATCAAGCGTCTCTCTGTGTCCTTGGTAGAGTAGACAGGAATATTTTGTCATAAAAGAGGAAGTCTGCATTTAAAACAGGATCTTCCCATGTAATAGTTTGCTATAAGGCCCGGTCCCTTTCTTTCTGGAAGGAAGAACTGAAATAGGGCAGCTTCTCCTGCAGTGACAAAACACGAAAGGCAGAAGTGGTCTCCATAAAAATTTAGGGATGTAAGTGAAATTGCACCCTGCTGCTCTCACAAAGGATCCATCTTTCTGTATTCCAGGAAGAAGTGAAAGGAAACTACTGCAGCGCCATTGAGAACAAAGACCCTCCATACCCCTCTCAGCACTCTGCTTATTTGGGGAGGCAGGGGGTGTTGTCAGGGATTTGTGTTATCCGAGGGAGCGGGAGGAAAAGGAACAACAACAAGACATTTAAAACTGATTGATAAATTCCAGGTGTGTCTTTGAAGAATACTAAAATACTCTATTTCCTTTTGTTTACAGTATATATCCTATGCTAAAATAGATCTGATGGGAAAAACAGAGCGTTACCTCTATATTTATTGCATTTCTGGAAATGCGTCTGTATTTATTACTGGCATCTGCTGTTGGTGACAGATCTTGAGTAGAATCCAAAAGTCCTGAATAACACTTGGCTTGCTTTATTATGGTAAAAAAATTGCTTTTGCTGGCTCACTGCAATTAGCAGAAAGATTGTATTTTGTTCTGCATGCCCTTTACTAGCAGTAATCCAATATTGAATTGCCTCAGACGGTCTCAGCAATAACTGGGTCAAACTCTCTCATAACTCTTTCCGCTTGACCTGGAAAATTGACACTACTATAGGAGTGCACGGTATATAAGTATACTGTCGAAACACCGTGTGTATTTCAATCTTGCACTCAGTTCTCCATTTATTCACCTTCCTTTTATGATTTATTTGAAGTTTGTCCATATCTTGATTTTTTTCCAACCTATTTAGCCTCGAGATAAAGACCACTTAGCTGCTAGCAGGAGCAAAATTCATCTTCACGCAGCATTTATACTGAGCATGTTCTAATTAAGTCAGTTAAAGCAGCTATCTGCAATTCAGCATGTCTGAACAGCTCTCCATTCATCAGTGATCTCCTGTAAACATTTAGGACATCTTGACCTTGACTAGCTGTGAGTGTAGGAAATGCAACATGGCTGAGATTCACGGGCTGCTTCTTGGCAGTGGCGTGGCAGCGTTTTAAGCTGCTACTCCAAGTTATTCCCAGTCACGAGTGTAAAGAGCCAAGAGGAACGGCGGCGGCTCACGGAGACCACGCTGAGGTCCCATGGCAGGAACACCGGGAGGGGGAATCTCTTGGTAGGGCCAGACATGGTGGGATATGATGTAGGGTCTCCATCTAAGACTCACACAGGACATTAGATAAACCATATTTTTCTACCGTGTGAATGAAACGTATTCTCATTTGATTTTGTGGAAATCCAGTATTTTGAAAGCAGACCCAAATTCAACTGACATCTTCCCCCACCTACCCCTGTCTTTTTTCTTTTTTAGCCAACTCTCAGAAGCTGGTGTACATACCATCAAGGTTTAATCATTATCACAGTCTGAATGTTTCACTAATTCTACCTACAACACCCATAAAGATTTTCCATTTTGGAAAGTCCATACATAAAGTTAACATTTCAGTAAATGTTAATAGTTAGGCTTTTGAACCAGCAGAACAGGTTATACTGAAAAACGGGTGGTTTGCATGCATGAAACCATGACAGAGAAGAAAGAATCGCTGCTCATGTTCCCATGTTTTGCCCAAAGTTTAGAGATTAAAGCAATCCCTAGAATATACGAAATCCAGTTCTTACTCCTGGCATAACCAGAGTGGATGTGAACCTGCATTTCTTACCTCCGCAGAGTGCCTGAACACCAGGCTGTGCAATATAAGAATGCTCCTGTCAACGCAACTCCTCTTCATACCTAAGAGGTTATTGGGGTAGGAACTGGTGCCCCAGTATTACACATCCCAGATGAATGCCCTGACCTCCACTCCATCCATCTTTCTCTCTTTGTCTGCCTCTGGCTCAATTTATATTTAACCACTGAGCCTTTGTATAAAACAAGCACTACATTCTTTACTTCCTTCCCTGCGTTTTGAATGCTGTCTGTACTTTGCACTTCATTTCATGAGGGATTAAAATGCTTGAAATAGATTTGATATGTTTTCCTTCAGCCTGAAGTGATAATTGCTATCGCTTGCTTCTACCAGAGAAATTTTTAAAAGTTTTAATTTTGGCTCAAGTTTCATAGCTGCTGGTTTTAAAATCCTAATTTCTCTTTGTTCTGTTCGTTATACTATCTGCTGTCAACTGCCTTGAGGTTTGGTAAGGTTTCAGACAATGAACGTCCTTGCCAGTGGAGACTAAGTGTAATAATTTAACAGCATTTTCGGTGTTCAAAGTCAGGGGAGTTTGAGCTGTTAAGCCTGCTGGTTGTAGTTGCACAAAGTCCTGCTACACAGTATAAAATGCTCATAATTTCCAATCTATTAAAGCAGTCTCTCTGCATTCTGCTTTTATTCCCTGATGCTAAAAAAAGTGCTAATTAAGCAAAATGAGTTCAACTCCAGTTTTATTTAAGGGAATTTTGCTTAAATTTATCAAAACCTACCCCAGACAAAAGCGTTGGAGGTGATGTAAATTAAGATCAATTTTAACTCTTAAGGAAAGGATAGAGATATAATCAGGAGCTTAATATGACCTAGATATTTTTGGCATTCATATATAGATAGCAGATAGGCTTCCGGTATGTTATCCCTCTAGCAAAAGAGAGTTGAAGACAGGTGGATTTTCTAATCCTATTCTTGCTCCACTCCATGAAAGCTAAGGATCACAGTGAACAAAACATATTTTTCATGCAGAGAAATCACAGTAAGATACTTCCTCTAGCAGCATGCTTTCCCTCTCCTCAATTGGCTAAGGATACATCTCCCCCTGAAGGGATGAAGTTAGGAAACAATGGGGATCCAGAGAGAGGTAGCAGCTTCAGGCTCTTCTACAAAGAAGTCCTGATGAACATCCTGTGCTTAGCCTATTTTTATCCCCATTGTGCTCAAAAATTTCATAAAAGCCCCTATTAAACTTCAGCATAAGAGCAGCTATAGGCAGGAAATGAAGGTTTGATGACATTAGGCTAAAGTTATGACCAGCCTCGTGAGGTGTGGTGACCTGGGATGAAAAGTGAGCGTTATATGCATTCATAAAATAAACACACATACATATGAAGCAAAAAAAAAAAAAAAAAAAAACCAAACCAAAAAACCCCTCACTGACGACTATTTGCATAAGGTTTCTTTTTTCTAACAGAAAGAAGTGATGTGATTATGCTTTTGATCTCACTGACAAGTAAAGGCTTCGGATAGCACCCCCTGAATGCAGTAAGAAAATAACAAAGAAACCCAGAAGACGAAGGCCTGGATGAGGACGACAAGGTGCTACCTAGAAGCCTGTTGCTGCTGAAGGTGGTATTTTCTGCTGCCCGGGTCGCTGAGACCACATCCAGGGCATGACCAGGCGGCTCCCGGGGGATCGATGTCCCGACGTAGATGTCAGGGTCTCTCACCATCTGAGAAGACCTGGGGACCCCCAGCATCTCCAGTTGCTGCTCCAGAAGAGCACAGCTCTTCAACAGCCCTGTGTGATATCTCCCTGCCCCACATTTTCTAGCCATCCCCATGCTTCCAAGAGTATTAGATATTTGTATTTAGTAGTAGACTTCTAGAGAGGCCTAGACAGCCGCTGACTGCCACGCTACCTGCACGTAGCCAGCTACTTACATGGACACCCCAAAATGTAGGGGGTCCTCACCACGAGTCCAAACCCACACCAACCCTTAAGCAATTTTGATGAAGCTAACAAAGAACAGCAAGATGTTAAGGAAGCTAATACTGATTATAAATTAAAGGGAATCCTATTTGACAACTAAATCCTATTAAAGTAAGCAGATGGATTACAAACAGCATGGCTGATAATGAAACGGGCATGTGGAAAATGTTCTGTAGGCCAAAAACAAGTGAACAGAGAAAAAAATCTTAACACCGGATGAGTGTTAAGGCTTATTAACGGTTCAGTTCAGTTATTGTGGTGGCTGGTACTGCACATGACCATACTGGAGCAATGACACGGCAGACAAAGCAACTGGTCCTTGTGTGTGCCTTGTTTGCTTTGCAATGGCAGGAGCCTGACCATTAGTCACCAAACGTAGGATTCATCAAACGTCCCTGCTGCAGACGTCTGTATGTGTTCTCGTCACCCTGTGTTACACATCGACACGTCAAGGCCACAGGTCCCCTCGCTCGTTTTAGGTATCCCCCTCAGGGTGGGCAGTAAGAGGCCCCACGAGTGCCTGTTCCCCCCCAGCAGCTATACTGGGTGGCCTGCTGAGGTGGGCAGCGGCATCCCACCCAGAGCTACCTGTGTGCTGCACAGCTTGGTGCCCTCTTACACCAGCAAACGCCGAATCCAACAGGACTGTAAAAATGCAGCTGGAGACTTCACCCTTTATGCTAAAAAGGGGGATCTCACGCAACGTTGAGGTCATTGCCTGCGTAATTTGGGCTCCTGGCTCTCAAGAACTACCCACGGTAGTTAAGCAGATCTGCCGAAACGTTCACCGAACCCGCGCTGATCCAAGGAGCCCAGGCCGTGAGCGCACAGCTGTGGTCTGGTGTGGTACCACGACCATCGTGTTTCACGTTGCTGGGAGGGAGAGCATCCTCAGCGAGGTGCAGTGCCCCGTCCTGTGCTGGGGACCTGAACTTGTGCCACCACCCTGGGCTCTGCGGTGCGGTGTGGACGCACCGGTTTGCTCACTGGTAGCGTGCTCTCGCAAGCTTTACAGACACCATCTGTCACCCACTGTGTCCCACCACTGAGTAAAAACCGAATGCCGCCTCCAAGCCATCAGGAAAAAAAAAAAAAGTCAAACTCAAATCCCAGCAGCCTGACAGTTTTACAACATCCCCACTTCGGAGTGTGCAGCGGTAGACGAAAGGCAGGAGGCTCAGCAACTGGTATTAAAGCAAAGGGACACTTGTCATGCTGTGGGAAAGGAAGACAGATGGGTTGTCTCGCTGTGAAAGTGCCCTGCTATGAGAGCGCACAGCCATTGCACCGAGACAGCCACAGATATCGGATGCTGAGGAGGAGAAGTTACAGCCAGCAAAGGGGAAGTTACTTAGTGCGCTAGAAGATATTCATTATATTGTTTTCTCACTCTGTATGCACAGAAAGCAATGTTATGGGAGAAATTAATTCTTGCAGATTATCTACTTTCCAAACCAACAGAGATTCAACAAAGACTGAGATAAATCCATAATGTGTGTACTATCTATCTACGTTCCAAATCAATATTCGAGATGGGCTACCAGCATGAAAAGCCAGAGATCCAGGCCAGAGATGCATGCAGTATTACGGGGACGGAGAGAAATCTATATGCTCAGTGTATTTATGTACATTCTAAGCCAGTATTAAAGCTAGTTTACTCATGTGAAAAATAAGTGCTACATAGTTCCGAGGGGGAGAACACATCAATAGCTGTCCTGTGGAGACGCGTGCTAAATAACAAAGATCGCCTTCACGCCCTGCCTACCTAGTGCCTCTGCATCGTGCAGAGAAGTTCTACAGCCCCGCAAACCACTCAAGTTAAGCAGGATATTTATGCCTTCTGCCAGTTTTCTTCCGAACGTCGTCAGGCCCTGCTAAAAGTCGCTCCCTCGGCGCTCTGTCTCCACCTCGGCGTTTTCTGCGGCGCTCGGCAGGGTAGCGGGCGGCCTCGGTAAGCCGGAGGAGAGCGGGGCCGACGCGTCTCGGCAGGGACCAGCCCTTCCCTCCCCTCCTCGCCGGGTTCCTTCCCGGGCGAGCGGCGGTGGCTGCCTCTCCGCGCGTCGCTGCTTGCCCTGCCTCGGCTCCGTTTGACTCCTAACCCTCGAGCTCGGCCGTCTGGCAGCACACGGAAAGGAGAGGCAGGTGAAGTCCGACCCACCGCACCCGGTTCTCTGGGATTCGGTGGTTTAACAGCAATACCTGCTTCTTTCGCCAGCAGACGCGGCAGCACGGGGTAGGCATAGGGGGAAAAAAAGGGCTTCTCCTTACACGAGGGGAAAAAAGGGCTTCTCCTTACAGGAGGCTTGCCCTACTCCCGGGTTTCCCAGTGGCCGACCCTCGCACCCCTCACACGCCGTTTTATCGTCTGCTCGCACAAAGGCCGCCTCCTGCGAGCGCCGGGCTTGCACAGGCTGCCCTGCCCTGCCGTTCTCCTTTATCCCTCCTCTGTCTTTGCAGGCTTTTTTTTTTTTTTTTTCTTCCTTCTTTTAGCTTATCAACACCAGGAGGGGCTGGCTGAGCTAAGCCCTAACTCTTTTCTATGGCTGTGGTCTCACACCCATCAACACCTGTCTCTTTCATAAATTAATCCAAAATCAATCAAGAACTCGATCAAATAAGCCGTGTCCCTTGCTTTGCACACGCATTTGTCTTGCTCTGAGTAATAGCCCAACAATGAGTCACCCGCCGTTTAGCCTAATTTTGGGAACTCTACAGTAGACCAGCCTGTTCTGGAGCTCACCATTTATTTTCCATGTCAACAAAAGAGCTGTTTCTTTAGAAAAGGAAAATGCCCCAATGCCCCACTCAACGTATGCAGGTGCTGATGAATAATTATCCCCAAATAAGGCCCTTCCTTATCAAAATAATGTTTAATATGAGCATTTGAGGACTGCTTACAAGAGTACCTTGCAATCTTGTGAAATATCAGTAAAGCACAGCAACTCTGTAAGGGAAAGGCATATTCAAGGAGCCCTGGGAATGTTCTATGTAAATTTTGTTGCATATCTGATCTGGGCTTAGTCCTGAACTTGAACTTGAACTTGATAAACCTGGCACTTGCTAAAGATTCAGGTATGGCTCACCTCTCCTCGCCTCTAAAAAAGTTCTCCTGCATATATGCAAGTAAAGGTAATCAAACCCTCCTGTCTGCATGGCTCCTCTAAATCCTTTTTACAACTAATTTCTTCCTGAGGGGACTGTCAGATCTGTTGGCTGGTAACGTTGCAGCTGCGAAGCCAGGAAAATCGATTTCAAAATTCCAGGAGAACAGACTCTTTGTTTTTGTAAGCGTGGGAGATGCGGTGATTTTTGTCGAGAGCTGTATGTAACAGGCAGGTAGCAGTTCGTGTTTTCTGCCATAGTCACTGCAGGTAATGAGGGAGAGAAGCGCGGTTTTGGCAAGCGCCAGACTCGTGTATTACACTATTGGAAATGTGGTGGCGAAGAAAACATGCACCATTTACATGTGGGCAACATCTTTTTGTTCCAAGCATGTTTTCTGGTATCTACCTTATATGACCACGTATGTGCGAAGCCAGCTCATTTTTAGTTTCTTTTAGAAAGCGTATGATGGCTTCACGGGCTGGACCTACTCCTGGAGAACAAGTTCACGTCAGGTTCTCACACTCGATGCCTCTGTGGCTTTGGGTGCGCCGGATCCTACAAGGCGCTCAACGTTGTGCAAGGTCCAGGTCCCAGGCCACTGAAGCTCTTAAACATATGATTAATTTTTAGTCCCTTTGACTTCGGTGACTAAACTGCTTAGCCGGGTTCACTCCTAGGCACTTAATCTTCCTACCTGAATTTCAACATTAGCAAAATGAGGATAACTCTTTCTTTAATATAGAAGGATACAGCAAGCATTAATTAGTTAATATATGTGGAGTGCTTTGGAGATATAAAGGCTATCTAGATGTTAATTTATGCAGATAGTGGAAGAAGTAGAGGGAAATAATTGCTGTCTTTCACCTGTGCAGGGTTTCAGAACAGCATTCATTCCCTCACCCGCTGAAGAACAGAAACTAAGCGCTGAGACAAGCCCACGCTTAGGAGACACTCAGAGCACGCTTATCAGATTTAACACACTTTCCCATTTAAGGGAATGCAATCAGCTCTGTATTTGCATTTCCCTTGCAAATGAGCTTCACTGACTCCTCACAGTTGGCTTTGCACTGGCTGCTTCTCATGTCTCAGTGCCGTGGTAGCAAACTGCCTCAGCACTGCAGCATGCTTTCATCTACCGTGTATCTATATTTAATTATGAACCTGGCAAGGAGACTCCAGCGCTGGTGATTGTTTTGAGACGCTGAATTTGGGCCATGCGAGATCGTGTTTTGGCCAAGCGCTTATCTTGGATCTATAGATAAATAAATAAAGCACATAAAAGGGACTGGTTTATCTCACTTCATTTTAAGTTGTTCGCGCAAGATTTGTGCTCTAACAAGTACTGTGAAGTGGCTTCGGTGGAGATGCCCTTGCCGTTGGCTCGGGAGGCCTGTGAATAGTATTGTTATCTCTCCCAAACTGGAAAGCCACGGCAGCCCCTAGATCCCTTTCCCACCTGACAGCAGTAATAACCCTCTGTAAATGGTAGAGCCGGGCCTCTCCTCTTATCGGTCGGAGAAGAGCTGAATAGCAGAGTCTGGAGTTTCCCTCGGGTCATGCTCACGCTCCCGGGATTTCTGCCCGGCGTTTCAAGCCCACCCTCTCCGGCTGCCCTGCGGGTCTGGTTCTTCTTCCACCGAGAAACTGTTTCCCCAGCTGAAAATGGGGAGGGAATGTAAACGCAAGGCTTTACGCTCAGCTCGGCACCTGCCTGTGGACCTAAGGGAAGCAGGAAGAGACCGAAGCAGGGCTAAATAAAGAGGAAGAGAAATAAGACTCTGGGTAAATCCCTTGGAGATCACAATCTCGTGACGCTGTGTCTCATCTGGATGGAGGTAAGCCTGCAAGTACCTGCTGCCTGTCAGCTGGGAAACGATTCGAGACGTGAGGTTGGGGGCCCGGGTCTGCCCCGTGCATGGGGTGGGATCCCACGGCTGGGCAGGGGCGAGCGGTGGTGGGCACGGGGGGTCCGGCCATGTAGGGGAAGCCCACAGGTACCACGGGGACCAGAGGGGTCTGGCGGCGGGGGGGCACGGGCGAGAGCCCTTCATGCATCTCTAGGCAACGTGACAGCTCTACTGAGTTGCGAAGTTGATTATAAAATTCACCTTAAATAAAGCTGCTACTGTGTGGAAAATCTTGCTGATATGTCAGAACAATAGTGTATAAAATCTCAGTGACAACCATATGTACCCATACGCTCTGATTTACATCTTCTCTTTCCCTAATGAAACACCATCAAGTTTTATTGCTAGTGAGCTTGTTGGTAATGGAAAACAAACACTCTGTTTTCTAATTTTTGTCTTCCTTGTTTACCAATGCACGTTAGGTTCTGAATTAACTTTCATTTGTTCCTAAGGTGAACGCCAGCTATCCAAAATTACATCACCAATGCAGAGAATTTATTAATCTTCTGACTGATACATTGCGACTTTATGGAAATTTGCATCTTGCCAGGAAGAAGGCTATCACCAGCGAGGCAACTGGCACGCAGTTCATGGAGATAACAGCCACGTGTCAGGGATTACTGCTTACACCAGAATTTCACCTGCGGACAGCTCTGCTGACTGTTAGCAAAATCAAGTTTACAGTCCCTGAGCATAGGACTTTGTTCAAATATCTAAATGCAGCAGACAGAGCTCACAACTTTAAAAACATTATGAAAAAATCCATATAGTAACGCCATAGGAACCCGCCAGTTAATGTTTGCATTACGGCAAACCCATTACACTGTTACAATAAGCTGGTCTTTCTTGAAATTTACTACTGGCTCATCAGAAGCAAAACATTTCAGGATTTTTTAATTTTTTTTCTTTTTTTTTTAAACAGAGAAGCTTTCAAAAACTCAGTTGGGTATTTTGTTTGTGTTACGGTATCGCCCATAGGCTCTGCTTGAGGTTGCTGGATACAGTGCAAACAGAAACAAATCAAATCAGAAACAATCAAATCCAAGCAGAGAGAAATCAGAGGCCGAGTTTACAGCCTGGGCAGGTGAGGCAGACAGAGGAGAGAGAAAGCGGGAGAGGGGGAAGTGCAGGAGAAGGGGAATCCATGCGGTAAGGGAGGAGCGGTGGCACGGGGAGATGACGTGACTTTGGCCAAGGTTATACGAGAAGCCTGAGCAGAGCCGCGAAATGAGGCCAGAGCTCCCGAGACCCTCAACCACAAGGCAATCCTTCCCGCTCCGTGCATCTTCTCTCGCTCTTTCCCTTCCTCTCTTTTTAAGGCAGAAAACGTTTCAGCTGAACACCTGCAGTTCCCCAAATGCCTTCTGTTGTTTCCCATTCTGGGGTTTTGAAGGCAAACAATCCCCTCTTTATCTGGGCTCACCCTCACGTAGTCTGCCTGTGTTCCACAGGTTTGTTTTCGGGCGCAGTCCCGATGATAACCATCACACTGAGCTTTTCAAAGCAGGCGTGAGACAGCGACAATTTACTCGGCTCATTTTCTCTGCCTGAGCTCGTAAACAAATATTATCATTGCAGGTGTGAGTAGGAACCGGGTAGTCTCCCGTTATGCAGCATGCAAGCCCCCCCCAAAGAGAGTCACGCCTTTTGCAGGTTTCTTCATGATTTCCAAAAATCCAGTTTAAACTTCCATCCCTGGGACAGCTGACTGGGAAAAGCAGCCGGTGCTTTGGGCGGTGGGAGAAACGCACCGTCCGGCAGGGGAGGAACATTCCCAGCTCTGCTCCCCGCCCCCCCCGTGGTCTCGCCCTGGGCTGCGAGCCGCAGCGCGGGTGGCGGGGCGAAGACATCCAGTTCTGGTTGACAAGCCGAGCGGTGCCCGTGTTGCGGCGCAAGCGAAGGCGGCCCGGCTGGCGCAGCTGGGGAGCTTGAAACTGGGACCAGCTGAGCGAGGCTTGAGAGGTCTGGAGCTGGTTGGAGCAAGCCTGGGCTATCACCTGGTGCACAGCGGAGATACGGGAGCGCGATGTCACCCAACCCCAACCATCCCGCGGATGGCTTCCAGGCTGAGCTAAGCAGTTCGGAGGAAGCAACGTAATGACGGTGATTCTGGGATCAAAGCTGCGTTGCACCGCCGAGACATACCAGCTTGGAGCCCGGAGAGCTCCAGCATGGCATGGCATGCATTGCTAGAGCAGTCTCTGTCTTGCAGACATGCATATGTATGCGTGTATGTAGATGCTGTTACGGAGCGAAGCCTTGCAAGTAGCACGCAGGCAGCCAACGCAGCTCTGGATCCCAAGTCGCGCGGGTGGTGCGGTCGTGTTGCAACATTCGCTTTTGGGATAATTAAAGGCACCAAACGTTTCGGCAACTTGCAGGTGACTGCAGAGGAAGGCTTTAGGATGGATGTTACTCATCTATTCTAAATGCTAAGGGCTGTGGAGGATCAGCTCAACTAGAAAAGCAAGGTGTTCCCAAGCAGGGAGGGAAAGGCGTTCTGAATAGGGCTAGATAATATACAAGAGCAGAAAAATATATGTTTACATGAATTAACAACCTAAAATCATGTTGAGGAAGGAGGTAGGAAAAAGAGTTTGCTTCTGAATGCCACATCAGCAAACCCCTGTGAGGAGTGTTGTGTGCAGGTTCATTATTGATATTTGCAGTGGAGATGCTGAAGGATGTCAAAGCAAGAACACCAATTGATCCAAGATGGAAAACCAGTGGAAATGAGGATTAGGAGAGAGACCACAGTGCTTGGCTCCAATGATTTTTGGATTTCATCCTCTGCCAGCTAATCGTTGAGGGGGTTCAGCGACATTTTGGCCACCCTGCGTAAGTGCTTATGGCTGGAAAAGGTACCTCATGGGGAAGGCTTTCAGTATTGCCATTAAAAGATTTGGGACAGTGCTGTTGAACAAACTCAGCCTGAAAGTAGAATGCAATTTTTTAGGAGTGTAGACTTTACTTTGTCTCGTTGCAGCGTAAATGTGTCATTATAAAGATCTCTCGGTTTAGTAAACACGATGACTTGGATCCCACTTTGTCCATAACACTCTTGATGGAAAGCTGAAATCACTGGGGCCTCAAGCCTTCAAAAGAAGTCCTTACACAAAATGACAGTCAGCAAGGGGAGGAAAGGAATACGACCATGACTTGAACAAGGTTGTTCGCACCCCCTCGGAGCATTGACTGAGCATCCGCTGCTCTGCACGCAAACAGCAGTCCTAACGAAATCTCACACTTCAGAAACTCGCAGGGAGCCCCACTAGACAGCAGTTAATTAATGCGTTACTGTCAGCATTACTATCATCTTGACTTCCCCTGAAACATAAGAAGTTGACTTGCTCGATCGTGGCCGGAGGACGAGTAACGAGACCGGTGATCCGGACACACACGCAGTTTCTGTGAGCACTCAGAGTGAACCAGCGGGCTGTTCTGCCAAACTTTCAGAATCGCTCTTCTACAGATGAGCCGTACCCAACTTTGCAAACACCTGCTCTGCACAGAAGGGAGTATTTTGATACCAAATTTCAAGCTTCAAAAGTCAGGAAGTGTCTACACAAACAGGTGCGGATGAGTGCGTTTGCTTTGCATATTCTCAAATGCAGGTGGAAGAGGAGCGCACCTGCCTACACCCAGTTGGGCTCCGTATTCTTAGATGTGTTCAAACCATTGCCTTTCTTCTTTCCCCCCCAAAGAAGGCTGAGCGAAGCACAAGGTCAATGCTAGGGAAGTGGTTTGCTCAGTTTATTCACTATTTCACCCTCTTTTACCTCAAAAATATAAAAAAAGTGGTTTTATATTTTTTTCCTAAAGCCTCCCCAAAACCAAAATTCATTTTCGGATTAATTTTCATGCTTTGAAGGGAATATAGCTGCAGGTGTTTGTTACATGCGCGAAAACGGGAAGTTGTCTGGCAATTTTTTGGCAGCCTTCACTTTTTTGTTGTAAAACAGAGTAAACACTGAGACAGCTGGTGCACTGCGGGGAATCTGTGGCTGACAAAACTTGGGTGTGAGAAGGCTGATTAAGTGATACTCACGGTACTTCTGATCTTGACGGCGGCTGAAGCACAGCAGCAGGCTCAGCTGGAGCAGGAGCCTCCCACCAGTGGGGACAGAGCAGCCCTTTCTGGACCAGAAATAACTCCAGAATAACTCCTTTTCTGGAGTTATTGTCCTGTATCACACGAGTAACCTAGCTGGGGGATCGTGAAAGGGACTATTCGGTTTCCTTGGTCAGATGAACTTGCAGGGAAATGATGGCCGTTTTCAATTATCCATGTGGAGTGCAGTATCGTACGCTAACTAGACTTAGCCTGTCTTTCAGGCAAAGAAACTTCACGTTAATGCTTAAAAGGCGAGACAGCCTGTATTAGCAAACCCCAGCGCCCGAGAGGAAAGAGAGGGAAAGATGGATAAAGGCAAGTGAGTGTCGCATTTCAGACGAGTGCAATAGCTTGTGCTTTCTAACAGCTTGCAGCTTTGGAGCGGGCTGTATTTTGGGGTCTTTAGTTCAGACTACCCATAAATATCGAAGACTAAAAAGCATGACCTGCCTTAGATAGCAGGTACAATGACAGGCAGTGAAAAGCCCCAGGGCGAGGCATGATTTGGCTCCTGTGTTGCTTTTACTCTGTCATTTCTCCAAATGAAGGGCAGGGTACTGAATTGCGATTCTTAGCGGACTCTGCTGGGACGCAGAACTCGCTGCACCAAAGTCTGGGTTCTCCCACCAGGCGGGTGGCAACCTCCTTGGCTTGAAAAGGTCAGGTTTGAAATGAGAACACGGCTTGAGTGAGAGAAGCAGAATCTAATCCACAGAAAATAGTTTGTTACCTTCTCACTCTTCCCGAACACCTAAAAGTAGACCGGGTTATGTCACCTCCTCTCTCCGGGAGCCGTCACTGCGAGGGGCCGGGTGGGCTCTTCTTGAACCAAAGTCCTGCTCAGTCTCAGCAAAATGTGCAGGGTTTACACTGCCTCTCTGAGTGCTGGAAACTTTCGTAGACACCCAAAAGGTATGAAAAGTATAAAATCAGTCAAATTTCATTATGAAAGGGGTTATTAATTTAGCAGACTATGGTTGAAATCTTTTCCAGACTAATGTAATATCTCCTCCTTGCCAAATTCATAAATGCGTAAGAGCAGTGACTTAGAAATAAATTCGTCTATTCAGCAAGACTGCAATCTACTGTGCTTCCAGTTCGTAAAGGTAGGGAAAACACAGAAACCTTGTGAAAAAGCACTGCCTAACAAAACTATGACCAGAGAAATGCTCGTGTAAATGTGAAACAAAGCTGAGAGCCTGGAGCCAGAAACTGGAGGACAGATATGGAACCATTACCAGGCACCAGCTGCCCATCCGCACCTTCACACCACTTCTGGAATCACAGCAGAGCCCTTGGGGGTTAAACCAACAAATACGGCTACGTGCTTGTGAGCTCAGCTGGCATTTTAGAGTACCTCCGTAAGCTTGCTTCCAACCCAAACTCATAGACACTGGATGCTACAGCCTGTCACATTAAATATGTCTCTGGATGTTCTGTCCACAATATGACCCGAAGCATTTTCGTTGGAGAGGCTGATACATTTCCACTAGATGCTGCGGTGCTAACTGCCATGCTTGATTGAATAACTTGTCTCCACTATTAAAATGCAGAAAGAACTTAGACAAGCATTTAGAAGCTTTGTCATTAAATAGTTTTCTTGTCAATTGATCTCTCTTGTAGGGGGAAGATAACTACTAGATCCATCAATTGCCAGTGAAAAACTAGGAACAGGTCTTAATCAGTTAAGCGGGCAAGCGTTGCTTGACAGCTCCCTTCGGGACGCGGCTCATTCGGGGCCTGGCTATTCAGCAGGATTAGCAACTTGGAGCACCGGAAAGTTGACCTTAAACGAAGGTGAGCTCACGTCTGCGAGGTGTCAGTGGAGCAGCAGGGTGAGAAGGAGCAGCACAAACCTCTCTCTTCTCCCCTGCTGAGGACTGTAAGACCTTTTTTTTTTTTTTCCGGTCTTTTTTTTTTTGCCCCAAGAGTCTCACACAGCTTTTAACAGGCTTAATTGTTTCCGAAGCCTCAGCCTTTTCTCCTTCTGCTGATTTTCTGTTGTCACGCATTTCGTGACTTGTGCTGTTCAGCTCCCACCCCAGTAGCTCTCTCTGCTCCCTGGGTGCCAGTGCCGGGAACGAGCAGGAGCATGGGGGCGTGCGGGGGGTTGTGCGGGGACGGAGTCGGACACCCACAGCTCACTGAGTCAAAATGACTCTTCTTAGTGATGCATGACCAAAAATGCCCGTGCACGGAGTGCAAGGGGAATGCCTGCTTACCTACAGCTGTGTCGTCCAGCCAACGTCTCTGCCATCCCCACTCCTGGTAGGAGTTTTAAGCATTCACTGCGTACTGGTTTTTCCAGACCCCCCCAGGCGTTACGGATGTCCCAGGGCACCTCTGTGCCGGACAAACCTGGCGTGGCTGTCACAGGCACGTCCCTGCTCCTTGGGGAGCCGTTTCCATCTCCTTCAGCTTTACAAATGGCTTCTTCTAATCTTTTCTAGTGGTTGCTGCTAGCGGTTCTGCTCACAACCCCTCCTCAGCAAAGCCTCGTGTCTTGGGAAAGAGGAAAATATCTTTCACTCATTTTACACATAAAACTCCCTAAAAGTTTCTCTGTCTCTTCACGACTATGTACCAAAAACTTGGCTCCTTCGTAGGATCAGTTTGTGCTCAGAAAAAGCCAG
Source organism: Aviceda cuculoides (assembly GCA_035590195.1). NCBI lineage: Eukaryota > Metazoa > Chordata > Aves > Accipitriformes > Accipitridae > Aviceda > Aviceda cuculoides. The sequence continues at coordinate 4,910,298 of JAVJGG010000058.1, read as the reverse complement.
GTGCTGAGCAGGACTCTCTCACACACAAATTACTCGCGGTAATATTGCCAAGCCTTCCCTTCACACACCTTGCCTAATACGTTTTGCTTCTGCTTCGTGAAAGCAGAGTAACTCTCTCCCGCTCCCTGAGCTATGTCCCAAGTGCTCTCAATACACTATGAGACTAATTATTACACTTAAAAATAAGGTGGCAGTCAGTCAGATACTGTACTTCAAGTAGAAAACCCTGTTGAGATTCAGCCACTGCATGGGAACATAGCAAAAATTAAAATGTTCCCACTTTTTCAAAGCTATGAATTAATATGGAAACTCAGATGAAGATCATGCCTACTTAGAAATGTTAAAGATTGATAAATTGTATTTGTCACTCCCACAATCAGTATGAGTTTCAATTAAGTAGAACTGAAACACCCAAGTATTTATTTCAATTACAGATAGGTGGATTCAGGCCATATAGTTTACATGTCCACTTTTATTTTTCTTACGTTTTTCACCGATTCATTCTCCAGAATAATAGAAGTTGCAGCAAAAAGTACTCACAGCAGGTGTGCTCCAGTAAATTTGAAATTCTGATGGCCATAAATACGAGTGGATCTTTCAGATAATAAATTTTCCGTGTCCTAAATTAAAACTAGATTGGTGACAAAAGTTCAGTTGTCTCTCACTTAATGATGTTGTCACCAATACCAAGGGACGTGCTTGGCCACTAATTACAACATCAAGCGTACAAGGAGTCTGCGTGGAGCTGAGAAATACAATGGCCACTCTCTGGACCGAATCACTGTTCCCGTCTCGTTGCGTTTACAGAAACCGGTGCCAATAAACTAAGCGGAAACGCAGAACGCTTTACCGCAATCATCCCTTTAATTTATTGTAACAGAACTGCAACAAATCCCCTTTCAGCCAGGGTGGCATCTTTTAATGTGGTTTTTTCCCACTGCCCAGCACGCCGAAGCGGGGCTCCCTCCGTAATACCTGGAAGGGAACAGCGGCTGCCGGGGGCTGCGTGGCAAGGGAAAGCTTGGCTGCCTCGCACACCCCACGCCTGGAGCACTGCTGGGGGGGTCCTTCCCACCCCCCGGGGCCGGGCAGCCTCTGCCCAGCACAGAAAGTTTTGCTGCTCCTCTGCCGAGGACTGCGCTTTTCAGAAACCCCCCCTTTTTTTTTTTTTTTCCTCAGGCTTCTCAGCTTTTCTCAGCGTAGGATTTTTATATATATATTTATATATATGTATTTTTTAATTTTTTTTTTTTTTTTACTTTTTAAAGATGATTTTTTTTTTAATAGAGAACAAAAGCTCGGTGGGACAGCAATCCGTGGGCAGGAGCTCTGCAGGATGCCATTGCATCCCCTGCCCAGGTTTTGGGGGTGCCTGGCCCAGGACCCCAGCCACTGGACCCCAGGGGAGAGAAGAGGTGGCCAGGCTGGGCTCAGGGTCCAAAATACGGCTGCTGGTGCCCCAGTTTCTGCCGTCCTGGGGTTGGGATGCGGATGAAGGGTGGCTTGCAGCCTTCCCACCCATGGGAAGGGAGATGTCCCCGGGGGAGGCAGCACCCCGGCGAGATACCCGCTGCCGAAAACCACGTCAGCCCTCGGACCCATCTCCCAGGAGCTGCAGATCCTGGCTGTTGGCAGCAAAGGACCCTCAGGGAGGCTTCGTCGCAGAACCAGAAACGTTCCTGCTCCTCATTCAGTGTGAAATAATTGCTTGAATCCACGTGAGGAAATCCTCTCCCCGGAGCAGCTTTGGGGATACGACAGAAGGCCTGCTCCACTTCTGCCAAAGATAAAGCAATTTATCCTCCTTTTTTGCTATTTCTTGCAGTAGAAAGCCCTGAATTTCTCCCAAGACATGACAGCGATGTATATTAGGACATGATGAGGGAAGAAATTGGCTGCAGGGGTTTGGGGTTTTTTTGGGGGGGGGGGCACCGCAGGGCTTTTTCTCGTTGAGGAGTTGTGCCATTGATTTCAGTTACTTTATCCCCGCTCTGCCGTTGTCGATGTTGGTGGTGCTGTAAATCTGCCCAAAAGGCGCTGCTTTTAGAAGCGGCAGGTAAAGCAGAAATTTGTGCTTCGTATTTCGAGCGAACTGGAGGCAGAAATTGCATAAGCTGGCTCCCCAGCTCTGTCAGACAGTCAGGAATCTGCTTCGCTGGTCTCCTCCCCTCGCAAAAGTTTTGGGGTTAGGGTGGTATTTATGTACCGCATATATATCCACCTATATCTGTGTATAGATAAAAGCACGTATGAAAATATGGACATATTCATACATGTGTGTGTGTACATATATATGTGTGTGTGTATATATATGTGAGACAGAGGTTTCAGATGTAGGACAGTGTACCTGTAATTACCATAGACTCCTTCGGTAAAAACAATCATACACATTATAATCTCTATTACAAAGAGACTGACTGAAAGTACATTTTACTTCTTTTTTCCCCGCTTTAATTTCTCTCTTGTTTTACTTTTGTGTTTTGTCCCTTCTTTTCCTCCCTTATTCTTTCCCTTTCCTGTTTAAATGTACTGGATAATGAACAGAGACTAAAAATGCCTTTGCAGCAAAGGTTTTGTGAGATATACTTAGGGAGGACGCAAATCTGTTGAATGTTCATACATAATGGAGATGCGTCTGTACATGTACTCTGTGTCTCTCACCAGCAATGTTCATCCCATGTCTCTACAGCTTAATGTATGGATATCGCTGTGCTCACACGACATGTTATGGCAGCATGGTATGTAAGCGCATACAGAAACACGCAGTTGAAAAGAATGCTGGAAGTAATGTAAATATTTGTTAGCGTATTTAAAATTAACACATACACCTCACCACGAGCGTGTTTTCGCACGGGTACATGTGTTTGATTTCTGTATGTATCAGCCAGCCTTCCTATGAGCGCACGTGTGTGGGAGGAAAGGATATGATTATGGATTTGCATAACATCCTGCATGCATGTAGACTGAAACCGAAAACATGGCAGGAATTATACAATCTATTTTTAAAGTCTGCATTGCTGCAAATGTTGCTTCATCAAGCTCTTATCATAGCTGATTAATTATGTAGAATGAATGATGATGAGTTCTCGCTTTATCTCCCATCTCTGCAGTGTAGAAGAAATTAAACCAGGCTGCTTTGGGACACTCGCAAAGAGGCCTTTAGGCAGACGGTGGAGTGAGTACCACAATCTTATTTTTTTGTCCTTTGGACATCCCACAGATACCAGTATCTCTCCTCATGCATGAGATTATTGATCTCCGTGGCAGCAATGAAAGATGAAAAGGTCAATTTTTAAATGTGAACAGTAGGGACCACTTGCTATGACAACGGCTAGCGTAGGAAACGTGTGCCCTCGTCTTTTGCGAAGATCTTAGTTATATTAACAATATTGATCCACTGCGGGAAGATCTTGTTTTCCTATCTTTTCGTCTTCACACCGCTTCTGTCCAGCGTTTCCCGAACAACCCCCCTATTAGTTTTGATAGCCCCCCACCTCCTAATTTTCTGCTTTTCCAACACGTGAGGACTCCATGCATCCAGCTGCCCGAAGCACGGTCCCCGGCCCCGCTGGAGATCCGTGCTTTTCCGTGGGGGCCTGGCCGGAGGGCACCCTCCCCACTGCAGCACCCAAACCTCTCTTTGCAGCCCCCCAACGGTGCCGGAGGGTGCCAGCAAAGAGAAGAGCCCCCACAGCCGTGGTGGAAGGTGCGCGGGCTGGCTGCCGGCTGCCGAGGTCCGGGCTCGGCCACGGGAGGCAGAGGTGGGATGCGGGACACTGATGGGTCGGGTGAACCAGATAAGGAAGGGGGCAGCAGGTTGTGGGGCGTTAGATTATTTTTATTAGGGAGAACGAAGGGGGGGGGGGGGGAGAGCTCGGCGGACAGGGAATCTCCCCAATCCCACCACCCACACCCCCGTACCACGGCAATACAGGGCCCGGGGACCACCCCACCC
>JAVJGG010000058.1:4882764-4897666 GCA_035590195.1 Aviceda cuculoides | reverse complement strand
GGGATTTTTTTTGCTTTGGTTTACTTGTTTTTTTAAGACTCTGGTATTTTCAAACATTTGGATGGGTTTTGCGGTTCCCAGCTGTCGCCTAGCTCAAGACGGTATATAAGATGTAAATGTACCAGCTATTTTCTGAGATTCTTGGGCAGTCACAACACAGGCAAAGGTTACCATCAGCACCACACTGGAAATGTAAAAATTCATGCACCCCAGAGTATTTATTTAGGTAAGGAAAGTTTATGCAGCTTATGAAAGAATTACTCTGTGAGGAAATTCAATTTCAGTAGCTTTTTTATCTCATTTCCTCAGTTCCCCTGTCATCCCCGGAGCTCGACCCTTTCTTTAGAAGCCCAGAGCAAGCAGGGAAAACTGTTTTGAATTTAATGGCTGGCTTGGGAAAGTTTTCCCCAAAGGACAGTTTGTCCATTGTAACTGGCTATCTGCTGCATTTATTTTATTTTGTTTTACTGGCTGTAAGGACATGAGTACTTACATTTACTCTCTTTCTCAAAATATTGTGGTTTGGCTGAGTGGTTTAGACTAAACTGAAGAGCTGTATCAGTACTGGAGAGGATGGTTTATTTTGGTTTTTTTTTTACCTGGCTGTTTCCAAACTCCATCCGTCATCGGAGGGACGGCGCGTGGGAGCGATGCCGCGGCGGGAGGATGCGCGGGAGCCCTCGTCGCCCGTTCCTCTGCAGGCACAGGCAGAAGTGCTTTCCCCGCCTGCTCCTCTCTGTTGTAGAAGGAAATTTGGAGACGGGAGCAAGGCCAGGGACCCCCGCGCGGAGGGCTCGGTGTGTTGGGGAAAGGCAGGTTTCACGCCGCGTCCCTCGCAAGCGCTGCGCAATTCAGCTGTAGGCGAGGCAGGGTCGACCGCGCCGTAATTCGCATTAATCGCCCCGTTCAGACCGAGCCAGAGGACGGACCCTTGGCGAGGTCACCCGGGGCTGTCCTTGCAGTCCTCCCGGCCTCTGCCGCGGTGTGGGGGGCCCGCACGACCCCCCCCGTCAGCTCGGCTGGGCTCCACCGCCCTTCCCCGCGTCGCCCACGCCGTCTCAGCCGCGACGCCCGGCTGCAGGAAGGCACAACTGGGTTTCGCCAGCATCTAGTGGCTTCGACAAAATGGTTTTTTTCAGAGGGACAGTCGAGGCCCTTGAGCTCTCCCACCTTCCCCAGCAGCTTGGTCTCCATCTCCAGGCCGTGCATGCCGGCAACCTCTCTCCCGTGGCCCCGGTGCCGGGACGCCTGCTCGCCCGCGGGCGGTGGGGAGGACGGGTAGCAGGGCTCGGCACCCAAAGAAACCTGTTTGCAGCCTGGCAAGCCTATTGCTTGCTCGTTCCCTGGGAAAAAATGACACTTAAGAGCCCAGCAAAGCAGCCCGAGCTCGCTCCGGTCACGCGCGGAGAAGATTTGGATTACCGCAGGAAACCCAAGCGCCCTGGCCTGGTGCAAAGGCAGTGGATTTTGCCTGTTGATCTATTTTTTTTTCCCCTCCAAGATGACTTTCATATGAGGAGACAGTTCAGAAATTAATTCGTGCTGCACTAGTAATTGTAGTATTATTGCTCCCATGTTGCTATGGATATAGATGGTATTTTACAGGAAATCGTGAAGAAAAGACTATTGCTTTGAGTCAGGCTGTAATTTCAAGTTATCCAGACAAGATGACCCATGCTCGTACCCTCATCTCTATACTGCTGCAAGGGTACAACGCCAGTCCAGTCCAGCTAATGTTCTGACCTAAGGTTTCAAGACATACATGTCTATTCTAATCAATAGGCTTAACATTTTAGACCTGGTTCATCATCCTAATATCTGAACTGGTGAGCACTTAAACCTGAAGCAAAATTTCCCTGTGTATGAATAAGAGATGCAGGCTTCCAGTATATATACTCAACGTAGAGAAGCCTTCTCTTTTTACCTGCCTGGGCAGTGTGAGTTGTATCTGTAGTTCATGGTTCTGTTTTATAGAAGGTTTATTTTATTGCCACAGACTTAATGAAAATGAAGAAATCTGTAATCATATTTGATTATTCCAAATGGCATGACTGCATCATTTGTAATGGGAGGCAAAACACCTAAAAACGTGCCAAAGTAAATTGCTTCTTGCATACATACTATTTTTTTTAAGTATCTCCTAGTGTGAACATCCCCCTTGAACTCTTTCCTGTGTTGTACATACTGATTACGCTGTTCATTTAGCAAGCAGCAAATGAGTGGAAGTGTTATTAAAATACACCAAAGCATTTGGATCGGAATACATCCACTTCCTTGAAAAATGAAAGCTGGGAAGAGCATGCAGGAATAACAGCAAACACATAAACTTAGGAGGAGCAGTTGAGGCAGGAGCCGAAGGCGGAGGCGACGCTCCTGCGTCTGGCAGCGGCCGCAGGGCAGGACAAGCCAGGGCTTCTGCTCTCTGGGGCTGGGGGTGTTACTGGGAGCACAGGGAGCCGGGCAGAGGGGGTAGGGTTACTGCGTGCTGCCTCTCCCTACCAGAATTAGGGTCATCCACGTTCCACTGATTTATTTGCGGGAGAGAAGTTAGGGGAATTCAATTGCTAATCCTACACCCCCTTCCCTGGCTGCAGTCTTCCAATAATTTCCCGATATAGACTCTACCTCCCTCTCTGCAGCTGTTTGTTATTTGCTATTTTAATAACAAAATGCTATTGCCTAAGGCTGACGCTTGGAGACTTTTGTTTCTTCATCAAATCCACTTCTACCTAAAGTACGTAAAGGATTTGTTCCTAGTACATGAAAATCTGTAAAATAACCCACTCGTACTAGATTTTTTCTTGTCTAAATACATCTATCAATTTAATCTGAAGAAATTATACACCTGCTCAAACAGTAAACCAAATGTTCAAGAAAATTAGGGAGAACTGGAAGACTGATTCTCCAATCACTCATAAATCACGAACGTATACTTTACTTTTGAGTAGACATGAAACAGTTTGCAGGAATCATTTTTAGGTGGCTAAGGATGGCTCACCCCACTCCTGCAGTTGTTCAGCAGGGACAACGTGGGGGCAGTGGCTCTACGTGACATCGCTTCGGCTTCCTGATCGTATGACTGCAACTTAACGAGCTGCTTAGGGCTTCACCCAATGAAAGGTTCAAGTGACTAACAAAAGACTTATGTATTATTAAGATGCCTGTGCTCAGCATCACAAATCCATACCTTCCTGTTTGACTTCACAAGTCCCTAAACACCGCCAGCTCTGCGCTTGCATGTGCCTGGGACCGGCCCTGATGCTCCTGTCATGTCTGGGCTTGATGGTAACCCCAAAATACAGCGCTCGTTTGCCTTGAGGGCCTGCCACAGTGGGCTTGGCACACAACCGCAGGATGGATCCACCACTGGCGGTAGCAGTGGCTATGGAGCAGCTTTGACTACCAATACCCTCCACCTTTGCTGTTGAAGGTAAAGGCAAGATTTATGGGGCCAGAGAAAGGGTGTGTGGTGTCACTGCTTAATAAGTCAGGCACTCACGTGGAAAGGAGGGAGTCAGTAAAATCCAGAGATCTCCATCAGCAAAGCAAGTTCAGGATCCCTCCGTCCTAGCCAGAGGAGCAGGGGTGGGATCTCTAAGGGGTCCTCGTCCATCCTGTCTCCTGGTGCCGGGCTGCGGGCACCCCCTGCGGAAGGTGCTGTCTGAGGGTGTTGTTATTCTGACTCCTTTGCCCCAAGGGTTTGGTTTCACAAGTCCTGGGGAGTCAACTAATGGCTTTGTGAGCCCAAAGGTGGAGGTCCTACCCAGCTCTCCTGCCTTGCCACCGCACAGTCCCACTCTGTATCTCACGGTGACACCGCCAGTCATGCGTTGGCTTTGTACTTGAACCACATCAGTTCAACAGCCCGGAAGGAAAACAACCAACAGCAAAACCTACATAGCTTTGTGCCGCTCTAGTGAGTCAAAGGGGAGGTTCCAGTCAGGACCAGAGCTGGTGTGAGCAGGACGCAGGATTGGGAAAGGAGGAGAGGGACACGCAGCCTCTCCTCTTTGTCCTGAGCTGAGAATTTCAGTGGATGCGTCCACAGGCTCCCTGTGTGCTCTCCATGGAGCACCGAGCCCAGCTCCGGGCTTGGGTCCTGCTTGCACATGATGAACACCTCTGCCAGTGAAAATATTAGCAAAGATCTGAGGAATGAAGATCGGTATAACTTCATCAAAAAAAGGTTAATCAGTATGAACATTGGTGGCTGTCCAAATAGTTACATACAGCCTAAATGGTGGCTACTGGGGATATGTGCATACTAGATACATGCTCTCCTAGCTTTGAATAAATGTTTTCTCCCAGAGTACAAACATTTAAGATTTAATCTAGGAATTAGCCTTAGGGAAACCGCAAATGTCTAGAGTAATATTTACATTTGTTTCAGATAATCAATTGCTGTTGGTCAGCAAATAATTAATCTGAATTAAAGAGGACTCAGGTGACACAGGTCAAACACACACGCTTCGGCACTGCTGCAGGAAAAGAACTAAGACCCCATACAGCTCCAAACGGGACAGGTTGCTTCTTTCTTGGCATTAGCTCAGCTGATGTATGTAGGCAGCAAAGACCAAGCAGACTTATGGCTTACCAAGATCCTTCTGCCCATCTGTCTCTTCAGAAGGCAAGGAACTGCCAGGTGAGGGCACATAAGCAGATCATAATCTGACCCAGAGATACATAAAAACAGTACAGTATTCATCTAACTGGGAAAAATTAATTGGCAGATATATTCCCCAAACTGCTTTATTCAGTTTATGCAGAAAGTTACCTTTAATTCCATGATTCTGCATGCCCACAAGTCTATTCTTCCAGTATTTAACCAGCGCTGATAAAAGACATAAGCAGGAAGCGCCTGGGAAATTACAACTGAAAAGTCAAGTGGATTTGCTATAGGTCTTAATCTTAAATTATAGCAAAAAAAGACATACAGGCCCATTTTGAGATAGAAATCCTTTTCTCTATAAGTTTCTATATTAAAAAGAAAGAAAAAGAAAATGAGAATGAAAAAGAAAAAAAGAGAAAAAGAGAGGAAAAGGAAAAGGAAAAAGTATTTTGATAGTTAATTCTTCAGCCATTTTCCTCTCTTTCTGAGTTGGCACTCCATGACATTTCCATTATGTGCCGTCTCTGGTGTATTGCTATCAAAGCATACAGAATTTTTCCATTGAGTAGAAAATTGGCAAGGCTTTCTTGTTTACAACTGCAAAGGTAACAACTCTGATAAAGTAATGCACATAATTACGCCACTTTTAGCCAAATTGTGGGAAAAAATAACTTTCCGTTCCGTTAGCCTGGCTGATGCACCTGAATGTGTTTTTCTTAAAACCAACACTGATGTTGCTTATTAGCAGCATCCCTGCTCGGAGAGGGCTGCACTCACTTAGTGACTTCCTGGCTTCACAGCAAATCGTAAAATTAAAAGGGTTCTCCCTGCAAGTGTAGTTAAGGATTTTCACAGTAATTGGTGCTCTCAATAGGCCCAGCTTTGGCAGAAGAGTGTGAGATTGACTTTATTGTTAACCCACAGATTGGAGGCAGCAAGTGAAGCTCTGGGCTAGAAGAGGACCGGGCGGTTGCACCCATCTCAGCAGATTCCGCGTCAGTCCTTTCGGGCTCCGCTGTGTGCTGCTGCTTCTTACCAACCACCCTTGAAAGACCAAGTCACGTCTAAGACTGAAATATAAATGGGTAGATGCTGCATTGCTGTAGCAATCATGCCATCCCCATTACAAAGATCCACAGGCAAAGCAGTGGAGTGCAAGCCCACTTAAGAAAAAAACTCTGAATGCGGTTGAAAGTAGACCTAGGCTATTTAGGAGCACTTAAAAAACACAGGACTACTATTCTTTCAGTGCTTTCCCTTTGTGGATCTCAAAGCACTTTATGAACACTCATCGAGCCTCACCACCGCCCTGTGAGGTGTTATAACATTGCTCCTCTCCCAAGGGTGGGTAATGCGATTTCTGGGCGCCCACATGGAGATACGTGAAGATTTCGGAGATACCAAACACCCAGAACTGCCAGCCACTGGTATGCATAACTCATGACCCCAGATAAGCACTATTAAAAGTGCGATGGCAGGCTTATTTTTATTTACCTCCTAGTAAAAAAAAGCTTAGGAGTACACATTTTCAAGTGTGCCTCCACAGCTTTGAGAGCAAGAAACTTTTTATTTGCTTGCTTTTTTGCCTAAAGAAAGCTGAGAGTAGGTGACCTAACTAAAGATGCGATTCAGGCAGTTCAGTCTGTAAGTAAAACAAAGTACACACCATATTGGATGACTCACAGTGAAATTGCAAGAGCAGATGAAATCAGTGAGAGCCATGAGCTTTTCCGTAAACAATTTCAAAGTTACAGACACCAAAGCACAAGGCAGCGCAGCGTTAGGCCCCCGTTAGGGAAGGAGACCATTAAAACACACGGCACAGTGTGCGATACGCCGCACCGGGCAAAGGACAGCGTGGGGACCAGCACAAAGCCCAGTTTGCAACATCTTTAGACCTACGCGAACAATAACATCTGGACCTAAAAGCACAATTCATTCCCTCTAGCTTGGATACTTCCCAGGAATTCCCCTCCCGGGGTTATTTCGGTGGAGAGGGCCCAGTGACTAGGAGGTTTAGGACAGGAATGGGGAGAATGCAACCACTCCCCGTTATCATTTTTCCCACCCACCCTCCCACGGCGTGGAGCTTTACTCCCGCCCCGGTGGTTTTGCAGGAGCTCTGAAGGCAGGAGGGGGCAGGGGGAGGCGAGCCAGCTGCAGCTGAACTGGTGGGGGCTGTACGGGCGGCTGGAGAGGCAACGGACCTCGAGCCTTGCCCCGCTGCAGGATTCCCTGCGGTCTGCTGGCAAACTCCTGCGGGAAATGAACCTGTTCTGTGGGGCGCGGGCAGAGGAAACGGTCTTTTTCCCGATGGATCTGCCAAAGGACCGTCAGGACCTACCATTATCCACACAAAGCAAATGAGCTGCAATTAAGGTTGCTTACACAATTTGCCCTGTCAGCTAGGGACTTCACCCACCGGATTTAAAATCCCAGGAGAGCGGCAGGATACTGCGGTGGTTGAGCTCTGCAGAAAACCCTCCAGGAGCCAAGGAGGAAAACACCGTGGAAAAGTTTGTAAGAATTAACTCGTTCCACATACTTTTAAACACGGATGTGTAGGTAATTTCAAACCTAGAATAGACCTGGTTGTTAGTATGAGGTCAAATAACCTCTTGGATTGGACCGCTGCAGTTTGGTACGGCAGCCGAGCAGCACGTGGCCGCAAGCAATCTCCACTCCAGAGAGGCTTGATGTTGAAAGAACTGTGGGATTTTAAATTGGGGATTTGGGGAACTATGCGGACCCCTCATCCAGAATAGCCGATTTCTTGCCAAGAGTAGAAATTGCTCCTACTTTTGGCAGATGGCACTGACTCAGATGCTCGTCCAGAGTCCTCTGCTTCATATGCCCGTGTATGTTGGCAGACTACAGATAAACATTCCTTGACTTATGTCATACTGTCAAAGGTATTTGGCTAATGAGTGTCAAAACTACACATAGAATAGATCTACCCAAAATTCATTGAAAAAAACCCAGCACCTGATATGTTTCAGCTGAGCGTTGAATTTTTTCAGCTCAGAACCGACTTCACTGCTGTGAGTCATAACACTAAAATATACCACCTGTATATGATGCCTTCCATGCTTTACATCTACAAATTAGCCCTCCATCATCCCAGTGAACTATTACTATAATCGTATAAAAAATGGGAATGCTAAACTGCCAAAGCTTTACCAACTAAGCTAACACTATATGGTGCTTGGGTGACAGTGACAGATAGAAAACAAAGGCTGGGAACACTGATTTCTGAATTATTTTTCTTGTCTCTAGACAATACTTGTATGTAATAGAGATCAGCTAAAAGAATGGTAGTGGAGCAGATCTGAGGTTAGATATGCTCAGCCATTTGCTATCGCCAGGTTGCTGTCTTTGCAATAGCTGCTTAAAAAAGGATTGCTCTAAAGCTGAAAAAACAACCCATAACTATATTTTGCAACCTGGTTATTTTTTTTCCAGCTCTTTTGTCACAACTGAAAATAAGATTGCTCCTTAAAATAAGTAACTCTACAGAACATGAGTTCTGTTTAAAATACAATCAATATTGAAAATAAGTTTTACTTTATCTTGATTTCAGTTAACAAACTCTGTTTAGAATTCTGTATAGTTAAAATTTTTCCCAGCTCTGATTTAACAATTCGGTGTTTCCAGATTCTTTTGTGTAGTATTTGTATTTGACCAGTGATTTTTATATTGCTGTCTAGTATTCAGTTTTTCTATTATGTATAATCGTTCAGCAATTTCAATTATAACTGATGGAGTCACAGAACAATTTCTCTTTCAGTCATGTTACTTCTTCATACTATTTTTCTTTCAGCTAATTCTAATTTTAATTAGTTAGAGCAGCAATTGATTATACTGATGTACTATTCAATTAATTCCACAGTGGTGACTGAGGTTATTTGCTGAGTGACAGTAAAATACCAGAGTACACCGTATTTTACAATAATTATGTACCAGTTCTACTGGAAACAGTGGTCCATCATCTTGTATATCCAAATTCTGATTTTAAAGCCACATCTATTTACATATTTTTTAACCTATTTCCCATTAGAAAACAAGGACAGCTTCACTTGTTAAGTGGAGAGATCATAAGCTCTGCAACGTTAAGAAGGAATTTTAAAAACTGAGCATACAAAACATCTTAAGTTTTTCATCAGAAGCAGGTGGAGTCTTGGTTTGTTATTGCACATCCATTGTGTTTTACCCCCTATTATTGTAGATCATGTAGATGCAGGGAAAATCATCTAGTGATCACTCTACTGTTACAGTCTTTTTTGTCTTTTAATTCCAGATTGAAATGCAAAATACAGACTACACTTTCATGTTTTCTGAACCAGACAAAGCAGATTTGGCCATGACCCATGTAGACTGTAGATGATGTTTGTTCTGTGTGGATTGTACATCTGTGTAGACTGTAGACTAAAACCTTGTGTACTGATTGCAACAGTCTGCATTACCTATTCAAATATGAAATGTTGCATGAAGGTAAACCTCATGCCAGCATACAATAGCAAAAAACTACTTACAGTGTCTGACCTAATTCAGAACCGCTAACCTCAAACATTCAAAAACTCAATCAGGACACCAATCAAGAAACTAATGTCAAATTCTGATTTAAAAGCACATTGATTTTTCTTTTATCTACAGGTTTCTAAGTTCACAGGGATCAGGCTTCCAGCCTTTCCCTGGCAGTCACGAAGGATGAAAACATCATTTGAAGGCTGAGCTTCTCACATAGCCTTATGCTTCTTGGAATCGGTGCTCTGAGAGATACCAAATGTTTTGTGTAACAATGACAATGCTATAATAATTAGCAATACGGTTTTCAAAGGCAGGGCCTTTGAAAGTCATCAGTTATTAGAAAGGAAATGGGAAGGCTAATAAGGAGCATTTGTTTCCTGCTCTGCAGTCAACTACAGCATTGTTAGCTTGTGAAAATCTGTCACCAGCTAGAGCTCTTAAGGGTGAAGTCGCCTCTCGCGTGTGAAGTTGGTAATTTAAGGCTGTAGACACATAGTACAGAGCTGAGTAGGAACGTAAACCCAAGTCAGCCTCACATTACAGGGTTGTTGCCTTCACTCACAACCTGCAGCTGCTTTTCCAACCTCTTGGCCCAAATCGGTGCCACCGTCCCTCTGCTCCGTTTGCAGACGGGCTTGGGTCGACAGGGTCCACCACGTAACTATGGATTTGCAGCAAGTCTCTTTGCCCACCTCCCCAGGCCGTGGCTGCCATGCCAAGCTGGGATGGACCAGAGAAGTCCTGCCCATGCACACAGATCCTGCAAGACTGCGGCTGGTGGGTCCCCAAGGAAGCTGCCACGGAGCTTGACCATGTTGAGGGCCTAGCGGGTTGAGTTTCCCTCCATCAGTAGGGATAAATAACCCCTTACACTTGAAAAATGCTCCTTCCAAGCAAAGAAAGCACCGGTCCCTGGGCTTATGCAATCCGTAAATTGGTCATGCAGCTTACTGGATCTCCAAGTAAGAGATAAGTTTCTCTTCTGTTGCCTCTCCCTGCATGTTTTTCCCCATAAGAGGGGAGTATCAGCTTGCAGTCCTCAGCAAAGTCCAGTGCAGGGAACCAGATTTTGCCAAGATAACCTACCCTGGCAGCGGGACGCTATATCCCGTGCCGCTTGCTCTGAACTCTTGCTTGGCCCTGCTGCGTGTCAGGGTGCCGTGCTCCTCCCTTGAGACAGCTGCACCTCATGGCTGGAAGATGCAATGTCCAGGTCTCCGCAGAGTGAAGAACAGCCAGCTCTGGGCAGAATTTGGTCCTTAAATGCAAAATGGAGATTATGCTGCAGAGCCAAGCCATCTAGCAGCAATACTTTGAATTTCAAAACTGTATGAAAGATCAGTTTTAACCTTTGAATAGAGTTCAAAAGATGTCCCTCAGCACACTTTCACTTTTAAATAAACAGGAGAATCAAGGGCCCTGACATTTCCAAAGCCCAAAACACCAGTTTGTTTTCCTTACATAAATACTTTGAATCTTAGCAACTGTCTACAAAAGATAACGATAGAATTTGTCATAATAAAATGCTATCTGCTGATAGATTTAGCTTGCAGTTTTACAGCACCTTTGGGTAGCTTTGGTCCATTGAAGAGAAGAATTTGGATGTATTTTGAGCTCTAAGGACACGTTCTTCCTCCTCAACGTTTTTTTTCGTAAATGTCATTGAAGATGCAGCAGCCATGCAGCAAGTGAGAAAAGCAGCTGCGTTACCGTCAGGCTGAATTAGAATCATTGTGCAAATATACTTAAGTGACTCAGCAGTAACTAATTGAGTATTTGGGATCTGTTCTCCCCTGGTAGCGGTCATGTAATTCCCCTTCATCTACATGGGAACTGAGCATATGCTTTAAGCAGAAACTAGATGATGTGTAGTGATGGAAGCCCTTTAAGGAGTTGGTTTTTTTTTTTTTTTTTAGAGAAAAGACACTGACACTGCTTTCAACATTTTAAAATTAACTGAATAGAAAGCTGGGAAGTTTTCTGAAAGGTGTTATTAAAATGAACATCTTTTTCAGATTAGAGAGAATTAAAAATCACCTTTTTTTTCCCAGAGTACCCAGTGTTTCTTCACCTCTCCATCTGTTAGTGACACAGTATTACAACCCCATGCGTATAAATGGAGTTTATTACAATATCAAGGCCTTTAAAAGGCAGTTCTGAAAAGCAGGAGTAGTGATTTTTAAAACAGGTTAATTCAGATTTAGGTGTATTTTCTCCCCCATGGACTAACACGGGGTGACCAAACATCTTTGCTGTCCACCTCTGAACTGGACAATGCCGTTTTCCAGATTTTCAAACAACTTTCCAGTCCCTCCTTCTCACATCCCCTCTAAAATGTCTCCCAGTGGCCTGCAGGAGCGGGTATTAGCTCGTACTCTAGACAGAGCAGCTGGTGAGAAAACCTGATGCACCTGGAAAAAGGTTCAGGTATTTGCACAGAAGGTGGAAGGAGTCCCACCTGGGAGGTGGCAGTTGTCTCCTCGCCACAACGTGTGGTTTGGATCTGCATGGCTGGGGTGCGTGGCGGAGATTACGGTTGCATGCCCATCCCGAGGAAGCCACCTCTCTGCCAGGAGGCTGGTAAAGCACAAGCAGCATCGCACGGTGGACAGAAAATGGGTAATCATAAAAAAAAGAAAGGCGAAGTAAAATGAAGAAATACAAGCCGTAAGACACAATATGATTTTTCAGCCTTTTGTGCAAGATACAAATGTCAAGATGAATTGACTGCCATTACATAATCGCAAAATAGGTCGGTCACACAACCTTTGGGTTTGTTGTTTGCCCGTTACCCTGTTTGACGCAGCAGCATGAGGCAGGCTGTTTCTTTGCCAAGATGAAGGGGCATCTTTCTATTGCTTAACCATTTTTTCTTTTATTTTTACTATACGGTTACAGCCTTAGGCTGGGAGAAATATTCATGCTCTTCTCTCCTGCATATATATTTTCTAAGGACTGCACTGCTCTTATGCATATGCAAAAGTGCATGCTTTCCATATTTACTTTCTTTATACAAAATAGTGTGCCCATCACATCATGTACCGCTTTCACTTCTGTGCAGATTCCCTCAAATTTATCATCTTCTCATATTTAGAATGTAATTCTCACTCAAATCACAAGCAGCCAGCTCTTCTTAGTAACAGTTATTCCAGAGATAACAGCTAATTATGACATTTAAAAAAGCATACATTAATATTTCAGTAGGCTCAACATTTTGAAATATATTCAGGGCAACATCTTGGGGCTTTTTGCTGGTGAAACATAAGGATCCGTTCAGCAGACAGGCAGTTAAAACACCCTTCAACATACTCTTGCAAATCCTTTCTACAGTGTCTTCTGTTCATCATAAGCCACAGTTTGGAAAAAACAGCTTTAATGGATCATTTCTTAATGTAATTAAATATATTTAACAAGGGTATGCTTCAGAGTCCTTAAATTAGTCCTTTGCCTGAAGACAATGTATTCATCCAAATCCCTCCCCAAAACATTCTTCTTCCGTAAATCCTATTAGCATTAATCTGCTAAAGCTAGGTGTGCTTTATCATTTTTTTTTCAGATACCTGGAAAGCTTTTAGATCTACTGCTCACTTGACATCTTATGGTGCCGAACAATTTCGGAGGTCTCATTTAGCCTGGAAACCTTGCAGGGTCACGTCACCTTCCCCTGGACATCCTCAACTCAACGGCAGCGTAGGGAAAACAACAAAGTGGAAGGTTTCTGTAGGACGGCATTAGCAAGCGTGCGATAAGAAGGGACAAACCTGAGACTGAAACCTAACTGCGTATTATAAATGCAAAAGAGAGCAGAGATAATTCACCTCTCCTTTATCGCTCCCGTGGTGCATTTTGTTCCAGGAACAACAGAGACTTGTATCTGAAAGTCCTTGGATGACCGATCCCATTTAAATTCAGCCTAACTCTCTGCAGGCTGGAGTGAGGCCTGACCGCCTGGTGAGGCGGAGGCGGCAGGGACCCCAAATGTTTTCCAGCTCTCCGAAAGCACGGTCAGATTATTGTTTCAAAAGGAAGATTAACACCTCCCTGAATCGAAGTCAAATGCGTGCATGAAAAGCCTGGAAAGGAAAGGGGCTTTCCGTTCCTCCCTGAGGTGCATGCAAAGTCTTTCTTGGAAGAAAGAAGTGGCTGCGTTTTCCTTTCAGGTTTATCTCACAGGCGCTTGGGGCTTCCCAAACCATCAATTAAATGCTGCAAGAATTAGTAAAAGTTAACAAAGGGAAGAGGGAGTTATTTGAGGATTTCTAAACTATTTTAAGCAGGAGCATGGAACGATCTCCAAGCACACATTTTTCAATTGTTATATTTGAAAGAGTCGAAACTCTTTGTCCGAAGTTCTCCCTGCTGCTTTTAGCTTGGTCAGAGAAAACACAACAGCGGGGCTGCTGACTTTATTTCGGATTTGGGAAGGGTGGTGTTGCGTAGCCTTGCCTCCCAAGCCGGGAAACGCGTCCTGAGGAGAGCCCGAACCAGCTCGGGGAAGGCGCCGGCCTCCTCCCTTTGGAAGCCGCCATGTTGGGAAGGGTTAACGGTTTTAGAACGTTTCAGAGCGGCTCCCCCACCCCCGCAGCACTGCTTTTGACTCTGAACTCCCCGGGTTACTCCAGAGGAACGATGATCTCTCCTCACAGCCCAGGGACAGTCACCCCCGCCGAGGGACTGTGCCCCGGGGCCGGCGGGACCGTGACTGCCCGTGGCCAGGCCGGCACCTGGGGCCTTCCCGGGCCTCCGTAGTGTGTGTGGGGGGGCTTCTGCCCGCCGCCTTCCACCACTCGTGAGGGGACCCGTCTTCCCCCACTGGTGGGGCGGCCCAGTACGCGTGGACAGGCCTTTCTTTTGGACGATAAAGGGCGGCTTGGGGTGATTTGCGCGCTCCGGCGCCTTTTCCTGAGGGAACAACACCTGGGCAGGTACGTACCGCGCCCACGTAATAAAAATTACCGCCTCGACGCGGTTAATACGCGGGGCGCTGAGGCTGAAACTTCGCCTCGGGGCGTAAGGGGAGAAGGGAGAGAGGAGACGGAGAGGGGAGACGGAGAGGGAGCGGGGCCGCGGCCGGGCTATTCCCGCCCCGACCCCGGCCGCCGCTGTGGGGCTGGGGCCGCCGCCGCCGCCCCGCGAGCCCCGGCGTGACGTCACGGGCGGCGGCCAATGGGCGGCGGAGGCGCCCTGATGCCATGGCTGGAAGTTCCTCGGTGGCGGCGGCGGCTCCGTCCCCGTCCCTGCCCCGCTCCGGGGCTCTTCCGCCGGCCCCGAAGTGCTCCCTCTCCTCTCCCCGTCCCCGGTTCTTTAAGCGCTCGCCGGTACTTTCCCCAGGCGCTTCCGCTCTCAGTGGGGGAAGCTTTACCGGGTCTCCCGGGGCTTGAGGGGGACGGGCGGCGGGAGGGGGTGGGGGTGTGTGTCAGTCAGTCAGGGCGCTCCCCCGGTCCCGGCTCGCAACCCCGGCGGCCCTGAGGGGAAGGAGCCGCCCGGCCCAGCCCAGCCCAGCCCAGCCCAGCCCAGCCCGGCCCGGCCTTTCTGCGCTGTGGCGGAGGGGGAACTGCGGTTCTCCCAGCGGGAAGAAGAGAAGGGGGGAGTCCGGGGAGCTCCTCCCGCGCGATCCCGGCAGCGGCAGCGGCAGGAAGGGCAGGGCGGGGGCGGAGGGGGGGGCGGGCGGTTGGCGGGGGAGGGGCTGCCGCCGCCGCCGCCGCCGCCGGGCGCCGCAAGCTGCGGGGAGGCCGGGAGAGGAGCCGGCGCCGCTGCCGAGGGCCG
>JAVJGG010000058.1:4796537-4873954 GCA_035590195.1 Aviceda cuculoides | reverse complement strand
CCCCATTTTAACTATAATACATTGTTTAGTGATGCAGCTAGACTTAGTTTCAATCTTCTATGATAAAAGTTGTTTCAGCTTGCCCTTGTGATTTATCTGTTCTGTTCTTTGATTTTTTTCTTCTTTCTGAATGGTTAATTTTAGCGGTTAAGTAGTTGGTCATTTGGAATCCTTTGAGATAACATAAGTGACATACTAGTGGTTAAAAGAAGATACCATACATAACTGCAATCTGAATTAATGGACATTGCCTTACTCTTCTGCAGCAGTGGCATGCATACCATTACTAAGTGTACACAGCATTAGTAGCAGCTTGGTATTCAGTAGATTATACGGTGCTTGCTAAGGAGGTAGTAAAATTTTAAATGTTTCATTCTTCAAAGATAGCAATCCTGAGTCTGATGTCAGCGAATCATGAATGCAGGTGAGCCGAGGTGGAGTTACACTAGAGAGAAGGTAATTTTTGTGATGGTTGAGGTAGAGCACCTGTTGCTGTACTATCAAGTCACTTCAGTTACAGAAAAACCTGGGAGGAGTCTATGTGTACATATAGACCCTAGATCAGCAAGATAATAATCAACTAACTTGTGCTCATACAGCCTTTTTCTTGTTGGTTGTGTAGAGAACAGCTTGGCATTGCTAATTCCAGGTGCATTTGGCAGGTTAGAAATTGTTTTACAATTCCTGAACCTAATGTGTTTGGCAAAGGAGCTGGTAAGGATGAGGGAAGGGCCGGTGTCCCCCAGGTCTCCCATGCTCCACAGCTACCTGGGGAGGGGTTGCCAAAAGTACAGGGCAGGGCTTCTAAACTGTGAGCAGCTCAAAACCCAGGGAAACGAAATGCGGTATCAAACAGCTCCAATCATGTCCCCCAGTTGGCTCTCATCCCAGCCAGGTGGAGGGGGGGAAAAAAAAAATACAAAAAATCAGGTGTTGCCTTTCAAGCCCTAACCCTCAGGCAGTGCCCGTCCTGCCTGCAGGTGAGTCCCTGCTCTGTCTGCCCGGGCAGTGCTGGCAGCAGAGCTGTGACCTCCCTCTGCACCCCGCTGGTCAGCCCTGCCTGCTGCCTGCCCTGCCTGCTGCCTGCCTGGCAGCAGCCCTCGGCTCTCATTTCTGCCCTGTTTTTCTGGGACCGGCTTTTTGAATGTAAAGGGATGTGCCCAGCTTGCAAGACGCTGTGCCTGGTGTTAAGCAGTCAGATTTCATCGGGTTGTTTAAATTGCTGATGCCGTCCTAAAATTGTGGTGCCTACTAGATGTAAGAAAACCCCATCAACAGTCAAAACCCAGTAAGAATACTTGCCCCTGGTATCGATGTAATTCATAGTTTTGGTGGTTATGTAGATGCACCTTTAGTTTTTCTTAGGGAAATACCATTTTATTTTACAAAGTCTTAAATATTTGATCTTCGTTCTAGAAAAACTTTACTTTAGTTGGCGCATACTTTGGTTGTCGTGTTATCTAAGCAGATGGCAATCACTTCTGCATTGTGGCTTTTTCTAGTCTTTTTCCTCCTCCTTTTCCATTTTGCAGTGTTTTGTACATAGGTATGGGAATGGCCTTGATTGTGAGTGGATGTGTTTTTGTGTTGTCTGTAATCCATTCATATGGCAGAAATATTTCAGCGAATATAAAAAAAACCCATTAGATAAAACTAAACAACCCTGTATCCTGTCTAGCATGATTATGCTCATTTGGGAATAGAATGAGCAAGATTTGACTGAAACATTGCAGTTAAAAGTGATGTTCAAAAATACAGTTTATGAGGTGTCTGAAATGAGGACAGATTATCCACACTTGTGGACCCTTGCATAGAACATTTCTGCATAATTGTTTTAAATTTTCTTCTTCCATGACTATGTTCTGGCATTGCATTAGGGTATTGGGGTGAGCTCCCACATGTTTCAGTCAATAAATGTCTTTTACTAAATAAAAAGAAACATTTTCACACAGAGAAAAGTCATGAGTGAATGTTTTGTGTTGTTTTTTTATCATTTTCAGTATAGTTGTTTTAAAATATTGTAAATTTACAGAAGGCTAAAATGAACGTATGTAGCCATCCTGTGGAGAAGTCTTTATGTTCCTGTAGCTTCTGTGTGAGAGTGATCATCATACTTTGTCTTGAATCACACAGCCCCTTGCTCTAATCCCTCTTTCCAAGCATCCAAATCTGCCTCCTTCCCCCACCTTCCTTCTGCTTTCTTTGCAGTACAAGGGGGCACTGGTCATTGCCTTAGAAATACATGTCTTCTTATTAATTCACTTTTTCCAAGCGACTTAGAGGCTGTCAGGTAGCTGAATGGCATCCAGCCACTGCGTTATGATGCCCCTTGTCTCACGGTCTGCTCTTAAAGTTGCCGTGGAGGCTATTACTCATGTATTTTTCATGTTGAAAGAGTCTTTCCATTAAATTAACAGCTGTGAATAGGATTTGGATGAAGATGTTTTTGTTCTTGTTTTGTTGGCTCACTATTCTAAGCATGTAGTTGCATGAAATAAGGTTGTTTGCTTTATCTGCTCAGGCTGGGAGTAAGTACACGGTGCCTTACAGGTTATTCTGTTGAATATCATGTTTTCATTTTCTACCTATGTATATATATGCCTGCAACCTGGTGTTTGGGAATTACTTGTTAAATCTGAACTTAATTTCTGAATACCACTGTAATCCAAATTAGGGTAGGATTTACCAGTGTGAGCTGGCTTTGGACTAACATGAATCGTATAAAAATAGCACTGTACTTTTCTTCCCTATGCAGCATCCTCCTCCTGCTTGCCCACTCTTTAGCATGGGAGAGCTGCCCTAGTGAGAAGTATGTGATGAGGTCCTGCGCTGGATCTCGGTGTGATAGGGAGCTGCAGGACAGAAGAAGCAATCTAACTTTTCTTTTTTCCAATAGCTGGATATTCTCTTCTTAGTAATACTTCTCCAGAGCATTGCTGTTACGAAAAGTCTCTGTTTTTCTGCGCTGAAACGTAGCCTGGGGTTTTTGGCTTGCAGATGTGTGTGTTAAATATGATTTGTGACAACCACTGATTCTGAGGCTTTTATATGCAATGCTGATCTGAAACTTTTAAATTTCTAAGGGTAAGTAAAGGAGAGTGAGTTGGAGAATAGAAATCATGAGTTTAAGGAGAGTTTGGCAAGGGATGCATGATTTACAGCTAGTAGTATTGAATGTGTATGTAGCTTTTTTGAAAGAAGAAAGTTTCATTTGGGCATGCTTCTAAGATTGTTTTTTAAAGTTGATTCTTTGCTTTTGCTGCAAAGTGGACATAATGCAGGTTGCTGAGTCATTGACCCTTGTAATCAACAATTTATATATCTTCAGCTTGTTTAGCTTCATACTAAGAAGCAGTAGAAAAGTGATTTTTATATAAAATCACTAGGTGAATAAACTTGTTCACCAAGGAAGGGCTTTAATTTTCTCTGGTATGTCTAATTTTTTATCATTATGTGTGGACCTACAGAATGTGCTCAGCTGAGATTGATCACTGGTGTGTGAAATGACCAAATTATAACAATGGAGAGTTTTCTGAGGTGGGTAATATATTTTCATATGTAGCTTCCAGCAATGAGTTTAATACACTGAAGGCCACATTTTCAATGCTTCTGTTATTGAAATGTAGTGCTCTGATCGTTTTTCTGCTGAACTTCAATTTAGAGCTTCATCTGGAAAACATCCAAGGAAAAAAGCATCAAAGAAAAATAATAGGAATTGTCTCGGAATGCAGGAAGATTTTAAGTATAAAATTAAAATATGCAGCAAGAGCTCGAAAAAGTGTATAGAATACCTTAAAGGCTAAATCTGTAAGTAAGAAAGGAAAATAGCTTTACTGGCATGTATCTTAAAGTTGTAATACTTTGCTAACCTTGGGTACAGGAAGTAAACTTTTATGTTCTTACTGTTTATAGCTTCATTTCCCATCTTGAATCTTTTGGCTTTGCTTCAGCTTAAGGATTGTTACAGTTTTATTGATAGATCCCCAAGGAGTATATTACCACCTGCAGAGCTCTGCTTTGGTCTTCTGCTTCACTTCAAAGCCACCAGGTGAACTCTTCCAAATATTTAATCAACTGCGTTGTACACTCAAGCCACTTATGAATATGTTTAGTTAACTTTTCTGAGGCTTAGATTTTGGACTTTGGCAAGAAAAACACATATGTGAAGAAGAAAACTGTGATTAAAAGAAGTGTACATATAGTTTAGAATCAGTTCTTCGGTCTCTTCAGCATTTTAGTTGTGACAATGTGAGAATTGCTATTTTAGGTACTTTTGTCCATCTAAGATACCTTGTTAGGATTTGGGCAAATCCTAGATTGCTATCCTAGATCTAGCTAGGCTAGTATCCGGTCATTGGCAGTGCCTGTTCGCTTTTGCTTCAAAGGAAGGAAATCCTACAGACTAAACCTCTATTTTAACAGGAAGACAATTATCTACCTGCTGTGTAGGATTACTATACGAATGTATTCATTAAATGTTAATACTACAATCAAAACTTTTTTAGCATAATTTTGTAAAACTTAGTCTTGCTATCCTTATGTAGTTACTTCAGAGAGTCTTAGCATAAACAATTACCGCTGACTTACTGACTTAGCAGGAGGTGACCGGGGTGACGACAGGGGTAAAACGTGGGGTCGCAGCTACATAGGTGTTCCTATATGGGCACATACAGTTACAGCTATTACTGTTGACGGTGTAGTAATAGCAGTGGGAGGATGGTAGAGTGTGTGCAACTTCAACAGCTGTCTGTTTTTCTGTTTTCTAGACCTAGATTTAAGAATATGATAAAAGCTGAATTTCAGACTGATGGCCAGTATGTTTTCATGTAAGAATAATTAAAGAAGAAATTTCTTCTGAATTATCCAGGAATACCTCCATCTATCACACTGAAGTCATTCCCTCTCTTAGGCTTCCCATGTGGGATTTTCATTTCTTTGCAGTAGGTCTGGGCCTGTCAAACACAGACTTGTATTCTTCTTGGATTGTTCTGGCAGCATCACCAAGTGGTTTCCATGCAACCTGCAAAACATACAGAAAGTTCTGTAAAGTACAGATTTTCTAGGGGTTTTGGTTGTTTTTATTCTGCCTTGCAATGAATATTAAAATGTTCAGGAAATTTAGTGCACATTATTTGTCTGCTGGGCACAGTAAAATTTTGCTGTAGCATGTGAAAGCAACTTTTCATCCCACCCACAAGCTCAGCATATGTAAAAAACCCAGGTACTGGCTGGAGATCTGCTCATCAACCTAAATCTTAGCAGACATGAGGATTTTCCTTACCTCTTTGTTACAGAGGACTCCTCTGCTTGCTTTAGTTTCTACATTTCCAGCTCAGCCCACACGTTTTTCTTGCTTTTCTAGAAGTAGCTTCCCTAGATGGCAACAGCAGTGGCTGACACCTCTGTGCTTGTTAAGCCTGGGGAAAAAGCCCTGGCTTTCTGGAAGCCCACTGCCTCTAGCAGAATGAGCAGATACGCTGTCATCGTTAGGAGATGTGACTGGCGGATACGCGGTAGTCTTGTCTCTGGACGGCTGAAATGCTCATCAGCTGGAGCAGCTGAATGGATCCTGGTCTTGGATGAACATGATTGATTAGTATAGTGGAACAATGTCTGTGCTATGTTAAATATCCCAGTTGTTGCTGCTGTAAGTTTTTTTTTTTGTGGTGGTTTTTTGGGGGGGGGGGGGGGTGTTTTTTTGTTGGTTTTTTTTTTTTTTTGGTGCTTGCAAGTATTCTCTCCCAGTTAAGGCAGAAATGCTCTTGATTTTCTTTCTTATACCTAGAAATCTTGCAGTAGGTCTGGATTAGACTCTGATTGCAGAATCACCTGTACTTTCTTGCAGTCTTTCCACTCAACTCCCCATGCTGGATAAAGTGTATACATACACTGTCTCGAAAACAAATTTTGCCATGGAATATGCACGCAGGAAGTTCTTCAGAGACTCTAGGATCCAACCCTCTGGAGTAAGGTTTTTCTTGGTTTCTGTGTGTGTTTCAAAATAAAGTACTACCCCCAAAGTAGTTCTTGTCAACAGAGTTACTACTTGCTGTTAATTTTCATCCTTGGGGTAAAAAGATGTGTGCTAAGATAACTTAGTTTCAAGAGGCAACGTGAGGAGAAAAGGGAGGAAGGTAAAGCTGAGCGTGCCAGCAGAAAGGCGAATGATTCTCTGTTTCTCTTTCTCTGTATCTGTGTCAAGAAATATCATATTTTGTGATTCCAGCCTTGAAAGAGGCGGGGGGCAGGGGGTGGAAAGGAGGAAAGTCGTTCTGGTCATGTAACGTCATTTGATTGCTGCTTGCTAATCTGCGTTTTCTTTCTTAGAAAAAGAAAAAGGATCATTTCATCACAGATTGCAAACACTGGGAAGTAGATGACCTTGGAAAGTAGAAATTGTAGTAGAAGGATGAATTAGTTGCTTTCTTCCTACAGCACAGGACTTGCTCAATTTGGCAACAGCAAGGTGTTTAGGTCAGCTCCACCAATATTTTTTTTTTTTTGAAATCTCACTCTAATTTGCTGCGTTTGGAGACTGCGTTAATATTTCAGCCAGCAGGAAAGCCTTATTTCTTTTTCAGCTTTAAAAAAAGTAAAATCTTTTCTCTAATTGTTCTGTTATTTTTTTTGAATGTTTCTTCATAACATGCACCATTAAGCTCTGTATGCAGGAATGGGAAGAATTATTTCTTCTTCAGTTGGATCACACTGAAATAGCCATAAAACTCTTGATCCTGATTCACCACTGTTTTGCAGCTTGTAAATCATTTATTTTGTGCTCCAAGTGCAATGTGTTTGTGTAATTCTAGTATTGATGTTGATGTATTACTTCTACTTCAGTCTCACTTAAGGCAATTGTAAATAACTTTACAGAGTTGCAAAACAGTAGGGAAATGAGCCTCCACAAGCTAAGGCATCAGATTTATTTTCTGGGGCAAATAAAGAGGTTCTTTGAAGCCTGATCAAAGCCCAGGGTCTCTAGTTGCGTGTAGTATAAAGTTGGTGGCGTTTGAGCAGAACCTGTTGGCTTCAGGAGCTCTTTTTTTTTTTAATTATTTTTTTTATTGGGGCTTTATATCTCTGGAACCCATATTCAACATATTTCTGGAAATGACAAATGCGCTGCCATATGGCACGCCAGATTTCAAGCCACTCTGAGGTGCATGTGTGAATTTTAGAGTGCCTGGAAGAAATGAATGAAAACCACATTCTCAATTTTATCTATTGCCGAGCTCTGTAGGCAGGGGAGGGGGGGGGAAGCTTTGAAGTAAATCCTGCTGGAGGGATTGCATGCTTATTTCTGAGCTGCTGTCCTAATGCAGCAAGGTGTAGATGTAATTTATGTTTCAAAATACGCACTAATTTCAGCAGGTCTGTCAGTTTATGTGCCACTGTGTTTGGTCTGGGAGATGCTAAGAAATATTGAGCATCTTTTTGCTGCTGGCAACTCTGTTACCATTTTCAATCCTTCATTTCCAACCTTTTTTTGTGCCTAACCCTCTCTTTCAGGCTTTAATGCCTGAACTTAATTCTTGGGTATTGTTGAACTGTTATTTTTATATATGCTGTGTCTCCTTAAAAGGTTCTGTATTGATTGTACTTCATGAGCAGATTTCTTAAGCTTTTGTTGGTTAGTAAAAGCTGAGGAAGCATTACTGGAGATATTTGTACCAGGGTTATTTTTAATCCTGGAGACTCTGTGAAAACTTTTTAAATGCAGAAAAGATGTTTGGGGAACTTGTGTCAGGTTTAGGTTAGAAAAAACATCTCCTTGCGAAGGGCAAAGTAGTAAGGTAGTTCCTTATTAAGGTTAGTTGTGTTCATGTAAGCTTACACAGATTCTGTGAGTTTTCTTCAGAATCAAAGGATGAATTTTGAAATTTTCTTCATATAGAAGGAGGGGAAAAAAAACTTACTTGTGAATACATATAAATTGAGTGATTAGTAGTTGCTTAACTGGTAAAATTTGTTAAAATTAGTTCTGTCTTCCTGTATCAATAAGAGAGAGTTCACAGGGGAAATCATGTTACTCTACTAAATCATTTCCCCAAATTTTTCTTTTTAAAAGTGTTGTACCTTGATACAGTAACTGTTCATAACCACTTCCAACCCACAGCCCTTATGCTCTTTGATTCATATGAAACCCCAAGGCTTTTGATAAGGTCGTGAGTTTCCTCCATGTTAGATTATCTCCATAGTTCAGTTGAACTTGCCATGTACCCATTAATTGTTGTTTCTGACCTTGAATGAAAGTGTGTGTTGTGCACTCCAGTTGCAAGAAAAATGTGACAGCGAAGGGATGGTATTCAGTGATGTAAAGCAGCAGTTTTACATGTGTTTATAATTACCGACCATTCTGATGTTCTTAGTCACACAGCCTTCTGGTGGAAAAATGTTTTCCTTCCTCCTGGAAAACACCGATTCGTTAGGCCACTCTTAATTAATAAATCAGTTTGACGAGGGTGGATCTTCTGGTGAGAGTCAATCACCGTTGGCAGGCAGGAGGGCCAGGAGCTGCACTTGGGATCTGGATGCATGCGTTCCTGCTCTGGGCCACGGGGCAGCTCTCCCCAGTTAGAAATCATGGTCAGGAGCATGAACGGGCACAGGGGGAGGGGGTTCCTGATGCTGAGAGCATGTTCTTTTGTGGGGGGCAATGGGTAACTGTCTGAAAATTCAGGGAGATTTCTAGGAGGGGAAGACTATATCCTTTTTTCTGTTTGTTTGTTTGTTTTTGAAATCCATCTTCAAATGATCTTCCTCTTTCTGAGATGAGGGATCTTTAAAAAATAATTTAAGCAAAATATTATTTATTTATTTATTTATTTATTAACAGAATCTCAGTTGATATCTGTACTCCACTTAAAGAGTTCCAGAGTATAAATAAAAACCCCCTAGGACATTATTCTTTGCTCTTGAAATTCTGTAACACCATATGTAGCAGTAAGCATGTACTCAATGTAGTGTTTATTTGTGATCAAGGATTTGGCATTTCTGAAATCCAACTTCTGTTTTTTTTGGTAGGAATAAACTAAAAGGCAGTTCAGAGTTTTTAGCTTTACCTGTTTTCCACAGAGAACAACTTTTAAGCATAGTGTTCTGTGTCAGAGTGGTAACACGCTTCTCAAATTTCCATCCATATAGGAACTGGTTTTGAAATGTTTTAAGAGGAGTATTAGTGGATTTGGTAGTTAGGCCTCTTTCTTCATATCTTCATTTGAAAACTCTTGTCCCACTTTCTCTAGAAATGCTGTGTGTATTCACATCTTTAAAGAAACTTTGTAAGGAAACCTTGAAAAATCACAAAATGAACACGTAGTCAGACATTTAAGAATCCCTGTATGCTGAACCTTTTCATCTTGTGTTTTTGACTTGGGTCAGAATTAACAACAAAAATCTCCACAATTCTTCCTGTTCTGAAAGACTGGTTCAAATTCACTGGTATTTTATTTTAGCTTTCAGGAGTAGAGTTTAAGTTGTCAAATACAAAACCTTAACTAAAACCTGAGATCTTTTGGTGTGTACTCAATGTAGATGGTCTGTTTCCGTTACTGTTTATAAATTTCCTTAAATTTATTATCTCTGAAATTTCAGTGTATCAGAAAGGATGTCTGCACCTAGGCTATTACCAGCCAACCCTTATTTTCTGTCAAATCGTTCTGAATACTTTAAAAAATCTGTTATAACTAATGGTTTGTCGTCAGCTTAATTAAGAAAACTAAACTCTGCATAGCTCTTCTGTGTGTATTTTTCCTTCCCTGTCTGTGCAGGGAATTTCTAATTGCGTAAAATCTTTCTGCATCACTTTGTGTTTTTCCTCTTATGTTCTGGCTGCTCTTGTCCTGTTTCTTCCTCTGCTTTTGCAGTGCTCAACCTTCTCTTGTGAGTTATCACACCAGCCTCCCGCTCCGTATTGTACGCAAGGCGTGGAGTCTTTACCAGCCACTTACTAAAAGACCATGTCTGCTATCCAAGCTCTCCTTTCGAAGACACCAGCGAGGGGCAATTTGGCAGATCTTTCTGCAATAAAATTAAGTTGTGATTGCATGCCCATCCAAGCTTTAATCTAGATACTGCAGGTAATGGCAGTAATGAAGACGCGATAGTGTCGTCTAGCAACCAGGATATATCCCCGGTAGATTTGTACTCTCGTTTACATGTTGGTACTGTTTGGTACTGAAGCAGAACTCATGCTGTCCTCAGGCCATCAATTTACACATACTTTTAGTTCTGCAAGTTTTCTTTGAAACCATAGATGTGTGGGGTGGTTTTTTGTTTTGTTTTGGGTGTTGGGGTTTTTTTTTTTTTTTTTTTTAGGGAAGAATTGTTTCATAACATTTGGTGGTAATTAGCCTGAGTCAGTCTTTCGAGTTGTGGGGGAAATCCTGCCCTGCGGAGAATTACAGAAGTCCTGTGGTTGATTTTGGAGGACCCCGCAGTCTCATTCTGTTTTCCAGTAAAGCTTTTGCATAGGTACACAAGATGCCTTCAGAGTTTGTGGATGTGTGTGTATTAGTCTGATGGCTCATTCTTTAATTTGACATCATAAATTTGACTGAGTAACATGTGCCAAGAACTTTTTAAAGCTGGTGTTTATGGCGGATTACCTACTTTTCTGCTTGCCAGTGTAACTCTTCTTCAAGTAGCAGGTCCAGGCAGTCCTTCTGCCTCGCAGCTCTGGGGAGAGCATTGATGGGAAAGAGAACTTTTCTGCCTGTGGGTATATTAAAAGGCTGGAAGAAGAAACAATACTGCCCTGTTTTGAGGTGATCCTTCCTGCAAGACTCTGAAGCTTTATTCAAACAGGAGGCGTTTTTGCTCTGTGATGTCTTTGAGTTTGGTTCTCAGACCGAATGTGCTCATTTGGAGCTCCCATCAGGTTGTATTTTGCAGAAAAGAGGAGTCATGTTTCTGTGGTGAAGCCAGCCAGCTTTTTTAGGTGGCAAAGACAAAACTGGCTTCTGAAACATAAGTTATGCAAAGTGTGTAACATTTAGCTTTGCAGTTTATAAGTGCAGCACTCTGTTCTTCAGAACTGCATTAGTGATCAGTAATAGGCATAGAAGCCTATGCTAGGGCATTTTGGTGGGTATGTGCTCTGGAGGGTCTCTTTTTTTCCTGTCCTGTGTTTCCCTTGTGTCTCACAAAGTGAGACAGTAATCTGTAATAAAAATAAGTAGACCCGAGCTGCTTTGTTCCATGTGTATTTTGAAATGCTGAATATTGATTGACCCTTCTTGAGCTCATTAATGCCCGTCATCAGCAAGAAGGGTAAGGTAATTCTAGTCGAACACGTAAGCTTACACATGTGAAGTTGCTACAAGTTAGGAAAATGTAAAGCAAGAATTGTTTTTTGGCAAAGGAATGAATTAATGTTGTACCCCATAAGGGGCAGAACCAGTACTAGATGATGCATCATCCTTTTTGTCCTTGGTATTGCTTCACTGTGGTATGTTTATTTCTGGCTGTTGGACCATCACCAGAATTTTGAATCCTGTTTGCACAGGATGTCTGTTCCTTGACTGATTTTTTTTTTTTTTTTTTTTTCCTTCCCCCCCCGTGATTTTTTGGCTACCATATGTCAAATGTGCTAAGAACTCGAAGCTTGTTGAATGGCTTTCTTAAGGTACCTAGTGCTTCTAAAAATACAGTAGCTATAATTTAAGCACTTGATATGTTCATAGTCTGTATTTAAGCTCCAGTTTTGAAAATTCTTCATTTTTACTGGGAGCTGTTACTTTATATTTGTCAAGAAGAAAGCATTTGTGGCATCTGTGTTATCGTTGATTTAAATGGAAGGTTGCTATAACTGATTTTTTTGAAGAAAAATTGTGTGTATGCTTTAGCAATTGACAGTGGGTTTCTGAGACTGTTACTCTTAGGTTTCATGGAAATAGGCTTTGTGTTCTGAAGCATGTGGGATGTTTGTGCTCTTTTGCAGCTCAAGAGGTGTAACTTCCCTACAGGATAAGTTCTTGTAGGAACCACATTTGGCATCATAGCCTACTGAAAGGAATGGTGAAATACAATGAAAGCAAATATAATTAAAATCCTATAGAAAGGAGGAGAAAATCATTCTGCCTCCTGGAAGGTAAACCAGAATTTTCAAAACTGTTTAAGTTTACAAGTACAACTTAGTGTTTTCAGTTCTTTATTAGCTTTAAAAACTAAGAGGTGATAGTGTTAGCTTCATTTTCGGGCGAAGATATTTGGATGATGAAGCTGGCATCTTCATATTTTTGTAAGTGAAGCTTATGTTCCTTAAGGTCTGTTATATTGCTCAAAGTTGCATGCAGAGGTAATTCAGGGTCTGTGGTCTTTGGCTTTTGTGTTCCCTAATGTGGCCTGCTCATGGTTTTAGATACAAGATGAAGATAAATGGGAAAGACTTAAATGGGAGCAAAAGATAGACAAAGCACTGGTGAAGGCATTTTAAAGAGCATGCAGAAGCAGCCCATGGAAATACACTAGAAAAGACCATGTGATTGAGTAATATGCATGGAAAAATGCCTCTGCCTTTTGATTCCTTTTCTAGCAAAAGGGAAAAAACCTAGTAATGTTACTGTCTTTATAATCTCAGCACAGAGAAAGCTCTGGCCCAAATCTTGCCATTCTAATTGCAGAATTGAAGCACAAACCTTGAAATGACTTAATTACTCTCCCTTCCCCCGATCAGCATCCTCTCCCTCAACTTGGAACTTACCTATTTCTCATGGTTTTACTGACTGTCAGTGGTAGGCATCTACAGGACAAAAATTAATAAAATTATAAATAAATTTGTTTAATGGGATGACTGAAGTATTTGAAGTTCTTGAAACTTTGAACCTTTCCGTCCTAGCAACAAAGTGTCTGGGGAGCATGTTTGAAAGTGGACAGCATATGTTTTCCTGGCTTTTGTGCTTTAACAACAGACCATGTGTTTAAATGTCAGCATGACATTTTGATTTCTAGCCTGCATGAGGAAGATGATTTAGTCGGGTCAGCTATTAAGAAACAGCTATTCAACAAGGCTCTTGTGCATCCTTCAGAGAAAGCTTTGACTGCGGCAACTGCTTACTACAAATGAGGGATTTTTTTGTTTTCTTTGGGTTTTTTTGCATTCCCAAAAGAAAGGCCAGTCCCGGACATCTGTAAACAGTAGTCGCTGGGTAGTGACACAAGCTTGGGAAATACTGTAATGAAGGTAGACGGCACATGATTATAATATATGCATAAATTAACTCCACTGAAGTAGTGAGGTATTCGGAGCTTCTGAAAGCTGTGCAAATTTACTTTGCGATATTCAGCAATGATAGGTTTTTTCGTATCCAGATAGGATAAGAGCTTACTGAAAAATGCCATCATCTTTTTAGTACCCTTCAGATTGGTGGGGTTTTCTTTCGCTCTCCCCTCCCTGCTTCACAGCCTGATGTTACCCTGTGTCAAAGGGTTCCTTGCCTGGGAAATTTAAAAAAAAAAAAAAAAAAAAAAAAAAAAAAAAAAAAGAAACTGTGACACCTTTGGAGTTAAATGTTGAATTCACTAGGTGGTGGTTGGTAGGGTTTGCATGTGCTTTAAGCCTTAAGCACCAGGACAAACTTCAGTGCCACAAGCAGAAGCCTCAGGGGTTTGAGAAACATGAAGTAGCGATGGCCAACTGGCTTCTTCAAGGGAGGGTGGGAAGAAGCAGCATTTCCCAAGTATCCCTGAAAAGCCTGGCAGAGAAAGAGAAAATTCAGAGCTACCTTCCTTGTAAATGAAATTTTATTAAGCCGTGATTGCCATCTATGTCATACTGTAAAGATGGTTGAAAAACGTGCTGATGCTCATTTCGTTTAGTTTATTGTCATACCGTATGGGATTTAAATGAGACCTAATAGAGTAGTAATTGGATTTGCAGTGCCTCTGTGACATAAAGGAGGATTCATGGTACTGTGTTCAGTGCGTTCCAGAGAGCAAATGCAAAAATGAAATCTCTTCTAATAAAGAACTGGCAACAAATAGATTCCTTGTATATATTCTTAAACTTAAAAAAAAAAAAAAAAAAAAAAAAATTGAAGCTGAAGAAATTTGTTCTAGGCTTTGCCAGAACGTTTCTGGCAGCCTCATTGACTGCATGGTTCAACTGGAAGCTATTTTAAATAAACTGTGTGTATTTTCATTGTAAGAAAATACAGTAAATTATATTATTAACAGGTTTAGTTAAAATTATTTTGTCTGATATTTTAAGTTATGCTTTAACATCAGAAAATGTGGTGGGTTACTGATTTGAATTTGGTCCAAACTGGCAATATCCAAAATTGCTGGCTTGCAAATGGATCTCTGTGTATTCCTCTAGAAATGATTTTGAGATTAAATGCACTGAGTGGGTGAAGATGGTAGCTGGTCTTCATTGGTATTGCTTTGAATTAAGGCTACCTGGAGTTCTGGAGTGCAACCCTGCATTTGCATATTACCCATTTGTTTGAATTACTCTTTGAATTAGCTGTACACTCTAGGCCAAAAATGCTTCTTATTTTCAGACTTTTCTGAATATCCCTAATGACTGCGCTTAGGAAAAAAACCAACAACCCAACAGCAACAAAACCCCCCCACCTCTAACTGTGTGAGGCTTGGTGTAAGAAGCACAGCCTGGAATGTGCAATCCTAAATATAGGCCCATTCATAATGAATGCTTTACGCTTTACTCTCTCCTGAATCTGATAGTGTGTTGATAGCAGAAGCACTCGCAATATGTGTACAGTGAGTTATATCCTTACCTTTGAAAGTGTTCTCTCCAGTATACAGACAGATCGGGGTTAGAAACTCATCTGAGCCTGCTATTTTTCATCATCATTCACTTATATTTATTTAAAGGTTTATTTATCTATTTATAATAGAGATAAAGGTTTCTAGTTAGAAAGGAGTTACTAACCAATATATATTACTTCAGTTACTTGGCACGTGCAGTTTTTTCTTCAGTTTTGTAGCAGTCTCTTGAATAGTTTCATTTAAAAAACAGATAAACCTAAATTTATCTGTAGTTTCAAAAGCAGTTACTTTAATATGCCTGCAAAGAAAGAAAACAACAATCCTTGTATTTTTTTCTTTGTTGAATTAAAAGGCTATTTTTTCCCCCCACCTTGATGGTTGTCTTGTTTTAAAACCACAAATAAACAGAATCTTGTGGCAAGGTTCAGCAAACTGAATTTGCCACATAATTGAGCAGTAACACAGACACTTCCAAGGCAAAAGGGAAACCAGCGGTTACGATGGTTTAAGGAAAGCAGCAAAAGCAACAAGAAATCATACTCTTGAATTAAAAGCCCCGAATACTGTTTGTCACTGCTGCCTAATATTTAAGTGAGGGAGAATATTATTTTCTCTTATGTAGGTTTTAGATAAATTTAGTTCGTGCTTCTGGGAAGTTGGCATGTTCTACTACTGCTGTTAATATTTTGTTGGGAAAAAGAAGTTTTGGAAAAACCGAAGTGGTAGTGGAGGATGTAGAAGTAAACAGAAATCTCTTTAATTACTGGAGTCAATACTTCTTTTTTCAAAGAAGTGAACCTGGAAGCTATTATCTTGGGGGGCCAAATTTGGACAAGGTAATTGGCTTTGACCTTTTGCCAGATGTCTAACAGTTCTTTTTCCCCTCTCTCTTGTGTCCAGATAAATGTCATGCCTTTAGGATTTTGTTCCCTTGTTCTGGTTTCAAGTGTGGAGCTGCTTATGTAGCTAATCTGCGCTTAAAATTATTTCCACTTCTAACCCCAGTAGGACTCTCTTTTGGGGTATTCAGAAAGAATTGACATAATTGGATTTCTGCCCAGATACTGTATTTAGATAGCTTTGGAGATGTCATTAATCTGACAGCTGCCATAGGAAATCTTTGTTTTGACTATTGTTACAGGGCCTGCAATGTTTCTATTGCATTTTCATTTGTAGTCTGCCACTGAATTGGTGTGATTAAAATGAGTAGAATAAGACACCATCAAATGTGTACAAGACATGAAAGGGAGAAAATCAGTGCTGAAAACCTCAGAAGGTAGGCTGTTGCCAAATTTTATTTGGGTATTATGAGATTTTTGGCATATCTAGTTATCTTTCAAACAGCAATAATAGCAGCGCCTGCGGCTAGGGCTGCTGTATGCTGTGGTGGAACCAAACCTGTGTTAACATTTCACTTCTTGTTGTCAACCCACAGCAAAGTTTCTGGGGCAGTTCAGGCAAAAACAGCTTCAACAGTTTCTGGTGATTAACTTGGAAGAAAAAGGAGGTGTTTTGGGGAACTCTCTGTTCGTGGGAAGTAGCAATCCTAGGAACTCAGGCGTTGGTTCCTTTTTGTGGATCTGAGGAACCTAGCTGTTTTGTTTTGACCTGCACAGTGAAGGTGCTGACTTTAGGGACTGCCATTCTGCCATGTCCAAAGAGGACGGTCACGGTACCACACGTCACTGACTAGTGTCTACCACCTACGAAGTCCTGTAGGAACCAAAGCCACTTCCAAGTTCTAAGTGTTTGTCTTCCACTTACCTTTGGGTCTTGGTTGTGAACCCCTAGTTGTGGTAGTTTTGTACTTGAACTGCATGAAGCTTGTTGTGTTTCTTCAGTGGGCTCATCAGAGGAGACTCAGAAAAACTTTAAATCTGGAATGGTGGTTTTTCCCAGCCTTTGATATACAAATATGTTGGGACAAAAATGTCTTGCTCCTCCCAGGGAAGATTATTTCCATCAGTGCATTGCTGAATACTAACACCAGGTACTATTTGAGCATATTCCAGTTTTAGTAAGGGATTGTGTGTTGTGGTCTTTGCTTTTTTTCCTCTCCCTCAATTTTACTAACGGGTTCCAGTTTATGTTTATGTGAGTTTGCAGCCCTGTGCTTTTCAACATTGTAAATGAAATACCACGTTTGAGTAAACAGTAAATCTATCTACTCTTTCTGCTGGTGATGGTTGAGAGAGATTTTTTTCAACTTGCTCCCTCAGCTGAAGTCATTATAGATTTCGTCACCTGAGGGCCAAGATGCCTGGACTTCTTTCTACCATCCCTGTGATGTGAAATGGCTCTCATATATGCTGACAGTACTTCAGATGCAGTTTGCCTGAACGGAATAGGGCAGAGCTTGCATACTCTTCGGAATAAGATTACTCTCCTTGGACAGTAATGCCTACAACATCTTTAAATACCCAGTGGCTGTGCACCTGGAGGCAGGGTAAAACCCAGAAACACCCTGAGCAAACAGGCTCAGGCACAGGGAGAGATGGCTGCTGGTGATGGCAGCTTTTACAGCAGGTGGGGAGTGCCCAGACCAGGTCTTGTTCTATTGGCGTAACATATCAAGTTGCCACTTGGCAGTTTGAGAGTTATCAAGAAGTTTCTGACAATGTTTTCCTTGAAGACGTCAGTCAGGATCTGCTCTGTGCATTTCCTCCAATTCCTTCTGTCTGCTCGGTGATTTCAAAGACAACCACGGACCTTGACCTATGCCTCTTAAAATCACCTTATCCATATATTTTACCACTGAGACAGTAGTGGCACTGTTACTTCAAATTCAGACAATGCTGTGTTGAATGTACGCACAGGAAAGATTGCTTTGAAAGGATGATTAATTTACCAGAACAGGAGCTCTAATAAGGATCGCAGCCAGCCTTTAACTTTGAATTGCCAGTGGGCTAAGTCTGCCTTACTTGACTCTAGTGTATTAGTGATCTGTAGCCCCTGTTACAGCCCATTTTCTGTTACGTCTCACTCCAAAGCATATCTTCTCTAACCGTGTAGATGAGATTTATTTGCTTATTTTAAACATTAGTCTCCCTAGCCAAGAGTGGTAACCAGGTGTCTCTGCCTAGTGTTTCTCTGAGAGTGAGTTAGCGTTGCATCCTTCTGTGGTAGCTAATTCATCGGAATCTGTCGTTTTCACTTCTTTTCCAGTGGGGGCGTGCATTTTCAGTAATTTACACGTGCAGATTACTAGATTACTGTAAAGAGTATATTAATAAGCTGTTTGTGGTCATCTTTCACAGCCCTGAAATTCACAAGTACTGCATTAGAAGCTCTGACTCTGGTAAGAGGTTTGGAAGAACTGACATGGTTTGGTGGGTCGTATATGTCTTTATGTAAAACATTTTAATGGCAAACATGCAATAGGAAGAATAGATTTGTGAAGGAGCTGCTTGGGCTGATGAGTTGTTAACCACTTGGGTCCTCAAAGATTCCGAGCTGATTTTACTTAATGGAAAAGACTGTCATTGTGCCGTTTTTACAAACAGTAAAGTATCAATCAGAGAAAGGCTAAAGTTCCACTGGAATCCATTTTTAAACTGTATGTACAAAATACTGATTTCTAAAGTGCTGAAGAAAGTTATCTAACTATCAATGCTAGGATGTTTGTAAAAATGAAATCTGTAATTTGAATAATAAGGTATCCTGTTAAGGAAACCAAAATAATTCTCGTGTTCAAACCATGGCCTGAGAAGCTTGCTTAGTTAAGCACTACCAAAGGTTGAAGTCTAATCCTTTCCTTTCCTTTCCTTAAAGATAATGTAAGACAAAGTTTAAGAACAGCCTTGGTAAGTATAGTTCCGTTTCTGCTTATCTATCTGCAATTATAATTGGTAATTCAGGTCTTTCAGCATACAGTTGTAAGGGTTCTTGAGGTGCTTAGAGCTGTCCTAAGCATAAATCAGGACAGACCTTTGTTGCTTCTCCTATGCGGGCTTTAGGGATATTTATACGTGCGCTTACATAGCCAGCTAGTAAACCCTTAAATAAGGAAAATTCGAAAGATTGTGAGTTCCTATTCCATATTGTAAATAGAAAAGAAAAAAAGAGGGGAATTGAGATAAAATGGAGCTTGAACTACTTCACCTTTCACAGATGGCTCTTGAATACGAATGCTTAAAAAACCCGGGGCTATTTTGGTGGTGCAGTACCTTTGTTGTGAGCTTCCTTCAGCTTTCGGAGAGTGACTGGACACAGCTTGCATTTATTTCGATGCTTGATTATCAGTCTGAAAAACAGGTGTGTGGGTTTTTTGTTTATTTTTGAGACTGCAATATTACATGTCCTCTCAAAGAGTTTGTCCCCCTTGCTGAGGGGAGGCTTCCTGGCCTCCCATTCATGATTTCTCCACTCTGCTTTGTGGGTTTTTTCTTTTTCTCATTCAGGGACTGCCCTGGAAGTGTTTGCAGCTCAGCATAATCTAATATGAATTAGGTCAGTATCAGTAAGTATAAAGATGGAAAATCCTGCTTAAGCCAAGAATTAAAAAATTTGCATAGTACAGTGAGTTTAGGTAGTAATTTGGTATCAGTATTAGGTTTTTTAATAGCTCAGACTTTTTGGGGAAACTTCTAGCTGAGAGAATGTAAGAAGCATGTGATTCCTCTTAAGAAAGTAATGTGAATCTGTACAATATATATAGTAGAATTCTTAGCAGGTGCAGTCATTAACAGATGTAACCCTCCTCATTATTTCCAGTTTAAAAAGATGCTAGTCATGCATGTATTTGGATTGCAACTACAGAGGAAGCTGACAATGGAATCTGGTTTCTGAAATACAGTATTTATTTTAAATGTTGATATTATTTAGACAGTCAACTACTTGTGTTTCATGAGTAGATTGGGAGTTGGTGGTTGTGCAAGTAGACATAAAAAATGTTCTTGTTTTTTGATAAACGTATCATGTATACACCAGAGTCCCCAGAGTATATGCATTTGACTGCAGGAGTTAAATGGGAATATAGGTCAGCATAGCCTCTTTGATTGCATGTGGTTAAAGTGTGAGCCATTGCACACTTTCTCTAGCTGCATTCTTCTCCCTACCTCCCCCTCCAAGTATATGTTTGTTTAAAAACAAACAAAAAACCCAAACCCAAACCAAACCAAAAAAAGTTGTTTGAGTGAGCAATGATACATGTCTAATCGCTTCCTCTTTGATACGGACAGCATGATCAGGAGGTGTACTACAGATCTTGCATGCCAGATAGGAGCACAGAAAAGATACATGCACTGTTCAGAAGAGACCTGAATTTTGTAGGCTAACCCTTACAGCCTCTGGTGATGGCTCCAGACCTGGCCTGCTTAAAAAAAGCCCATTTAAACACAGAAGTTTGTCTTTGCTTCAAGAGCTAGTCTCATTTTCACAGCTGGCCTACAGGCTTAAATCTTTTCCAGCGTTTTAAGAATCTGGCAGTCTTTTCTGCATGCAAGGCAGTGAACCTGTTCTTGTGCCCCATTTCACTTGCTTCCTTGTGGTTAAGGAACTGCAATCTTAAGAGAAGAAAAGCGTAGTTGTGTAGAGTATATAGCATGAAAGGATTTTAATTTTTTTGTTTGTTTTCAGAATGTTATACCTATTGTAATGCAACAATGCAATTTGCTGCCTTTTTGAAACCTTAAATACGATGCGAATCCAGTTTTGCTTTCTGTTTCCTGCCAGTGTTTCGTTAGTTTTTTTAAAATGTAGTAGTCAATGGATGCCTTGACTTACCTGAGTTAAAGAATGCTTGCGTATTTTAACATTACCGTTTTCTTAGCTTTAGGAGAAGGTGGTATTAAGTGAGTTTGGTGAGGATATATATGACTAGGAGGTTAAAATACTAAGCATATACTAGAGTCTTGGATAAACCTGGTGGATTTCTTTTTCCTTTAAGCAAATTCAGGCATTGAGCTTTTGAGTGCTTAGGCTGATCTGTCTGCTGCTCTGTGGAACTGGATTGTGCTTGCCCAATTGTCTGCATAGTTAAAATATTTTGAACATAGCCTATTTTGATGTAACTTCATTTGAAATATCTGCCTAATGGAGAAGTCTTAATGGAATACTTTAATAGCCCAAAGTGGTTACCTGCAATTGCTCCAGTGTATTTCAGGCAATTACAAAGGAAGGCAATATTTAATGTTGGGAGTGGAGCTAGATGGTGTAATGAACTGGCAGATTGCCAGCGTGATCTTCTCCACAGGAGAATTTGTATTAATGTGATGCTTTTCACTTGTTATCCAGAAGGTCACCAGTAATATGTCAATTGTTGAATTTTATCACAGTTATCGAAGTCACTTTGAATACCTTACCATTGGAGTTGAAATTCCCACTCTGTGCAATGCAGGTTTATGGTCAGGTCATTCTTGTGTATTAGCATATTAAGTATCAAAGAGATTATTTTAGCTATTTCATGTCAGAA
This sequence comes from Aviceda cuculoides, assembly GCA_035590195.1. NCBI lineage: Eukaryota > Metazoa > Chordata > Aves > Accipitriformes > Accipitridae > Aviceda > Aviceda cuculoides. Next base: position 4,852,812 of record JAVJGG010000058.1, on the reverse strand, counting down.
TTTAAATAGGAGGTGGTTGGGTGTTGGGAAGAGAGCCTGAGAGAATTGTCATTGAAATAGTCATTGTAAGGCTGAATCTGGATTTTAGCCATGGGGATAAAGAAAATGGGGCACATTAGAGCTATTAGTGAAAGGAAAGGTGGTTAATAACTTTGGATGTTACTTGTAATCATTACAAGAGCGCTAATTTATTCTTAAGGTTGTAATCTTTAAAGATTATACAGTTAAAGTGCTTGTTATATTAGATGTTACTGATATTTATCTTCTGGTCCTTGTTGGCAAGCATCAAGTTCAACCTTTTATTTCTGACTATTCGAAAGTGCTTTTCACTGTGGGATGCGTATAGTCCTTGTGTTCGGAAAGCCTTGGTTGATAAAGCAAACGCGAGTGAGGTTGCTGTTCAGACGTGGGCAATTTTGTCTTTCTGCCTTGCATGTTTGTAATCACCTGTTTATCCAGTTCCTATACTCTGCCATTCCTCTTCCTTGTCTTCTGTTCCTCTGCTCTGGGCTCACAGTAAGCGTAGGATCTGAAGGCAGTCATGAGTGGTAAGGAACCGTGGCATTTTGGATGCAGCAGGACTGACATTACGGCGGTAGTATTGGTATTAGGATTGAGGTAATGACAAATGGACATCACACTAGATGGTACACAGGTGATGGGCACTGGTGATGCCATGGGACACAACTGCCCAGCTCTGTGCCTCCGTTTGCTTTGCTGCCTTTCAAAAAAGTTGTTGACTTCATTTCCCAAGTTTTCTAATGTGCCAGTTTGTCTTTTGGGTGAACATTAAGCGTTTGCCATGTGTGCCTCAAGGCTTTTGAAGGCTGATGGAGAGCATTTTATATTCTCAAAGCTTAACTATTCATTCTCCAGCCTGGCTTTGCTATCAAAGACGGCTGTCTGGAGTCCTGGCTGGTAGGATGCAGCAGCAGAACCAGAAAAACCCACTTAGGGTGCAAACCCTTTGCCTGGGAGCGATAGTCCCAAACGCTAACCACTGTTTCCATTTACTGCCCTTTGAGAAGAAAGATCTTGAACTTCTGTAACTGAAAGATTGTTTCAGGGAACGTATTTAAAGTATAAGCAAATTATTTGCGGTCCAGGTTTCCATCCTGAGTTTGAGTCACCCTGCAAGTCACGATGCTTTGGAGGCAAAGCTTTGGGCCGTGGGGGGGTGTGATGGAAATGGGTTACTCTGCTGGGGAAGTCACTCTCAGGGTGAGTCTTAGCAAAAAAACTTCCTCTGTCTCTTCCATAACAAAAGTGAAGATTTTTACGAGGAGAAAAATAGAAAAGGAGGTCATAATGCAATGGAATTGAGCCCAGAGAGGACAGAGACCAGTCTTGTATCTTGTGCTCGTTAGCGTCTTAGTTTAACAGAGATTCATTTCAATCAAAGTGTTGGTAGGGGTTTTCTTGTGCGTCTTCTTCCTTTGACTCTGCACTATCACCATTAACGTTCTGAGCTACTTTTAATGCATGTTAATTGAGCTGTGAAAGTAAAAACCATTCTTGCTGTACAGAAGGAACTTAGCATTGTTATATTGACATAAACATATGACTCGTGTTTAGATGGAATTTGGACTCTTATTTTCCCCAATTTCATCTCCAGTTGACTAATACATACGAGGTTAGTTTTTCAGGTATTGATGATTAACAATACTGTTTTTCAGCTCACTTTCAAACCCAAGTTCCATATGTAAACGTGCATTTGTGAAGGTGGAAGCAGTAATTGAGAGAGGTGTTGGGTTCTTCTTTAAGGAACAAAACAAAACAAAAAAACGCCCAAACAAAATCAGAAGCTTGGTACGGTACTTCAGTGGTGGGTGGTAATGGGCAGTAGATGATTTGTGAGGTGGGAAGGGGGAAGATAGTACTGGTCCGAAGATCTTGTAACAAAAAATGAAGTGACTTTTATTTCTCATTTTTCCCCCTTATTATTAAAAATATTCTTGCATTATTGACAGGAGAAAAACATGTACTACAAAATACTCAGCCAGTAGGAAAATAGATCTGCCCTGCTTCTGGGTTTTAATGTCGCTTCATTTGTTAAAGTATCTTTCCCACTTACTTGATATCTGTCCTATAATTTCAAATACAGAGCAGTTTTCAGTGAGAACACAGTTAAGGTCTGTAACTGGGTAGGAAAATTGATACAGCAGCGTGGTTGCCCACGGTGTGTGTCTGCAGAAAGCTGAAAGCCCAGGTCGGGCAGTGGGGCAGCAGGCGTTCCAGCCAGCAGCCTGGCAGAGGAGAAAGGGGTAGGTCACCTTCCAGTCCCGTCTGTCCTCTGCTGTCACAGGCATATCTTCGTTCAGGTGAAGAACTGGATCAGGAGGCTCTTCTGGTTGAATAACACTGCCTCATGATTTGTCTTCCTCTATTTATTTTATTTTTTTCTTTTTTTCTGGAGAACAAGGGGTGAGCATCTGGGGAGCTGAGGGCCAGGGACTTGCTCGTGGTTTATCCCCTAACAATATGTTTATGCTTAAATGTTTGTCAAACTGTGGTTTTGATAGTTCTGTTACTCCACTTATTAATGGTGGAAGTCTACATCTCATGTTTAAACATCTGTGTAAGGTATTTATAATACCTTTGTCAATACTTTCCCCTCCCCCTTCATTATGATGCATGGGATCATTGGATGAATTACTCTTTTTAATTGAATTTCTTCATAGGATGCTTTTGTAGAGTGGCAGCTGGTTGGAATCTGTTCAGAGAAGACTCTGAACAGAAACGTTTGTGCACGAGTGGCCTCAGGTTGAGTAGGAGTTGTAATATATCGTCCTTACGAGCTAGGGGCTGCAGCGCAGGGAGACGCTCAGAATTTTTTCCTTCTCTTTGAATTGGATCTTAATGGGTTTACGCTGCCTGAATTTGTCAGACACGATAGTAATCCAGCTGGATTGCACATCCAACTGCGTGTGACTGCCTCCTGGGTGGAAATAGTCATGTCCCCAAAACTGCAGGCTCTGCTTTTGCTGATGTACCTCAGGTTTCCACGTGCAACAGCAGTTCTCTTTTCTTAGGGAGTATGGGCAAGTTAAACTGACTAATGTAAAAGTGAAGGAAACGGTAAATAATGGTACTTTTTTAAACATAAGCTTTCTAAAACTGGGCTGAATTTTTAATTCCATTTCCTGACTGATTTATGTCTGTACTGTGATGGCTGGGTTTGTAGTTACTTTTTTCCTAGATAGTTTGGATTGTCTGTGTATTCACATGGAGAAAAGTTAAGTGTGAAGATGGATTCTATTTGTGCTGAACAGGTGGCTCAAGTTGGAGCCATTCTGCCTGCTCTTCAGCATCTCTGAGGAGATCTTGGTAGTATGAAAACTACCTAGCTGAAGGTCTTCTAAGTTTAGTGCTGAAACTAAAATAAGTGTTGTTTGTTGTTTCAGATAGTGGTGTACATAACTTTGTCGGAGAGTCCTGCCTTTCACTGCCTGGATCCTTTTAACAGTGTGCCAAAGGTGAGTGGTTCAAGTTCAGTTGTTATTTTTGTAACTAAAGATAATGAGTGAACTGGATTTATTGCTTGTTTTTTGCTTCTATGTAGTATAGTACTTGCGTTTTGGTTTGGTTTTTTTTGTTTTTTTTTTAAACTGCTGGGTGGACGATTAAATAGCAAGTCTTTTTCCTTCAGTGATCTGAGACAAATCAGTTTTAGCTCTTACTTTCAAAAAAAGACAAGACAAAAGGATATGTTCAGACTATTAATTAAGCACCAGATATTGCTACCACTGCTTTTTGGCTCCTGTCTCCATTTACCTACTGCTTTGACTTGGGATGTTTTCCCTTGAAGGTGCTGTAGGCAGGATGTGGTGGTGTGGGAGGTATGGAGCTGTAGCGGCCATCCATAGCCTGTGGTGGAGCAGCCTTAATATTATTCTTTGACTGAAATCTAAAACCTAATTAATAGCTTATAAAGCATTGAGAGGAAAGGAGGTTTGGGTTTTCTGTGGGAGTAGAACAGAACTGCATTCAGTATATATAGAGTATCTTCCTGGGCTGGCTCTGAAGACCTGAAGTAACCTAATGAAGCTGATGTTTTCCAGAGGATTCATTTTGTGGTAGAGTCTGGCTGTCTTTTTTTCTGTTAATTAATGTACCCTGTTGTCTCCTTCTAGTAACTGTAGTTATCTCTGTGGCTTAGCAAAGATTTATTAACAGAATATTTTAATAAAAGGAAACCTCATTACAACTGTACCAAAAAATAAAAGCAGAAAGGCAGAACACTGAAATAACTTTCAGCATTGTAGTGGCTGTAGACCAGAACAGAAAATTGGGAATCTTAGTTTCGTTTGTTACTTCACCGGGTGGATTTATTATTGCTTACTCCAATTCTCTGTTCATAAAATAAAAGTAGTGTTACCTTCTTCAGAAGGAAGTTATGAAGGCTCATTATTGACATTTTGGAGCCTTTAAATGGAAAGCAATGTATGAAGTCCTTGTGTGCCTTGATATTTGTTGTGAGTTCTGTTAAATACTTGTTCGATGAAGTGTTATCAGATGTTGAAATTAGACTTAATTTGTTTAATAAAGTGCAGGTGAACCAGTTAGAATTAAAAATGCAACCCAGTCTTAAGTATAACATCTACATAAGTTTTTGTAAATTATTCAGTTTCCTTCAAACTGACAAGGAAATTCTGAAGTACTAGGATAGAAATACTGAGATGCTACAGTTGGCTCTTGCACTACATTTTTAAATTATCTGATATATGTCTTTAAGTGTAACGGACGAATTTATAACCCTGGCCTTTTCAACAGATCAGAGTATAGCCAATGATTCATCAGACTGTAGACTTAATCATAGTAAAATTATTCTATTTTTTCTACTAAAATTTCTACTCAAAATTAAGCTTGTATTTTACTGACTATGGCCCAAATTTTGTATTTGGTTCAAATGTGTAATATAAAAGTCTTTAGAGTTTTATCTTTGGAATCTCTTTCTTGTCATCTTTTATAATAGTTTTCGGTTAAATGTCAGTGAAAATAATTTAAAAAAAATCCACTTCAAGGAAATAGGTGTTTGGAATCTGGGTTATAGATTTAGAGTCATCTTTATTTGTTGAACATATTTCTGTGATATTTGGCTTATTGAATAATTTTTTCTTCTACTCTTTAAAACAAGAAGGGGGGAGGGGAGCCAAACATGCCCAAAGTGAAGGTGTTTACAGCAGGCGAAGGTTTTCTATACTTCCCAAAAAGGCAATAAATAGGTAATAGCTCACTGGAGGGAGGAGAGGAAGAACTCTTTGGACATCTCAGTTGACAGGGGGTGTAGGAGTCTGTCTCTGTCGTGTTGGTTTTTTGGTTTTTGTTTTTTTTTTTTTTTTCTTTTTTCTTTTTTTTCTTTTCTTTTCTTTTTCTTTTTTTAGAGTACGGGTACCCAGAATACTTGCTGTGTCCAATGAGACAACACTTAATTTCAGTAACAAAATTAAATCTAACTTCTGTATGAATATTTTATGTCTTCTTCCATCTATGCATTTGTGTGCATGTTTCTGATGGACTATGTTCAACTTGGTAAAGATGTGATTCTGCAAAACATGGAGCATTCTGATGCCTTTCCTGAAAGGAAATGAGTGCATAGGTGTAGACTCAGTAAAGCCTACACTTGAAATGCTTTGTTGAACCAGAACGTAGTAAACCATTTGCCCTTTGAAAATGAAATGCAATTGACAACAGAGTAAATATTCACAAATTACACTCAAAATATTCTTAAACTTCACTGAACTGCAGACAATAATGTGTCATTACAGGATTTTGTTGAGTCAGAACTACAGTGTAGTTAGTATGTGGTTGTCAAGATCTGCCAGCTCATCTTTTCTCTAGTTGGGCAAGCTGGCTTTTTTCAGTTGTTTGTTTTTGTTTCTCTCTCTCTCTCTCTCTTTTTTTTAAAGGAAGAGAACTATATGGAAAGCACCCTTTTTTAAAAGAGAGAAGATCTGTCATTTCTGCAATTAAATTAGTATGAAGTTACAGATGAAGCCTAATGTTCTGGCAATTTATTGCAATCATTCAGTTGTTGCAAATCCGAAACTATCCGGAAAGCATTTAACCTATTTTAGAACATCATGTTGTATGTAGTGGTATTTTGTACTTTTGAACTTGTTCCTCATTACTTACAGTCTTTGAATCAAAAAATAAATTGCATCTTGTATTTTCATAATAGAATATTTAAAAAAGTGATTGCAATATTAATATGTGCCTTGAGCAGTTCTTTTTTGTATTTTAGATAAAATCTTCTGGGAAGTGTTCTTTAATAGTATAATTTTTTGAGACTTCATACACCTTTATAGAATGTACTGTTTGGTTCTTCAGGGATACCTCTGTACATATCAGGACCAACAGGTACAAGCAAAGTTATCGGTGTCCTGGTACTCGGAAGATCTGCCAAAATGCAATCAGATGTCAATGGCTGCAGTACCCCAGTGTTTGGTGGAAAGCCTGGTCTGTAATGGTTTTCAGAACAACCACGAGGCCAATGTGCTCCTCGCACTGCGAGACTGGGGACCTGTTCGCAGCTTCTGAAAGACTGATCTTCCTCATTTAAGGGAAGAAGCACCACAGACAATTTGATGGAACTGTCTGCGATGCTGTATCAAAATATTGGTATATTTCCATGGATCAGCATGTTTGTAGTTGTTGATTTTTGAGGAGTTTAAACCCAAGGAAAACAATCCCTGTTCTAAGTGTTTTGTATGAGATAGTTATGGGAAATTTTGATTCTGACAGTAATTAAGAGAATGAAAGGTATGTACTGAATGTACTGAGTGAACGTCTGGATTCCTTTCCCTTAAGAAAAAAATGTTTCCTGTAATTACATCAATTATCCCAGGTGCCTAAAGTGTTGCTTTTAAGCCTTCGAATGTAACTTTAGCATTACTTTACTAAATGTCTGTAAATATATTTTAATAAATGAATTTGTAGAATACTGCCCATTATGTTATGCTAGTGGCAGAATACTTTCTAACCTGCAGTTGTGGACGGTAGGGAAGAACACTTTCATCCCAATCCTATGCCCCCATGACCACAGGTATACACCCCACCCCCCAATAAATTGATCTTCCCTGAATTACATAATTTTAGTACTTTCTTTTTTGGATTTTTTACATTTTTTCTATTTCTCTTTGTAGTAATTGTAGTTCTTCACATGAAAGTACAGGCATGCTCTTATTTACTAATAGTATAAAACTAGATTATTAAGAATCACTTGTCTGTAATTTTTTTCCAGCTTTGATAGCTTCAGGTGCAACTCAGGTTTGTGGGTATCAATGGTACCTGTTATGGCCCACAAATGGCCTTTGCAGTATACTTTAACTGCAGTCCCTGTGGAGTCCTCATCAGAGGACACTGTACAGCTTTCATCAATATATGAAAATTCTGTTCAGTAAAAATAAAACGATGACCACGTTTTTCCTGGTGGAAGTAGTGTTGTGGTTTGATAGCTAGTGTGGACTTTGGCTGTCTCTCATCCAGCGTGTCAGTTTTTCTGAGCCAAAAAAAGCTTTGCCTGCTGAAAAGAATCTAGCATGTTGCTCACGAATATAGCTATGAGTTAAGCTATGTGTATAAAATAGATATCTATGAGTAAGCTAAGGTTAAGCTTGTGCCCAAGTGTATTCGTGAACTGAGTACAGTACACTCAGCGACCAACCTTGGTGTCGTGATGAGTGTTCAGAAGAATGCCACTGGCAGAACTGGTTACTGAGCCCGTATTTCTGTGGTTTCTAAATAAACATATCCCTGCGTTACACCAGTTTCAGTTAGATTTGAATATGCACTGCACTTCGGAGGCACAACTGTTGTGGCCAAGAATGCGATCTTGAGAAACTCTTCAGGGTAGCTTGTGTAGTGAAGCTACGTCACAGGGAGGTTATCCTGAGATGCCGAACGCGTTCATGCCTTAGGTGAGTGTTGTACGTGGAGTCGTATGTCGGGGAAAGTCAGCTTGAGGATTTTGGGACATGGGGAGCAGTCCTTGCGCCAGCGCTGTGCGGTGCGATAGGGCTGTATCGGTGCAGAGCCGGGTCCGTGATCCCAAATCCTCCCGAAGGACGAAGGAAGCAGATTAGCAGCTGAGGCCACTGTCACCGAGTAACTCCGAGATGTAACTGCCCCTGTTGTCATCTCCTGCTTGCAGATGCCTCCTCGGGTTTGAGGGCTGCCGTGCCTGTTCCGTAGCTCTTTAGGGCTGACTGCTTGAGCTGCTGCTTTGCAGAAGCAGGTATGCAGCCAGCGTTGGTGTAGGTCACTTGTAAAAATCCGTTGAAGGCTTGTTGCTCCATTCGATCACGGCTGGAAGGCAGTTCTTCTGGTGCGGAGGCTTTGAGGGAACTTTAAACGCTTCATTGTTCACGTTGGAATTGGTGTATAGTAGAAATACAGCTAAAGCTGTAAATGTGTGTATTTTCAGTAGTTCTGCTAACGTATTCCATACAACATCATATTCAAATGGTCTGTGTTAGATCAAATATATTACTATATTAAAAAACAGTTCAGCTTGCTGAAATACTGCCTTTTAATGAATGGGAAGAGACTGTACACGCAGTTCATCTCGTTTCATATCTGGCGAATGGTTTTGCGCGTGTTACCCAGGGGCACCCTGGATAACTGCTGAAATTGGTGAATTTCACAGAACAGAAAATGTTTAAAGGTTAGTGTGGTATATTTGCTGTGGAATTCTGTTTCTAATAATTCGGTTAATTAATCTTGGATTACAGTTACTGTTTGCACTGTAGTAACAAAGCTCAAATTGTACTAAGCAGAGAGGACTGAGAAAATGAGCTTGTCCTGTTGTTTATTTTTTTTAAGCCAGTAGTAACACAAAGCATAGACTACCATGTGTACAGATACAAATGTTTTACAGTCTATTTTTCTTTCCCTGACTTTGAGAGTGTCACTTTAAGACATCACAGCCTCCTTGCAGTCTCCTGGGTTTAATCCCCGCTTTCCTTTGTGCTCTCTTTTCACACCCTTTTGTTTCGGGGTTCCCCTGCAGCTCTCATCTTATCCCTCCTTATTTTGGAGGCTGTTGTCTGTGTCAGCTGCTTTTAGTTGTTCCCCATAATAGAGCCTCTGTGCAGCTTATTTTCTACCTGCTCCATCATTCTCTCCCCCCGCCTACCCCTTTCTTTTAAATGATCCTGCTCCTGCTTTTTGATTCAGCAGCTGTATGCATAATCCTTCCAGCAGGTCCCCTGCTACTGTCATTGCTACTCACGCTGTTCTTTTTCCTCACTAGTTGGAGTGCTTGCATTTCTTTTTAGCATGTCTTTTCCTTGTGGCCGCTTGTTCCACCTCTTCCTACTAACCTTTACAGTTTACCTGTAGCCTGGTATTTTTTTTTAATGTGAAATACAGACGTCTGAACAGACGTGTTCCTATATATGCCTCTCAGGCAAGCAGGCTACGGCGGGTGATGTCAGAGAGATCCTTTCCCTGAAGCAGCAGGCAGTTGGGGGATCCGGATTTTCCCAAGAGGCTGATTTTGAGTTCTCCGTCTTGCACCAAAATCAGTAGCTCTTTGTCTGTCACTTGGCACGTTCCCTGATAAGCTGGGTTGTCTCATACCATTAGTTCTCAAGTTATCACATACCAGCCCCAAAAATGCTGTTGAAGGAGGGTTAGACCTCTCTTCATATTTGATCTCTGAATTTGTTTTTCAAGATTAAACAGTCAGAGTATTAGTTTTCCTTTCTTAGTTCTCCCTGAAGATTACTGAATGGCATTTGCTGCCAGCCCTGGATTTGTGTAAGATCTGGAAAGGTCTGTTCCATTATTGCTAGAGAGAGTGCTGGTTTATGATGATGAAGATCAGGGTGCCTGGTGAGCTAAAGCATTTATCTCAAAAGAAAAGGGTGTGACATCCTTGGGTTTACTTAAGTGTTTTGACTAGAACTACAAACCTTGTGTGTGTGTGTGTGTGTATATATATATTTATAAAACTGGTTTTGAAAGTAGCTCCTAAGCAAGGTTTTGACAGTTGGGCTCCTTAGAGAATTGAATTTACTGTCAGAGGGTTAATGAAAACTTGCATTCTCAACTGCTGACTTGCGCTTCAGGCGCTCATTGGATGCATGGCTGCTATAACATACCTTCTGACTGCAGTAAGTTAACTGGAACTTCAGGAAGTCTTGACCTGGGAGCTGTAAGCCTTCTCCTGTGAAACCGGTAATACATCATCATGTGGCCAAAATGGGGGTGTCCTGTATGTGTGCTGAGCTTATGTCCAGTGGCGTGAGGAGCGGCTGCTGCCGTGTACTCTTCAGCAAAGAAGGCGTTGGAGCAGAGACATCCGTAGGTGGTTGTGACTTGCGCGCTGGTTGCGCTTTAGGAGGAGCCGAGGAAGATGATGGCACAAAGCAGGTCACTGGTCAGACCGAGGATTCTGGTTTGTAAGTGGTGACTGGGCATGTCTTCATCCTGAGTCAGTACCCTGACTAATTCTGCAGAATCCTTAAAAATAAGAGGAACAAAAACTGTGAGGGCGGCATCTGATGCAATGACATAGTCCTGCTTACCTTTATGGAACTAAAGCTTGATTTCAGGGTTGAGTTTAACTACACACTAGAGGAGCAGGAACAAGGCATCAAGTAACACTTCAGTCCCAGACCTGTTCCTCAGAACTTAATTTTCAACAAGTAGCTGAAGAACAGGAACAAATAAAATAAAAATGCTTGGTATTAGTCACTTGTAGCATTTAGAGGTTCTGTGATGTAGGAAAGGAAAAGGGATCTCTCTTCTGTAAGTTTTCCCTGAGGTCCAGGGGGAGAGGGGATGCATGTGTCTTCCCCCTTCTCCCTATTCTCTTTCCCACCTTGAGGTAATCTGTGAATTTTTATATACTTGCTCCTATTTTTGATGATTCAAGGGATTGTAACTTGATGCTCCTTTCATATACTGCCCCACAGCTCCCAATATTTGCGTATGAATTTTCTTTAAAAAGCCTTTTTCATTGAGGCTTGATGCAGATTTAGTAACACTATTGGCTTCTCTTCTGTTGTAATGTAAATGTTTAAATTTGTATTAATCTAGAAGGAACGAGAACTCTGTGGCTAAACTTCCAAATTTCAGACCTGTGTTTTTGAACCTGTTTTTCCTTTATTTAGTCTTGGTTCTAGCACAGATATTAATCCCCACAGTCTCTCTCCATATTTGGAAATTACTTGGCTACTATTAATTCCCTTTCACCTTTGTTGATGCATTTTATTGTTATCTGGTGGGAGTAAGGAAGAAAATGTGTCCATGTGCGTGTGAGGATAGATCATCATCATCAGTGTAAGAGTACATAACATTTTTGTATGAAAGGGAATGTGATATAGCAGCCAAAGCCAAATGTTTAATTTTGAACCGATTTGTTTATTGCAGGGAGATTTTATTCAGAAAAGTGAGCTGTGAAGAAGTTTCTGGCAGAAGATAAAACAGTAGGAGGAGATTTGGAGGAGTTTGGAAAGATTCAGTTTTGTTCAAGCACTGGAGCTGAGAGTAGGAATAAAGGAGGATGAGAGTCTGGCATCGCTAGGCAGTGTGGGTCTCTATTGAATGCTTATTTTGCTCATAGAAATGTAGACTCTTCTAATTGTTTATTCTTGGTTTGGGGTAACTGTTTCTATGGCAAAAGTCAGATATTCCTAGTCTTTATCCGGTAAAAGTTTACTTTCAGAAGCTTACCTTTTTGAGCAGCAGTGGAAAATCATGTTGAGGTAATAGTAGTGGAACAACTTTTTAGGCTGTCTGTAAGCAGTTTTAGAGCAGCTGACACCAGAACTGCAAGGTGAGAGGTCAGAATAAGGAGCATCTTCCTAACACGCTTACAGCAGCCTGCATTCTCTGGAGCACGCCTGGCAGAAGGGTTGCAGTAAATCCCCTTTCATCCTTTTCCCCCTTCAGTGAATGGTGTTTCTCTCTTAGTTTTGCATCCCCCCCCCCTTCAACTGAGGAATTAACAATGGCTGGCTGCTGTAATTGTGTGGCAGAGCACTCGCAGGTACTGGTTTTTTTTGGAAGAGGACCTCATCTGAACGGGAGGAAGATACGTAAGAAAGAATTTGATTGAAATATATGAATGCTGTCAACATTCCAGACCAAAAATGCAGTCTTGACTTCAGATTTAAAGCATTTGTAACGGCTACAGGACAGGTCCTTTTGAAACCTGTTTTATTTGGAAAAGCGTGAGGGATAGAGTTTCCCCTGCACTTGTGTTTTGGGGGCGGTGAAAGAGGATTTCTGTCTTGACTCTGAAGAGCCGTTAGGTGGAAGAAGAAGAGATAACTTTAGGGGAGACTGGGGGGGGTGGCCCTTTCTTGCCTGGGCTGATACTTTCCCAGATGTGTAGCATTAGCACAGCAGTCAGTCTGACTGACAAGAGACTTGTGAAGCTGCAGCATTTACTCACGTCTCGTACGAGGTCCAAGAGTGTCTCATTATTTAAATTGTGCTTTCTCTTGGTACGTGTCCTATCAGGAAATTAAAAGGATAGCTTTCTGAGTAACTATCTCATGGTCCAGTCTTCTTCAGGAAGATGTACAGATTTATACAGGAATAAATTTAAGAGTACTAGCTGTTTCTTAATGAAATCTAACACTGTATCTTTTAAGCTGCTTCTTTGGTTGTATACATAAGCACAGAATGAAGAATGCTATCTTGCATCCGGTGATTATTTTTACCTGTACTATTCAAAGACTCTGCTTCTAGAAAGTAGCTTTTTCTGTGAGAAACTCTCCTAGATATGACAAATAGATGTTTAGTAACTCCAAATTCAGGTAAAAATCTGTGGAACTGTGTGTGCCTGAGAGTTAAATTGAGAAGCATCTTCATACTTTTTTTGTGCTGCTACATGCACCTTTTTATATTGGATAAAAGTTCTGGTCCAGGAGATTAAAAAAAAAGATAAATCCAGAAGTCCAAGAATTTATTCAGTATTTGAAATGAAAGTAAACTGGAAAGCTCACAGCAACAGTCTGAACAGGGCCTCTAAGTTACTTAGGGCTCTGTGAGCTAGAAAGTTAAAAATTGTTTTAATATATGTATTTTTCACATTTTCCTACTGTCATGAGGTAGATTGAATGGCTTTTTTTGTAAAGCAATTGATAAATTGCTTAAGACTATAAAGTGAACATTGTCTAGAAATGGACAATGTACTCTCCTTAAACAGCTTTGGTTGGGAATAAATACGCTTTTGAACTGAACAAACATCTCTTCCTCTTTCTAGTTAAAAAGCGAATATATGATTTTTCTGTTGGGGAACAGAAGGTCAGCAGTTCAATTTTATTTTCAGCATTTTATAGACAGTTTAAAGTGAAATCCCTTGAAAAGTAGGTAGCAGTGTTTCAAGGGATTAGCAGTAAAACGTAGCAATCCACAGTGATTCTGAGCTTTGTCCTTCTGTGTGAGATCAAGGTTAAACTTCTTATGTCTAAGGATTGTTCTTTGTTTATACAATACATAAATGTACTAACACTTCCAGTGAAGTGTAATTCCTGCAGTCCATTGAATGTTTGAGCTAGGGGAAAAGAAGCAGCAATGGGAACAAATCATTCAAATGCTTTTTTTTTTTTTTTATCTTGAAAGAAATTCAAGGATGTCTCCTTTATAAAATTTCGTGGTGTTCACCATATCTTGAGTGGCTGGCTGTTTTAATTTCAAGGTGAGAAGGAAGGTTTTATTGAGGATGAAAATGCACGAACAGCGGTACACTTAATTTGTTCTTCCGCAGAGCATGTTTCACCAGTCTATCATATAGATAATATTACCTAAATGTCCTCTCAGTAGAGTGTCTGGGGTTTTTTTCTATAGTCTTGTGTGCTTGGCTCCCTCCTTACCCCCTTTTTGTAAGGGACTGTGGAGGGGTTGGTAGGTGTAAAATGATTTCTAATTTTGTCTTGCATAGACACCTTATGTACATTGTATTCTTCCTGGACTTTCCTCTCTCTTCTGTCTTTTATTTATTTATTTATTTATTTTATTTTCATGTATTTCCCAATATATAGGTAAGCTTAAATGTTGTCTGCTGGGAGGAATGGAGTTCTAACAGTCCAGAGCAACACCAACAAACATTAAGCTTATCTGTGTCTCTGACTTGGTAGAACTACCGGTAAACCAGCGCGGAGGAGGTGTGGCCGTTAATCACTGCTGCCGTTTTAGAGGCGAGATGAGGTCTCTTTTCCCAAAAGTTTCCTTTAGTGCAGCTGAGCTCTTTATTAGCAGCGTGGCTTTTCTGAAACTGCTCTTAAAAGAAATCGAGAAAAGGTGAGCCGACGCTCTTTTCTGACCCTCTCGCTATATTTATCTAAATGTGAGGCAACGTTTGGGGTTCTGTTTTGTTTACTCAGCAGCCAAGAAACATAAGCCAAAAAAGCTGCCTCCTCCCTGTTTATCTCATACCGTTTGCAGCCAAAGGGTCTGAAATTGTCCTCTCTGCACAGTCTGGCTTTTACCATTGCTGTCCAGAATGGGGAAAACCATCGCTCTTGATGGCACTACCTTCAGAACAAAGCAAGCAGCAGCTTTTTGCCCTCATAGTGGGAAAAGTCACCGCAGATTGGGTCGGCCGCAGTGGTTGCATCTGCGTAGGCGGCTGCTGGAGGCAGAAGAACCTGCAGCTGCTGCCGGCACCTGCCTGCGCCCTGCCTGCTGCTGGAGCTTGCACACCAGATGCAGGAAAGGGAGGTTGAGGGCAGATGGTACGAGCATGGGGGGGTTAAAGGCTGGAGGAAGGAAGGGATGTTAGCTGGCTGTCTGCGGTCGGAGTTGCTTTATATTCAAGACTTTTTTTTTTTAACAGACTAAAACCAGCGATGATGACTTAATAATTCATGCTCCTTGTGTTTTCTGACACGTATATAATAAAAGGGCATGAAAGATGCAGTTTTGTATGGTCTTTAAGATATGGGGAAATACCTTCTTCCAAAAATACCATCTGGGTTGGATGAAGCACTAGTAAAACCATCTAAGCACAAAACCCCTCTCTCTCGGTGTTTTTTTCCTGGTCGCTCTAAGGTTGCCGGTACTGTCTGTTAGTCTTTGTCTTACTTTCCGAATGAAATAAAAGTACAAATTTCTCAAAAATGCCCCCACCCCCAAAACAAGCTGAAATATGTTTGTTTGGGTTTTTTAATCCCTTAAGGTTGTCCTTAGTCAATTTCTTTATAGTCATCCCGTGTTTATGGAAAGACTTGAGCCAGGTTTTTATTATAAGCCCTTTTCCGTGTGTGTTGGTGACCATACTCAGTTTCAGCTTAGCTAAAGACCTATTAGAGTGTTTTCTCTGTAACTTCTATTACTATCATCATCTGTCTTTTAAACATAGGTAAGTTATAAGGCTCCTAACTAGCATTGCAAAACTGTAACATGTGTTGCTATGTAGAATACCAGCTTTTTGTCCTTTGAAATAGAATTTTCAATTTAAATCATCTGTCAGAAGCTAAAAATGAACACTGCCTACTTTATATCAGGCATGCTGTTCCAAAAAGGGTATAGAAATATCCTCTTTTTAAGTGAGACATCAAAGGATTTAAAAAAAACTTAGCTTCCCAAAACAGCAGAGTGCTTATTGCATAAATGGAAAGATAGTACTTTGTATTATGTGTTTTAAAAACTGTCCCATTGATTAAGCATTGGTATCTTGAACTGACCAAGACCAGGAAGTTTTTGTCATAGTAGTACTACTAATGAAATTAAAAAAAATAGGGACTTGGGAAGGTTAGCTTGTATGAAGGTCATAACATGGAACATTGAATATCATATAAAATTAGGGTGTATTGCATGAATTAATAGAAGGCCAGAACTCAGTTTTGTGTTCTTTTATTGCTGCAGCAGCCTACCTTGTAATAGCCTGGATGGCTTTCTCTTTTCTACCACTAGAGATGTAGCAGGCTAAAGTATCTGCTAGTTTCTCATATAAATGTTAGCAATTTTATTCTTACCTAATAATATTGTCCAGAGTCTTACTGTTGTGACAGCACTGTGTCCTCTTCTTGCAACTTCAACTTTTTCTGAGACCAAACACCTCGAAATTATGAAGCTGTATTGGTCTGAATAATGGGCAATTGTGACTGTGAGGTGACCTTGGCTTACAAGAAAGGAGGAAAGATGTGAGCTGGGGGATTGCCCTCACTGCGGTCGTTGTGCTTGGCAGTCTCTGCTTTCAAGGGCATCCCCGCTGGTGCTACACCTTCCTGCTGGAGCGGGGCTTGGAGAGCTGGGAGGGTCCCAAGCATCACCTACAGCCATCGGAGATGGTCATCACTAAGGTTCTGGGCTGCACACAAAACGTAGGTGGGTCTCGCCGAGGAGATGCAGACTTTGTGATTAAAACTATTTCTTTTCCTTAAATGGTGAGCTTACATTTGAAAAGATCATTTGAAGCAGTCCCTGCTTTTTTCATCAGGGCAGACTGATTCGTGTGATAGGCTTCATGAAAACATTGGGTGGGAAATTTTTTTTGCAAACATCCTTTTATATGTTGTTATATAAACATATATAAAGAGAGTTTTCTTTTTTGTTGAATGGTAAAGTCGTGTACTGACTTCTTAGCAGGAAGGATGTATTTCTGGGTGTTTATAATCTGTATTCTCCTTTATTTCTTTGTGTGTCTTCTAAAAAGACTTCTAAGCCACTTACAAGACAAAAAACAAGCTTGGCTTTTGTGCTTTGTTAGAGCTGTGCAGAAATTCGTTACCACTAAACTAGTCTTGAGGTTTCCTGTTGTTCTGTAGCACAAGATACAAGGTGCCGGAGCGTAGCTGCAGTTGCATTAGAGATTGGGATATCAGATATGTTGTGGGGCCGAGAGAAGCAGACATGGCTTAGAAGCTGTCGGAGGCATCCGGTTGAAGAAACAAAACCCCAAACCTTGCAGCATTGTGCCCTGAAACAGTGGCAGGTGATGGAGGGGGAGAGGGTTTGAGGTGTGCAGGGGCAGGCTGTTGGGTAGCATCAAGATGAAGTTATTTCGTTCTAAATATTAGTTATGATGAAGTTAGATGAAGTTATATTAGTTCTAAATTACTGGTTAATTAAGGCTGATCCTTCACTTTTTTTTGAAGATGTACAGCCTGCTCGTACTTTAACAAGAAGTATGATGTAGAAGTGGGGCCGCGGCAGGGCAGTCCTGCCTGTGATTAACTGTTTTAGTGGGCTGTATCACCCTCACAGTTCTATCTATAATTATTCTTTTTTTTTTTTTTTTTTTTTTACCCCTGACTCATAAGGAAACCAAGTACTTTTGCACCCAAGAACAGACGTCTTGGGACCTGCCAGAAAGGCTCACGGTGTCCGCTGAGCCTGCCTTTGAAGTCAGCCCTACGGCTGGACCGGTCCTTCGGCTGGATGTTCATCTGTCCAGCATGGCTGTGGGCTTGGGTAGATAGGTAGACCTAAATCAGGAGCTCAAATGAAGTGGAAAATGTACCGAAAAAATAGTTTGTTCATGCCTATCTTCCTTAAAAGCCTTTTAATAAGTACTAATTGCACATCCATAATCTGCTGGTATACTGTGTGGGTTTTTTGGGGGTGTGTGCTTTGTCTCTTTCCTTTATTTTTCTTTAGGATTAGAGTTCATCTAGCTGCTTGGTGGTGTTATCAAGGATCGTCCAATTTATGCTTTCAAATTAGTGGCACAGCTGCAACTCTCCAGAACTTCTTCATTGATCTAAATTTTTGTCAGAGTTGACACTAAAACTGTAAAAGCTTTGTGGATGGTTCTGCTATCTTGGGGTGCATTTGAAGATTAAAGGTGTTTAATTTCTCGTATTGTTTTCATAACCTAGTTAATGACAGAGAAGAAAATGGCTGTCATTGTAAAATAATCCCATAGTGCAGAAATAAGTATTAAACATATTTTTCCTACATCATGTGCAGGAAGCTTAATGTTCTATCTAATTCTGTACTTATTCTATTGCTAATATTTAATTTATTGCAGATGCAGTTTAATAACTTTTTATAGTTCTTAATGAGCTGAACTGCAGTTTTTTCATAGCTTCAGTTTGCATTTCCTGACTTGAGCTTGTTGCTATCAGTTTTTCCTTTTTAACTGACCAGGGAGAGGGGACCCAGAGAATCTCCAGAGCTTTTTACCTCACTTTTTAAACAGGATATTCTTTTAACCATATAATACTTCTTTCATAAATGCTAAATTGTGAGAGTAGGTTGGGAAGTGTAATAAAACATTCCTCCTTTGCAGTGGATCCATTTATTTACATCTTTCTTCATGTTTATTCTTTACAGCTTCCGCTCATGCTTGCTTTCAGCTTTGGAAAACTGACCCTCCTAAAGTACCAACAGCAGCTTCTATTGATTGTGATTGTGTCTTCAGTTTGCACATCAAAGTAAATTAGATAATAATCACTTGCGCTTACTCAGCTATCACTTTCAGTGCTGTAGTCAATGCATCCTAATGAGACCTAATAGTGAAATACCCCAAATTAATTGTAAAACTCGTGTTAAAACAGTCAGCAATTTTAGGCAGCCCAGGTTATCAGTTTGGCACCTCAGAACTGCATAGCGAGATGATGAATGTTTGGTCACTACAGCTATTTAGTTAACTTCCTTTTAAAAGAGGGGGGCAGTATTCTTACAATAATTTTTGGTGCAGTGACCTCTTTCCAAAGAAATGTCTCCCTTGGGATAGATTGACACACATTATATGCAGTATTAAAGTGTTAAACTGCAGCAGCAGTTAGACAAGGTGGCCTTTATGTGATCCATCTCCATTTGTCTAAGTACCAGCAAATAGCCCATGTAACAAAGCATGGAATGGGTTTTACTGGTTTTAACAAAGGGCTGCGATTTGCCATAATTTGGGTCAGCTTGCTTACGCTTTTTAAACCTCTGCATTTTGAGATTTTCTTGTAGCAATCATTAGAAATATATTTTGCTTGGTTTAGGTTAACTTTGGCCTTTGCAAGAAGGAGATGATATTTTCCTGTTTTTTCAGACATACATACTTTAATTGTCAAAAATGCTGTGTTCTACTGGAAATTGCTAAAAGTATGTCCAAAAGGTGTATTCTTTTTCACAAATTTTCATTTGAATTCACATTTCTGTTCTTTTTAATACGTTCTGAGTTCTGTCTTTGAGTTTGGTGCTTTACTGATCCCCAAGAATTGAGTGAAACAATCTCAAATGCAGAGATGCGCTTTTATGAAGTCTTTCTATATGTCAAAACTGTTCATCCAGGCTGATTTAGAAAAACCTAACCACACATGCAACAAAGAAAACAACTGTAAGTGAAAACAAAGCTTCAAACCTCCTGAAACAGTAGGCAGGCTAACCAGAAATTGCATCTTCATAGATAAGAAAGCTTCAGACTCAGAGTGTGCTTCAGATGAAGTGATCCAATACAAGTTATTTTATTAGTTACAGAATACAGTAACCACATCCGCTTACTATGAAAGAGGCCTTGATGGAAAGAGACTTTTTTTTTTTTATTTATTTTTTTGCAACTCTGTTACCTTAGAGGACCAAATACTGCCTATTTGCTATAGCTTACAAAAGATCAACCAAGTGGACACACCGGATAGCTGGCCCGTCAGCAAAATGTGCCGCAGGGTTCCAAACCCATTTTGATTCAGTTTGGGGGCAGGAGAAGGGGAGGTTGTTCAGCCTCAAATCTTAGAGAAAACCGTGATACGTCATTAGTTAGCCTTCTATTCTCCCAAGACAATTAACTTAATATTCTGTAATAATTATGTCTTATGTAATGTTGCATAGCAATTACGTGGTTTTATGTACATTAATGTCATGTAAAAGCCTCCGTATCAATTTAGTGCCTTTCTTTCAGTGTGTCTTAGGAGGGCATCCAATTCCAGAACAGTCTGTTACATCAATTGTCACTTCCTATTAATAGAATTTTTGCTTGTTCCCTTGGTGAGGGATTAAATTTCAAGCATTACTGTCAGTCATTTTTCAGCCATGTTCCTTTTTGCAAAATAAATTGTGAACAAGGAGAGTAACTGCTTCCTTTCTCACTGCACCGTTAAAGCTCAACCATACCTCCTCCCGTTTGCACCATACTAACTCACTGTGTATCCCTGACATAACCCTGAGCCTTCCTCCTGAAGGCAAGAAAAGGTTCTGCTTTTCTGCCCATTGGGCCAGGGCATTAAACTAGTGGGAGTGCTAACTTGTTTCAGTCTATAGGAGAAGATTCCAGTTCAGGTGGCATGCTGGAATGGATCATTTCTTATTTATCATTGTGGGAGAAACACATTAGACCCATATCATGGGGGGAAAAATCCAGGCTTGGTAAAAGGTAATGAGATCTGTGTAACAATTATATATAGTTTGATATTTGAAATAACATCAACTGAGCAAGTCTTTCACATGAAAAATCGCTAGCAGATTTACAAGTTTGTGGGAGCAAATTCTCTTCAGGTCCTCTACATTTTAGCTTCCATAACCTCCAATACTGCTTGCATGGTTCCGTTTTAAGCATTGGTTCAAAACGGCATAGGTGGTTGTTTGTCTTTGGTTTCTTTTTGACATTGCTAAATTCTTGAATCATTGATAGTTTATTGAACATAACCTTTTCCTTTCTGGACTTTTTTCTGATAAAGGCTTTACAGGAGCTACGGTACTAGACATTCCACTGGTGTCTGCCTTAGGGTTAGCTAATGTTCCTCACCTGTCTGAGCAGGCTTTCAGTACAGCCTTCTTGTAACTGACTTTACCTTGGCTGGGTTTTTGTTCACTGCCTTCCTAGCCTGGCAGATTTTTCAGGTTTTCCCTCTCTCCCAAGGATGTTTTTGTGTGGGAAAATTTTCAGGTGTGCTTCTGCAGTAGAGCAGCTGCCACTAAAGACAGGACTCCTCTGCTAACAAAACCTAAACTGGAGGGAAGAAACAAAAGTGGCTGAAAATACCTGAGCTCAATCTAAACTAATTAGTTGTAACATTTCAGCAAATACAATGTTGGTAAAATAAATTGGTTTACTACCACTGCTAGCAATGAAGGAAATGCTGGGTTAAAAGGGGTTGGAAGTGTGGATCGGTCACATAGCTAGTGTAAGAATTGCCTTTTGAAGGTCTGGGACATGGAGTTTTGTTTGTTGGCTCATTTAGTGTGGTGTCTTTGGGGTTTTTTGGGTTTTTTTGTTTGGTTTGGTTTAAAAACTGCGATTGGAAGTTGGATTGCCATAAAAGTAAAGTAAATAACTGCTTGATATGGTAAGCTAAAAACCGAGGCCATACATATACTTCCGAAGCGAAGCAATCTTGTACTGAGAAATGACTGTGTTGTATTTCATAAATTTACAGTTCCTTGCATAGGTATTTCAAAGCTTTTCACTGGTGCTTTTTAAAGTGGGGGTGTTGTCCTGTTGGGTATGAGGAGGAGAGTGCATTTCGGCGCTAGGACTTCTGAGCTTTTTGAGGAGGAACATTCCAGAACGTTGTACACTCTTAGCAGTAATGGACTTTCATTTTCTTGATGTGAGGGAGTCTCATGTTAACATTAGAATCTATGGGGACTGTGGTATATTTTGTTGCACTGTCTGTAAGCAGTATACTGAAAAAATTTCACGTTTTGAGTGCACATCAAGTTTTTATGGGACACTCGCCTGCTTTGGAAGGCTGTATTACTATTTTTTCCTTTATGTTTTTCCCCAGATCTACTTATGTCCTTTGCTTCTAATCTTTTGTTTGGCACACAGCTGTGTTGCAGAAGCATTGCAAAAACTATTAATTCTACAGCCCCCCTTCTGGGGAACAAATGTGTCCTTATTCACATGCAGGGAAATCTTAGCTCTGCAAATGTCACAGGAAGAACCTTATTGTCCTTGATGGAGCCAGTCTAATGATGTAACCATAAGAAAGTAATTTTAAAAACTTTAATACTAGTTCCCCAAATTTAAAACCAACCAACCAAAAAACAAACAAAAAGACCCCCCACTAAACAAAAAAACCCCAACCCCAAACTAAAACACCAGCACAACCAAGCTCTTCCACACACATGCATACAGTTTTAAATGGACAAATGCTCAGCTGCAATTATATGATGCATTTTGACTCTTTATAAATCCTGTCCCCACTTGGGTAGGAGTGCTTGTGCCATTAAACATTCAGCAAAACCTGGAGTGCTTTACTGAAATGGGTTCTGCATGAGCAGAAACTTGGCTTCGCTACACTTCTGGCAAAATTGCATCACGCAAGGGGTCTGCTTGTGAAATGACATCGTTTCTCAGGCAGAATGGCAGTTCTACACCTCAACAATAACTGGAATTGTAGAAATTGGATAGCTCGGGGCTCCCTGAGTGGTTTTCAGAGGACTGTGTAGTTGATGTTGTCAGCCCTGATGTGTTCTCTTTTCCTGTGCTTCTGTCCTTGCCCCAACACCTTGGAGAAACACTTGGCGACTCTTACAACAGGGGCCAATTCAGTTATTTATTTTTCGTTGCTTCAGAGGGATAGGAAGAGTTTAATAGTTTTCCATCAGTCACTAGTCAAATATTATGCCTAATTTGTTTTTTTATTATTAGTATACTGTAATATTGATAGATAATTTTAACTTTCCTGTGTTGTGAAAATAACCTTTTTTAGAAGTGGAGCCTGTGTGGTGGCAGCATCAGCCAACTGCATTGATGGTGTCCTATTTCTTCATGTTCTCCATGTCCCCAGGAATAGTAAGAATTGACCATTTTACAATTGCTGAGATAAAATAAACTGATCTAAGTTGGAGAGAGAGATTATATTGACAACGCCGGCCTCCAGAACATGTTTGATTGTAGTCCCCCTGTGGCTACATCAGCTTATCGACCTGTAGGCTGTCTGTCCGTTTTATGTGAGTCAGAAACCAGGGCAGTTTATTGGAGACTGCGGTCCAAAGCCCAGGCTCTCCTCTGTCATTGTCAGATGGGATTATTATTTGAGGGGTGTGGGGGAATTGCTGAAGGGTATAATGACTTATTTCTTGTAAAATCCTCAATTCCACCTGCGTAAGTCACAGGCTGTTTGAACTCTAGGGGTGGTGTTTCTTCTCAATTGTTCAAAAAATTGTAACTTCTTTTTGAATTAATCTTGGGGCTCTCAGCTGTGCAAACGTGCATTTGAATAATGTTATATTTTTTGTATGTTCTTTGTGTTTTCTAATTGGAAAATGAGAACTTAAACCTGTTGACTTCAGCTTCGGATTTTCAAAAACGTCGTCCTACCTTGGCCATGAGGTGTGATGTTGTTGGTGCTTTCCAGAGCTTTGCTGTCAAGTAGTTTAGCAACCATAGCTCAGCCCTATATGATGCTCTCCTGGAAACAGAAATGATGATAAGAGGAGGCTGTTAAATTGTAATAGAGTCCACTGTTGTGTCTTATGATTATAGGTTAACTTTAAATAAGGAAAACATTTCTTTTCCTTTGAAAGAGTAGACTGCTGGGCTGTCTAGCATGTAGTTCTCACAGCTTGTACTGTAGCTAAAGGGAGAAAGCGTGCGTGTGTGTGTTTACAGACTGCAGAAGAGACCTTTCTGAATACAGGTGATATAACTTAGATGCTGAACAGAATTTCTGAATGAGGTTTGGGGGTTTTTTTAACTACCTTTTTGTCCCATAAACTACTAGGTATCAGAGTTCGTAGGGTTGTGGACTGCTAAGAACTAGGCAACCAAGTCAAATAATGTTAAGATCCTTGGACATTAATAGTTTGAAGTACTCTGGGAACTGTTTCTACTAATCTGTAAATTAAAGGAAATCTTCAGCTTTTACTTTAAAAAAAAAATAAAATCCACTACATTGATTTTCAAATATATTATCACCTCCCACTCTCTTCCATCCTCCTCCACTTCCCTCTCCCCCCAAAACTCCTGGCAGCAATTAGAAAATTTTACCTAACTTCTCAGGAATTTAGAGGATAAAATCAACATGTTTTCATTGGCATTATAATAAGTTTGAATGTCACTGATACTGGCATGGGACTTTTGTCTTCCTTGCACGCTACTGTGCTCTCTCGCATTGTTCCCGGTAATTACTGGGATGCGTAGGAAAATGAGGAGGCACATAGCTGTCTTCATGCAGCTGACAAATAGCTTTGGGAAAGATCGTTCTTGTTACAGGTAAGTAAAAAAGACAACTCAGTCTTAACAGAACTCTGGATATTTCGGGTAGGGAAGAGAAGCAACGCAATCGAGGGAAGGGCAGCGGGTGCTCTTCACCCTGCTGACTCATGCCCAGCGCAGGACTGTGGTGAGCTGGGATCTTCCTGGGAGCAAAGGGGGAGCGAAGGCTTCTCCTAAAATGCAGTCTTGTGCTGCCTGTGCAAAACCTTGTGAAGAAAGGCTAACTAAAGACAGTACCACCTTCTTGATCACGGATTTCCCTGCTGAGTTACATTACTTGAAGTATTTTTAACTTCCTACTAAAAAAAGATGGATAACTTTGTTTAACATATTATTTTTAAGTTTTCTGCATTCAGGGTGAAGATGAGGAACTAGGGCAGAAAGAAAATATATTTTTTGAATGCTGCTATTTTTGTTTTTTTTCTCAGATCAGAACTTTGAATGCCAGATGTGGGATAGTTTTATAATGCTACATGTGAAAACTAAATGGGTTTTATAAATTAGCCTTTGTTAACATATTTCTGAATAATATTTTATATACATTCAGGGGAAGTGAACGTAATACGTTATGACTAGTATTTGCTGTCAAGGTCTCGTCATATTTCAGTGGCAGAAAAAGCAAGAAAGGTCAATAGGACTTCCCTTATTTTTGAAAGAGGCATGCCAATCTGTGAGGTGTTTTTCTGTATGGCTTTCTCATTTTTCCCTACCCTTCTATTTCAGAAGAACTCAAAGAAAAAAATCGAGTAAGAATTACATGATATAACTTACTGATGAGCATGTTTTAATATTTTGTTGCAGAAGGACTCCATGAAAGATGACAGAAGAAGTTATTGTTATTGCAAAGTGGGATTACACTGCACAGCAGGACCAGGAACTTGACATCAAGAAAAATGAGCGTCTTTGGCTATTAGATGATTCCAAGACATGGTGGAGGGTAAGAAACGCGGCCAACAAAACGGGATACGTGCCATCAAATTATGTGGAGCGAAAAAACAGCTTGAAGAAAGGTTCTCTGGTTAAAAATCTAAAAGACACATTGGGTAAGTCCTTTTGTATTTTGGTAGAAGTTTAGTAGACTTGATGGGTTTCAGATTGGGAATGTAATGTTCATATAAATGCTTGTTTGGATTTTCTTAATCCTTAGTTTGAGGTGACATGGTGGGGGAGGGAGGGAGAGTGAGTGTGTGGGGAGAATCATGTGGAAAAATCTGTAACGGGTTTTCTCGTATCACATCCAGGAGAATAAGATGTTGTTTTTGTTCCAGTTTGTCAGAGATTGTATATTTTCAGTGGCTGAAGAACTGTGTTTTCATTGAGATACCAAATGCTGAATCCTCTCCTCTGATGCCAAGTCCTCTCGCTCAGAAATAGGATGTAAACTGTATTGTTCAGCATAGCTATCACAGCAAAGCTAAACCACTTTATGAATGGGATTATATGGTGTGGCTATGTGCAGTGTCAGGGGTTAAGTTTCTGTGGTCTGAGATGTTCCTTCTGCTTCCAAGTTCTTACTATGTACTCTGTTTTATACTTGCACATACATTCTTCACAACAGTATATCATATATATAAAATAATATACCTTTGAAAAATTTTGAGTGTATTTTGAAGAAGTGTATTTGGAAGTCAGGTGAAATGAATTCTTTTTTCTTTATTTTTTGCAGTTATTTTTAGTGACTGTTTAAATTACTAAAAAATAAAGGGCTTTGCATATGGCTAGAAAATGTTAAACAGTGATAAGTGATCATTTTACATATAGAGGCCAAAAACCCCCTACTAGTGGTATTTTAGGATATAGTGAATAAAACAGAAACAGCTGTGCACCTGGAAGTGTTTTGAGGTTATTTTTTGCTGGTGTTTTGTTTTTTACCTGTGAAGTCTAACATAGGGAAAACTTACTCTGTTGCAGTTTGCTGTAGAAAATACTGACTCTTCCACAGAAAAATTAGAATCTTGGATTGGACTTGTTAGGAAGCAAAAAGCCTTGCTTAGAAATAAAATGGCAATAGCTCGTATAGGTTTATTGCAGGTGTCTTGTGCTAGTGTTGTGTCTAACAGGTTAGATTTCTTGGTCACTTCTTCATTACCGTATCCTCCATTGCTGAGCTGCCATAAAGTACATGGAAATTGAGGACTACAGGATGGGTGGCAAGCAAACAAGGTTATCAAAAGATTTACCATGGTAGTATTGAAAACCATAGGCCTCTACTCTTGGAATATACTCATTACAGTGCCAGCAAACGTGATTATGCCTTTTCAAAGATTTGTGTAAAGAGTAAGCTCCAACAGCAATTAACTAGTTAAAATCAAAATCCCAGTTATGACTTTAAGCTCCTTTTATATGGATTTATGTTGTCTAAATATATATATATAGCCTAAAAGCTTCTTTACGAAAGGATTGCATTTCTGTTGTGATAATGTATCAAGTGTTTGTGTAAAATGTGGACAGTATTTACTTGATGTAAACAAACACATTTTTATTTATATCCAACAGAAAAGTGTTTAAGTGAAAGAATAGAGACGTGTCGTAGCATATGCGCATTTACCTCCTTGACCTTAACAAAGCTGCATGCTGCAG
Source organism: Aviceda cuculoides (assembly GCA_035590195.1). Classification (NCBI taxonomy): domain Eukaryota; kingdom Metazoa; phylum Chordata; class Aves; order Accipitriformes; family Accipitridae; genus Aviceda; species Aviceda cuculoides. Next base: position 4,826,177 of record JAVJGG010000058.1, on the reverse strand, counting down.
GGTGCCTCGCTTCGCTGTGGTGGCGACCGATGAAACGGTGGGAGAGCAAAGCGTGGCGGTTTCATGGCTGAGCCTTCGCTAGGGTTCCATCTTCCAAACCTCAGCCCTTTGCACACACGTCCACAGGTTTTTAAGTTCTGAAGGACCGTTATTACGATCAACTGGTTCCCCTGTACCTTTTCTAATAGTTTTCTCTGTGTGTTGTTTGTTCAGCTGAGGCAGAAAATACCACGTGGCAGAGCTTAGCTTTTTCTTTTGCAGTGACCACACGTGCCTGCTAAGCATACAGAGTGCAAAGCACCTCTCGTGCTCTTTCATGCTCGTACATCCTGTGAAAGTAAGAAACTACCTAAGCCATACCTAACCCACAAATTGGCTCAGGATATTCTTAACACCCCCTCAACTAAACTATATAGTCTTTAAGCCATGTTTGTCTGCCTGTACAGTAATTTTCCATTCAGAACAAGGAGAGCGTATGTCCATTAGAGGTTCCTTCGTTCTGAGCGGCCATCAAGAATGCAATTCTTGGGGTTTTTTTAAACAAAGGCTTGCAAATTGCAAGGCTGATGCTTGATCTAGTGAAACTGCTTTTGAAAGTTTTGCTGCACCTAGTGAAACAAGTTCTTAAGTTGTCTTTATAGAGGTATGTCTAACGTCTCATCGAACATGCCTCTCCTAAGATCACAGGAAAATTCACATTAAAATACCCACTAACCTAGCACAGATGGGAATGGCGGTCACGAGTATTAGTCCTTAAGCCAAATCTGTTTCCAGCTTTGATCTTGAAGCTTTTACCAAAATATCAGGTGCTGAACTACAAAAAAAGTCATTTAATAATCAGTCAATAATTAATCGTAAGTTTTGTGAAATCTCAGGAGGGTAACAGCAGGCTCTAAGTTGCTTCCAGCGATAAGACTAGCGGGCTTTAAAGAGAGGGACGGACCCTCTGACGTCCCTGGACCCACCTTTCATACTTGCGGCACTCCAGCAAACGGTTGCTCCCATGGAGATGCACTTTTCCCTATCTATACCTTAATCAGTTAGGTTTCCTTGTGTTCAAACATATTTTATCTGAAAGCATTGTTATCACACAAATGATGTAGTGTGTTGTCTGTGTGATTGCCCGTAGCTGTGTGCCACTCTTATGCTTATCCACAGTAATTACCGGTGGTTGATTTATACCTACTTCCAGATATTCAATCAATATGAAGAGTGCCAGCCATAGTTCAGATTGTGGCAGACCCTATAAAGAGCTATTACTATTTAATTAATAGTCCCCATAGCCGGCTGTTGAAGATGCATCATCTAGATAGTTCTTAATCCATGTAGTCTGTGTTCTAACGAAAGTTTGTGGCTCCAGTTAATACATTGGTGTCCCATTCATAAAAAGCCAAATATACCACGAAAGTTTACTACCTTGACAAAGTTGCCTTTGTCAGGAAAACTTCTAATCTCGTCAGCGAATGAAGTCATGCCTGCTTGATGCTGAAAACTAATTTTCCCGGAACTCTGTTGACTGTCATTAATTGAATCTCAGCCCTTGAATACTTTATTAATAGAATCCCATCAGCTTTACTGTTTGGCTTGATGTTGGTGGAAGATTAATGGGCATGTGGGTACCTAGAACATGCAGCTTGATGGTTTAAAACTTCAGCCCCTTTTCAGCAGTGTCTTAAGGCTTCTAGAATTTCCATTGTATTTCAGTGTTTTTGGAAAAGAACATCAGCAAATAAAACATGTTCAGAGCCAGCTCTTTTAAATGTGTCAGGGGCATATTAAAACGCTGATTAACACCTTTTTAGCATATGTTCATTAAATCAATTATTTGTGGACTGAAAAACAGCTCAGCTCAAATCTCAGATGACCCCCAGTAATTTCTGAAGAGATACTTTTGAATCATCCTATGTCTTTTTACAAAACAATATACTTTTCTGCACCATTCACTTTCTTTCCCCTTCCAAGGGCTTACTCCGTTATACTGTATCTTCTTTTAGCCCTGTCATGAGGGAAATTTTCCCAAACTTTTAGCTTTCCTTAGGTGACTTGGAGACATTTTGAGACTTGTAATTTTTCTATTGATGGCTGTCTGTTTTTCTGTTTGATGTACGCTACTTCTGTGTTCTTAAATCTCTTTCTTGAGTGAATTCTAATGGATACTCAGCTACGATGGCCTGGGTTTAATTATGGAAATGTGGCATATAGGCCACCTATTAAGTATTTTAAATGATTCATCTTCTCATTCCCTTTTTTGTCTTAACTGAGTGATACTGTGAGTAAAAAGTTAATGGCAATTTAGCCATTTCAAATTACTGTCTTCTGTTTGCTCATATTGAATGAAATCTGGTAATTATTACTATTCTTAAGGCAAAAGCCAGCTTCCAGGCCTGTGATTAAAATTTCATCTTCATTCATCATAACGAAGTTTAAAATAGTTTCCTTGTACAGCGTTTCTTTTGTGGGGAGGGTATTTTTTATGCATTTTGATTAAGCCTCACTGAGCAAGAGACCTCCAGCATGCCATCTTCCAAACTGTAACTTTCTGTAACGCAGTTCCTCCCATGCAGCGGGGGTGGGAAGGAAGGAATTCCCGTACCCGTTCGGATGGAGCGGGTGTTTGCCAGCACCACCCCCAGAGCTGCCTCTGAGCGCGGCTCCATGGGTTTCCTCTCCTGCAGCAAAGACGATCTACGCTGGCTGGCTCATCTCTGTCATGCTGGACATAAACCTTATCTGAAGGAAGTAAAAATAATTATGAAATCAGTCGTTTGTGTAAGCAAAATAAAACTTCTGCATTTTTTCCATCCCTTTGCAAGCCGTTTTCCTGGCAGCAGCACAACTGCCCAGGCAGCAGCGTACCACGGGTGACTGGTGCGTGTGATCCTGCAGCAGGGTGCCATTTTCATGGGAATCCACGATTTTCTGAACATTGCTGCTTTTGCTTCACAACCAGCACTGCATAAATAGGGATTTCTAAAATGTGTCCAGTCTTGCCCCCTTTAGCAAACAACTGCATAAGAAACCTTGAAGACATTTGTACTCGGTGTGGGTTTTTGAACGGATGCCCAGCAAAAGAAAGAAGGTTTATTAAAAGGTATTGAAAGAGAGATTGGACACCGAGAATACAGGAGATGGGTTTGCAAAATGTGTAGGAACAGTCGAAACACTAGAGATGAGTGTTGGCAATGATGGCAAATAACAGTAATCTTGATAATGTTTCACAGAGATGTTTTAGTTGCACGAGGGACTCTTCAAATGACTTCTTTATTAAGCTTCTGTAAGTCAGCAAAACGTTTCAGTAACTTTTTAGTTTTAGATCGCTCTGTGCCAGCTTTTCACATGGAAAGTAAGAACTGCCAAGTGAGATGTAAGTACAGAAACGAGTCCTTACTTGCATCACTGTTCCTAGTACGTTATTTCAGAAGTGTTGTGAGCGTCCAGGAGTATTTCGTGCGTTTGTCAGCCTCCACGGTGTCTACCTGGGTCAATCTGTAGATCTGTGCAGCAGTTCCTGAATGCTGTATATACCGTCGCTTCCAGGAATCAACAGTTTTGCTCCTCTCCCCTTCTCCCCTGGTTATTTTTATTTATTTATAGGAAAAGGTTCATGAGGTTTTTTGGGGGTTTTTTTGGTTGGTTTTTGTTTGGTTTGGTTTGGTTTTTTTTCACATTTATAACTTCACATTTTCCCATTTGAGAGCTACTTAATACCACTTTCACCATGCCGTTCTGGAAATTGCTGGGGAAGTTAGCTCTCTTTTTCATTAGTCAGTCACTGCTTAGTAACAAGCAGAAACGCGGAATAGATAATTTTTTAATGCAATGTTTCCTTTAACATTGGAAAACACTGTTGGTTAAGAGGTTCGATGTACTTCCTTTTTAGATACAAATATTTCAACTCAAATTTAAACTATTACCATCATAGTTCTGCATAACATGGTCATGAAATCTCATTCTCCAAATAAGTAATCAATCTTTTAACTTCTGGTGTGTGGGTTAGTGGTCTTTATTTTTTTATTTTGGTTTTTATTTTTTTCTCTTTTAAAATGTCTTAGTGGCCCGATTTTGGTAGTTCTGATTTGGTATGTCTGGTAGATTTAATTGTACAAGGTGGTATTTTGACACTCATCAAATCGCTTCTAAATCTTGTCTTTAGTAATCAAATTTCAGTACTCAAGTCTTTCACTGGTGAAAGTTACTTACATGACTTTAATTGTTGTGGGTTTTAACTGCACTTTTTCCAGTTCTTCAGCACTAGTTTTTTAAAAGCGTAATCATGAGAAGCATACACAGTCTTTCTGGCACAGTCGTAGCTATAAATAGTCTTTTGTACTCTTTGCTTGATCAATTTGTGTTTGTCAGCGAACTGCCTTAGCCATATTAGCTTCAAAATCACAGAAAACACATTAAATCAGTAATATGACCAAGTACTAGTTTGAAAATATTTCTTTTAGTTCTTAATTAGTTGTTTTCCATTTTAGTATTTTCTGGACACCATGTGGGTGTAAAATTTTCTACAGGATGAAAGAATGGTGGAAATAAGAATAAATATGGTATCATTGTATAAGTAGTACACTGTTGTATAGCACAGCCTCTTAAGCTTTGTAGAGCTTATGTTAATAAAAACAGAGCTGCCTTGTAAGACAAACAGAAGTTATTTTAATCTCTTTAGAACTTCGAGTTCCCAATGTTGTTGGACTTCCTTGTCACAGACCTGTAAGAAATGCTAGTTTTTCCACTCAAGAGCAGGCATTTAATAAATTTGATGTAAAAGAATAAATAACCAACCTTCAAAACTTTATACAGTATGTATCTACTTGTCAAATTATTTATCATATATAAAGATTTCTAAGAAGCAATGATACAAAATCTTCCATTTATCCAGATTTCTCCAGCTGAAATTAGCAGTAAAATCCCCTTGATAGGAATTCAACACAAAAAAGTCTTTTCCCTGTGTCACTTTATGTTGCTTTGCAGCTTTCTAGCTTGTCAGAAAATGTGGGCATGACAGTAGTGGCACGTCTGCCGTGTCTCTTGGAGGACTGGATGAGGCTGAGTTGTCTGTATCGGCACTTTTAAGCAGTCGATATACAGGAATTTAAGTTCGTCTTTACAGAGAGGAAGTAGTTGAAGTTTTTACATGCAGCGCAAATTCTTGCTCGGTTGCCTAGAATCTGTCTGTTAAAATAGCTTATGCTAGGGTTGAATTTGTTCAGCAAAAGCACTCTCCGTGCTGCACTGCGTCCTCCTTTTTCAGTTGCATTGCTTAAGTAAGCATGTTTGTGGGACAGCGTGGCAACAGTGCTGACTCTTTACCAGTGATGAAATTGAGGAACATGGTTTTGGGGTAGGGAGAGAAGCCGATGGGAACTCTGTTTAGGTGTGTTGTGTTTGGTGGTTTTAAAAAAAAAAAGAAAAAAAAAAAAAAAGGCTGGAACAATTGCATTTCTTTCATCTTCACAGTAATGATAGATCAGTCCGGTTGCATGGATTCCTGTCAATAGATGCTGAGAAAGGAGAAATGGGAGATGCTCACAACGATTTCAAAACACAGGGAAGAGATTTCTTCCATTCCCATTAGAGCATGTGGAGTTAGGAGCTGGCAGTGCTGATACCACTGGAGTGGTAGCAGTTGATTTGTATAATAAGGAATTCAGATGCTTTGCTACTTTCTGGAAATATATCTGCCTCATGATCACCATAAAAACCTAGACTTAGCTTAAGCAGCTATTTTCAGTTCATTGATGGTCTTTGAAGATCTAGAGACGTATTCAATAGCAGTAGCTCTGCATATGGAAAATGATACAAGAAGATACTGATGCAGTAGGGTCTGCTATCTCACTGTCAATTTGATATATACATAATGGCAGAAGAATATATTAATTTTGAAGTAGTGTTAGTATTATGGGTCTTAAAATAGTTACCCAGAATGCAAAACAAACTCACAAATTTATGGTTATGGACCTATTGTATGCCTGTAAAAATCTAAATAACTTTATGCATATCAATTATGTCCAGTGAAAGCAGCATTAAAGGAATTGAAGTCTCTGCTTTGTGTAACTAAAATCAGACAATTCTAAAAAATACCGTGTTATTTCTAAAGGAACATGCGCTTAAGAAGGAAAAAAATCTGAAATTGCAGAGCCGACTAATGCAAAAAAAACCAACCAAAAAACCCCAACCCCAGAACAAAACACAAACTTCATGCTTTTTTGTTACCTGCAGCAAAAGGACTTGAAAGCAAAGCAAATTGCTAAATATTCTGGAGAACTCAAGGTACAGAATAATGCTTCTTTTACTGCTTGATAAAGACTTTCTCTGCTGGCTGTATCAGGCCCTTTATCTGATCCAAGGTGAAAAGCCAAAAGCAGCAGTGAAAGCAGGACCTGCAGCTTGGTGCAGTGCCCCTGAGCTCCAGCCCTGGCTGGTGACGGGAGCAGAAGTTTGCTCTTTTTTTTCAGTTTACAATTGCATGTATTATATTCTGCCGAAAGTTTGTCTTACGTGAATTATTTATTGGGGTGGATTATTTAAAGGATTTGCTGTTTCAAGAGTTTGAAACAAACATATAACGGAAGCCATGATGCGTCCTACCTCTCAGCAGATTTTTGTAATACAATGGTTGCAGTAAAATGTTTCAAGACTGAAGGCATAAAGAAATCTTGCTGGTTTTAGTGCACGTTGAGTGAATAAATTTGTTCTTTATGTTGTAATAGAAGTTTTTTGTCTCCCCCCTCCCTTGCAGTGTATGTGTGTGCTTGGAGGTACAATTTGACATTTACAGATTGCAGAACGAGCCTTTATTTTAGGCATAATTATGTTCTGAAAAGATAAAAGGATCGCCTTAACTCAGTGTGGCTGTGTGTACTGGTGTCTTTGGTGGTATTACTTCCCTCAGCTGTCACCTTTGAGGACCCTTGGTTTTGCCCCTCTCTGAGCCAGTTATGTTTCAACGTGCGATTGTGTTTGGCCTTAGAGCAAGCCCAAAAATTAGCTCCCAAGGTAGTTTCATTGTTCCCTATTAAAGAGAGTCACCCCATTGCCGGTAGCTCTTCCTACAACCCTCTTCCAGCCGTGGAGGCAGAGCCTTTTGCTCTCTTAGCATTAAAAGTTGGTGTCTGAACCCTCGACTCTTTTGATGTTTCATTTTTTCCATAGAATAAAATCCTTTAAGCGATCTGCTAATGATGTCTCCTCTTCTGAGGCAGTGACTAAATAGAGTACCTTTTTTTTCTTTTTTTTTTTTTTTTTTTCCCCCAAGTAGCATCGTACTGGATTTTTTGTATTGTGTTTCCTTCCGTCTTCCTTTCCCACAGGTTCCTGGGAGGACCGAAGCGCCCGAACCGGGGCCGCAGTGCGGGTCGCCGCGTTGCTCCCTGCTGCTGCCTGGGTTGGAGCCTCCCTGTAAGCCAGTGCTTATGGGGAGATGCGGTGACCACGGTTCTCCAGAAAATGTGGTCTCTGCCTACTGTCCTCTCCTTCAGCTTCACGTCCTAGCACGTGAGGGCGGTAGCAGAGAAGAAACGGTCGACAGGAGCTGATTTTGAGGTCTTGTGTCTACCTCGTTTGGTGTGTCTAGCTGGGTCACCCTTCTAAAGACCAAACTAAGGTGGCTGGCAAAAATCTATAGCCTGTCGATGTACTCTTGGGGACACCATTTTCCAAAGAGTTCCAGTGACTTAGAGGACGAGATTTTTCTGTATTAAAGTGACAGCAGCTGCTCTTTCTACTGTCTTAGCGTCTCAGGGGAATTCTTCTCATTTAGGTGTGGGTATTTCCTCCAGTATGCATCCCTAAATGATTCTTTCAGTATTACTGGATCTCTCTTTTTGGGGGGGGGGGTTGTTTTTTTTTTTTGTTTTTTTGAGGCCCTGGGCTGTCTTAACATTCAGTCTTCCAGCGTCTTTCAGAATACTAATTTGTTTCTTTTTCTCTGCGTGGTCCCACTTGGGTTCCATTGCTTTCTCTTTCTCGGGTATTTTGAAGACCTGAACAATAGGTTGCCATTCTGGGACATGTTTTCATACTATGCAAACAAAATTTCTAAATTAGCGTTCACGCCAAAAAAAATGGGCTTTATCTTACAATGTACAAGAGAAGATTTCCTTCCTTCTTCTGAGTGTCAGAAATGTTATGTGGCATGTGTCCATAAAGCAGGAATCAAGATGTGTGCAATGTATGCAGACTCGCAGCATAAACCTGCTACGTGAGAGAAAATGCCCACCTCTGTTATTTTTCAGGAGGAGGGTTCCAGTGGCAGAAATGGCTTTCTTGGAGAGTCACTTCAATGGTGAACATGGTTGTTTACTGACAAGTAGTTTTTGTGGTCTCAGCAAACTGATGTGGACAGACACCGCTCTTAACACGCGCGGGTGGTCAGGTTGGCCAGGTGGACATTCAGGTGTGCTGTTTCTACTAGGCAACTGTTTGTAGCTGTATTTTGCACCAGAAAATTGGTTTAGGACTTTGGCTGTAGAGTGTCTAAACTATACATGGTCATTGCCATCACTTCTGTTTAGCAGCCTTTGGGACCTTGTAAATGAAAGAAAATGGAAAGTGAAAGAAAAAAGAAAGGGAAAATTTATTTTGTAGTGAAAATGCCGTAGTTCTTGTACACGGGCTATACCAATTTACAAATCTGTAAGATATTTTTTTGTTTGTTCATTTAGGAAGTTGTTCTCCAGAACAGGAGCTAAACTTATTACTATGTTACTTAATTAATTCTTGAGTTTTAATCTACAGAAGAAATTTTTTTAGTTTGCGTATGAGTTGTGGGGTTTTGTGTTTGGGCCTTGAGGGCCAAACCTCAGAGGAGACGGGCTGTTGTGTTAAAGGAGCCAAGAAAAATCCCCTGTTACTTCTCCTTCAGTGATGGGGAGGTCTGGTGTTGTGTATGAAGTTGCAAATAACCTGAGAGCCCTTGATTAGTGAAGCTATGGACATTAAAATTCAGAGAGGAAGTTAAGAAAGAAAAGGTGGTATTTACTTTGCTTTCCGTTCCTTTCCTAAAAGGAGCTCTGAATAAAATTGCAGTACCTATGACAGGTTTCTAAGGAGTTCTGAGGTTTCCAAAGAAGAAAGTGATAAACACCTTGGATTTTGTTGTAAGATGGTATTTAATGTTTGAAAACATTAGTATAGTATAGCATTGTCATTCTGACCTTGTGGTAGAATTACTAAGGCTTTATATCATGCTTGGTATTGGTATGAGCCAACTGGAATAAAACATTATAACCTCAAAGACTATCTGATCATGTTATGTTGCGGGGGGACTATCTTGAGCTTTTTGATGCTGAGAGATTGTCCTTTAGTCAGTATTTGCATCATTGTCTTCTAAGGCAGAATTTTGAATTGAGGGACTGTATAATTACTCCTTTGTAATTTATCTGTTCAGGTTTGGGCTTGATGATCTGAACTTCAATCTGTATTTTTAACACCTTGTAAGCCTTTCACTTTCATGTACAGAATTGAGAGCAAATTCGAGCAAACAAGAAATGAAAAGACCAAGTTAATACTATAATTGTCTGTATCCAAAATAGTGATTCTGTCTCAGTTATCTGAAAGAGTCTTTAAATTGGAGGATCATTCAGGGTATTCTACTGTGTACCTGCAGTATTATTTATTTTTTTTTTAAATAAAAAATTGAGTGGATTCATGTTAGCAAGTTGGATTTGTATCCTGAGCTGTCCCATGCACCTCTTTTACTTAATATAAATGTGAGATAGCTAAATAGAAGTCATCTTTCCGTCAAATGCTGAAGGAGGAGGGGGACCATAAGCTGTTGTATACTTACTAAGGGACAGGAGCATGTATTGGGGTAGACAGTTGGGAGCACCTCATGCATCCCAGGGATTTCTTTGTCAATATTCTGTTAGTGCTTGTGAAGGAGAGGCAAAATGGGATAGCTTTCCTTACCTACATCAAGGGAACAGAAAGCACTGGGAAGTCCTACAGGGCTGGGGGGTGCCTTCTCCCTATGCTGTATAGATCTGTTCTTAGAACGATAGGTAGTCCTTGTTATTTTTTTATTGTCAGGGAATCCTACAAAATCAAGAGAGCATCAGTAGTAAGATTACAAAGTAGGTGGAAATGATCTCTATTTGAAAGCAAAGACTGTGTATTTAAAGCAAGCTGTCTTCAGTTTAAATTTGTAGACTGAATTTGGAACCATAGATCTTGAGAAACCCCATTCATTTTATATGCCTTCTCTTTGAGACAAGGACAGCCATTTTCCTCTTCCGCAGAGGATTTAAAACCCCAAGGCCATTTTGAGCTTGCCTTACTAAGACTTCATCAACTTCACTTTTCCACTGGGGTAAGAACGTACATGAGTTGGTTGACGGAAGCCTTCGGATCGTGTGTTTGATGCCTTTGGAAAACTCTGTCCGCACGTGTCCCTGCAGTACATCTTTCATTTTAACCTCTTGCTCTAAAGCACTGTGGGTACAGGAAGCTCCTTATCTAGTACTGGAATTTGAATGTACCTTTCCTGATAAGAGGCAGGCATGTTTGACACAGTCTAAATTACAAGAATTAATGCAGTAGTTGTTTTTAATACAGTTGTTGAGTTGATTTTTTTATGGAAGCCTCTGTACCAAAAAGTGTTTGATGCGTGGGAAACTTTGACACTACTTTTTCCTTTGTTTGAAAAACACAGTGATAAAGCAGACTGGTTGTTGAAATGTCAGAATTTCTGATTTGTTCTACTGTGGCTTTTTTTGATATTGAGCTTCTTCAAGAAGACACAAAAAGTCATTAATAGAGCTGTAAGGTTTCATTTCTATATCACAAATGCAGTTAAAGATTTTTAGAATTTATAGCAGTGTCCTTTAAAGAGTGCTGTTGATGGAGATGTTGCTTCTAAAATACTGACTATCCCATATAGATCTGGGCCTTTGAACGTTTGCTTGGAACCTGGACATGTAGGTGGCGGGGGAGAAGGGGTGGGAGGTTGGAGACTGAAAACGTGCAGAAATGTTTGGGTTTTCTTTCTGTGTAACAGAAGAAACTTCAGTCTGCTGAATTCCTTTTTAATAAAGAAGCAAAGACAAGTTAATTTAAGATTATTATTATAATAATAATAAATAACGTAAAGCTAAATGAATGTCTGATCTGGACATTCCAGATGTTTATCTCTGTATTGGGTGAATGAATTACTTAATTTACATCGGTTTATGTTTTTTCTTAAGAATTTTCCTGAAAAGTTAATTACTTCCTTTTTAATACATTTTTTTTAAAGAAAACACTGTACACTTTGCATACTTATTAACTGTATGCATTAATATGCAGTATAATTCAGAGCCTTAGTATTAGGCGATGAATAATTTATTTGGTAAACAGAAAAGGATCATTTTTTTAACTGCATATGTGTGAAGCCAGGTGGAATTGCAATTCTATTAAAATGCACAGGAAAAAATATGATTTTAAGTATCTTAAATATAAATTGGCTAAAATGTTGAATAAATGTTACCTCTAAATAAAAATAGGTTTTATTAAACTTGCTTGTTCCTGCTGCATCTTACACAAAACACTTGATTAGTAAATTAAATGAGAATGTCTGGTTACCTTGTCTCTGAAGATTTTTAGAACTAGAAGAGCTGTTCCGTAAAACTTGGTTTTATATTTGGGGGAACTAAAACATATTTCCATCTCAGCTGAAATTGATTTCTTAAGTTTTTATATAAGTCACTAAACTTAACAGAAATTATTTTGAAAATACTTTTTCCTAACTCTTTCAGAGATGACTATTCAGTACTTGAACAAGCTCGTGCTCTGGGTATTTATACTGGGAGTTCTCCTAGCTCGTTTATTTGACTTCCTTAAATTTATCAGCCTCAAACTTGTTTTGCTTGAATGTTTAATCTGTTTAGTGGAACTTTTCTTAATAGATTATAGTAGTGTTAAATTTTTCAGCTCTGGAGTGCCTGGTTTCAAATTGAATTATAATGGGTTTATTTTTAAAGAAGAAAAACAGTATTTTAAAAATCTGATAAAAATGAAAATATTTTCATAAAAATTGTACTGTACTTATGCTCTTTGTGGTGGCTTCTATGATCATTTTTTTAACCATAAAGCAAGTAGTAATGTTAAAAGCGTTTTACTCTAGAAGGATAGTACGCAAATTGAGGTGCATTAAAATTTGTATGAAAAATTTTACAATTAACTGTTTTGTTGTTTGTTTTGTTTTGTTTTTAATTCAGAGAAGCATGACCAGTAATGCAAAGAAATTTCAGTTACTGGGTAATTTGTAATGCCACTGCAAGATCTTTTTTTATTTTTTTTTTTATAATTATTTTTTCCCATAAATAATTTTGCAAATACTCATTCATGCTATGTTTAAAACCCATGCTTTGACAGTTTGCGTGAGAGTTGTGGCAGCGTGGATAAGATTTAAGGTAGGAGCTGAAGGAACCGTCTCCCGGAATTTTCTCCCTTTTCCCTCCTCTTTCCAATACCTTTGGTTTTATGTATTAGTCTCTTCAATACCGAGTAGCTGTGAAGTCAGACGCTGCAGGTGAGCGTCGTGCTGGGAGGCGCTGGGAACTGGGAAACTGGGAAGACTCCTGCAACCCGTCGGCGTCAGCCCGGTGGCGTGTTCGTCGCCCCAAAATCGTGCTGGTGGGGCAGCTTTTGACAGAACCGTGCGTCTGGAAGACTTAAAAAAATAAAAACAAATACAAAATCTAGTTTAGAGAGAGATAAAAATTAACTATACCAGGTTTTGCCCACCTTTGGTTGTGACTGTACGTGTGTGCTTTTAAGTCAACTCTAGTATCAGTTCCTGTGTTTTGACTAGGTGATGCAGCATAATTTAGTTTTTTAATTGAGAAAAATCTTGTTGTATTTGTAAATACACTATGAAAAAAAGTAGCTGGCAGTATTTGATGTGCTATTAATTCAAGATACCTATTTGATGGCCATTATCATATTTGAGGTAACTTTTTGCTGATTTACAGCTTTGTAATAATATATAATAACTGATGGAAGACTAATTTCAAACATGAAAGGTTGAATACATGATACAAAAATCAGTTCTGACTTGTTATGAAAAAGAATCTATTATGATATGTAAATATAGCAATAAAAGAAAATATATAAAAAGTTGATTTTCTAATTGCCGCAGGGAGAGGGATGGTAACAGTATGACTCAGTAGCATTTGTTATTATATTTCCAGCTGTAGATTTAGACTTAAAACTAGCTACTTCAAAAGTGATAGAGGATATTTGAAGGATACCATTCAGTAGAAATTTAGTAGTTTCCAAGAACTTGGTTGTATTGAGACACTTTTGTTGTGTTTGCAGTGGTTTTTGTAGTTTAAAGGTCACTTACTTTGTGTGTGGGGGGGTGTCCTTCCTTAATTGCTCTCAATATTTTAATAAGAAGTTGTTGGAGGCTTCTTACAGTCGTATCTGGCATACTTAGTGGCATGGTCTCTTTCGTTGAGTTCTGGATTGAGGAATTCTGTTTTCAGAATTATTTATTGTTGCCTTTATGATTTCTCAAAGCAATACAGTTTTCTTGCATTGCACCTCTTTTTCTGAAAGGCCTTTTTTTTTTCCTTTTTTTTTTTTTGTCCTGTGAATGTGATTTGATGCACAAGTAAACTACAGAAAATATTTTTGCTCATGATTTTTGTATTAAAAACAGAAAAAGTTTTAGAAAAGATAGGTTGGGAGAATTCAGATGACACTAGTTTCACTTGCCAACGATTTTTCAGAAATTGGCTTTGGGTATTGACTGACCTTTTTTTATATACAGAAGACAGGAGAATGGAAAAGTCAGTAATCTGAGGTATCAAACTTGAATTTCTTTCCAAAGGAATTTTAACTGGCTTTAGTCTATTTAAAGTTAAGCAACATATGAGATGTAATAAATTTAGGGAGCAGTCTTGGGAGGGGGATGCTAGACAATTCGACTGCAAATATCTTCAGTGTTTAGTGCATGTTATTCTTAAATAGAACTTTATAAAATAAATATGAGTACGGATAAGCCTGCGGAGATGCATTATACAGCCATGTCAGTGAATCTTCTTTCACCTCCGGGGATGAGCAAAAGCAGTTAAAATACAAAATGTGGTCGCTCATCAGTTTCAGGCAAAGACACCAGCTTGCAGGAGCATGGAAAGACTCATCAAATAAGTCTTCCTAAAATTAGGAAGACAACCTGTTTTGTAAATGGACCTTTTCTAGTAAAGGTAGTATGTAATACAAACCATAATTAGCAAATGGAATATGAATTTAGTGGCAGCAAAATCCCTTTTCATACAAGTGTTATGTATGTCTTTGATAAAGTAAGTATCAAGATAAAGTTTTAAAGGTAATTAATCTTGTTTATCCCAAGCACCGATTTTCATAAAGATCGTGGCTACGCAGCCTTGTTTCAGTGCCTTTGCTGAAGGCAGAAGGAGAAAAAAAATCCTTCTTTTGGTTTTAGCAGGAGAAGGCTGGGCAGTCAGGGCATCCGTGCTGTCTGATGGGTGGCCGAGCCTTGGGCCAGGAGTGGGGCCAGTATGGCAGAAGACCTAGGTGGGGGTAGGGGACCTGGCACTGTCACGGTGTCGGGCCAAAGGCGAGGGACCAGAAGGAAATTCCACCGCTTTGGGGATTCCTGGGGGAGCTGAAGGAACGCGCGGTGGGAAGGCTGGAAGTGCTGCAGGGAGAGGGCACTGGAGGAACGAGCTGGAGGAGCTGTGGGTACCATGGGAAGGCCGTCACGGGGACAAGCTGGGAACGAAAGGGTGCAAAGTTGGGGTTTGCACAATGGGGACTTAAGAGACAGGAAGCAAATTCAGAGGAAACTGGTCTTCCTTCAGCCCGCTGCTCGCAAAACAAGCTATTCTTTAGAGCTGCCGCCGAGCGAGGAAAGGAAGAGGGCATGAAATAATGCGGGAGGCACGTTTCTGGGTCTCCCTCTGGCCCCGAGGTTAGTCCTAGGATTTCTTTCACTGCGGAGAAAAGGAGGATTTGCAGTGGATCCCTTCTCTGGAAATGATCCTAACCAGTTTTTTTTAATCTCGGCAACATATCCACCTAAAAATTAAACCTACTCACCTCGTTTGGTAACTTGTTTGTGAGAATGAAAATGAGCTGGCTTAGTGTGGGTCAGCTGTAGATTGTGAGGTGTTATTTCCTACGAGATGCCGTCACATAAACCAGGCTTTCTGCTGCTTTGCAGGCATTTGCTCCGGCTGTTTTCCCCTCACTTGAAAGCTAATCCATTGCTTTAGATTTTATTTGTATTACAAAGGATTACGTCTTCAGGTGAACTGTAACCAATGAGTCAGAATGGGAAAACACAGTTGTATCTCACTAGTAGATAAGTTTTCATTAAAACAAAGACGATAAAAATGGCAAAATAATGACTGCCATCACAAGTACATTTGACTCTTCCAAATGTGACTCTCGAAGTGCTTGAATGTTTTCCATTAAATTCATTACATGGGTTTCATGCCATTTGGACATAAGAATAGGGATACCCTTACAAATTGTAGTAAGTGAACATTTCTGTTAGTAGCAAGTAATGTCAGTGTTTACTCTTCCAGAGATGACTCGTGTAGATTGTACTTTTTTTTCAATGGAGTTGTGATTTTTGTCATAGATGCATACGAAGTTTATAATCGTGCTAAGTTTATTCTTGCTTAGCTATGACCAGCCACCCTACTAAATTACATTTTTAGACTTGTTTCCTAAGGAAATGAAGCTTGCAGTAGTCACGCTGTCACAGTCAGCTGTCATCGTCCGTCCATCTGTCCACCCTTGATAACTCAGCCAATTTTAAGCAAACTTGACAGACTGGCAGAGATAAGCTAACTAGTTTTCTCCAACTTGGTGCCTGGTGCCTCACTGTTGGTGTCCCTCACTGGAGGAGAAACCAGAGCAATTCCAGCTCTTTGCTCGGTCCAAGCGGGGCCGGAGGACAGCGGGGCGCTGGGAACGGTGCTTGGCTGGCCAGCCCAACAAAGGTAGGAACGACACCAGGGGACGTGGAGTATACTTTGAGGGCAGTTCGGAGATTGCGCTGGGGAGCTGGAGGGACGAGAAGGAGGTGGGGGATGCGAAAGCAGACGTACGGTAAGGGGGTTTATTGTGGGTCCTGCAGGAGGCGGGGGAGGCAGAGGAGGAGGAGGAGTGCGGCAGGAGGTGTAAGGAGAAAAACAGGAACAGATTTCCTTGGTTCTGCTCATGGAACAACTTGTTTCCTCTTCTGTCATGGACGCAGTTATGAATGTTGTAACCTCACCGGAAAAAATGAGTGTTAGATAATGTTGTGCGTGCCCTTTGCTGTGCTTGGCTGCAGGTGGGTCTCTGCGCACTCGGTTACCTTGCTCAAACCGGCTGGAAACAGTCTTGGGGCGTGTGGCTGGTATTGCAAAAGGCTAATCGTTACCATGCTGTCGGGCTTAAAAAGTTTGGTTACATTAAATGTTAAGCTTAAACTGAAGACCTCTGCCTTTATTGATAAAGAAAAAAAAAAAAGTGAAGTTTCTGTTGTTTGGGGTTTTTTTCTTCTATGTTGTTATGGTTTGTGTTGAATGGGGAGGATAGAAAGGAACATTTAAAATGTCAGATGCAGCATTGGAAAGTTTGTGGAAAAAAATGCAACTTCTGAAACTCCAAGTGAAAGAGTGCTTGGGTGATAACCTTTTGCTGAATGTTTAGACACCTTTATTGGAATTCAGAATTTTTCTTTCACCTGTTTGTCAACAATTTCTTCTCTAGATACTTCAGTTTATGGCATTCTCTTATCACACTACATCCCCATAGCTCACAGTTATCTCTGTGCTCTGATTTTTCAACTAGTTTTTTTCCTGGCTAGCTACTTCATCATCTACTGTTTTTTTTATTTTGTTAGTTCTGCTGCTGTAATTCCAAGAAGTGGTGCTGCAGATCTCCGTTACAAAGCACATCAAAACCTAAGCTTTTAATCTGGAAGGTTTAATCTCAGTGTAGGGCTTTATGTGGAGTGAATCTATTGAAATACAGTTGCTTGTTTTCCATGAAGTTATACAAGTAATTTCCCCCTTTCCTAACAGAACAACCCTTAAGTTGTGTTTATTTCTATCCCCCTAATTTAACGCTCCTAAGTTCTGATACATCCTTGTCTTTTGGTTGAAAACGATCTCTAAACTGATGAAAAATTCCAGTCTTGGCAGAGATCAGAGCCTGGCCAGCTTCTGATTAGGGCTTTGCTTGGACGTTCTTTTCCTGCGATTGTCTCCCCTAGTACAATAAGCTGCTCTCCCTCTTTTTGCCTGAAAGTGCAGCCGCTGGCTGTCAGCTGAAATTATATAGTTAGAATGACATTAGGATGTAAGCAGGCTCCAGCAGGAAGCAAGGAGCTGCTGGGGAAGGTCAGGAAACACTTTAGGGTCATTGGAATTTTCTGCCGTCTTCTGAGACCTTAAACACGTATTAATTAATGTATTTAACCCTTCTAGTTAGCAATCCCTGTGTGGTCGTGTGTGTGCTCTTTGTCTGTGCTGTACAGCTAACCCTGTGAAATAATCCAGGTAATTTTGCACTGAACAGACAGCTTTGCTGAAGATATTGATTGTGTATGCATGTACATACCTATGTATATATGTATTAAAAAATGAACACACTTTTCAGCAGTGGAGTGGTCAGATTAAATAGTCCTGAATTGTTAAAAATGAAATAGCATGCATCTTCTTCTATCAGGTTATTTGAAGAAACAAAAGCAAAGTCCTATTTATTTATTTATTTATTTTTAATTCAGTCTGCAATAATCAGTGTGTACTCATTGTGTCTCAAGTGAATTTCTCGCCTGCCAGCAAGGCTCTAGGAACATGGAGAAAAGTACAAAAGCTCCTGTTTCTGTGTTGTTTTTTGCTTTCTGTCCCCTGCATGTCATTTTGGGTGTTGTTTGGTTTGTGCTAAACTGAGACTTCATCTTTTGTTTTCTTTTCAGTACTTTTATAAGTGAATTTCACAAGAGAGGGCTACTTGTTCACTTTATCTTTCTGCTTATGTATATGCTTCAGCAGTCCTTGCTGTGAAGGTTTGAAAAGTACACCAAGTGTGTTGTGCAGTATTTCTGCCGTACTTAAACAGACATTAGCATGGTTGCTCTAATTAAGAAAATTTTTAAAAAAGTTATGTCTTTAATGTTATTGTTGTTTCTTCTCTACATTGTATTTCATGCTATACTTAAAGCCACGCCAGTACATCAGAATTTACATATTATAGAGGAACGTATGCAAATGGTCTTCCTCACAGTCAGGTTTACGCTTTTATAGTACGTGATGAAATGTAGATGAAAGAGGTGTGGATTTCAAAAGGGGGCTTGCACTTGGAAGGAGTTGTAGCTGTAGCTGCCTGGGGACTGATTGAAGAATGAAGAGAGCAAAATGTAATCTGCAGTGAAACTTAAGCTTCTGTTGCTGTGCTATTTATTTTTGTAGATTTTCTTTCATCTTTTGCTTGAGCCAAATTAAAGTCATCACTAAAATTAAAAGGCATGATCATTTGGCTGGATTTTTAAGAGACAGAACAGCAAGCTGTGCAACCGTTCCAGTGATTAGCTGTTCTCCTAGTGAAGAAACCACTGTTTTTAAGTGTGCTAAAACTCTGGTACTTCTGGAAGGCAAGAGAGCCATTATAATGCACATTGCCCCTTACCTGATGCTGCATCAGCTGGATGTTAAAGATAATCTCTTAAAGGTGTTACCGTTTCCTGACTACTTGGTGTTACAGAAGAAATCTTCATTTAGCAGTGTTGTTAGTGACGGAGGAGCACACCACCAAATCCAGTCTTTGCAGTCTGGGGACAAGCACTCCGAATGACCACTTTACGTTTCTCTCTTTAACAGGTTTGGGAAAAACCAAGAGAAAGACGAGCGCGAGAGACGCCTCACCCACTCCTAGCACGGACGCAGAATACCCGTCCAACGGCAGCAGCGCCGACCGGATTTACGATCTTAACATTCCAGCCTACGTGAAATTTGCCTACGTTGCGGAGAGGGAGGATGAACTGTCCCTCGTTAAAGGATCCCGAGTAATTGTCATGGAGAAGTGCAGCGACGGCTGGTGGAGAGGTAGCTACAATGGACAGATTGGCTGGTTTCCTTCGAACTATGTGGTAGAGGAGGTTGAGGAGGCAACTGCAGATTCACCCAGCTTTCTCAGCTTAAGGAAAGGCGCTTCCATGAGTAACGGCCAGGGCACCAAAGTACTCCACGTTGTTCAGACACTGTATCCATTCAGCTCCGTCACAGAAGAAGAGCTCAATTTTGAAAAAGGGGAAACGATGGAAGTCATTGAAAAGCCGGAAAACGACCCAGAATGGTGGAAATGTAAAAATTCCAGAGGGCAAATTGGTCTTGTTCCTAAAAACTATGTAGTAATCATTAGCGATGGTCCTACCATTAACACTTCCCATCCGCCTCAGATAAGCTACACGGGACCATCTTCCACCGGACGGTTTGCTGGAAGAGAGTGGTATTATGGGAATGTTACCCGACACCAAGCAGAATGTGCCCTGAACGAAAGGGGAGTGGAAGGAGACTTCCTTGTTAGAGATAGTGAATCTTCGGTAAGTGGTACTCAGCCCGGCAGGCTCTGTAATACCCAGCGCCTGGGTTAGCAAGCATGACAGATAATAGCTTCCCTATCTGTAGTAAAGGGCTTTTCACCCTTAAAGAAGCAAGCAACGCTTTGGCATTACCAAACAATATGCTTACTGCTTGTGAGAACCGGTCTGTTGCTGAAATGCAGTGACACTTACACTGAAATTTAGCAGCTGTGGTCTGTGTTATCCAGGGTTTTTTAATTAGTGGACAAGCAAGTAAATATTTCAGGCTTCAATTTGACTTTTCATGCATTCCTCATATGCAATCCTCCTCAAATTTACAGTGCTACAAGATAAAATAACTCTTGTGAATTGCAAATTTGGTCATTAATTTGATTTTAAAGCTAATTTCAAATGGGATCTTTGCTTTGGTCAGTTTCGTTCTGCTTTTGATTGAATAATAACATAGGTTCTTTAAACTATGGGTTGAAATCCCATTTTAATGTATTTCTGCTCTACTTGGATTATTTAGGTTGTAATAAGGGAAACTTATTATTGTATCTAACTGTTAAGATTATGATACACAACAGAGAGGGTCAAGTCAGCAGCTCATGTGCTTTGTAAATTGAGCCTTGATGACATCAGAGGGATCTGAGTAGTGCTGATTAGGGATCATTGTGATTTTGAAAGTTCAAATTTAAAATTACACTGAAGGGCCTTTCATGTATGCTGAAGCCAGAGAATTCATAGTTAAGCACTCAAAATTTAATGATCCCTTCACTGTGATTTTGAAAAGGTGACAGATTTTAATAATCCCTTAATATATCTTTCAAAAGGTACCAAAAAAAAAAATCGAATCTGAATTTGTGATTAGGGCTTTTCTGCATTTATTGTTTCAACTGTAGGGCCATTTCATGGAGACATGGTGTTGTTTAGTAGATGTCTCCATCTAAGTATTTTGTTGCTTCACGTATAAAAATTCAAAATTAATGTAGTTATATTAGCTCAGTCTTCCAATTTGAGCGTATGGTGCTACTAAAATAAGTATACCTTGTACAGCTGTGGACATCTATCTCTATGCCGTATTTGTATTGGGTTTTACTGTGCCCATATTATGGGCTATCTTGGCTTACAGCTTAGATTGTGAATAAAAACTGAAGCAGTGTCAACAGCATACAGTTTGAACCATAATACGGTTTTTAAGACTTCTTGATTCTAATGTCTTTAGAAGGATGTATTGATTGCATATATCACTTCTGGTTAGAACTTGTGATATTCTTTGTCATAGTTGTCTATAAATTGGAGGAAAACTATTCCCATATACTATTCCTCGTGTAAATGATTTTAGTAATTAGTCGGTAGTAGGTGTTGGCATGGCTGCATGCTGGAAAACAAAGAATTTGCTTTAAAGAGAAGGATTAAGCTTGAGCTCAAATCTGGAGGTAAAGATCCTTCTAGCTCACAATACTTTTTTGGAAGTATGTTTCACATTTCATTTGCTGATTCTGTTTTTCCGAAGTTGCAATTTCAGCTACTCAGAAGTGGTCGTAGAGTGAAGTCAAAATCTGAGGTAGTATTGAGGCAGATTCATTAAGTAGTGCATACGGAAGGATACTCTTTAGTGGACAAGCAACTAAATATTTTAGGCTTTTTGTGTATTCCTCATATGTAATACTTAAACTTGGGATGGCTGGCACGTTGACTCTTGGTGAGGGAGATGAACAGAGGCTTCTAGTGACAGCAGAACAGCAGCTGAAAGACAAGGAAATTAACTCTGGAGGATTTTCTAAATCCAAATAAAACTTTGCATTCCAATTTTTGGAAAACAGTAGTAGTTTATTATTATTATTATTGAACTTAGGACTCTTGCTATTGCCTGAAATTTTTACATTATATGTAACATTATTGACAAAATACAATTCTGTAATAGTCCCCAAAATTTTTTTCTGGATACAGTATTGTCTGATTAAATTTCAGGTGTCTTTCCTTGATGCATTTGCTCTGAGGAAGACATGGTAGCTGTCAGACTACCCTTCCTTTGAAGTTCTGTGTCACTGAGTTCCTATTACTGCTCTTAGTTTTAACTGTAATCACTAAATGAAGGCAAATGCAAATAAACTAGAGAAGAACAGGAAGAAAAATAGAGATTAAATAAAAATAAACCAGAGGAGAACAGGAAGAAAAATAGCGATTTAGAAAACATTTCTGACTTACAGAGGCTGAGAGGAATCAAGTTTGTTTAGTCAACAGAAGAAAAGACTGAGGTTGGGCATGCAGTCTTCTAAAATGTAGAAAGCCACCAGAGGATTACGGTAATCATTAAATTACAGTAGTTCAGCTGTCTCTTCAAGGTAGCATCCTGTCTGCCAGGGGCAGGCGGGTATCCTGGATGCGGTATACCCTTGGTGTGTCCATCCAGCAGGTAGAAGCTCGCTTTCAGAACTGGATGCTGCATTTTCTTCTGTCTTTTGGGAAAGTGCCAGAAGGACAGTTTGGAAATTAATACGTTACTTAAACCACAAAAACGCGCAGCCATTTCTCAGCGCACATCATGTCACAGTGACCACCGTGCTACGGCTCGTTTCTTTGCTCTTAAGAGTCTACCTCTGGAGTAAACAAATTTCCTTGAAAGGACACAGTAACCTTTTAATTTAATATGACATCATAACACTAAGCACGCTTGTATTCAAAGCAGTTTCAAATTTGCTGCCTGCATTGTTCCTGGGGAAATTGTTGCTTGTGGAGCACAAAAAGATTCATTCAGAATGTGGTCTTCAAGTTGTTTCTAGCATCTAACACTTACTGGAATCCCAGAAAGCTTGCTCCATTCACATTACAGCAAGTTTTTTCACACATGCAAAAAAAAATGTGCTGAATTGAGGAACTTATGGGTTGGGTTTTTTTTCTTTTTCTAATCTTGATACGGTCTTGCGGATCCTGTATTTGGGGGGGTTTTTTGAGCAATGAGAAAAACTGTAGTTATGCATGTAAATGCCTCCTTTGTCTTGGTACTACTTGAGAGTTTTAGATTTTATTAGGTTTAAAGAAATATTTTACTACATCTCAAACTTTTGTCTGCCCTAATCTTTATATATCATAGTTTATATATCATACCATCATGTAATTTGTTTATGTATGTGAATTATAAAAGCATGGGGCCACGGTGTGGCTAAAAGTCACGATCAGAGCAAAGGATCTTGATTAGAGAGACCAGACTGAACCGAGCAAAGTTGTCAGCTCTCTGGTTTGCTCATCTTTCCACCAGACCAGCAGTTCCCATTACACTGTGTTGTGAACCCACCTATTAAAGCTGTAGTTGCAGGGGTTATCCCTTTCTAAAAAGGCCGGTAGATAAAACTGTGAGTCATCCTGCTAATCCTGTGCCTGATTTTTGACCTGGTTTAGGGTTTTCTATAGACTTCCATCACTACAGTTATGAAAAGTCATCTATGTCAAAGTTTTCCTTAGATTTGCGTTTTGCTCTTGTTACTGAGCTATGAAAAGCTCTCCTTGGATAGATGAAGGTTTGTGTTATTCTGTATTCACTTGATGAGACTGCCATGTTTCTCCATTTCAAATTTTAGTAGTTGCAAGATTTTACAATGTTTCTCTAGATTTAACTTACCAGATGTTTGTCTCACAGCTAGATTACTTTGGCCAGAAACATTCTCCTCAGATACATTTGGATCTAAGGCATGCTGCCATAGTGGAGAATATCCCGAGATGAACTCTGTCAGGCTGATTATCTTCATTAATTACGAAAAACTATTATTAGAACCATAAACTTGTTTGAACCATTTAAGCCTATAGTTTATGTAACAGGCACAGTTACCTACTGGTAACATTTTTGCCAACTCTGTTATACCCAGGTAAAGTTGCCTCAGTTTTGGAGATGAAAAGGAGACGGAACATACCTAGTTAGAAATACTGCTCGATCTGTTCTTTCTGTTGCAGGCTGCTCGGTCGATAAAAACTGAAGTTTGTTGTCTCATTTAAGTAGCACTCCTGAACAAATAATGCAGATTTAATCTGTGCAGTCTCTGTACAGCCACTTCTTACCCTTTTTGCATTGCAGGCTCTTTAGCGGTCAGATTTTTGTTCCCTCTGTGAAGTACCTAACGCAAGACGAACGAGTCTTGGCTGACACCGTCGGCCTGGGTTGGGTAGGTGATCGTCGTGCTTTGAAGATCTAAGGTTCCACTGGGGAGAGAAGCAAATTTGGAAGGAAGAGGGCTTTTTTTGTTCAGGTTCACCCTGGGAAACAAGCGCTCTTGCTAGCACGGTAGCTAACAGGAGGGAGTAATAGGCGGTGGCCAGTGACGAGGGGGGGCAACCACAGCACAGGTCGAGCTGCTGAGCCGGTCCCCCGCTGCGGACACCCCGAGACTTCATCGGCAGCTGCCGTCGGGACTCACGGTCCCCTCGCGCTCGGCCGCGAGCGGGTGCCAAACTGGAGAGTAGAGGAACGCCGCTGTTTCATAACCCTGTGATGTCTTCTCGTGAAGCAGAGGTGTTTTTCTCAGACCAGTTCTATTTATTAGCATGAGCGATCTGTGACGTTTCTTGGATGATTTCAGGGGCAGTTATTCACGGGGAAGTAATGGCTACCTTCTGCCAGTAGTGTCACAGCTATGAAATTATACTAACCGATCCTAAATGGGGTTGCAGGCTATGTAGCATTAAGGTGATACTGAGGACTGTAGGTGTATTAAGGTGATACTGAGGATTGTAGGTGTATTAAGGTGATACTGAGGATTGTAGGTGCAACTGGATTTGTGTCAGTCCTTTGAGGTTGCATTTAGCTTCTGTGCTCTTTGTCCAGCGATAGTGGCAGCAGAGGGAGGAGACACAGGTCGAGAGTTTGTGTGCTTTTGGGGGTGCTAATTCTGTAGCATTCAGGGTTTCCCATGTTTTCCTGGGGTTTTAATCCTACAAGTGTTGGATGGAAGCAATGAAATGTGGCAACAGTTAAAAAACTGAAGCATTTGTCATGTTCTGTGACATGCTGTGATTGATGAGTACAGTGGAGAGGAGGAGAAAGTTTATCTTTAAAAACAGGCTTAAGAAGTATCCTAGTGGTTTATTTTAAATGGAAGAACAGAAATCTTATTAGAGCTGTATTTGATGATCGATGGAGCTAGTTCATGTTTCTGAGCTGTGTAATGTTGATTTTGGAACATGGTGAACATTACATAGAGGAAGGGTATTTGTTTATATCCAAATGAGGTGGAAGGGGTAGAAAAAGGAATTCTTAACCCTCCCAGATGGTTCTGTCCAGCCTGCCCTTAGGCTTTTGAGCTATGACTTTTTTTGGCTGGGTGACTGAGTAAGAGGAGTGGTGGTGGTGGGTTTGGTGGTGGAAGGAGTTGGGGAGCTTCAGGGCAGGCTCACAGGTGGGAGCTCGAAGGGTCTAAAACAGTTTGAAGAATGACTGCATGAGAATATCTTCCATGGAGAAAGGGCATTGCCAACTGGAACTGGGTTGAAAGGAAAAACAGTAAGTTACAGGATCAGTAAAAGGCTTTCAGGGGGAGTTATTTTTCCCCGTATTGCCATTTGTGATAAAATTGTCTTGTTTCATTCTCAAATGGAGTTTGTAAAGAGAGAACCTTCTTTCCCGGTTTCACTTGTTCTCCCTTATATTGTTTTGTAACTTGTCTTCATGATAGTTTTTCATCTTGTGAAGTTCCTGACCAAAGAAGTAAAATTAAAGGAACATCTTCCCACCTGTTGTCTTCCACATGCTATAGGCACCAGCTAGCTTATGGTCATCTTAGTCATAAGCAGGAGTTAAAATAAAGGAATCTGAAACAATTCAAAGAAGGACTACACCTGATCTGAAGAGCTGTAGATGCATAACAGCTAATCTTCAATTTTCTGTTTTAGGCTTTAATTTACCTTCAGGTTTAGGTCTTCACAATTATGACAGTACAGAAATATTCACAGGTTCCCTGCCATGAAGCTACGCTCTGTAATTCTGTTGCAGAGTCATCAGCTTCTCTATAAATTTCAGAGATTAAAGCTTACTTCTGATATGCCTTTATTTGGTGTATGTGAGGCATTTATTCCTGGAAAAGTTAGTGTGCAAACATCCAAATGTAGCAATTAATTTAAGAGGGAGAAGAGAGAAAAATTGGCCAGCAGTTGAAACAAAATAGCTTAAACAGTAAATAAAATAAACAGGCTTGGATTTGCTCCAAGGAGGACAGCAGGGAACCAATTCAAGCTGCATCGAACCAGCATACTTTGAATTGGAATGTTTAAGAGCAGTAGTTTATCTAGAGATTTTTTTTTTAAATAGTCTTTTTAACCATTCTGCATGTTTGTTAGAGTGGGAAAGAACCAAAATAAAAACAAATGCAAGTCCGGTTGCTCTTGCTGTTTGTTCTTGAATCCTTTAGAAGCTACTATGCTGAGGCCAATAAAGGGTTTCAGGATTCTTGCAACAGCTGTTTGAGCTCTTCCATCTCTTTGCACCAGATGATGGCTCTCAAAAGAATTAGATCAGCCTTTCCGTTGTGTGTGTGTGGGGGGGGTGTTGTTTTGTTTTTTGTTTTTTGTTTTTTTTTTTCTTTAATTAAATCAGATCACGAAAAGAATAAACTTTGTAACATATTCTGGAGAAAATAAGCGATGGTGTCTTCTATTTACGCACCAATTGAATTAGCAGCTCTAAGGCTGGGAAGAATGGACAATAGTTTGGGAGAATGTTCATTCATTAGAGTTATAATTAAAATGGCAGGAAAAGTATTCAATGTATTGTGTAGATCACCTCACAAAGATCTAATTCTGGCCAGTGCCTGGGACATAGGACAGTAGATCAGGGGTCTAAGACCTATTCCAGCACCTCTGTGTGTCATTAGCACATCCTTTCTGGTCTAAAGATAATGATTCTTAGCAGATACAAGGAGCGATGAGAACTCATAATTTTGGCACGCTGAAAACAACTGTGCTTTGCCAGAAAACATTACAATTTTGTTGAGCGTGAAGTGGTTATTTCAGTTATTTTTAAACCTTTGTCATAACATCTTTTCCTGTTCCTAAAACAACAACAAAAAAAAGTGTTTGGTTCAGATTATGAGCTTACCGTTTGTAAATTCTTCTGTTTTAAATGAAGGCCTTTTGCTTACTGGTTTTCATTTGCCATAGGCATCGCCCATGGAAGCAGCAGGACTTAGTCAGCAAGGCTTGATCTTGTTTTTCGAATCCTGAGCAGCCAGTCCGTACGTGCTCCCCTCGACGCCGTTCTTGAAGAGACCCTGCAGGCTCGCCTGGTAGCCTGTGGCTAGAGCACAGCGATCAGCTGGCTGCCCAGAGCCCGTACCCTAAATTTCTCCCCCCGGGAGCCCAGGGTTCCCGAGCTTCTGCAGAGCTTCGTTAGTGCAGGCCTGTGCTTCATTACCGTTTAATGGCTGCCCCTTCTTAGGGCCGTGGAGATGCCCGTTGAAACGGGCCCTAGGCCTGCGTGCTTACGGCTGCTGGAGGGTTTGTCCACGCTGCGTTCAGGCTCCGAACCACAGCGCGGTGTTGGTGCAACTGGGTTAGCTTTAACCCAGTAAGGTAGGTGTTGAAAATAGGTCAGTCTTGGTGTGAGTTCTGTGCAGCCTTGTTTGCGATGCTCCTGAGGCAGGGGTTTAATATCAGAGCTGCCTGGCCTAAAATAGCAGTTTTCAAACCTGGAGCTAGGGACAGATGACAGGGCACGAAACATATCTTGGGTGGAGTGCTGGAAACACCCAAGATACGCTTTTATGCACATTTCTTTCCATCCCTTCCCCCTACGCCCCCAGTCCTCTCCTTGGCAGTCACGGGGGGGTGTTGCCTGTGTTTTGAGCCGGTGGCTTTGGAGCTGCTCAGAGCCTGAGGCAGCCTTCCTGATGGAGCCTACGCTGACCCAGCCAAGGCCCGGTGACACTGGGTTATAGATGGGAGGAGTAATTCTCCTACGGGTGTTAGGTAAAACAATTTTTAAAGAAGTGATGCTTGTGGATCTGGGAATTAGTGGCTCGAGGTAGAAGGGGGTTAGCCCAGAGGTGCAGAGAGCTGGCTGCTGGCTTGGGCAGCGCAAGAAGGGAAGAGCTGCTGCCCAAAGCTTGAGGTGCGAGCCCAGGGAGCTGGGCCAGAGCCAGATCGACGGGCACGGCAGGAGCTTTGTTTGCTGTGGGCAGGGCAGGTGGAGTGGGAAGGGAAGATGGAGAAGGCATCGGTGTTAAAACAACCGAGGGGGAGATGCAAGGGACGAGATTTTGGGGATAGGCAGAATGTGGGGGGTGTGTGGGGCAGAGACCAACATTACTGCAGGATAAAAGACAGCGTGCCTGAGAAAATGCTGTCCTTCAGTTTCCTTGGGTAGGTACTCGGTGTGTATCTGACCCCCCAAGCGCAGTGTAGAGGGCTCTGGAGGCTGTGGTTTCATGAACCGAAGTCTGGTGACACCAGTAACAACGTCCAAGGGCTCCCAGCGCCCCCCCCAGCTCGGTCCTCTGCTGTGCCACAGCTCCTCTCGTGGTTGTTCGTAAGGCGATGCTGTGAACCAAATAGTCCCTTGTGGGTTTTGTTTAGCCTGGACGAGTTCAGGTTCACAGCGCTGGCTTGACCACAGCAGCAGCGTGGCGGCGGGGAGGACCGAGGGACTGCAGGAAGGCTGTGTCTGAAGTCTAGCACATGCCTTCGGCGGGCAGAGACCCTGCAGCACTACCTCCAGAGTCCCATCAGGCCTTACTTGTCTCCATTAAGTGCTTGCTACAAACTCCGGTGTGTGCTTTTTACTTTTTATTATTCCGTTTTCCCGCTGGCCGGCAACACCAGCCTCCTCTGGCGTGGCAAAGCCCGCACTCCGATCTCTCCAGCCAGCCAGCAGCGGTCAGTGGCTAGAGCTGGAGTTCAGCTGGAAGCGAGGGACAGTGTGTCCTTTCTACCCTCCCGACGGCAGCATGTGGCGCAAAAAGCAGGATGGTCTCATCCCGGCTGTTTGGATGACAGCGCTGTCTTCGTTAAAGCAACCGATCACCAAGATGAAGAGGCTTACCATGTGAAATTGTTTTGTCCTGAATAACTTAGTGTTTAA
Organism: Aviceda cuculoides; assembly: GCA_035590195.1. Classification (NCBI taxonomy): domain Eukaryota; kingdom Metazoa; phylum Chordata; class Aves; order Accipitriformes; family Accipitridae; genus Aviceda; species Aviceda cuculoides. The sequence goes on along the minus strand of JAVJGG010000058.1, from coordinate 4,797,585 downwards.
GTTTTGTGTTTTGTGGGCAGTTGTTTGATGGTGAGATTTGTACTGCGTTTTTGTTCTATAGCTTTATTTTTTTTTTACAAAAAAGCTGTGCTCAATAGGAGAAATTATTCCCCATACATATGGTAAGAAGGTAAAAAGTGAATGTGTATTTTGTCTTTTGCAATGCAAAGCAAGAACAGCCCTCTAGTGGTGGTCACGGCTCTAAAAAAAGCAATACAGGCAATTTTCTTCCTCTCACCCAAGCAATAATGCAATAATTGCTTTCTCCAGGACTCTTTAGCAAGGAAACTGTAGAGGATGAAAGTTTTTCCCTTCTCCTTGACTTTCTCGTGCTTCTAGACTGAGTAACTAAGATAATATTTGCAATTTAGTCTTGTAATTGGCAACTTCAGACTGTGCGTCTGGGGAGCTTTCACTTAACTGTCTTAACCGTGCACGTTAATAATGATGGCAATTATTTATTGAATAATAGACTATTGGGTTTCTTAAGTAGCTAAAGCACTGAGCTGTGGAACAAAGACTAGCATAAATTACCATCAACTATGTGACACAGTTTGTTCCTGAAACCACAAAATTATGCCTTCATTTTGTTCACTTTCATGTAATTCTTTTTTTTTTCTTTCTGAATTCTTCTCAACAGCCCAGTGACTTCTCGGTATCTCTAAAGGCGTCGGGGAAGAACAAACATTTCAAGGTGCAGCTCGTGGACAATGTCTATTGTATTGGGCAGCGTCGCTTTAATACTATGGATGAGTTGGTGGAACACTACAAAAAGGCTCCCATCTTCACCAGTGAACACGGGGAAAAGCTATATCTTGTGAAAGCACTTCAGTGACGTTGAAGATGGACTTGGCCACCTGGGCCTCTTATAATTTACAAGCCTTAGGTCCTAAATTCACTTTTATAGAGCAGAGCAATATCTGAAGCAGGCTTAAGGAATAGGCTCTTTCTAAAGTGTTTGCTCTGTCGGTTGCTGTTTGTCCCTTTTTTTTTTCTTTCTGAATTCTTCTCAACAGCCCAGTGACTTCTCGGTATCTCTAAAGGCGTC
>JAVJGG010000058.1:4734175-4796527 GCA_035590195.1 Aviceda cuculoides | reverse complement strand
TGCCTTTTTTTTTTTTTTTTTTTTTTTTTTTCCTCTGTTTGCCTCTTTTTGTGTTCCAGTTCTGTTAATCTCCGACCACCTCTCTTCAGGTTGAGAGTTTTCCCTTGGGTGGCCGTGGCAAGCACTCACCTTCCCGGCTGAGTTCAAAACTCCCCTCTCCTGTGTACGTTTACATAGTTAGCTCAGATCAAGGAGGGGCGTTTTCAATTCAAACCAGTGTTAATCTGTTCAGATTGCTCACGCAGGCAGAACTCTCCGTTCAGAGACATCGGGCACAGTTTGAATGCACTGAAGCTGCAGCTACTTAAGTGAGAGAGTAGACATAACAGTTGTGGCTGTGAGTTCTGTAGCTATATTGCTTACCGGGTAGTATATTACAAAACCTCCTAGTTCCTAGAAGCACTCTTTACACTGTACTCTGCTATTACATTGCCTCTCTGACTCTTTGTAAGGAGTACACTAATTAAAAGCATTTTGTAATAGTACTTCTTAAACTACTATGGTAAGATTGTAGTAAAAGAAAACTATCTAGTGTATTTTGGTCTGTAATTGCAACAAAGAGAAATTTTATTTGAAAGTTGATTACTAGAGAAAGAATCATTGAATTGTAAAGGCTGAATGTTTTGGTAATCTACAACCAAATGTGCCATCCACATAATGCTTTTTCCTCTTGCCCTTCTGCTTGTTTGAATTAAACGATTATGTATTTAATTCTCAAAGTAATATGTATCTGTAGCTGATTGTTGACACTAATACAGAAGATTAATAAAAACTGATCTTGGGATGGGGTGGGGTGGGCTACCAACACTATATATATATTTGCTTTACAGAAAGAAATCTTCGGGTTTTACAGAGGATGGTGTGGTTGGTAGGAAGAGACACACAGAATGTTTATGAAGAAAATGCATTTTTCTCTTTTCTTTACATTTAAACTCCTTTATGGTTTAAATATACAGTCTTTAGATGGCACATTCCTGAGATTGAAGAAGGGATCGTGAGATCTCAAAATCTTGCATACTCAGTTTTTTGGATATTGTAATAAAAAAGGTATTATGTCATGATGGAGTACTGGATTTATCCTTGGGTGGTAGTCCTTCTGTTGCTTTAGCAAGGTGAAATAGAGTGAATAATGAATTTGTTTGTCTTGGAATTTGTGTGGCCTAAAAAGAAAACTTCTGCGACTGCAGAAACAGTTTGATATGAGGCAGTGTCTAATGAGCTCTGTGTTACTTGTTTCTGTGATAAGTAAGTCTGTTCATAGCTTTAATGAAAACTGCAAGATGGAGCTGTTTCCTGGTACCTTTTTCCTATTAAAACATGTTCCTTACCTATTCTGTATTTCAGCCAGTGGTAGTACAACTACCTCTGGGCAGAACTCCAGCGTAGGTTAAGCAGACACCAGCGCTACCTGACTTGCTTTGGTGTAAATCATACCACCACCAGCAGACTACACCGCTACGTCTGTGTATGAATTGCAGTCTTGCTCAGACCCAAGAGGCAAGTATGGTTTTTGAAGTTCTACACACATACTATTTTCCCACCACTCTTGAAATCTTATTTCTGTAAGGTCATCTGAATTGACAACTCTATTTGAATTAGCAACTGTATTTTTCTGTATGTGCATTAAAATACAGTTAATTGGGCAGTGACACTTGTGCTTGGTCCAGCTTTATGAAGGAAAGCAGTGATTCCGAGTGATCCAGAATGGTCGTGCGTTATCCTGAAGAGCACCTACCCATGACTATCTTCTAAGAATATAGAAGCTTTCCTTAGGAAGTTGGTGAGAAGTACCAGTTGCTTACAATCTACCTACAGAAGGACTCCACAGTGGGCTGCTGCTTAAACTTCACAAATTAATTCTGCAGAGAATGTCAGGTTTTGCCTTCTAATACCTAATTCTTTCTTTAGGTGAATCTAAGCATGTACCGAGTACGGCAGTGACGTTAGTCAGCCGTATGTTGTATGAGCATTTTCAGGTTTGACTGAATTGCTTTTCAGTCTCATTGATTCTTTGCAGTATTCGGAAAAATGATATATGGGAATGGTTTTCCTTTTCAGTAAACTGATTACTGCAATTACTCTGTCATGCCCCTTGTTCATTTTTCTGAAATGTTGCCCATGTTTCCTCCTCCAGGAGCCTTCATATGCCTCTTTTGATACTTTTTTTTCCCCTTTTTTTTAATAGTCCCTTTTTACAAGGTCTGTTAGTTCCTAACCCCTTTCTAGTCTTAGTAGCTTAGAACCAATTCAAATAGATGTTTAAGTGAAGTTTTTACCATATGCTTTATATTGTAATGGATTTATCAGTTCTTAAATTTTTCGTGTGTGTATTACCTCATCCTCTGTAAACAGCTTCTGTGTATTGAGGTGTGAATTGTTAAACTATTTTACTTTGGAAGCAGTTAGTTAATTTACAACCAAGCAGTGTGAATGACTACCTTAACGTTTGTTTTGGGGTTTTTGGTTTTTTGGGGGGCTTTTGTTGTTTGGTTTGTTTGGAGTTTTTTTGAAACAAGCCTCGTCTTGATTTTGCCCACGCTGTATTTATTCAATGTGCTCTCCATTCATCAGGCTCATTAATAGTTCTTCAGTTCTTCCTGTCTTTAAGATAAATTTCTGCAAGTTTTGCTGCATTTTTTACCTCATTTGCTGGATTGGGCCTAAGCATTAACAATCTTCAGTACTAACTGCTTAATAAAGGTGCAATAGACATGCATTTTATTTTTATTTTCCTATTTCATATGTACCTTTCTATCTTTTGACAAAACCTCACCCTTATTTTTTGACCACTTAAAGCCTCTTTGTCAAAGCTTGGGGTTGGGGGTGGGGTGGGGGTTTTTAAGATGAGAGCAATTGTGGTGACCTGAGTTTCTTCACCTGCAGTTTTCATTAAAGGCTCAAATAATTTCTGATGGAGTAGAAGTGGTGATTTTTCTTTATGATATTCAGTCTGGCTTTTCCCATCATACCTGGTTTGTATAGGTGCATAAGTTGTACTTCTAAGTATTATTCCTGTACAGCTGTTAATGTTTCCTTGCCTTGCTGGCGTTTACATAAGAATGTGAATGAGTTGCCTGAATCCATAGCAGTTGCTGTACTTTTCCATGCCGTGGCAGGAATTTGGGATCCATGTTTTCACTTTTAGCTCCAGGAGCTTGTTAACAAGCTCCCTCTTCCAGTTATCTCGACCGTTTGTGGTACCACCGAATAGCCCTACCTTGAGTAGGCACAAAAAGATGGTCCAAATCCCGTCACTTCTGAGCTTACACAGCATAGCCTATCCGTTCTGTAGCACGCCTCTTCCGAGGATGTTTCATTTAAAGGATGCTGTGGTAGCTGTTCTTTACAAATATCTACAGTGTAGTCCTTGATCCCAGCTTTTATGCTGTTCAGTCTTATGAAAGTATGTGTGTATGAGATTTTCCAGGGGCTGGGGCGACTATAGTGTTACCCCAGCCACTCCAGTGGTGTACAGCCCCTTCCCAACTGGGAGCTGCTGCTCTTTGCACAAGCACCTACGCTGCCACGCTAGTGTTACTGATGGCGGTGGTGTTTGGCTAAAAATGCCGGAGAGCTTCAAGGTTTTACCACCGGTCTGCAGGAAAATGAACGCAAGCTTCTGCCCGGGTCCGGGGCAGCTGCTAGCTGGATCCAAACTGGAAGAAGCGTGAACCCATGGCGCGGTGCTGGGGGCTCAGCCTGAGAGTCTTGCGGAGGAGCGCAGCAGAAACGCCGAACACAGGTCTGCGGGGTTCAGCCGGCTCGGAGCGTCCGTCGGCAAAATAACCGCACGGTTGGGTACCAGGTGGCCACGGCTAACCTGATCTGGTGTTGAGGGTAGTCCCAGGTTAGGTGGGGACTAATTGTTAGAGGATTAATCTAAGAGCGAACCAAGAGCGTACCAGGTAAACTCACGTGGATCTACTCTATTAGAAAAGCAAAGAGTTTGCTTGGTCTTTGCTTTGGGGGGAAGAAGAGGCGATAAAGACGTGCGGTCGGGTAATTAACGTGAATGTGGACTGTAAAGTCCCACTCTTGAATGATTCTGTTTAGTGTTCTCTATTCAGATATTGTTGTCTCATAAATTTCTATGAAATCCTTAAAGTTTACAGCTGTTCTTCCAAGCCTTTATTGTAGCTTTTCTATACTGTAAAGTTTGCTGCCTGGTTTCATGGTTTCACTAAGGGGAAATAGAGATCTTCCACATTTAGAATGATAATTTCTGCTGTATCGCAAAGTTGAATTACTTTTAAAGTACCACCATCCAATTTTAATTATAAAAATGAGTCAGATTTTGCCTAAATTATAAACCAAAAACTAGAAGAGCTGTCACACTTCTTTTGGATTAGATCTGGCAATTTTCTTGGCAAAAGCTACTAATAACTGTAAGGGCTTTTGTTCTTTCTTGGTATTAAACTAGTTTAATTCAGTGATTTAGAGGTAAATGAAACCTGTGCAATCTCCAGAATCTGAATCTGATGAGTTCTGTTTTCTTACTCCAGTGGGATGGGATGACTCATTTTTAAATGGAAACTTGTTAACATATTTATACTGACTAGCTGTGAAAGGTGTATTGCTAAAGTAACTCTCAGCTCTTAAAATGCACTAGGAACCGTGACTCTTTCTATTCCTTTCTCTTCAGTACATCCAAAATTCGGTGCCTTTTTTAAGAAGAGGAACAGTGTAAACCAGCAAGAGTACCGGGTGCCCAGTCCGGAATAGCGTTATAAATCACCGGGACCAGGTGAATGAAAGGTTTTGGGGTGAAAAGAGGGTGCAGGTAAATGCTGCTCTTCACTCACTGATTGCTCCTAGGTGGAACAGGCTTTTAAGTAACAAGTACATCGGTTGTGCAGTACCATTCTAGAAAGTATACTGCAATTGCAACCCAAATATACTCAAGTTGGTGCACACGAGAACAATGCCTAGTATGTGTATGTTCTTGTGCTGGTGTCTTGCGAAAGCAATAGCTTATTGTCTTTTTCTCTATTTTAGGTGGGCGTTCGTATCTGTAGCTGTTGGATATAGTTTGTGGGGAAAATCCAACATGCAGATTGTTTTTTGACCTAAATAGACTTAACATGAAATATAACCTATATATAATACACTTAAAACGATAATATTTTCTGGTCCTTTGCATGTCTCTGCAACCCTATGCTACTTTTGTATTTTAAAATGCAAATTTTTCTGGCATATTCTTGGTGTTTCTTGCTAGAAAATAGATTGTCTCCCCTGTTATTTGAAATATCTACCCAAGCTCATATGGAAGCTGACTAACAGAAGTAGCATGTAACCATTGATAGATTAGGCAAGTTTTTCCTTGCATTTTCTTTCATATGTGGTAATACTAAATGGTTTAGGAGTGGGAGGTTTAAAAAAAAAAGAAAAAAGACGACTCTTTAACTTGACAGATTATCATCAGCAGTGGGAGTCCACGGTTATGAGGAAAAAGTAACAGGTAAGAAATGTTCTTTTCTGTTCTCTTAAGTGAATTTGGTTTGGCATTTAGCTTGATACCATATGGCACTAGTGCCTGAACTATTACAAAGGTTAACAAATTAATGCTGACTTGGTCCAGCTTAATGAAGGAATAGGTGGATAAAATTGTAAATCTCAATGGCCTGCTCTAGAAAATAGCAGTAATCTTCAAAAGGGGCGAACTGTGATTTTGAGGACTTTTGTTGGTGGTGGGGTTTTATGTTTTGATTTTTGAAGAAGACTTCAAAAGAGGCATCTTGCTCCAGTTTTCAAGCCAAATTTTGTTTCTGAGCTTCTTCCTGAGAATCACCCCTTTGGGTGTGAGCCAGGCCACAGAGAATATGTTAACTGGATTTATTCTCCTAGCTGTAATTGAAACTGTGGTGGTGAATAATGGGTTACTTTTTTTTTTTTTTTTTTTTTTTAATTTTGATCTCCATTAGATTGGATACATACATCTATATGGTAATTAATTAGTGGGTTCTGTGGGTTACTGACTTAGCTTTTTTACCTGGGTTTAACTCTTATCAAGTTAAAATAAGCTTGATGATTTTTTTTTTTTTTTTTGGTTCCTTTTTATGTTACAGAACCAGTAGTGCATTCAGTGCAATTATAATTTGTAATGCAAAGAAGCCCTTCAGTTGTGGGCAGCTGGTATGTTTGGAATACTAAGTCCATAGATGATGATGATAATACAGCCATAAAAAATCGTGGGTAAGGGCACCAGCAGACAGGCAGAGAGAGCAGGCTCCTGGGATCATGAAGCAAGTATCCAGTGGTTTCTCTCTGGAGAATTAGGATGCTTATTTTCATTTGAATGCACATAGCGAATGTGTAAAAGTGAAACTTCGCTCTTTTTTTGGTGTACAGTCTATTTATTCAGAAGTAAACTCCGGGAATTCTCACTGCAGGAGGGAAAGTGGATGTTGAGGCCCTAAGAAAAGTGGGGGGTACTGGTGTTCGTGGCAGCTTTCCCACTGAAAATCCTTCCAGGTTTATATCCCAGTGAAAAGTGGGATACACCTCCGTGTTACGTGGTTTCGCTCTGGCGTCAGCCTGACTTTGTGCTGGCATAACCTGTCTCCGCTGAAGGCAGGATAACTGGGGTTATGGCAGAAGAGATTTCCATAATGTGGTCAGGGCGCTTGGGCTGAGCACAGAGTTCAGGGTGAAGAGAAGAGCAAGTTTGGGATGAATATTCACCAGTAATGGAGGGGTGCCACAGAGAACTCTTTTAATCCAGTTATTTTTGTCCTTTGCCTTTACAAATTCAGCAGTGGGTGCTGACGTTATCAGTGTTTGATGTTCTGTGTTACTGAGGCACAGAGTTGGGGTTTTGTGCTAACAGGTAACTTTGATCGGATGTGCCACTTCTCTGGCTTGTCTCTGTGAAATCATTCTGCTATGAAATTCAGGATGGTTTAAGAGAAATTATTACATTTCTTTTTTAGCTGACATTTCTGATGTGCTATATAGCACACCTACGTTGCCAGCCTTCTGATGCTCTTTGCCGTAACCTCTTCTGGAAAAATGAGAAGTCTGAGCACATTTCAAAAGCTAGCAATCTCAGCTCAGTCCTCGGCCATGTAGCGAGTGTTATATTACCAATCACGGGCCCCTTGATGACAATATATTGTGTTTTTTTTAATGGTAGTCTTTGAGACTTGTGTCCCGAAACGAACATCAGATTTATCCTTTTTTTTCTTTCTTCTTTTTTTTTCTTTCCTTTTTGTTTTTTTTTCCTCCACCTTTTCCTCAGAAATGCACGTGCATCTGTCTTTGGCAGTCCTGTTACTTCCCAGAAAGTCTCCTTGGCTGCTGTTCTGAAACTTTGTGGGCCGTTTAGAACAACAGCGTTTCCAGCCAGTATTGGCTTAATGGGAAATAATACCCTTCTTGATGAATTGCATGATCCTGTGGTGGGGGAAATAAGAACCAAAGGTGCTTTCCTGCTTTATGCTAGTTCTTGGAAGCACTTTGTGCTAATGGAATGAACTCTGGCCGTGCTTTAGAAAAGAAACAAAAAAAGGGAACAGGTTACAGTTCTGGTTTAAATCAAATCACTCTGTAAATTCTTGCAAATCATTTTAAAACTGTAAGAATGGAGGAGCTTGTTTATAATATTATATATATTGATGCAATGCCAGGAACTACTTTAGTTATTGATGGAAGGAGCAGACTGCTTTCCTCAGCATTAGCAGAATGTTAGTTCTGCAATACTTGTTGAATTTTTGAAAAACCAACCCAACCACCTTTAGAAACATACCCGAAACCAAGCTGTGCTTCCTAAATACAGTTCTGAACCTTTGAGGATAAGGCACCGTGCACTCATCTAGCTTGAATTTTTGTTATTTTTCTGTTAACTGCAACGATTTTACTTTTACGATGACTCAGATGAATGAATTTTGCTTGTGTGTTTTCTAGTGCAGTTGCATGTGGTCTGGCATCACTTCCATTCGAGCCGGTTGAGTTTCCAGGATTTCCGCGCTGCCTTCCTGCCCCCTTGGCTCTCGGGTCTCCTACTCTGCCTTTTCTCTTTTCCTCCTCTGTTTTCTCTCGTGCCGTAAAGCCTCTCCGGTTTTTCAGCTCCTTCTTCCTTTCTTCAGTTGTCTCTACTCTCCCTCCATTTTCAACCTTTAATATTTAGAGCCTACCTAATGAACAGGAAAAATGGCCGTACTCCGCCCTTCTCCCTTTCACATCCAGGTTCCAGAGAAGCAGGTAGAGCGGCGGTCGCGCTGTGGGCACGGCACGGGACAGGCCGTCCAGCCGCTGCGCGGCTCGAGCAAACCTGTTCTGATCCTTCACGGAGCTGGTTCGCCGGACCACGTAATCCCAGCCTAAATCAGCAGCTGGACTTTAGGGCTTCAGTGCATGGGTTCTCGCTGCTGAAGGCTCCGTTCTCAAACTGGCTAAGGAGCTGCGACGCTGAAATGGAGAGGGGAAAATGGCACGGTCGGTATTTCTGCACGTTTACCCCGAATGTCACACAGCGTGCTCCTCGAAACGGGGGCAGTGACATTCTTATGTTGGTATTGGGGGGTGGTTGCCTACCCCTCCTTTCCTGCTTGCTGAAGTTTCTTCTCCCCGACCTACTGGATGGTATTTTCCAGTACTGAAGAGAGAAAATACCACGGATTCCTCCAAGAGAGGAAGGCCGACATAGTGGAGATGTTATGCTGGCATATAAGTATAACACTGTGTTGTAGCTGTAAATGACAGTTCGTACTGTTTATTGGGACTGTTATAATTATGGGGTCTGCTGTAAATCTTTGTTCAAAAATCTGATACTGTAAACAAAGCCCTTTAATTAAAAAAAGAAAAAAAAAAAAAACAAAACCAACCCAGCCCACGTACAAAAGGAAGGAACAGCTCAAACTGAAGAGAGCAGCCACAATAATTGCTGTGTACTGTAGAATGATGGTGGAGAGCAGACAAAGAGCATACACCAGGAGCCATGGAAATGAAGCATCATAAAAGGGCTGGTGACAGATAACACTATTAGGAGCGCGCTCACCCACGCGAATGTGGTGATACACACGTTGGCGTCAGGGAGCAGGAGGGAAGTTCAAAACGATTGCACAAGGCGTTTGCTGAGGGACCAGGCTCAGCAGGCCCAGGCTGGAGGAACTTCAGTTTCGTTCTAAACCAGTTCTTGCTTTTTCTCTTGGGATTCAGAGACCGGGTGTAAACAGCAGCGGGCTTGAATAAGCTCCTCTGCGGCAGGAGACGAAGACGTCCAAGAAATCCCCTTCGTCCCGGATAGATGCGTGTGCGTACGTGTGTACTTTCCCTCCATTTAAAAGATTTCTTCGAATTTGATTTGTTCCAGACCTAACTCGCTTATCCTTTCAGAATCAGTGCACGCATTTCTGTAGCAGAGCGATCGCTGGGGAAAGCTTTGATTGCATTTGGACATGAGTGCTGACTCGTCCGGGACTGCGCGGGGCTGACTAATCCTCGATGAGCTCAGTGCTCTCTGGAGGGAGCACCCCTGTTTGAACAATTTTAGTTGTGCCCGTGATTTGCATTAAAAGTCCTCGACTCTCCCACCTTCCCCACCACACTGATTGCTTGGGGACGCATATCCCTTTGGCTTCTGCGATCTGTTTTGCAGCCCTGCTTCTTGTTCAAATTTATTCCAACTTTGAGTCTGATACTTGAAAAAAAAAAAAAAAAACCTTGAGTCTGCTTCTCCTCACTCCAGCCTTTCCCATTGAATATGAAAAATGTCTGCACTTGTGTAGCCGTACAGATGCTAGCCAGGGAACCTGGTGACGTGTCCACTACCATAACCAGATGACCGTGTTGCCTGCCATCAGCATCCAGAAAATAAAGGATTGCTCCATCACCAGTGGAAGAGCAGTATGAGGCTCTATGTCGAGGCTATGTCATTCCACATCCACACGGATATGGGTTGGATCGGGAGCTGATGATGTGTAAAACTCGAGGAGAAGAGGTAAAATATGGTGCGTGTCAGTTCTGAGTTGGCTCTTTTCAACGCAGAGGTCTTAATGGCTGTGCCGACCCTCCTGTAACCGTACAGTGGTAATAGTTGGCTTACTGGTACACGTACGTCAGGGCGATGCAAGGCCTGAAAAGCACTGAAATTCACTGTGGTGTTTCTGTTTCCAAAGCAGGAGAACATAATTGGTGCAAAAGCAGTGGATCTGGGCTACAACACACCTTTCTTGTTAGTGGTATTGACTGATGCAGTCTCTTCGCTGGTTCCCCATCGGTTCTTGTGGGGCTTTCTGACTTCTGGACGGGACCCATGTCTCCCAAGTGGGATGGGTAGAAGTGAGTTAGGAATTTTTAGCATGGTGCTCTGAACTAATCCTTTCCTGGCCTTTGGACTGCCGTGCTTCCCGGTGATGAAAACCACATCCATCATGTACTGGCCTGAAAAAGAAAGCGGAGATGTTTTCCCAAAAGCTTGGATCCGAGTCAGCAGAACTGAGAAAGAACAGTCTTTTGAACTTAAGCTATGATAAATTGTGATCTAGACAGCTAGAGATTTTTATGCTCATCTAAGATGACAGATAGCCAGGTACTGCAAAAATAGGAAGAGTTAATGAAGATACTTCTTTCTCTGAACGTCGTTCACCCTTCCCGTAAGCCTCAGCCTTTCCAGCCCATAAAGAAATTTGACAGTGCTTCCTCCCCTCCTAATTTCTTGCCCTAGAACTCGGGAAACTGGCCGGTCTTGGTACTGCCTTCTGGTAAATGCTTACAATTTACACTGGCCACATGTGTTGAATATACAGACTTGTTAACATACTTCAGCAAGACTCGTGTGTAATTATGCAAGCACAGACACAAAATGGCTGACCCTCAGTGATGCTGCCTGTACTGGGTAAGTGCACATGTACCTCTGCGCATATATATATATATATATTTTAACATTTTTCTTTTAGGTGTTAGAACATGATAGTGCTTACTTAATTTATCACGTGTTTTTGTAGACTTCTAGCTGGTCCTTTGTGTACGTGGCTACTTTCCATAACTAGATACTGCATACAGATTCATAGCCTTTATCTGGCACCCTGATCGTTACTTTGATAGTGCTTTGTTTTTTAATGGGCAGCGGCCATGAACTGAGATGCAGAAAGACAAAATCATTTGCAGAGAGCCTCGCAATGTTATGCAATAACCACAAAGAGCATCAACATTTACTTTGCGTGTTTTCTAAGGGCTTATAGCAAAGCAGGCTGAAATTTAATGAAAAGATCAAAGTGACTACACTTGGCATGGGTTCAAACTCTAATACAATTCATTTCTTACTGACTTTTGTTTGATATAAGAAAGTATTAAGGCGCTTACCCTTATGATTTTAAGAGGCCTAATTTTAGAGGATAGAGGGGATCCAGAAGAGTTAACTTCTGTTCCAGAGCAGCTGGCTGAATTATACATCTGTGCTTTCTAAACTATCATAGACGAAGCATATTTACTTTACCAATCTTGCAAAAAGGATAAAAAGTGGAGGTGGTGCCAAATCTGCAAAGAAAATGTCATATGAAAGAGGATTTCATGCTTACTTGGGTATCAACTATTGCACTGTTCTTTAACTGAACCTGACTTCCTAGGTTTTTTGCTATAGAATCACTATGGCTTTTCCCAGATTTTCTGGTTATTAAAATTCAGCCCTCCAACTCCAGAGCTCCCTTTCCTAATGTTATTTTATCCTAGCTAGAGGAAAGTGGTTTAAGCGATAGATACATTTTTAATGGACAAAACCTTACTACCATTAAGAATTTAAAGAATATTATACTGCTCCTGGACTTAGAAACCTCAGGTTGGAGAAGAAAAGGATGCTGTTGCTTTTTTTTATTTGTTTTATTTCACCTTTTGCATAATGTTCCAGCTCCCAAGAACACTACTGTGCCTGTGCTCTTGGACCTTACGTTCCCATCCCACAGGGATTTTGCACGTTTTGTTCATCTACAATAAGCCAGCATGAAAAAACTAAACTCTGGATGTAGAAATATACTTTCCCTCAGTCTTCTGGAATTACAGAGCAGACAGTCACCTTGCATATTCCCAGTTTCAGGACTTGTTTTCGAGATAGTCACTTGTTGCGTCATTGTAGTGAAAACTTTATCAATATGTGGATGAGCTCCAAGGGTAGATTATGAATGGTTGTTTTCAATTCGTTCATCTCATGGGTTTTGATGTTTATCTTTACGATGGTATAGTGATACAACACAAACCTTAGCTTAAGTTTGGCAGTTTGTTTTGCTTGGGTTCTCTCCGTTTCAGCTTCTCGGTCCTTGCCGCTTAGTGATGTTCCGTTCTTCTCAACTGGCTGGAGCTGGCTGGATTCACAGCCTTAATATTGCAGTAATTACTCTGGAATCCATTATAAGATGTTTAGTATCAGAGTTTGGCTGCTTATAGAGAAGAGCAGCGAGTTTCCAGGCAGGGATCAGGTTCTGACAACTGCTTGCGGAAGGATTTAGCAAGGTTACACCTCTTTATCTGCTGCGCCCTGGCCTTTTTTTCTTTCCCTTGCTGCCATTTTCCCACGTCTTCGGTGATTCACAGCCTCCTACACTGCAGTCCGCTGGGACTGCCAGAGATGACTTTGTTATTAGATGATGTTTCTTGGATGACCCAACTTTTCCTTGTAATCTGACTCCATCAAGCGGACGGCGTTAGGCCTTTGGGAATTTCGGGAACGGCTTGCATTGCGCGCACTTAAGGGAACCTTGTTCAAAGTGACCTAAAAGCTCAAAAGTCTCAAAGCAATCACCAGTTTTCAGTTCTGGGCCCCAAAACATGAGTTACTGAAGTGCCTGAGCTCTTTGGGGTGAGTCCGCTTGCTCTGCGCTCCTCCTCGCCTCTCCTCTGGTCCGAAGCTGCTCTGTGCGAGCCCGCTCACGGTCCCGCGTGGATGTGGGGCACCCGTGCCAAGTGGCCCCCCGCGTCCGTGCTGCCCCGACGCTTCCACTGTTGTGCCTTTCTCTCGTCTCTGTGTGCTTAGGCTGTGAGATTTCTCCACCACGCATTGAACTAAAAGCGCAGCCTGGCTTAGGAGACACCGTTAAAAAGCCTCTACAGAATTCTGCTTGTCTCGGATGCGTGAAAATCCACCTTCCTGACAGAGTGGTATGTTTCCGTTTTCTATTTATACGAATGGTAACAAATCACAAAATGTCACTAGATTACTTCTGCACACTGTATACACTCTTTGCAGACCACCCCCACCCCCCCAAAAATAGAGGCAATTACAAAAAGGAATTGGAAAAACAAATGCTACTGTGTGTTTTCTGTCACTGGCTTGTTAGAACTCCCATTTCTTCCGCATGCTTTGCAGCGCTGAGAAATACAAACACAGCTAGTCCCTTCCTTTTCTAGAATTGCTTAGACAGTGTATCCCTCTGCTACTCAAATTCCATGCCGGAGTTGCCAAGTGGTGAATCTCACTAGTGAGTGGAGATTCATTCACTTGAAATTGCATTGGTGCTGCAAAACTGTTTCCTATAGGTCACTGATTTGCTGTCATTCAGGTGATTAGCGTTGTTATTTATCATTTATTTTTGTTGTTGATCTGAGCCACACTTTAGTCTGTGAAGAAGGGTGCAGAGGATATTCAATATAAATCTGAATTGTGCGATTTGCGCTTAAGGTACATGTCGTAAAGATGCCAGGGAATTAATTCCCTTGCTGCTTCTGCCACAAATGGGATTTAATGTGAGCCAAGAAACTTCAGCTGATGTTCAGTGTTTTATTGTGTGTCAGGCAAGCCCGGAAACTTTCTCCATGAGGGCTGTGCATGCTGTTGACTGATGTAATATTTCACCCACTTCAACAGTGGGAGGTTGTTTAATTAAAGAGAATAGGTAGCACGTACTGTATCAAACACTTACTTTAATTCTGAAAACTTGGAAATGAGAATTAATAGATTCATGCAGAAGCATGCTTACAGGGGATTAATGACTTTTGGTAAGCTGGTAATCATTCATTTCCATTTGAATACATTGCTCTGAGAATACACTTGGGATCTAAAAAAATTAAAAAACGGGGATGTGTGCTTGAGGGTGGGAAGGCCAGGACCGAAATGTGTTTCCCTCCAGTGGCACGGAATTAAAACCCCTTGGCTGATGCTTCAGGTAACTGACTGTGGCTGCGGTTTCAGCCCTGGATGCGTCCCTGCAGCTTTCTGCTCAGTTTTCAAGCGTGCTGTAATACCGAGGAGAGGGCTTTATTAAAGCCAACAGTAAAAATAAAGGTGTGAAGTATTCAGGCAAGCCCTACTTCGTGCCAGTGGTTGGCAGAAACACAGTGAAGGTTTGCATGGTGTTCCCATGGGCTTCAGTGTCATCCAGCTCTCGCTGACATCCAGAGTCCTCCCACAGGCTCGGAGACCTGGATCGGATCTAGTTTACCTGGATTATCCGCACAACCTCGTTTCTTGTGTCTTGCTTCATCCCGGATGAAAGAAACTGCCTCCCAGTTGTAGGACTGGGGTTTAAAACGAATGGGCAGTAGTGGGAGATGTAAGTAAGCCCTTTTTAAGGAGGTGCCCTGTCGAATGGTATTTGAAGAAAAACTTCAAATAGAGTAGGGTAGAGCAAGAGAAAGCTGAGGTAGCCAAGCGTGGGGTTTTGGTGCGGTAGGAAGGATAGCGGGTGTCAGGAAAGATGCGGAGGAGGGATGAGTCTCCACCAATACTCACACGGAGAGGGAAGAGCATTAACTCAGATCTATTGATTGGTATCGGTACAAAAGTAATACTTTTCCCTTAAGCACAACTGCGCTGTCACGGCTGTTTGCTTACTGATGTCTCCCCCCAGCACAAGACATTGCCTTAATGCAGAGAGGTTGCTGTAAGCTGCAGGCATGACTGAGGCCGTGCCATATTCTCCACCACGGTTGTGCACGTATTTTCTTTCTAGTGTGTTTTTACATCTGTGTTTTTTTTTTTTTTTCTCCTGAACGCTTCTGTTGATATTCAGACTTCCTCAATAGTTACTGCTCGCATTAAATGGTAGGAAGAGGGAAGAGTAAAAACCTCCATGGTCATGATGGAGATTCCTTTCCCCCGCTCTTGCAAAATCATTATCAGCAACAATTGAAATCAGCACGGGAGATAAGAGAAACACACGCAGAAAAAGCACACGAGGGGTTAAAAAGACAATGTAAGTGGCTGTAGAACGTCTTCCTCTCTCAAATAAAATGCTGTCATCCACTAACCATCTATCTCAGTCCTCATTAAAGTTAGTGGGAGCCTTTCCATTAACTTAAAAGGATATTGGATCAGCCCCAGATCCTACGTGCTGGGTGTAACGGGCACAGTCTTTAAGCTCAGAGGTGAGTGGAAGGAATTTTATGACTGAAGAGTTCGTGTGAAATCCCAACCCTCTTGAATCCAATGGCGAAACCGCCATTAACTTCATTAGCGCTGAGATTTTGCCACTAGGCTCAGCATGAGGTGAAATCAATGTGGTGAGAGGCGGCGGGATGTTTGACAACAGAGATGCTAGCTATGTTTTATCCACGGCTGGAATGCCTGAGCGTAAACTATTTTCGCTGTTAAAAGTTTCATGCTGCCATTTCAGTGGCAATAGGAGTGAATGGAGCCCGATCGCAGCTGCCTGTCTCGTACGGAGAGGAATTCTGGCGTGGCATCTGGCATGGGCTTTCCTTCCAAAAACCCTCCCTTGGGAGTTTTCCAGTTTACCCAGAGATGGCTGTATCTAATATGCAGCGGATAAGTGGAATATAGTACACTTCTATCCAGCAGCAGACACCATGCCCGTAATGCGTACCCAGGTGGAAGAAAGCATAAAGCAAGAGTTAAAATAGAAATAAGGAGTTTGGAAGAAAAGAAGCTTCTAAGAAAGTAATGAGCTGTACCCATCCAGCTGTGCTATCTGCAGGGAAATGATGTATTTTTGAATTGGAAGGAGATGTGTATGTGTAAGAAGGAGGAAAAAATGATTGAAAACACATGTGAATGGAAAGGATTTACACCAAACTCTCCCCCAGTCCGAAAAGAAAGCTGTCCGTTATAATAATTGCAATGTAAGCCCCAGAAATATGCTGCAATGTGAGGCCAGATCCCTCCCTGGAGGGCTTGCAGGCAGAGATGAATATAAAAAGAAGGCACAGGAGTTCAGGGGTAGGTCAATCCAATGATTTCAGTTTTTAAGCAACTAGTCCAGGATTTTCTAGAAAGGGCTGAAAATCCATTTCCCTTAAGCGGTTGGAGTTGAACTCTGAAAGCCAAGGGCTCTTAAAACCCCGGTTGCTTTCAAAAATGTTTGTGGTTATCAATATCTAATCCTGTCCTGCTTCCCAACCTTGGGCTGCCTTTGAAGTATCGCTGCCGAGAGCTGCTCTGAGCAGCCCCCAAAATGGAAGAGGGGTTTGTTGTAAGCATCTACTTCACCT
Organism: Aviceda cuculoides; assembly: GCA_035590195.1. Classification (NCBI taxonomy): domain Eukaryota; kingdom Metazoa; phylum Chordata; class Aves; order Accipitriformes; family Accipitridae; genus Aviceda; species Aviceda cuculoides. The sequence continues at coordinate 4,780,153 of JAVJGG010000058.1, read as the reverse complement.
TTCATTTCTGTGTGGTGTTGGCCGGCGTTAGCGATACCTTCCTCGAAAGAGCTGGGGACGATAACGAGGTGACGCTTAATTGAGATCCCTAAAATAAGAAGCCACTGGCTTTACGCTCCCTCCCAAAGATCTTTGTCCTTGGGGAGAGCACGTAGACCCAGATGCTCCACTGTAGGGCCTGTGCTTAGACGGGCTGCCCGTGAGTCCCACTTCTCCTGGGGTTAAACGGTTCATCCCTTCCAACGCCATTTTATCGGTAATGCCAGCGTCTCATTCACGTAGAGATTCGTTAAAAGGGGAACACTTTTTCCTCTCTCCTTCCCTGCGTGGTAACGCTAAGTGTGGTCCCCTGAGGCCCCCCCCAGATCCATTTCTCTTTCTGGAGCATCCGGAGTGCATGACTTCATCTGCTTGATTATCTCGAGCCTTGGGAACGCCGGCTTTGTCTCCGAAACCACCAGAATGTGCTGAGCAAACACCGCTCCTAGTCGGGCTGCATCAGGGCTGGCGGTTAAAGCCTCCCATGCAAGAAAACTTCCTAGGGAGCTGCGTTTCCATGAGATCATCCTTCACGATATGGGGTTGTCTTACTTGGTGAACTGGCTTGAACACGAGGGCAGTATTACGGCCAAATAAAAGAGCTGTTGTTTCCGAATGTTTTTGTCGCTTTCTAGGATTGCGTTTTTGCACAGAAGTGGGCATTCATTCTTCGTTGCGTTGCAGTTTCATCTTTCATACTGACAGCGTGGTTTCTGTCATTGGAAGCGGTTCCAGTAAATTCTGCGATGGAGTTTTAAAACCTTATTGGGGAGGAGGTGTTTTTTCTCCGAGAGGGATGAGGAGCTGCGTATCCGACGATGCAAACTTCTCCTTAAGCAGATCTACGTCCTTCGCGCGGGTCTGGCTGGCTATAGACCGTTGCCGTTCTTGTGCACCGAGCAGCTAGAGTAAGGCGAAGCAGTGGGAAGGGAAGGATTGCTAACAGGCTTTTAATGGGGGCCAGTCCACGAAAACTCCTGTGATGTGAGCGCAGGAGCTCTCTGTGCAACGCCTCCAGCGTGTCGAAGGGGATATTTGCTGCCACAGCTGTTCTGATGTGCCGTCTCCTGGAAGAAACTACAGGAAATTAGGATGGGTTAGGTATTACTGGGATACTAAGAAGAGGGTATTGTGTTTCTGATAATATCTAGGCTATGCAAATGCAATCTTTATGGTCTGCAAATATCTCCTCCTGCCGTCTATGAGGAAGAGAAGTTTTTATACCTTGCTCAACACTTCACAGGAGATCAAGCTGCAGCATTACGTTGTCAGAAGTGATCCAACGGAAAGGGGGGTGGTGTGTGGGAAAAAACCCAGGTAACTTGTGTACCCTGACCCCCAGCCTGCGAGAGGGAGGCACATATTAACCTCTTGAATTTCCTCCTTGAATATTGCAGAAACGTGGGCCTGCCGCTGTTTATACACGGCAGAGGCAAATGATGCAGATGGCAATTAGAGCTGCCGTTCAGATCTTAGTCAAGCGTGTGCTTATTAGTCTGAGCAGCGTCAAGGTCCCAGCTTTCTCCCTGTCAGGCAGTCCAACCCCTGCAGGTTTAGGAGCTGCCAGTGCACGGGAGGACATTTGCTGGTTTCTGTCGCTGTTCTCGTGACGTGTGTGAAGTTGAGCGTTACCCTGGCGTTACGGTGATCGCTTCCAGCACGGCTTTTGGGGGGAATAAATCAGTCTGGTCAAATTAGGAAGTGATCCAAGGTCTTGCTCGTAACCCACGTTAAGTAGAACAAAGCTTTTATTTTATCCTAGTTTAGAAGAGGTATAACTCTCCTTGGCGTGAAGCCCTCTATACTCCCTCCGAGTCCAATAGGCAAGCGTCAGAGAAGTTGTTATAGCTCAGCCAGAAATGCTTGAAGGTGTTCTAGAAGAGAAGTTATTCTCATGGAGCTGAGAGGATGAGCTCGTCCCGAGCTGAAACCGGCTTCCAGGATATTTTCAGGTGGAAGCTTTGAATGTTCAGCCTAGAGACTGGCTCGGTTTTGGTGGTTTCTGTTGGGATTGGTGTTCAAGCCAGTGCTAATGCACAGAGTTTTGCATGGCCTAGCAAATTGAAGATGTACCTCTATCACAGAAGATGAAATTCAAGTATTTTCCATTGAGAAGGTTACACATGACAGCTGCTGCCTCTGAACATTTTAGAATCATTAAATCCAAGAAATTCGTATCCGAGAATTTTTAAAGAGCTGGAGAGAGGAGCTCTGTTGACCTCCATATGTTGCTTTTTAGTCAGTGAGTGGAAAAAAGGCATATTGTTAACATGCTCTGAAAATGGAGTGCTGGTGGTAAGTATAGCTCTGTCAGCTTGACATTGGTCCAAGGCAAAATAACGGAACAACTGGAATAGGACTCCTTTAATAACAAATTAAGGGAGGGCCACCTCGTTAATGTCTATCTACCTGAGCCTAAGGAAAACAGATCTTGTCAAATCAGCTTGATGTATTTTACTTTACCAAGATTAGACTTGCCTGATAAAAGATGCGGTAGTCTTCTGCACGGGCCTCCTTCACATCTTGATGCAGAGACAAAATGAACAATGTCCAACAGAAGATGGTTTTGCCACTGACAGACCTCCAAATGGAGATGGATGGAGGGAATCTCCGCTGAGGCGGTGTGTGTATAGAGGGCTTCCTCGGGGATCGTTTGCTGGCCTTTCGCTATTTAACGCTTGTATCGGTAGCTTGCTAGAAAACATATAATCATTACTGATAATGTTTGCAGATGTGCGTGCAGACTGGAGACTGCTGGGGTGATGAATAAGCCAGCTCACTGGCAGAGCCACCTGCATTATTTGATAAACTGGGAGAACGTAAGAAAGGCTCATTTATTATTTGCCCAGTACAGGGGCTTGTATTTAGAGCTCAGGACAGCGGGTCTTGCGGGGGCCCGAGGCTTCGGTCCTGCAGAGCAGCGACCGAGAGGCCCCGACGGATGGAAAAGGGAATATAAACCCTGAGACTCTGCCAGGGCGCGGGATTTGATGAGGCACCGTCGTGGATGTGGAAGGGAACGTCAGGAAACTAATCTCGGCATGGGTAAAAGGAAGTGGGTTGTTTACAAAGGCGCTGTATGTTGGATAAAGTCCACTTTTGTGCAGAGGGCTAGCACAGATGATACAAAGGCTTAGAATGAGATTTTCATCTCGGGCTGCCTTTCAGTGCAGGGCTGGAGTTTACCCTTTGAGCCTCTGTCTGTAATTGTGCTACATAAGGATTTAAATTCTGTATTTACTGTTTTCCTGGCAAACGTTTAGGTAAATGTTGCATTAAGTAGATATTTATTTTTAATAACATTGACATTTATCTTTTTTTTTCTCCTGACATTTTTAGCATCTTTACAGATTTCTGCATAGCTATTTCTGTTCTAAAATTTGCACTAATTAATTGCTTTTCTGTGTATCTATGGGAGCAGCTATCAGCAAAGAGAAAGGGAGGCACTGCAGTTACACATCATTTGATTAAAGATAAATTGAAATAATTAAAGATGTGGTATTTAACGTAGGAGCTTTAGGGCTGAAAACCAACATCCTGATACCTGCTGAGAAATACCTTACTCCACAAATAATCTCTGTTCTGGTAACTTCTGCCCTGACTAAGGCTAGCATTGGAATGTGGCCCACAGTAATTACTGTTTTGAGACAAAGGGGACGCTTTCTCTTCACCCAGAAATAAATCACTTTGATTGCTCTTCTCCTATGGCAGAGTGCTGCATGTATAATTTAAGATGTACAACGCAGCAGTGGAGCCTTTTAGAACTGGAGCATCCCAGCAGTCAGCAGTGAGAAAGCTAATGCAAGTGATGGGTGAGCAGATAAAGGCCAACGATTTGGGGAGCTGGCTGATGTCAGGGATGCTACACGGTACTTGCGCAGCTGAGACCGCCGTCCGTCTTTCAGGCACCGGTATCGGTCCTTCCAGAGGTGAGACCCAGCTTGCCCAGGTGTGGCCGAGCCGCAGGAATGTCTCCGGATTGCTCTTCGGGGCATTGCCTGAGCGGAGCTGCCGTCGTGTCGAGCAAACCAGTCCGTCGTGTCAAGTGCCAATAAGGGGAATTAAGTCATTCTGTGAGCACGTTTTGGAAGCATAAACAAGCGTAATTAGTTCGGTGTCTCTTTACAGGCCGGTATGTGATGACTCCGGAGAGCCCTGGAAAAGCTTTTGGAGAGAGAGGCAAGGGAGAGCATCCCCTTCGAGAGCGTATCCGCTGGAAGCGCGGGGCTTTCTCGTAGCCGTGCGTGGAGCCGCTCCGTGCGCAGCCGGGGGTGACCCCAGGAATGCAGGTGGTTTGTTGAGTTATTACCCAGACACTTGGGAAGAGTTTCTAAAACCAGCTCTTTTTTTATTACTTGGTGAGCACTCGAAGCGTACAGTCGAAGGCAGAAATTGCTGACGTGCTTGTATGAATTTCCTTTCGACGGTTGTTTCTTCCTTCTTTAGTCTGGGGTCTGAGATGCTTTGGGAAGTCTGGGATCTTCCTCCCTCTCTTCCCTGACTCCAGCTCCTCCCCAGGCTGCAAAGTCAGCCTCAGTCTCTCTGTCTCTCATCCTGCTCTGAAGTCTTCAAACCTTTAAACCTCGCTCTGCACGCCCCAGGTCCCAGAACCGGAGGCAAGGCAAGAACTGGAGGAACCATCTCTGCCAGCAGCCACCCGCTTCTTCCAGGGCTTTGGGTGCCCATTGGGAGGACTCGGCATCATCCCTGCTCTGGCTGAGGGGGGGGAGGACAGTGAGCGCCGGGGTTTGGTGTCACGGAGCATCTGGTGAGGTGGCATCAGCCGAAGTTGGTGAACTTGGGCTTGATGCCGTGTTTTGGCTTCTGGCTCGGCTGAAGGGCTGACTTGGGAGGTTCAGTGAAATGTGTTAAGTAGGCACCCAGCACTTGCCACAGACAAGATTGCTTCGTTGTCTCCCCTGTGTTCGTTTGAAAAAGCAAATATCTGTATGTAGTTTGTCTAATGCAACTACAAGAGCCAGAAAAAGACCAAAAAAGCAGGTGGTTCTGTTTCGTTTCTGGAGCTGTTCTACTTTTGTGTAAAATCAGCATTGCGATTGAGGCATTCTTATTATAATTTTGCAGATACGTGTTTGTAATGTGAGACATTGCCATGTGCCATTCTTACACACACCCCCCCTTTTTTTTTCCCTTCTTCATAAAATTTTATTCTTTCAGTTCTGAAGAAAATTAAAGTTTTGGATTGACAGTTCCAGATGTAGGTGCTGTCTGTTCATAAAGCAGGCACTGTACAGTAGCAGAATTAAACTGCCAGTTTGATTTCGCTCGAGCACCTCTGATCTGATCCGAAGAAACCTTCATGCCAGCGGAGAAAGTTAGCAATTGTGCTTGCAGTGCAAGCATGAAATTTTATGATGCAGAAGTTACGCAGCTGACCGAAGTGAACCTACTGGTGGTATTGCTGCTCCTCCATCCTTGTCCTCACTGGTTAGAAACCCCTGCCTCTTTACCCCTGTTCATAGCAGGTTTCCTACTTTCTGGATCTGCTGGGCTTCAGTAACATGTTTGCCGAGAAAAATTCCTGTTGCATAATCTTAAACCTTGTGCGTTTTTATGCATTTTCTTGTTATTTGCATTTAAAAAAAAAGGGGGGGGGGTAAGCTTGGATCCTAACAGAGAGGCTATTTAAGCAGTGAGTGAAACTTGGAAAAAACCTTTTCCTTTTGAATCACTCCATGGGTGGTGCTGCTTCTGTACAAGCACAAGGTGCCCTCAGCACGTTTGTAATTCAAAATTATTTCCAGCAATATGAGTACAGATGGAGCCAATAACTGGTGCTTATTTCTAGACTCTTTCTATCTTCTCATGGGGGGAGGGGAAGTCTTTCTGATGCCTTTTTAAAGCTGAGCTTGATGCAAAAATCAGGCAGACCTTTCATCTTCCTCTATCCTGATGCTCACCGTCTTCTCTGTTGAAACGTGGGGACGGTGGCGTGCGTCGAGCATATGGGTCGAGTCTTCTGTGCCGAGACAGACCCCAGCCATCTCTTCCGTGCAGGACCCCGAGGAGGGGCTCATCCCAGCCCCAGCCTGGAGAAGGAGCAGTTTCTCTGCGGGTCTATGCCCAGCCCTACGGCAGGGCTGCATCCCCGTCTCACCCCAGTCCCAGACTGGAGCTGGTGCGAGCTCTGCCCCTTCCACGGGGACAACGCGCGGTGCCGGGGCGAACAGCCCTCGCCTGCGCCTGTTGCTATCAAAACCCCGGGGAGGTTTCTCTTCCAGAGGCCTAACGGGAGGTGTTTTCAATCTTTTCTGATTGAGTATTACTCCGAAACAAAATGCCATTTAAAAATCAATGTTCCTCTGTACGCGGCTCTTCTCTCTCGCCTCCTTCAGGAGGATGGAGACGTGGAGCTGCGTTACGAGCCCTGCAACAGCTGGGTAACGACTGGCAGCGGGGGGCAAAACTTGGTCTAGCCCGGGGAGGGGAGGGAAAACCGTCTCCTGTAAGGAAATCTGGCGGCTCCGACAGACCGGCACGCTTTCTCTGCCCCCCATCCCGACCACCGTTAGGCACCGGGACGGTGGGACTCTCCGCACCCATCCTGGCAGATCTGTCCCTCCGTGCCGGCCGCTGGAAACGCGCGTCGGGGTTATCGAACCAAGGTCTGCCGGTGCAGCTGGGGAAGTGAGAAGCGCTTGCTCTCGCGTGGAAATGACAACAGCTTTTTTTTTTTTCTTTTTTTAAACCAAATCCTTTATTTGAGTAGGTTAGACGGTAACTGTGCGCTGACTTCAGTGTCATTTAAAACCAAATTAATGGAGTGCACTTGTAAGCCAAGGCATAGGGAGGCAAGTAAATCCTTCCCACGCCTCAGGGGAGTTGCTTTTTCCCCTGCAGCACGTGAGAAGGACTCACGTGTGCTTAAAATGTCATGTATCGGTTACAGAGCCTACGCTGCTGTTCAGATGACACCACTGGTAAGCACACAGTTTTCTTCTCTCTCATCATCATCCCCCATTTTATTTTAATAGGAACCGGCCTACACCAGCAGCATAACAATTGGTTTCACAGGGGTTTCTCCTCATCTAAGGATGATCTCCAGAAAAAAGCTGGGGTTGGATTGACGCATGGGAAATCACTCGACTAAGGCTGGAGTGTATGGAGAGCCTGGCCTAGCCCATCTGCATTCAAGGCTAGTGCTACTCTTGCTTTTTGGGATTAATATCTGGCAGAAATTCAGGCCGGGTGCAGCAATGCTGCTGTTTGCAGCTGGAGGGGCAGGGAGAGGTTTGCTGCTCCATTAGGCACCATCATGGCTCTCGGGTTGCTGGAGAAGCCGGCCAGTTGCCCCAGATACCGCCTGGGTGGGGTATTTTTGAGTAACTGCTGCTGGGATTGCCCTCAACCCAAAAGCCCGTTAAAGTCAGCGGTAGTCTGCTGAACAGGGATTTCTGCTCATTGGCATAAAGTCTAAGAGTCTGGACAGAAAAAGCTATCGGTTTCCAGTTCTCCTTGAGCAGATGTTTCTGCCCAGGATAAGTCCCGTCTAGGGGTGGGGATGAATGGAAAATTAGTTATAGGGAGTTCCAAGGGAAGGCAAAAATAAAAGCAATTTCATTACAAAGTGTTTATGTTGCAGAAATAACTAAAGGGGTTTGAGCGATAGTGATTTTAGGATGTAAAATAGAGAAATATTTTATGCATGGAAAACATTTTTGGTAGATTCTGAATACTGGATTTTATGCTGGAGTAAATTTGTACCATTAGTTCTGTCCAGAAAAAATGAGATTTTTGTAATGGAAACAGTAGCAAGACATTGTCTTGTAGAGATACATGATGAAGGAGGGGCTTTGTCTCACCCTGCATTTAAACCCAGAAAATTTTGGGTTTTCCTGTTAGTGCCTTGACCAAAACCCCAAATATTTTTAATGCATACTCTGAATGCTGCTTTGCACTGTACTGCACAGAGTAGGGGCAGCTGACTGAAATAGACTGATGGGGAAAGCATAAAAACTATTGTACAAAGAGAGATTGTTTAGATAGCTTTATTTAGCAAGTGAAGTACGTTGCCAATAGGAAGGAGAAAAATGGAGACTCAGCTGTGTTTACAAAGGCAACAGAAATTTTCCTGATGTGAGGCCAAATTTGATATGAGCTATTAAGTTTGCTTGATTTTTGCAGGGCTAATTCTAAATAGGATTTGAATGTCATGTTTCTGAGCAAGGGCATAAACAACTTACTTTCAGTTCATGTTAGCTTTTGCATCCGTGCTTCTAAAAACGGATGCTTGGTCTGGTACTTTCAGACCTGCAACATGGCTGAGATTGCAGCAGGACCTGAAACGTGTTGTGCCCTGAGCCCTCTACGCTTTTGGGAAGAGCTGGGATCCTCGTGGCACCAAACCAGGTTCTTGATTCTAGTGCCAAGTGCCTTGTTTTGATCTTGTATTTTTTTTGTCCTACTCTTCTTCCATCCCAGCGAATGTTTCCCTTGTGGCCTTGATCCAACAAGCCGTTTAACTGCGTGCAGGTGCAAGCACGTGATGGGACCTACCAGCACGTCTCGCTGTGTGCTAAACTGCGTTTTCAGTGAAAAACAAACTGCCAGACAGCCTCTGCCAGCCCCAGCCTTTGTTAGTGCCGAGTACGAACGTCTTCCCAGAGCACCAAGCTCAGGGTGGCAAACCAGGCATCACCAAATTAGTTACAAGTCCCAGCATTTCTCTCTCTGACCTCCAAAGATGGGTATAGCTGCTGGGAATTACCTGCGGCACTTCGGCTTTATCCCTGAGAGCGGTTTTGCCGGGAGCTGGATGTGGGAGCTGGGCAGCACGGCAGGCTGTCCTGGGTCTCCTTGCTCCAGGAACGCGGTTGCCCGAGCACAGGTTGGCTGGTCACGCAAGGCCACCCGCAACCCGTGCGCCATCAGTCATCCACGTTGCGCAGGTTGTCGGTGGCGGGCGCAGGTGGTGGTGTCCTGGAGATTGCCATCCATGAGACGCTAGAGGAGGGTGAACGGTTTTCCACAGGGTTTCCTATAAATCACATTTTTTTCCTGTTACCTCGGCACGGCTGTTAGCTGGTGGCTTCAATACCTGCAAACCCATGTCAGATGTCAAATCCACCTCTGCCTCCGTCCTGCCTCAGATGAGTGCAGGCATGAGTGCCGGTCCATGAGCGTCCTTTCTCATCCCACTAGGCCACTCATGCTCCTGACCCATCGACCATTAGCTTGAGAGTCTTGCCCCTTGGCCCCTTTACTGCTGCAGATGTAGGTGAGAAGTAGCTGTGGAGGGTCTCCTGTATCTCACGCCTGCTCTAATCACTACCCTTTTCCCTCAACAGGAGCCCTTGCCCTTCTCTTTCCCTACTGATTCCTTTCTTCATAATTTCACCTTTCCTATTATCCCCACCATTTCTCCTAAATCCAAATTTTTCTGACAGGAAGAATTTATTCAACTTCAAGTGCTTTTTTTTTTTTTGATTTCTTGCTGTACTCAAATTGCGGCACCTCAAAGTGAGCCCTGCCCCTCCCCATCACCTTCTTAGCAGAGCCAGGTTGTAAGAGCGTACCAGTACTTTACTTCCTTCCACTCCCTCGTTGAAAGTTTTGGGGCTAGTGAACCCTCCCACTGATTCTGTTGAACAAAAGAGAAAAATTGAAGGCTAGAAAATTTCTCGACCTGCCCAAGCGTCCGTACTGTGACCCATTTGGCTGAAACTCTTGCATGTATGACTGCCCACTGAAGAGCTCAGTTGTGGCAACACCATGTTGAATTGGCCATGTCCCAGGAGGGACTTACTTAATGCTACTTAAGTGGAAATGTCAACAGGCTTGCAAGTATGAAATTATGACCGGAATCCCTCATGAGCAAGGTCTGGTAGACTTCTATCCACCTTAAGAAAATGATAGATTTGTCTGAATATCGTATCTTCTGGTTTGCACAGCCAAGAAGCATCAGTCCCATGGAGTTATTTATGGTGTCTACCTCACATCAATGATATTTTCCTCCTTTGGAGCTCTGTGAGCAATCATTGGGTAGGGCCAAGTTTGTGAGATTTGGGTGGGAGTTTTATTTCAAAAGACTTCTACATAACATCTAAATAAGGTTTGATTTGAACCCTGAGGAGGAAAATACAACAAATGGACATGATCCAACTCCCACTGACTTAGAGAGGAAAAACATCTACTGACATCCCTTGACAAATGGACTTGACTGAGGCTTAACCAAGGACATTAAGCCATGGGCCCAGATGAAGAAATTCCCAGAGAAGTCTTTTTGCAGCCTGTCCTTTCCTTTGGCAGCCCCAAGCTCATGGAATCTCTAAGCTTTGTTCCTCTCCCAACCCGTACCCTGACCCCAGGCATGGGCTAAGCCCTTTTACGAGGACCAGAAGCTATAGCAGAAGTCAAGAAGCTGTTGGGGAGAAATATTTTTGCAGCCTCCCTTTTCAGCCACAGTCCAGCTGGAGTTTGAGGATTTTCCCTCTCCTAACCCTAACCCTAAACACTGGCCTTGGCTGGACTATCACCAAGTAGCACAAGCCACACCAGTGATGAAGTTTTCAGAGGCAAAATCCCAATGAAGCCAGTCCCTCCTTTTGAGGGAGTTCCTTGGCAGCTTCACATCACGTGGAGCTCTAGGCTTTGACATTGTCCCGAACCTAACCCTAACCTCTGTGTGTGAGCTGAGCATTTGCCAAAGAGACCAAGCCATGGCCAAGATAAAGAATTTGTGAGGGGAGAAAGCTCTTTGCAGCCTCTCCTTTCCTTTGGCGGTGCAGTAACAACCCCATGCCAGCTGCAGCTATAGGACCTGTAAGTGTCCTCGCTGTAACCCTAAACTGAGGTGTGGGCTGCTCTGCAGATAAGAACACTTAGCCATGGCTGAGATGAAAAATTGAGTGTGGGGGTAAGTTTTTTGCTGTTCATTCCAGCCTTTTCCAAACCATTTGCAGACTTGTGCCAGCTGGAGCTCTAGGCTTTGTCCTTTTTCCATCTCTAGCCCCAAAGCCTGAGCACAGCTGATCCTTAGCCAGGCACCCAAAGTGATGGTCTGGATGAAAAAGCGATCAGAGGAGAAATCTTTCTGTGGCCCGCACCTTCAGAAGCCCCTCACCAGTGCCCTGCTAACTGGAGCTTTAGGCTTTGTCCCTTTCCCAACACTAAACCCAACTCTAACACCGTGCGTGGGATGAACCCTTTGCCAAGGACCCAAAGACCAAATCAAACACTTGCCAAAGGAATGATCTTTTAGGAGACTGGTACTTCTCTTGGCAGCCTGTAGGAAACGCAACATCAACTGAAACTTCAGGGCTTCTTTACCTCCTAAAGCAAAATCCTGACCTTGAGTTAACTATAGCTAGGGAGAGATAGCCACGGTCCCGGTGGAGATATCGGAGGAACAATCTTTCAGGTAACCCATACCTGAACCCTAAGTGTGGAATGAGCCCTGGGCCAAGACCCCCACCCATCATTTAAATAAAAATGTTGTTGGGGAGAACCATTTTTGCTGCTTCCTCCTTACTTTGGAAGCCCCTTGGCAGCCCCATGCCAAGTGGAGCTCCTTTCCCAACTCGCTCCCTGTTCCTGTCCCAACCCTAACCCTTCCCCAGGCTCTTCCCGTAGCTCATTTACTGCCAAATGCCTGCAGCCATGGCCCAGAGGAAAAAGTTGTCAGGGGAGAGATTTTTTTTCAGCCTACACATTGCTTTGGCAGTCCAATGCCAACTGGAGCTTTAGGCTTTGTCCCGTTCTCAACCATTAATGTTACCGTAACCTGAATTTTAACTTTAACCCTATCCCTAAACCAGGCTATTCAAAGGATAACGGGGTTATTCCAGTGCTGAAATGTTGACAATCTCTAGCCTTCCTTCTAGCTGTAGTGACTCACTTTTACTCTCTAAGGCCTGTGTTCCTTTTGACTCTTTTTTTAGTGCCACAGCTAGGCACAGCACAGTTAAAGATTATTAACAGAGCCATGTGGTGCTAGTGCGTTTGTGAGCACTCTTAAGGGTTCTTCTTCTCTAATTAAAAAAAAAATCCTCTGCCAAGTAGCACTGTTGTGCCTGTGATTAACTAAGGGGAGGATGGAAGACCAGATGCCATCCTTGTGGAATGGGTGCATTTGTCCACTAACCTATACGGACTGGGATGGCTGTGTGATGAAGCGGTGGTAACACGGACTCTGGACACCGGGTATCTTCCTGCCTGTTCTGGTGCAGGCCAAGCACCCTTCCTCCCCTCCCAAAGACTCTCCCCTGGCATCCAGCTGGGCAGAACAGAAGGATCAAACCGGCTCCTTGTTCTTTTGCATCCGGCTCTTGCTGTTCCTGCCAAGGGAGCTGAGAGGAAGACCGCGTGTTTATTTTCAGGTAGTGTCTCCCACCCATCGGCTGGAGCAAGCCGTGGATCCCTTCCATCTGAATCCTGCAAGCAATTTCCCTTTCCTCCTCTCCAACTCTGTGCACCCATGCTGGAAAGTAACTTCATAATAATAAAATAAAAGGCTTCCCATATTAGGAGAGATTATTTTCTGTAGCTCCCGGTACAACATATTCCAATATGCTTGAGTCAGAGGAGTCCAACTGGGGTTTCTAGATCTCCTCTGTTGTGCTGTAATGCTGGGAAGGCTGGGGCATCCTCCCCCAGGGCACGTACAGAAACCTCAGCCCCCATCTGCCCAAAACTATAGGCACCATGCCCACATGGAGGGCTCACAGCATGGGACGCTAGTGGGTCATTCTTAATACACACCAAAATCACCCCCGTGCCCGTAGTAACTGGGCTGTGGAGGAGTTTGGGCCTTTTTGAGGTGGAGCGTGCTGGTAGGCAGGAGCTGTCGGCCCCAGCAGGTCTGCTTAGGAGTTGTCATCCCTGCCAGCTCGTGAGAATTCTGCTTTCCTCCACGCTGTCCTCTGCAGCCAGAGAGCTCCTCTCCCGTGCAAGCGAATCGCAAAATCTTATGCACCTCTGCAAGCAATATCATAAATTCCCAGGCTCAAGCTCTGGGGCCGTGAGGGGATACCTATCCTCCTGAATAAAGAGACCCAGGGAGATGGCGTTGGGCAGTCAGATGGGGAAAGCAAGCAGTAAGAGAAATATTTTTCCATCAGGAAAAAGAATGAGCCCTACGTCTGGAAAATGGAACAGTGAACGTTAACAGATCCTCACCCTGTGGTGTGCCCACTGGTGATTAGTGGTTCACATGGCCCCAGATGAGGGTTATCTCCTGTAGCTTCTCAGATCCTTAGCAAAGCAAGGAAACCTGCTTCTCGAGATCAGCCCAGCTGCACCTAAGGTTGTGAGTCCCTAATCTGAACCACGACTCCAAAGCTTTAGGATCGAATTTAGACTAGTGCAATGGAAATCAAGGTAAACCTGTGGCACGTGCAACTGCTTTTTCAGAAGCTTGAGGGTGTGAGGCCAGGAAGGGAGGATGGCTCTGAAAGTTGGAGGGAAAATGGAAAGAGTCACTGATAGGAAAGAAAATTGCTGTATTAAGGATTTGCATAGGCGAATACCATGTCAAGTGTGGATGAACAGTAACTGCCCAAGCCTCGCTCGTGGGTTATGGGGTGGAAAGTAATAGACTACACTGAGCACCCTCATTCAGCAGGGAGAGCCCTGCTGTGCTTTCACGTGATGCACAAGGGCTTACCTAAATGGTTCTGGCAGTGCTTTCCCTCCATCTGTAACAATTAAATCAGGACAGCCCTCTGGCATGGATGCGGCTACACCGACGGGGCCTGATTCCCACCCGCCTAGCAGAGGCGGCTACGTGGACGTGGACAACTCCAAGGCGATACAGCCACGACCCGCACAGAAGTTTGGACTTTTGTGACGACGCTGGCAGTAAATCACAACTCTCTACCCAAAGGTAGAGCAAATCGCTAAAAAGACCCAAACCAATTCACGTGTCATAATTTAAAAAAGAAAAGACGAGCTTTGTCTCATTGCATGTTCATCATTCCAGCTCCTTGAAGCCAAGAGACAGAGGGACACGTGGATCCACAGGCAGCAGAAGAGGGGAAAGGCAGGGTGAGCTGAGGGTGGAAGAGCTGCCCTTGGCACAGCACCCCGAAGCCGTGCCGCGCCGCGCCGCGCCCACCGCGGGGCTCTTGTCGCACGGGTTAACAGGCAGCGCAAAAGGAGCGGGGTCTAAGGGGGGGTTTGACGAGGCCGGAGCTGCCAACGGGCTCTCCGGCTGTAGGAGACGGTGATGGAGAAGGTGCCGAGGGGAGGAATGAGTGGTGGAGCAGTTGGCAAAGTACTGGAGAGCAGTAAATCTTCAGCCCTGGCACACGTCTGACCATTTCATTTGCTCGCTAGGTCAATGACGGAAGGCTTATTCATCAAAGTGTTGTATCCTGAAATGTGCTGCATTTTAGTAGAAATAACACTCTGGAGCAAGATATATTATTTATTCCCAATCCTTTCACCACAGCCGGAACACTTTTTCATGTGATTTAAATGAATTAACAAGTAGGCTGTGATCTGATGAAGCACTGAATTCTGCAGCAGTGCTACAGGACGGAGTTCCCCTGTCCCTGGGGATGGGGCTGTGCCACCAGATCAGAGCTTGAAAGAAGCAGCTAGGGGGAAAAATAAAAATAGCTAAAAAGAGCATTTTTGTAATGGGTGTTGGGGTGGTATGAATGGGCAGGCTGGGGTGAGGGCTTCACTGGTCTTGCCACGATGTCGTCAAACCTGAGTCAACGGTCATGCAGAGCAGAGAGAAATAAATGAGGAAGCAGCGGAAACAACACTTTGCCAACAGTTGTTGTGATGTATTTTGGTTAACAGCACTCGCAAAAACTTACAAAAGATCACAACCTGCTCACAGGACCAAATTAAGCTGAGGAGCATTTTTTCTAGAATAGAAAAGAGGCTGATTTTATTGGATTATGTATCCATGACAAGCAACGTGCCCGGTCTCAGTACAGAAATCAGGTGCATGTCCAGAGGTCCTGTTGTCCTGCTTCATTACATTTAATTGTTAGGAAGCTTCTGAAGTGCAGTTTCAGCAGGAGACACGAAGGATTTTTTATGACCACCACTCACGCGACGAGCTGAGAACGTGCTTTTAAATGATGGTCCTCTCTGGTCTCAGTGTTTGGGGTGACATTCGGAAGCCCGAGGAAATCTCGTGAGCCTGGGAAATGGCTGCACGGAGGTAGATTTTATTCTCCCAGCCGTAAGCGACCATTGCTTCCCATGGTTTCTCCGAGCGGGGTTTGCGGTCGGTGTCGGGGCAGAGCCTCGTCGCATGCCCCGTTCCCCAGCTCGAGGTCCCTTGGCGATGCCTGAAGGGGATGCGTGGGATGAAATGCATTTACTAAGCCTTTCTCAAAAAGCACAGCGGGAGGAAGAAGGGGGCTCAGAAAGCGCCAGCATTAGCGCGGGGTGTGGTAGATACGGGTTAGCCGTCTCCTCTCGCCCTCGGGCTGCCCGTGTGCGTCTCACACACCTTCCTGTTGAAGCCGCTCCGCTTCGCTTCAGTAGTCACTTGGCTAGAGACAAAAAGAGCAGACATAAGGCAATTGCAATAATAATGATGATGATGATGATGATGATGATGATGATGATTTACTGTTGGCAGCTGCGTGGGTCACGTTGGGATCTGACCGCTTCTCTGATCGGTTTTTCCTCTTGCGCCTCTGAGAGGGCAGGAGATTTGCTGGCCCTGCTCTCCACAGGTGAGGCAGGAGGACACCGAGGAAGCAAATCGGGATCAGCGGAGGTGCAGCCTGCTGTCCCTGCGAGACCCTTCTTCTTCCTCTCCATCAGAACCTGGAATGAAGGGTTACAGCCTGCTCAGCTCTGCCTGGGAGAGAAGGCAGCCGATGCTCAGAAATCAGGGTGAATAATTCCTTTTGCACAAAATAAATTTTCAAATGCAGGGAAATGACCAGAAGGAAAGAATATGCAAAGGTGTTGAAAATTATTAGTATCTGCAGATGCAGAATTTGCCTAAGCAGGAGGGTAAATGGCTGGGGCAAGGCCAAGGCTGAGCTGGGAAAGCGAATGATTTTCCAGCTTTGCACATTGCCGCTCCGGATTTAAGGATGCAGGAGATGGGGAAGAACTGGCAGTTAGTGACTGTCACGTCCAAAAAGCAAAACCAAAAGAAACCTCCCACAAAAGCTAAATCTTGATCCCCGTCTCCCCTTCGCCCCTGCTCTCAGATCACTAACCATCGGTCGCAGCTACTCCAGGCTCAAAGGGGAAAATGCTGAACTAGGGCAATTCTTCCTCCTCCGGGAGATTTATGAAACTAACGCCATTATTATTCAAAATATTTGAACAAGTGGTAGCACGGTTACCTCCCTCTTTCGGAGGTCTGCTGACGCCGGCCGTAACACAGAAGAACAAGCGGAGAATTTTGCTCAGCGCGCCATTTCTCCTCTCTCCCGTTCCCCCCGCGCAAAGTGACCCCTGATGAAGGGCAGGCGGAGGCCTGAGCTTTAGAACAGATTATTTGGTTCACCCTTGGAATTGAAAGCAAACACTCCTGAGTCTCCTTTGATGCCAGCTGACCTGAATCAGAGCTCGCAGACCCCTAGCTGATAATGTTTACCAGATGCGGCAGCGAAGAAGAGTTTCCAATCTAACTTCTCGCTTGCTAGGCATCCATACCGAAAATTAAGTGCACGGGTAGGAGTTTGGCATCTGACTGCTGCGACAGAAAGCTTGCAGAAAAAAAAAAAAGCAAATAGAAAACGAAGCTATGATCTTTCTGCATAGCCCAATACATTCAGGTGCTTGACTAACAGCTTGTAATAGCCCGGGTAAGTGCAAAAGGCCCCGTTGCAGGTTCTGCAGCGCTGGGGTTTGCTTGCAGCTGGCTCTGTACTAACATAGTTTGCCATTTGGGGGAGCGGGGGGAGTCCTGCGCGGCACGTTGGCGGAAAGGCAGAGCCGAGTGAAGGGAAGGAGCAGCAAAAGCTACGTTCGTGGGTTTTTGCTGACAGAAGCAGAAGAAAATGGAAAGTGTCACCTGAGGGACTCTCAGTGGTGGATAAAGGCACTGGCAGGACTTGAAAGCGCTGGGGGCACAGATACCTCCGTCATCTGCCGCGGACAGAGCGAGAGAGATGGTGACAGCTACCCGATCACCCCGTGTCGAATAAAATATTACTTCATAACCTGCAGTCGTCATCTCGGAGAGTCCAGTTCTGCCCGCGGCTCCGTGACGGCAGAGCAGAGGTGCCTCCGTACGGGGGGAGGACTGAGGTGGTCTTAGGAGAAAAGCAAAGGCACGCGAGCGCCCGACTTCCAGAAGCGCAGTCTGTTAGGCGAGCACTTCAGCTGAGCCTATTGAGAAGGGGAGAAGGAAGGGAGGTAAAATATATGCATTCATATTTCAGAGGCCCAGCTGCCCAAAGCAAACCCAGACAAAAGGCACTGTTGTCCCTTTGCCGGGAATAGCGGCAGGATCAGGCTGTTGGGGCAGCAGGAGAGCGCTAAGCATGGCATGACGAGACACATCCACCCTCGCGAGGGCCGTAATGCTGTGCGTACAGCTTCCTATAAGATAGGGAAAAATACTAAACGAAAGAAAGAAAAAAATCCAGACCCGGCTCACCGCGTGTCTTCGCACGGTGGGGTTGTGCCCGTACCCCCGGGAGGCGGCAGCTTGCCGGCCAAGCGGTCGCATCAATTCTCCCTGGCTCCTGGGAACGTGCCGGCCATCCTGGGGGACGGACCCTCCCTTCAGAAACTGCCTTAAAAAGCAGCAGCGGGCTGGGGGCAGGGAAAGCAGCCAAAAGATGTAAGGCGGTGCCGAAATCCTCCGATTTCGAGCAGGGGAGCTTTTGGGGAGCTGCTCCTGTGAAACAAAGGCTGGCGAGTGCGGCCGCGAGAGCTCCGGGCTTCAGGGCAGGGACAGGAGACCTGGCAGGGCTCTAGTCCGGGAAGGAGGAACATAAACCAGGGCTAGGTCTGAGTCCACAGGGATGCCGTCCCAGCCCGCTTCTCCTCGGGCCTTTTTTTTTTTTTTTTTTTTTTGTGTGTGTGTGTGAGTGCCAATTACTGATTAATTGCCATCCCCGAGAGACCGCATTAGGACAGTTTGACCTGGGCTAAGACCTCTCATCTCTCCTTGCTTTTTAAAGCATCGGGGCATAACTACATCGTGTGGCCAGAGGGCTTCACGCTGCCTGCCCTCCTTCACCCCAGGCTTTGCTGTCTTGGAAAAATCATTAGCTTGCTCTCAGCTCTGCGAGCCTCTCTGGGCATGACAGCCAGAAAGCCAAAGAGCACTGCATGGGATTTGTGCGGAGATCGAAGCAGCTACTGCAGGTACCTGGTCTCTCCATCAACGGGGGAGCTCCCGCGTATCCCCATCCCCGTACCGGGGCTGTAGCCTCTTCCCCGGCACTGGTCCCGGCTAATTTCTACAGCTTTCTCCCCAAGATGTTTTTCCCTCTGTTACTCTGCAGTCCCTTTGCCTGAGCAGGACCCTGACACTTCAGGATTCCAGGACGCATAATTAAAAAAGCGTGCGTGACCATGTCTACCGCATGCGGTTAACCCCTTCTTCGCAAGGAGCGAGCGGCACAACCCATCTCTCCCTAGCAGGTCTCATCCCTTGCCTCCCAGGAGCCCGCCTTCTCCGCTCCCCACCTCCTCCCCGAGCTGATAAACCAGTGCGACGTCTGAGCCCAAACCCCACACAGGTCCGAGGTTTCGTTCTTCCCAGCTCCTTTGGGATGGGATGCAGGACGCAAGCCGCAGGATGGAGTGGAAGGGACCCTCTGCAGTCAACCTACTGCCTGATCCCCAAGGTGGAGCCGAGAGAGAAGGTCGAGGATTCCCCGTCTGATCCCGAATCCTGGGATGCAGCCTGCCTGGCCCGCCTATGTGTTACTGCAAGAATTTCAGTCTCAAGCTCACTATAAGCCTGGCCCAAATCCCCCCCACCCCTTCCCGCTCTGCCCAGTGCCTTTGGTTCGGTCTCGGACTGGAGTCTGAAGTGAGGCAAGGAAACTTTCCCAGCCAGGAGACTTGGGCTGGGGGCTGGCGCAGGTTTTAGGTTTGGGCAGCGCACCCGCCTGGCCCCCCCTCCGTGCCCAAGGGGTGCCTGCGACTTTTCTTTCCCTTTTTCCTCCCAAAGCCCCTCAGGGATGTCACCCCGGCACAGAGCTGCCCCCCCAAACCAGGGGTGCTAAAGAGGACGCGCATTTAAATATTATTTAGCATGTGGTTTGCGTGCTGTCCTGTCTTCGCTTGAAGGAGCGGTGTATAGGAAGAGAACCGACAAATCACGTTTTTTTAAAGTCCTTGAAGAGCTATAAACCTGACTGCTCGAAAGTAAACCGAACCGCTGATGAAAGGAAAAGCCGTGTGTCGTTGCCACAGGTAAGCAGCCAGGCATCTGCTTTAAAAAGCAGTGTTTAAAGGCCCCCAGTGAGCACACCCTTGCTCAAGTTCCTATCAAAAGGAAATTCAGTCTCAGGAGGATTTTTTTTTTTTTTGCCTGAGAAGTTTTCCAGCCATATGGTGTCTCAAAAATTCATGCCTGAATCATTTATTTTTAATAGGTAAATATCTTCCTTCTGTCTCTCCCTTATTCAGGCTTCCGTAGCGGGACCAGAATAAAATGCTAATTTTTTTTTTTTTTTTTTTTGAAATAGAGAATGGGCCTCCCTGTCTTGATCCCTTGGATTTGTGGAAGTTTTTCCTTGAGAAGTGTCCCCAGAAGGGGAAGGCGGCCGCACTCGTTCCATCTCGTGGGGCGGCTTGAGGAAGAGCCACTCCGCGCTGCCTCGCATGCAGCCCGGGGCTGCTGGCAAACCTCCCCGCTGAAGTGGGGGGAAGTCCCTCAGAAATTGCATTTATGCAATAATATAGTTACATTACAATATATGTGTCCAGCTCCTCTTATAAAGTTCGGCGTGGTTTTCTTTCTGCTGGCTGTCTTGCGGCACCTTTGGAAAATACGCTTCATCACATCACTCTTGTTCTCCAAGTTGTCTGCAATCACCTCTTGCAAGCTGGAAATGAAACCGTGCTTTCTCTCTCTCCTTTTATCTCGTGGAAGCCAATAATTCAGACCTGTGTGTGCCTGGATGGGTGTCGTCGTTTTAAACGTGCCGCCCGTTTGGTTGCTGTATCCTCAGCAGCTGAGCAAGAGACCCGGCGGCTGTGCTCCCCTTGCTCCTCTAACCCGGCTCTGCCATTTTAGTGCTAAAATATCCTCCCAGCAGGGGACCGAAAGCAACGGTGGGAAGGTGCTCTGCGTTCAACCTGATGTACTCGATCTGGGATGCAAAAATATCTGAATTATGGACTGTAATTGGGTTGTTATCTGCAGTGATGAGATGTGCGCTAGCATAGGTAGAGCAAGTGGGTGCACCCAACTTTGGGAAAGATTTTAAATAGGCAGCTTAGGCAGTCCTCTTGGTTTCTCTCAGCATGAGGATTTTCTGCTTTACTGGTTTATTTTTGGACACGTAGACTGCAGAAAAAGGAGTTTTGTTAATAAAGGCATGCAGTTTCATTTGTGAAAGTGACTTCAGAAGTATGAGAGAACATTGTGCTGTTATACTTAAATCTGTACATGTTTTGCTGACTTGGAAGTTGGTACCACATTTCAAAGACTAACTGGCTAAGCCTGATCGGTGTCCTTTATCTTTTGATGTTTAAGAAGCTTTTCTTTCCAAAGTCTCCCTTTCTTTCAAGGCACTTCAATGAATCTCTTCTCTTGCCCATCTTCAGAACTGCACGTAGCATCCTCCTATTCTCCCTGATTTATCTTATGTATTCTTTTGACTAGAGGCAGATCATAAATTTGCCCTAATTTATGATCTGATGTTTTTCTTTTTCCTTCTCCTTCAATTCTGCCATTTGCTGAGACGTTTCAACCTAATGAAATAAAGTATCTACTGGGGTATGCTCATCCCTCTGAAAGTAAACTATGGTGGTCTACCACTGCAGTAAGGACATTAAATGCCTCAACTGGAAGCAGAATCAACTGATTCCTTGCTGACATTTCATCAAGCATCTGGACCTTTTTTTTCTTTTCCTTAAACTACTACTACTTACATGTTCAAATGCAAAAATTGTGTTTAAAAATAAAGTGAAGGGTCAAACTCTGACCTTGTCTTCTGTGGGAACTGCACAGATGTGGTGCTTAAGACCATGTTCTGGTCAGAATTCCACAGTAGAAAGGAGAGCATTTTTATTTAGTTTTGGCTTTTTTGGGGGCAGCAATAGCTACAGGGTAAAAGACCCACTTATGTCTTGTTTGGAGGCTTTAAAACAAACCATAGTCTTCAGTGACAGTTCTGGGACTTGTACATCACTTCACTTTTGTATTTCTCTTCTTCCAGCTTTTTGTCACCAAAGGTGCTTGCAGGAAAAGAGGATTATTATTATTATTAATCTTAAAGAGGTCATCTGCTCCTGCTTCATCTCTCTCTCTCCTGGAATAATTATTTTCTGTTTGTCATATCAAAATTGTTGCTGTGGAAGTGTTTCTCATCTCAAAAATAGAAGAACATGACATCATGCAGGAAAATAACAGCAGGAGCTGAGGAACTTTTCAAGGTGCCCCTGATTTTTATTTTTTACTTTCTTAAACTCTGATTTGAACCGTGTTTCCCTGAATAAATTATTTTGCCAGGCAATAGGCCTCCTACCTACCATGTCCCTTTCTAGCATGTATGACTTCCCAGAGCTTTCATGTTTCACTATGTGATGATCAGCAATGGCTTAAGATTTAAACTTCCAAATCAGGGTTAATCATGAAAATGCAACTAGATCCTCAGCCACAGATTCCCTGGCAAAATGCTCCATTGATTGTGACTCCCGCCAAGTTGAGATAAAGATTAATGAATTCCGTGCTCCTGGTGGTCCTTTGTAGGACCCGGGGCACATCACGTCTTGGTGCTCGGTTTAGCTGTGGGAAGTAGGGAAGGTTTGGACAAGAAGCCATGCTTGGTGTTTCTCCTCCTTCTGGAGGTCAGCGACTGGCTACAGCGGGAGGGGAGAAGGTGGACAAGAGGGAAAGCTTCTCCGTGTAGGACCAAGCAACCTCGCGAGTGGCAGGATCATCTCTCTGGCCATCAGACTCAGAACTGAGATGATCACCAGGTTAGAAACAAGAGTCAAATCAAGGACCAATGGCGATTTTGCCTTCCGAGGTAACGCAGGGTGCAGTCCACCCTGGAAGATCATCTGCACTTTTTCCCCAGACGGACTTCTTGCTCTGGCATGGTCCTAGGACATTAGGACACTTTTTGCTACCTTTCTGTGGTTCTTTGAGGTGGCTTTTGTGTGCTTTATTTCTGCACCAAAGATCTTATATTTGTCACGGATTAATGAAGTCTTTTGTGGCAAAGCAAAGAAGGGGTGTGGATCCTTCCTGTGACTGCCAAACACTGGATTTAATGACTCAACAGGCTTCTTCCAGTTGCATTACTGATACTAGCTGTTCAGGCTGAGCTTGTAGGAGAATCTGGACTATTGCCCTGGCAATGTTTTACTCGCAGGCCTGGGTTGGGAGTAGGACTCTTGTAATGAGCTCTGAAAGTCATGAGTTACCCAGAGGAAGGAGCCGAGGGGAGCAGTCTACTCCCTGAAGTCCGCAGCCGTCCTTGCTTCGAAGCCTCTTGACTTCAAATCCCGTACTCTTCTTCTGAACTTGCTTTTTCAGAGAAAGGCTTTCTCATTCTCCATGCAGCAATGGAGTCTCTTTGCATATCACAGCCCTAAACTTGCCCGAGGCCTCTGGATGCTTTAATCATGAAACGATGGTTCAAGAACCAGCAGGAAAGACCTTTGGCAGCCACGGCAATCCTGCAGACCCAGTCCCCTCCTTATTCCATGTACCAGTTTGCTGCAGAATTTGGCTGAACTTGTGGGATGACTCCTTCACGCCTGTTTCTCTTCTGGGGTCTTGGAGGCCTCTGCTCAGTTCTTCTTCTCTCCACTTCCTTGCTCCTGCTCCTCTGTTTGTCACGCCTCTTTCATCTGGTGGGATCGTGGCAGTCTCTCAGACAGCGGACGCGCAGAGGCTTTGGGAGTAGCATCCTCACTCCGCAGTCGTTCCATGAATCCGCGTGGCTGCGTTGCCATCCCGGGGGAGGCACTACCCTGGCGCGGGGACTGGAGAGCGAATGGTCAGGGTACGCGCAGGGGCCGGGGCAGAGGGACCCCAGCTGCTCCTCAAGGCTTCGTCGTGGATTCCCATGACCCAAGGGTCTGAACGCAGCACGAACTACGTCAGACCAGGCGTACCCCCTGCACTGCCCCCCTACCCAGCGCCTCTGAACGTCTCGGTGGCTTTTCCGAAACGGAGAGCACAGGGCACCGTGGTGCAGGCTTCTCACGGGAGCTCCATGGAGGGTCTAGGGCAGATGGAAAGATCCGCGCCGGTCCCATGGTAATGAGCCCTGCTTGGCTTCTGGAATGAGTTATAAGCAAGGAAGCCACCCCTCTCTGCCAAACAGGAGAAGAAAATGTGAGGCAAAATGTTGCCACAGCAATTTTGGGGGCCTGCCTTAGAGAAATCTTGGTAGAACAAGCAGCAACTAAATGCACACAGGGTAATTGGAAACAGAAGATTTAGAAAATAGTAATTATTATGTGGAGATAAGAAGATGCCAGTAGATGTGATTTAACAATGGGAATTTTATCCTCATCTTTTTATTTAATAGAAAAGCTGATTACATTCTCTTACATATGAAAAATAAAACAACTGAAAAGGAGGGAATGGTGAATTGTTAGCTGCTTATTTAAGAACACAGGAGCTGCAAAGAGTTATTCTAAAGGCATTTTCTTTGTCTTGCTCGATAACTCGTAACTCAAGTGAAAGAGCTAATGAATTTGAGAGATTCTGAAACGTGCAAGTGCGTTTCCCAGCGACTCCTGTAATTGATCACTCTACAGGGAGGCGCTTAATTTATCAAAATTAGAAATTCTTGATAGGGCTGTTTCACAGTTCCTTTACCTTTAGCGAGGGAAACAAAACAATTAATTAAACTAAAGGGAGAATTTCTCCAAAACAGTGACTCCCCAGCCAAATAAGATTGAACTTATTGCGATAATGGATTTATTTGGGGCTTGGCGAGGAACTTGGTGAGCCCAGAAGGTAAGCAGCATCCGTAGACACCAGCGCCCAGAAACTGTAGGAACTCTCAATCTGGAGCACGGCGAAATTACCGGTGCCAGGTCTCAGCACTTCCCCCTTATCTGTTCAGCAACACTTTGAAGCACCAGCTTAACTCCGTTGGCTCACTGATTAACCGCTGAGGTGCAGTTTCACCAAACACGTGGCCGCAGGTATTGGCCATCTGACCAGCCCCGTCCCCCTTGGCAGGTTGGTGTCACCCGCAGGAGCTGCTGGTGGTCATGGTCCCTGCTGGGAGACGTGACTTTTCTCCAGGGCCCCGGCAGGGGGGAAGCCGGCAGGCCCGAGGCTGCGGCGGGTGGCTGCGGGGCTCTGCCGTTTCACGAGCTCCAGCACCCATTAGGTGCACATACACTTACACAACCCGACGCCTTCGTGGGTGCTTATCTGGAGCTCAGCACCGTGGGACCCTGGGTTTAGGGCTTTCGAGGGCTCCTACAGTGCAAATGTTAGGTAATAATTCATAAAAGTAAGAATAGGAAAGTAAACGAAACAAAAGGTCGATTCGAACGCTGTTGAAATCAGTGAGGGCTTTCTTTTGAGCCCATTAGGACTTCGATTTGGCTCTTGAGAAAAATTATTCTTTCCCGTGAAAGAAACACTAAAAGTATGTTTGTTGTTTCTGTGTTCAAGTATGGGACTCTTCCGCGTTTTCTCTGCATAAAGAAGAATTACAGACTTAAGAACAGATCCTACACACTAGGCGTTATCGGAGAGATAAAGAAACCCAGATGATGTTTCAGGAAGAGCTTTGAAATCCTTTTTCCTTAGATAAGCTATCATCTGCTTTGTAAGCAAAATTGTTGTGACTATGTTTTTTTTCTTTGGTTTTCATTAACACAACCCTTTGCATAATGAACAAGATTCGTATTTCTGAAAAGTTCATACTCTCCTACTGCTCATGTCCCCCCCCTGCCCCGCCCCGAAGTTTTCATTCTCCGTTAGCCACCTGATAAATCACTTCCACTAAACTCAATTATGGTATCACCAACACAGCTTTATCGCTTTGGGTGATAAGGAATAAGCAGCAAGCACAGCCACAAAACCTGCAGGAATACAGATTATGTTTCCATGTCATTTGCTCCATTAACAGCTTGTATGGCTTGTTTGAAAAAAAGGAACAAAAAGAAGACATGATAGCAAGAGATTATATTCTTTACGTACCTCAGATGCTTACAGGCGAGGTAATGCCTAGATTATGAGCCTCAGGTAGGGCCTTCTGAGACCAATGGAAGAACTTTCATCAGCTTCAGTGAGTTTCAGATAGAACTACGTATTCGGAGTGAAGCAGAGTACCACTATGTAACCAACCCTGACAAAAATTGGAAAGAAATGAAAAAAAGCAAGTGAGAAGAGAAAAAAGGCTGCAGGCATTTTTGCTGACTTGGATATGAAGGTTCACGGCAGACTCCATTGAAGCCGAAACAGATCCATATCTGAATGGAAATAAGGAAACCACCACATCTGAATGAGATTTTGCTGATCCTGTCTAATTAACCTGGTAAATGTTAAGGTACTTTAGTAATTAAACGTTAACTTTAGAAGCTAAATTGCTTCTAAATAAGCTCCTGGGACTTACCTTTGGCATGAAGATCAACAGTCGTCTTGTCTTCTACACTACAAAAGCCTGGAGCATCATTATGACAGCCACCATTACAGCCCAAGCCACCACCAGAAAGAGATTTGAAGAGACCCATATTTAACTACAGTCAAGAAGACCTGTAGAAAAAAAAAAAATCAAGAATTTTAACCAGCAAAATTTCATCTAATATTTAAATCATTAACTGTCACAATCAACCTGTGCTGTAAAATAAAGTGCACTGTGGGAAAGTTAGTGGACGAAACTACGGTGATAATGACAGGTTACTGAGAAGGGATAATGTCTGGTTAATAATCACCATCCAAAACATGTTTAAATATTTCTAAAACAGAGGCAAATTGCAGCTTGGAAAATAAAGGCAGTACCTGTCAGACAGGAGAGTCTGTCTCGGGAAGGCTGTGAGGGTGGTGAGGAACAACCTCCCCGACGGGAGCTCCCGGGGCAACGCTGCCCAAGGACGCGCGAGACCACTTCTGGGGCGAGATGCCCCGTTTTGGGGTCCGCGCTGCACGGAAATATCGGGGAGAGCCCACAGGAGGACAGCCGGGGTGACCCTCAGCCTGGAGACCAAGCCTTCCCCGGGGCGACCTCGGGTAGACAGGCTGGTTTTCTTACCGAGGAGGAAGCTGAGCGGTGACTTACGTTCTTATACGCAGAAAAAATCTATCTGATAAGGGAATGGTGGGGTGGTATAAAGTTGCAGGCAAGCGGATAACACGATCCGGTGGGTAGAAACTGAAGGCAGATGAATTCGACCTTGACGCAAGATGTAATTTCCTGCTGGGAAAGTTAATGGGATGTCGGAGCGCCTGAACAGGGGAGGAGGTGGGCCCCATTCAGGACTGCGCTGAGCACCTCTGCCAGCGTACGGTAACAGGCGCCCTTTACGAAACGCTGCTCTCGACTGCGCGTGATCTGCGCAAAGCCACAGAGAGGGAGCGAACGACGGGAGGGCCGGTGCAGAGGGGAAACTGAGGCAGGGGAGCTTCTGGCACAGACACGTGGATATTATTGGCACTGCTGCGGAGGGCTGTACGGGTGAAAACACGACGATGCCCCTGTTTGTCGTCCCCTCGCTCCACGGAGGGGCTGGGTACTGCTGGCACGTGCTGCTAAGGCCATCGGTGCAGCGAACCTCCCTGCATCCAGCCTTCGTGCAATTGCCCGAGGGGCTCGGGGGGGGGTATTTTTTTGTCCTGTCAGTGTACGACTACCAGATATGTATTTCAGATGAAGGCAGAAAGAAGAAATTGAACTCCAGCTGGGCACAATAAATCCAAACAGGACAGATCAATGCAATCGTCTGGTGCTGGGAGATGGTAACCGAGACCGCTGTTTACATTTTATTTAGCCCATTAGCGGATACGGAATTAGACCAGAAAAACCCTTTGGGTAACATCTGCCGGTGTCCACCACACCAAGCACGGACCGGCTGCTACCGCGGGGTCCCGCAGAGCCCGGGACTCGCTGCCCACCCTCGGCACAGCCTCCTCGGCTGCTGGAAGATGGATTTTGCTGGTGCTTCCGAACAGGAGACGGCCGACGCGATGCGGTGGCACGGAGGGGGTCGGCCAGGGCTTCCCTGGCCTTCGGCTGCCTGAACGCTGGGTAGGAAGGAAAAGCTGTCGGTTGAGGACTGAGCTCCTCCGGCTTGGCTGCAGCCCTTTCATTAGGGGAAGCTAATTACGTTTGACAGAGGAAAAGAGGCTGTCGAGGAGTATGGGAGGAATTCTTTTTGATTCAGCAGCAAACATTTTAACCTGAGGTGTCCTGTAGGCAGTAGGCGCAGACAGGCAGCCGGCGTGCCTGCGAGCGGGATGCGTTCTCTTTTCGGCAGCATTTCCCCTTGGCTGGGGACGTGTCCTATTTGGACAGTGGCCCGAAGCCAGGAGATGAAAAGCTGCTGAGGTTGAGGTTTCCCACCAGCCAGCACCACTCCACCTCCCTGCCGCGTCGGAAGGCCGGCAGCAGCCGGTGCGGTGGGGGCTGCCGGGGCACGTTTAGGCTGGTGTTGGACCTGAAGGAGGCTTAGGATGTGCAAAAACCTCTTGACTTATTTGCTTATCAAAGGATTTAGGCCGAGCTTTCTAGAAGAAGCTGGCAGGGGCTGAGCCCAGCCCAGCCCCACTGACATCCAGGAGGAACTGGCTCCTTAGTTCCCAGACATCTTGGAAAATCCCAAACTTGCTCTCCCCTCCTGCCCCTGGCGGGGGGATGGGACCGGCTCGGGGTGCTTGCTTGTGACTTATTTCATAATGTAGTTAAATAATCGCGATATCGCAGGGCTTAAACTCGCTAAACTCCAACGGCTAGCGTAATGCGGAGTTTGAAGAGCAGGCGATCGCAAATGGTTAACTAACGAGTGTTTACAGCACCTCATGATAGTTGCTGGCACTAAGACAAGGGCGGTAAAAAGTGGATTAGATGAAGATAAATTTGAGACACAGGCAGAAACAAGTACTCCAGCAGATGTGTGTGGAAATTAATGGGGTGGTGATAATAACAAATTCTGATTCGCCACACAGTAAACGTGTCTCTTGATAATCGGTTTCCAGTAGGATACCAACAGGGCAGGCAGGAGACAGAAACCTACATGGGGTGACATCTCTGCATTGCCAATGCATTGGACAGACACTGAACAGCTCAAAAAAGATAGCTGGGAAAGTTCAGTTTGTTTTGTCCCCTGCAGTCTCCCCCCCAAAAGAATTTATTTTCTGGATCTGTGACCCAGTCTCTTGACAAATAAATCCGCAGGTCTACCAGGGAAAGGTATCTCCCAAGTCGAGCACAAGGCTGGTCATCAGATCTCGGTCACGTTCCAAGTGCTGCCACAGATATCCTGTCTGACGCGGGGTGGGGGGTCGCTACCCTCCCCACATGCCTGCGCGTCTTCCGAACTGGGATGTGAAATCTCCCACACAGCACACTACTTCGCCAGATGTGTTGTTGAACTTCATGTGTTTATGTTTGTGAAGAGAACATAGGATGAAAGGCATTACAGAAACGCAAGATAGGATTTGTTATGATTCAAAAGCCATTCTGGTTTAGCAGGGCTACTTTCAAATATTTGCACCCTGCAGGCATTTCCAGATAAGGACTCAAGCCTAACTTTTCTTTTCCGGTCCCGTTTGTTAAAGACGCAGAGGTTTCCAAACCTTTTGGAAACGGGTCTTCGCACTTGCCCGCTGCAGCCCGTGTGACCGCAGGGACCAGGCTGCGGCCCCACAGACATGGGGGTGTGAAAATCGGTCCCTGCTCTCGCCCCTCTCCCCTCCCCGTACCTACGGATGCTCTTCTTCCCCCAGCTTCATCCCGCACATCCATCCTTGCGGACGCGTGCAACGAAGGTAGCGCAAACTGGGCTTCAGCTGGGTCCATTCCTTTGGTGCCTGGGAGGAACTGGGAGAGAGGGAAGGAGCGGCAGGGGACGCGGAGGGGAGGGGGCTGTTTCGTGGTTCCCATGCTAGAGGCGTAAGCTGCGTGCCAGGAGTGCAGTGTCGGCGCGTGGGTCCGCAACCCAATTTTCTTGGCAGGGAAATCATTCAGAAGAGTCCCGTTTCTCCATCCTCTGCATCGCGGTTTGCTGCTGCCTGAATTGTGCAGATAAAACTGGGTAGCGGCTCTGTCCGCCGAGGCCTTGGGAAGCTCCAGCTTAATAATAGCAAAGGGAGGTTTTTCTTTGCTTACTCTGCTTTGAGGAAGGGTTGCGGGGTTTTTTTTTCAGTTGGGGTTATTTTGGTGAAGCCGTTCATAGAAATTTTTTAGTTGGGGTTATTTTGGTGAAGCTGTTCATACAGAAATGTAAACACGTTTCCCAGCACCGCGCAGGCTGGGGAGATGAATTCAGCTGGCAAAGGACCCGACTGGCCAAGCCGGGACTGCCCCGATGCCGGTTTTGCCAATGTGTGTGGAGCCCAGGCTGGAGGAGGACGGGAAGCCCCGAGGCTGCCCTCGCCACGGGGGTAACTGGAAGAAGGACCCACCTCATCCCTGGTACTTGGTATTTCTGCCCAGGGGCCTGGTGAGATGTTTGGGTGAGGGTGAGAATAAATCCCGTGGGACCTCCCTGAGCACTTGCTAAAATCCAGTAGTTTGAAAAAGCGGGGGGTACTGAAGACAAAGAAAAGGGAATTTATAGATTTCCATCTTCTATCCTGAAATAAATATGACATTTTCAACTCCCGGTGAAGGCAGCAAGTGCCTGCCTGCTCGAAGGACGTTTTTCCCTGCTGGAGGCTCTGGCCACGTGTGATACTCAGATACTCTGTCCCCCGGCCCCTCTTTCCCGGCCTCCCCCATGTTCCAGTCCTGGCTCCCTTGCCTCGGGCTCAGGCAGCGAGGGGTGGGCAAAAGCCCCCAAAAGCAGCGAGCGGGGACCTGCCAGCTCCAGATTACCCACGACGTAGCCCAGCCAAACGCGTCTAATTTCCCAGTCACCGACCGCTTCTCGCGCACATGACCTGTTAAAAGGATTAAATTCAAAGAATTCCCAGAGCTAATCTAGTGATGATATGATGAGAGACAGGAGCTCAAGCATATCGCAGAGGTGGCTGATCGAGTTTCTTAGGATGAATTATTTATGGGGCCATCTGCTTTGGATGAGTTGAAGACTGAAGGAGAGGAGGATTTTGACGGAATGCACTCATTTAACTGAGACGGGGGGTGCTGTGGGTTTTTTTCCCCCCCGAAAAAATACCGCTGCAGTTATTTACGGAATAAAGCTGGCAGCAGGGTACCTGTGTGCCGATGCCTTCAACAAAACGCGTCTCAGCTCTGAGAGCTCGCGCGTGTCCTCACAGAAGGGGCCATTCATAGCGCGGTCCGTTAGCGTAAGGGAGAGAAGTCCAAATGCGTTCCAGTCTGAGTTACTGGTACTGTGAAATACAGGCATATAAACAGAGCCGTGGCCGGAATGTGAGAAGGCAGGGGGAGCAGCCAAAAAAGGCAGAGTCCACAGGAGAACAGGAAGAATTTCCCCAAAATAGCTGATTTAGTTACTGTATAGGTCAGTAACTGAAGGTTTTGTTTACTGCTATTATAGGCAACACAAAGCAAAATCGCAAATGTGAAAAAAAGAAACTGTCTGTCTTTCTGATTTGGGCTGACGTGCTATTTAAATAATATGGGTCAGGAAATCTGAAATAAAATATCTCCATGAACAGGATTTGTGTTCCTTCCCTTCTTGTCCGTCTCCTGTGGTGCTAAAAGCAGCCACCTTCTGCTGACATTTCCCCATCACAGTTGCATCATCAGATTTCTAAATATCGAAGCTTCCTCGGGCTAATGTCTAAGCCTTTCTTAGTGATCAGGAATGAAATTCCTCTCAAAGCTTTGGTTGGGAAGGCTCTAGTGAACCTTTATGTAGAAATTTGCTGGAAGCTACCTGTCAGTTTTCTGCCCATTTTCCAGTAATTCAGACTAATGAATCGTCAACCCCCCCCCCTTTTTTTTTTTCCTCCTTTTGCATCTGTCTAGAAGTAGCTTTCTGCTCCAGTTACCAGCTTAATAACACAAGGCTATCTATCTACTGAGGCGAAATTCTCACCCAGTCTTACTTGATTTGTCTCATGACTGTTTTTGTAATCCTTATTTTGTTAGTAAAAAAAATAATCTGAGCAACTGGTTGTAGCATTCAAAGATTTGTACCTCTGAATTGGGGTATTGCTTAAGAGCTGTTCTCCTGGACACTGGACCTAAGCAGGAAAGTTTTGATTAGGAAAAATGCAGACTTACAGTCACGGACTATAGGAAAGGCGGCTGTGTACAAAATCAGAAATCCTTTTATGCAAGAGTTTTTTGCTTAGCTGAAATATGAGTTTCTGCAGGTTTCTCCCGGAGTTGCTACCTATCAGTGTTTTATCCAGACAGGCAGGGAATTAGGTTTCTGTCCGGTGGGCGACTTGTTCTATCATCCACATACCAAATGTTCAGGCTGGGAAACGCAGCCCGCGGAAGGAGCCGGGATGGGGGCACGCGCCGGGATTGTTCTCCCTTGCTCGCTTCGCCGAGGTGTCTTTCGGATGTAGCTGCCCCCCCCGCAAGCCCTCCTGCCCCGAGGTGCCATCGGGCTCTTCTGACCGTGGGACAGTGCCGTGGGACACAGCGGCCGGGAGGAGGGAGCAGCGAAGCTCTCCCACCAGCGGCCTCCAGCCACACCAGTGTAACCAGTTACCCACGAGAGCCTACGGCAAAGGGCTGGGCAACAAGGGTCAGGGTGCTACGAGCCGGGTGAATGCAGCAGAGGAGAGAGTTGGATGAAGCCTCGGCTGTGGGGCCACAGAGGAGGGTGTCTCTTGCCTGCTGCCCTACGGTACCACGAGGGCAACTCCTCGGTAGGTGCTTCAGTCTCCCAGTACCCAGCCGGGTGCGTGCAGGCAGAAACCGGCGTGAAGATCAGTGCTCGGGGACACAGAGGGATGTGCGCTATCATCTTCTTGCTACAAAAGTCGGAGTTAGCGAGGTGATAAAAAGCAACCAAGCCACTGGAGTGCCTTTTCATTCCTGTTGCTGTAAGGCTGATACCAAGGGCCGGTTCGTTTCTCCTCCTTCCAGCCCAAAAGCCTCCCGAGGACTGGAGTTCTCTCCTGAGACTGCTCTGGTTGGCAGCCCTTCGCCTACTGCAGGGAAACGACTCACAAGGGACAAGACCTTTGGATTTTAAAGCCCTTGCAGGACAAAATGCCAGAGGGGCTGGCACCAAGTGGCTTTTAAGCAGGTATCTCTGCAGAGGCTTCTTCATTTTCCAGCAAGCCAGGCAGAAGAGTCACGAGAGCTTCCTAAGGAATCCCTACGAGCGAGAGGCACCGTGCCTCCCTGCGTTTGTACAGCCCTTAGCACGAAGCATCTGGCTGCTGCCAGCACACGGTTAAATCAGGGATGAATCCGGGCTGCCTGATTTCACCGTCCTGAGCCGCCGCCACGCTGGGTGGCAATGCTTCCTAAATCACCTCTTGTGCTCGGGGTAATGTTCTGCCGAGCAGCTGGAAAAATCTCACCCCTCGCTGCCGTTCGAAGGAGAACCCCTTCGCTCCGGTTCAGCCGCCCATTTCCACCACCTCCCGGGCCCCATGTCGTACTCTTGTTGGGCACGTCACTGCTCTTGGCTCTTGAAATCAGGTAGGAGAGCAGCCCACCTCCGCTGCTGCTGGGTTAGCCTTCTGCTGGGTTATTTTTCTGCCGGCTTAGTGAGCTAAACTGGCTGGGTGAAGAGACATGCCCTTGGAGCCAAGCTGGTGTAAGCAGTGAGAGCAGCTCCTGGAAGGCATGAAGGGAGAAGAGAGGGTGTCGGTGGTGGTGAGACGTCAGGGTGGCTCAGTCTCATCTAACTTGGTCCTCATCCCTGCCTGGTGCCCTCCTGTCCGCTGTGCTGTGGCTCAGACAGGGTGGATCGGGAGATCAGGTGAAGTGAAAGGGAAGTTTCTCTTTTTTCCCTTGGGAATGCGTGCAGCCAAAGCCAATTCCCTGACCTGGATCGCTGCGTGGCTTTGTGGAGAGCTCTATGGGCAGACGCAGCAGCGTGGGGAAAGGCAGGGAAGGGTTTGCTTAGCCCATCTCTGCTGTTAAAATATGTTCATCGGAGCCTCAGAGACCAGACCTGAACCTAAATTTTAGGTTTCTAAGATGGCATCTCTTTGAGTAACTGATGTTTCCTGTGGAGTCAGCAAAGAAGAAAAAAAAAAAAAGCCTTTTGGAGGCGTCCAGGTCCTGTTCCTTTAGGTTTAAGTGCCTAGGCTGGATGGACTGGGTTTTGCACAGTAAACAGCAAGCCACGGTAGTGGTATTTTTGAGGTCTGCATGATCATGTTACCTCCAAGAGGCAGCAGTAAATACAGCCTCACTTCTCAGTACTCCTACGTGAATGTGGACGTGTGGCTGGTTGCCTGTAGGTGAGCCCCGTGTGGAGTATCTGGGCCCATATGGACTGCAGACACAGCTGCTTAGCCACCATACGTCCAGATACGTGCCATGGCCATGAATATTCGCCCTCATGGGGCCAGATACCCCGAGGTATGATCCAAAGGGTACATCCATTTCCACTGAACGCCTGGATATGAATCTTGTCTTAGTTGTTCTGGTGCCTAAAACACATAATGTGCCTCCAAAATACAGCCGTAACTGCCTCAAAAGTTTCTTTAAACTGATTGTGATTTCCTTGGGAAACTTGCAACGTTACTGGGATGTCCCACTAAAAACCAGAGCTTTTCAATACACAGATGCCACACTCGTCATCTGCCCCTGACTAGTTCGATTCAGAGAAACTATTTTGATATTACTGTTGTCCACCCTGTTAATTCCTCCTGGATGCCCCGTAACAAGAGGTAAAAACCACTGCGCCTGGAGAAAACCATAGTTTTGCTGCTGCAGCCTTGCGAGGATTTGGGCACGGCTGGCATTTACCTGGAGCGGGGGTCTTTTTACAAATTCCCGCGGTGAGATGAGCCTGCCGGCCGTGCCTTCTCCCCCTGGCCCTCCTGCTGACCCCCGGTGTGCCATCCCTCCACGCACCTCCTGGATGCTGGGTCTCAGCCCTGCTGCACCGATTCATACCGGTTCCAGCACCTGCAAGAAATTAAAAAGAGCACTAAAATACTCCCCGGAGCCGGTCGCTCATCCTACGGCGGACACAAACCCCCAAATTCCTTTCACATGAGAACATGGGTACATCTGCTTGCAATCATCTTTCTCCAGGCGGCCGGCCTGATTAAGCAGAAATGTGATTCTCCACGCTTGGTCCAAGGAGCGCTGGGCAGACGCCCGCAGCCAAGGGGCTGGGATCCGGGAGAGGGAGAAGAAACGCGCCTTTCCCCCCCCCCGGCATCGCCGGCAGTCCCGCCGCTCCCGCGCTCGCAGCCTCGGCCGCTTCTTGCCCTGCTCGTAGGAGGCAAGACATGCTGAAATAAAGAGAAACTTGTTCTGTGGCAGGAAAGGTCGTTTCTTCCGGCCGGGCGTTTGGGAAGGAGACAGGAAGCATATTATTTTAAAGGTAAACTGATAAAATATTTGTTTGCTGGAGGAAGGGGAGGAATGGCAAAAAACATGTCAGTGTTCTTTGGAAAAAATCATTGTGGCGTCTTACTCCTGCCCCGACAACAACTGTGGGGTGTTGTAAATAAATGTTTTTTAGTCTTCAGCGGTCTGTAGTCTCATGCAGGGTTTTTTCCTTGCTGGAAGGACGCTCTTTGTCCGTCTGTGCACGCGCGTGTGTGTGCACCGGGGTGTGAATACACACTCCATAGCGGAGGAGATGGCTGAAAATACCAGAAGTGAGCGGACGTAGAGGGATATTAGCAGTCTCTTTGGTAATGCTATTGCTCGTTTCTTAATATTTTCTTTATTGCAGCTGGCCAATGAGGAAGCAACTAAAAATCAGTACTTTAATGAAAGCCGCCGTTTGTAGCACAGATGCCGTATGGTTTACGTACTTTTGTAGATTTGTCAGAGTCCATTTCAAAACTTGCCTTTCGTGCTGCTGCGCGAGAGGGCTGAAGAAGTAATTCGGAGGTGCAGTTAAGAATGCCATGTTTGGGGAATAAAGGGAAAGTATTTATTTTTTAGAAAAGCAAGCTCGGAGACCGAGTAGCTTAGCTTCACTGCGACTCCTGAAAGCAGGCTGAAGGCAGCAGCCACGCTGCGCTTTTAATCCTCACGTCTGATCATCAGTTAATATGTTTGCAACGGCTCGGTCGCTCCCCCTCCCAAGGCTGGTTCCTTGGGGTACCAGCGCTACCCCGAGGACTCAGGCCGGGTCCGCGGAAGGCGCACTCTGCCAGCGTGGCGATGCGGTGGTAGCCCAGCCGCTCCATCCCTCCGGCTGGATGGATTAAAGGGATCAGACCCGGCGATTCACCGCGTCCCTGGGTAAGGCTACATTCTTGGCCTCAAACAAGTGCCTAAGAGAGAGGAGAGCTCTCCTGAACAAGTCTGACTGTGGGCATTTGGGGAATCTAGCTGGTTTAAGGAAGCTCTTAATGCAAGAGCAGGGTGGAAGAACATTGTTCCCTAACGAGTGCAGGGGATGGTGATGGACAGTGTTTTAAAAAAATTCAGCATGCAGGGGTCTATTCACTTGTCTGCGTGTTTGACCGTTGCAGTTTATTCACCTGCATTCACACACAAGTGCAGAATTTTAAGGGGACAGTAGGATGACCTGTGCTAGTGCATGAAGATTCAAAGGGAAACATCTGTCATTAAAAAACGATAGGGAAAAACATTTATTTAGCGCAGGCTGGAATACAGAAATGTTTGCATGCTGTGTTTGGCTTGACTTACTACAGGCAAGACTTAATGAGGTACAGAAGGGTTGTCTGAAAGAAGCTGTGCGGGGTCTGATATTTTCTGGGACTTCTCTCCTGAATGTTCATTTGGATGTTGCAACACACTGACACTGTAATAAATCCGTGCGGGTATTATTTAGAGGTCTCATACTCAATGTCTTTTTTTTAATCCTGCTTCATTCCCTGTGAATGCTAATGCAGAATGAGCAGCTCTCTGCTGATAGACATAGATGGGATGCCTGTAAGGCTCTGTCAACAGCTTCTGAAAATATTGATCGCCAAGTGTGGTTACTGAGAAGAGATGCTAAAGCCTTTGGAACTGAACAGTTAGCAGAGCGTGGCTCAAACCTGGATTTTTCACTTATAGGAAAGATAAGCCCTTATGTCAGTCCATCCCTATGGCAGTCAGCCAGTCTGATGGCTGGGTCTCGGTGTAGCAATGGGAAAATGCACAATTTTCTTCGTTACGCTGCTTTGTGAGGGCTGTGCTTGCAGAAGATATTCTTACCACGCGCCCCGCAGCTTTCGTCCTCAGCAGGAGGCACAAGTCTTTAACTTCTGAGAGCAACTGTAATTCGTCAAGGCCTTGCAGAATTGGGTCCCGCTCCTGCCCCTTGGACTTTCCGACCTGTTACGCTCCCACCCTTTGCCTGCTCTGCTGCTCGCCTGCAGCCCCTCCGCTCCTCGTAGCGTTCTCATCAGCCGTCGGCCTTTTTCAGATATTGCCTGAAACCGCTGCCGTGCAATTGATGGGAAAACGGTAACGGTTAGGCTGAAGGAAAGTTGGCTTTGGCTGACATTTTTGCGTAAATACGGAGCAATCGATTTCGTGGGTGATTTGTAAATGTACAAACTCTATGCTACCGCCTGTCTTTTCCTTCCTTTCGCACCTGAGAGGGATGCATTGATTTTTAAGGCTAGAAGGCATCACTCTGGGCTGACCACCTGCATAATTCAGATCCTCTGACATCCCTATGCAAGCTCGTGTTTCAGGATGAAGAAGAGTACTTGTGACAAAGACTGTCTTTTAGCAAGAACCACCCCCCACCCCCGCCATTGATTAAGAAAGATCCACATAGTCCAAGGCAATCATTCTGAAGTTGTTCCAGTGTTGTCCAAGAAAAATGTCTTATACCTTCCACGTGTTTGTTAGCACCCATCTGAGATGGTAGATATTCCCTCACAAGTTAGACTCTGAGCCCATTACACATCCAATTAGGTTACAAGCGCTCCAGAAGGGAGGCTGCTCTGCTACCTGCACAGGCATTGCTGGTGCTCAGAATTCAAATATTGGTAAAAAAAGTATACATGTTTCATAACTCTACTTGTTCTTGTCACAAACTCAGCCTCAGATCATTTTGGATAATTCATTCCTGAAGCTGCTCACATAGTCTGGGGAGGGAAGAGGCAGATATATTTTTTCCAATATATTGCTACGTGGAGAATGTGCTTAGATCTTTGAATAATATTCCTGGTTTGTATTGTTTATTTACATACAGAGTTTAGTTCTCTGTGTGTGAGAACTTATTTTTAAATGAAAGTATGTGATGTTTAAGTGAAAACCAGAGATGAATATGGGAGAGGAACCTCTGATGAAATAAGAGGAGCTGGAATTTGTCCATAATGAAACCAAAGCAAAGGTATTCTGTCAGCCTTTGTTTTACTTTTTGCTGCTTTTTTTAGCCTAGCCTGGAGTTGTCTGTGCGCTCGCAGGGAAATCAATCTGTGCCTTGGGCAGCGGGATCTCTCCATGGCTAGGGGAGACTGATGGATTCTTTCACATATCGAGACCGTACGTTTGATGGGAACTGTATAGGAATGGTGGCAGCAGTGGAGATTTGAGGGTTTGGGCTTCTTTACTAAAATATATACCTTACAACATATGCTCCTGTTCGTCAGCTAAAAAGTCCTCTCCCTACTATGTGCTTCTCCCTTCTTTCTGCTGTGCATTTCTCTTTTCTTTCCTCTGTGTATTTCTCTCCTTCCTCTCTAAACATTTCAGTATGGTTTGTTTTATGTAAAAAATAAATTAATACATCATGTAAGATTAGTACCATGGAAAAGCTTTTCCACAGGCATATTTAGTGGCTTTGTAATGATTCAGTGATTTGGTTATATTGGGCTTTTTTTTTTAATTGTAACACTATTTCTCATTAAACGGCCAACCCAAACCCCATGACAAAAATTTCCTATGAAATGATCAAGGGTAAAGTGCTGATTTTACTAAACCCAAGGACAAGTGTTGCATTTGAATCAACAGGACCGGGATTCTTCTTGTACCTAAAATTAGCTCAGCAGCAGGCCAGGCTAGGTCTCTGAAAAATGTACTCCCACATCAGGTACCGCATGCTTCAAAGCGTGACCGATCTGGGCTCCCCCCGTTTCCCCTTCATTGAAGAAAAAGGCAGCAAGCCTCCTGTCTGCTGCCCGGGGAACTGGCGGAGTCACCATCCCTGGGGGTATTTAAAAGACGTGTAGACGTGGTGCTTGGGGACGTGGTTTAGTGGTGGACTCGGCAGTGTTGGGTTTATGGTTGGGCTCGATGATCTTAAAGGTCTTTTCCAGCCTACACGATTCTATAATCTTACCGCCTCTGATTAACACGTGATTACCAACAGCAAAGTTATATTGCGTGTTACATACTGTCCCTGCCTCTGCATTAATCGACATGAAAAATAAAAGTTTAAATGACCATCTTTAAGAAGACGTTCCTAACTGAGTTATTTTATCACTTGAGTGAAAAGAAACAACCCAATACCACCGCGCGGCCTCTGCCGATCTATCACGTAGTCATTACGGGGCTCGTGCCATTTCGCTAAGGTGCCAGAATTCCTCGAAGGTTTGTCTGTGTGTTTACTCACTCCCGTATGGCTGACCTGGACACACATGGGAGAGAAAGAGATCAGTGTCACTGGAGCATTGCTTTCTAATTACCCTGCTCGGGTCCTCCCCTGCTCCAAATAATGTTCAGCTAATATGTGTTAGACCTACAGCCATTGCATTGTTACTGATAATTCCCAGGTGAAAGCATCTTTCCGTTGTGGCCATTAGGTGGTAACATTACCTAGTAGAAAGGCAGTCACTGGCTTTTGCTTGGAAGAGTACTACAGATCTGCAGTGCAGGGTGTGAAGAGATGTTAAACCAGGAAAACGTTCTTTAAAGCAAAAATCACTGCAGTCTTCTTTGAAAAAAAAATAAAATAAAGGAGTTGGACACAAGGGTTTATAGTGGCACATTTTGAGAAAGGAGGAGGCAAAAGACTTTTGTGTTGGTTTTGGTCGAAGTAAGCGATTAAATCACTCACCCCACCTTGGAGAACTGCGGCCTCAGAATTCCTGTTTCTGAAGCAGATTAGCTTTCTGGTTAAAAGGGAATATCTGGTCTGGCCCATGACCGGGGCTGTCTTACCCACCGGGACATTTCTGATGGAGAGCAAACCACATGCTGGAGATGGACGGCAGCGTATTAGCTCCTCCGCGCCACAGCCGTCCCCCGCGGCGTAAGAGCAATCACGTCCGCGCCAAGAGGAGCCAGCGGGGACTCCAGAAGCCTGCCTACACCAACGAGTGCGGGCAGGTTCTTCTGCTTGGGTGAAGGAGACCCGCCTTGAGTTCGGAAGCTGCGCAGCCCTAATTAGCACAGACAGAACTAATGGGCCCTGCGGTGAGCTGGGTCAGGCCCCGTGCCGGGCTTCGGGATCAGAGCCCGGCGGTGTTCCCCTCCGGCACCCACCCAACACGGCCCCAGGAGAGCAAAAAGCCCGGGATGGAACGCCTGCCTTTGCAAGGGATGGAACGCCTGCCTTTCCAAGGGATGGAACTCCTGCCTTTCCAAGGGATGGAACACCTGCCTTTCCAAGGGATGGAACACCTGCCTTTCCAAGGGAGCCACGTTTCTGTACGACGGCGTTCTGCGAGACCCCGGCATAGCGGCCACAGACTGGGATTTAATCTTTCTGCGATAAATGGGATTCTGTAGAGCTCTTATGATTAAAAATACATGCGTGCATGAATACTTGCAGGACAGACGCCTAAGTGATCACAAAGGGCAAAAAAATCTCTCCTTAAATTTCCATAGCCCGCAGCCATGGTACTGCCAGGTTGGCACACGCGCCCTTTGAAGTCTCCGGCATCCGAGCGCAGCCGGGTGCAGCGGGGCTTCGTACGGGAAGATTAAAGATGTCACGATCTCTTACTCGGCAGCAGCAGCAGCACGGAGAGACCACAGAAAGTGCATTCTCCTGGAAACAAACCGAACGGTAAATCAGAAAGGTAATCTAACATCAGACGAACAGAGGCGCGGGCTCGTCCACAGGCAGGGCACTGGTGAAACTGGAAAGCACAGATATAAAGCAGAGCCAGCAAGAGCGGCCACAAAGCAGATCAAGAGAGGTGTAAGGTCACACGTGATAATGTCAGGAAGACGAGTGAGGTTTCTGCTCTGATAACCTGAGAACCGTGCTCCGAGCTGGGACGCGCTGCCTGGTATTAAGGCTCCCGTTCGACCCGAGGCGAGAGCAATCGCCTGCCCTCTGCCGCGGATGACTTTTTGCCGTATTTTGACCATTCGGGCAGACATTCTGTGTGCCGGGGGCCTGCCTCAGGCAGGCTGGGGGTGCTGCTGAAGAGTTCAGCCCATGCGGTTCCTACCTGCCTGAGAAGGCAGGCAGGGGATCGCAGGTTGGGTTTTTTTATGCTAAAAATGCCTGGCGGGCTTCAGGCGATGTTCTGGCTCCCGTGCTCTGACACATGGGCTTCAAACGGAGCAAGGGGTGGCAGCAGCTCTCTGGGATGCGCCCCTTTGCCTTTCCCGTGAAAACGAACCCACTTTTTGTCCCATTTCAAATTTAAGGAAAAAAAAAAAATAGTTTTAAAGCACATGCTCAGTAGGCGTGCGCTGTGTCCCTGCAGGTCTCTGAGGCTTACGCCCATGCTGGTGAGGTTGGAGCGGAGGTGCGTGGGGCTTGCCCAGCCTCCCAAGCCGTCGTCCATCGCTGCTGGGACCGAGGCGCAGGGAAAGAAACCTCGGGCAGAGCTGACCTGTCGCAGTCTCAAGCCCTTCGCTCCTCAGCGAGCCAACTTGTTCTGCTAGTAAACTTCCCCGCGCAGGCAGAAATCCACTCCTGAGAACGCCCAAATTTTAACAGGCACCCAAGTCATCGCTGAAGGGTCACGAAGACACTGATTTGGCCTGTGGAGAGCAGTTTTAGGCATTGCTCAAGCCGCAAACACAAGCTGGGAAGAGGGAGCGATCTGACCGGGGTGCTCGGGCGGGCTGGGATCGGCGCGCGTCCGGATTGCCCCCTCCCTGCAGTGACCTGCTGCGGGGACAGCATCGAGTGAGCCCAACCCCCAGCTATTCCGCAGGGTGTGGTAGACCTAATACCTTCCT
The DNA here is from genome assembly GCA_035590195.1 of Aviceda cuculoides. NCBI lineage: Eukaryota > Metazoa > Chordata > Aves > Accipitriformes > Accipitridae > Aviceda > Aviceda cuculoides. Next base: position 4,738,748 of record JAVJGG010000058.1, on the reverse strand, counting down.
CCAGCAAAAAGGAGAAGTTCTGCTTCACCAGTTTCACCCCAGTCCCACTTCTGGCCATAGTCTCCCTTCTTCCTTGGCCCCAACTCTTGCAAACCACCTACTTGAGCCATCACAGCTCACTAGTCTTGAAGAAAACTAACCCAGCAAGAGTAAACCTGACTATGGGTCCGCTGTTTTAGCACATTGAATTGGCTCCTGGAAGTACTAGAGCCAGTGCTGGTAGGAGAGGGGAGGACCAGGTAGCAGCGGGCAGAGAGGCTTCCTTCTCTTGGTGGTAGCGAGCCACCACGTTGACTAAGCTCTTCAGGGTAAGGAAGGCAGCTGCCTTGGGAAGAACAACCAGGTTCCCAGCCATCCTCCAGTTTGTGCTGGATTCATCACAAGGAACTGAACCGTGCGTTGGAAAGGCTGGCTCCTCTGGGGATACTCTATCCAAAGGAAGAAACTCACGTACGCTGTTTTGCGGAGGAGTTTAGGGCTGCGGGTGGTGAGGGGAGGCAATCTCCTCCAGCCGCGGTGAAGGTGCCCAAGTGTTTGAAGGTGGCTGGGCTTGCAAGAAACTCCTCTTCTCACGGCTTCCCCTGGGCTTGCAGTTGCTGACGTGATGGTGCTGTGTCCCCAGACCAGCTTTCTGGTGAAGCGCGAGGGAGGAAATAATGCTCTCGTGATGAGGATTTACTTGGGAAGACAGGGAAACCGTGACAGCCGGGACGGGGCAGCTGGCGGAGGTACGGGACGTTCTTCAGGGAAGGCTTGATCACCATGAGCAGCATGTGGCCACTGACGACGTGATGTTGTACAAGGTCAGAGAGCTTTTTTTATTATATGAGTAACACCCACCCCATGAGTAAACCCAGAGGTTTGGGGAAAGAACCAGAACGTGTACAAACCATTAAGACAGCAATAATGTGGAGGAAGAGGGATGCTAAAACCAAATTGCTAAATTCAAGATTTTTAAGACTTTGCATTTACTAATCTTTGAACAGTTGCAGCCTGTTTCTTGGGTGTTGTTTGGGGTTTTTTTTCTTCCCTTTTTTTTAAAGAGCATGCATGCATTCTGGTTGTGAAAAATAAAAAAAGGGAATGAAAATAAGTCAAAAATAGCTCAGAAATAAGAGTCCAGAAAAAAATGTTCTGAAGCATAAAAAGAAGAGTCCCGAGAGACAGCAGTAAAAGAAAGAGTGATTCGAATGAAATCAGGCTGTGGTAGAAAGACATGTAATGTACTTCAAGTCCCTCTCCATCTCCCTTCCTGTTAGATCGGACTTGCAGACTTGCTATATACTTAGAGGTTTATCCTAAAAATATACAGGAGGCAGTGAAAGAGAAAAAGGAGAAGGATATCTTAGAGAGAGAATTTTTTGTATCCCTCTGCAGAAAGGAAGCAGCCGTGATCAGATAATGTTGCCCAACTAATCTGCTTCTCACTGTGCTTATCACAAGAGCAACAAGGTTAATTCTGTAGTGAGGGCAGCAAAGCACTGCCAGTTAGTGAAGGGAGGAGGATGGACAGACCAACAGACACCATTTCTTATCTGACAGGTGAGCCAGAAGCTGCAGAAAATACCAGCAGTAGCCAAGCACAGGGGAAAAAAAAAAAATTATTTTAAGCTATCTTCTATGGAAAAGATGAACACTAATATTAATTAATAACATGGACCAAAGTAATGGTGCGACCAGTTGAGACGCAGCAGATGAAATGTGTCCCAAACCACGTGTCGAGGCCAATGAGACTCACAGCCAGCAACAAATAAACTTTCCCTAAAGCAAAAAGGTGTTTGTCCTGGGACTTGGGGCTCGTCCTGTCACTATCAGGTGGACTCTGGAGCAATGGAAGAAATAGTATGAAACTCAAAATGTTTTGGAAAGAACTGACCAGTGACTTAAATGTTCCTCCTTCTGTTTGGAAGGAAAACATGACTCCTGCAGTTTTCTTGGAACAGGCTGCAGAAGGCAATCGGGAGTGCCAAGTGCCTCTGTCCTGAGGCTAGTGACCAGGCCTATATGGCTGGGAGATTTTGTAAAATCCTTATAAACAGAAAATAATTATTTTCTCGGTGTCGGGAACACTGTTCAGTGCTGCCCTGTTCTTGATCAAATGCGTCATTTTAGCAGATCATCAAAATCTTCATGGTGCTTCTTTGCAAAAGACAGTGTTATCTCCTACAATCCTTGGCCAATTTCCAACTTATCTATTTGCCTACTAAGTTAGTAAGCTCACGCCAGGTCCCAGTATTTTATCATAAGTCTTGTTATATTTGATGGGTTTTTTTCCTTGAAAATCCAGCCTTGGGAGTCCTGTGATTATATGAGCATTAAATCTACTCTATATTTAAAAACATTATTGTGTTGAAACGCTTGAAAACATAAAGCTTAATAAAGGAAGAAGGAAAGAAACCAAGATCAACCTTTTTAACACCCTTTTTTGTGCTTTGAATTTCTGAATATCCTTGAATGGTCATTACTGGTGCTATCTCTTACATTTTAATGAACACAACACAGTCCTCTCAACAGCTCCTGTGATGAGATGCGAAAGCAGAGGTGTCACTCTGCTATTCAGGAATCTCTCTGTGCTTAATTTTAGGCAAAATGTACAATAATAATAAAGGCATTCAGACACAAATTCAGTGATGCTTTGGGGCCGAGATTTTTCCCCGGTTTAGTTCAGATCCGTTAAACAGCCACAACCCGCCCACACCACTTTAGGTACTTGTAGAAACCACCGGGCTTAAAACCACAACGTGTAAACTCGGAGATGACACGGGGGAAACGGCGTCACCTGAGCAGTTTGCTGAAACACGCAGCGAATTGCAGAACTGTTTAAAAAAATCTGCTAGAATCTTATCTGCTTACCCCCCAAAACATACACAGGGTCCTGCAGGCTCCGAAGACAACACCGGCCGGCAGTAAGGCTCGGCGATCGGGATTTCTCCGGCTCCAGCAAGCTCTTGCCTGGCTCCTGCCCGTTGTTTCTCAAGGGCAGGCTCGGAGTGGCTGTGGTTTTATGTGGCAAATAGAAAGGGGTACCACAGGCATATCAATAAACACGGATACTCATTTGAAGGTAAATACTTCCAATAAAGATGCAGTAGTCGCAAGCTCAGCAGAAAAAAAAAAAAAAAAAAAAGTGTCTTACTACAACACCTTAGTCCTTAAAACAACCTAGAAGGGAAATAAAGATTGCTACTGGGAAAATACCCATCGTCTTTCACCGCTGCCTTTGAAAATAAGCGGTGTTATATTTTTACAAAACTTTTCTACTTTATGTCAAAAATTTCTGTGCCCTGAACTGAGAAACTGACCTCTTCTGGGAAAATACTGCACTCAGTTTAACCCTGAGCATTATATTCTCCTGTCAATCACTTCTTCCACCGCTAGAGCAACGATTTTCTACAATAACCTTGCACTTGAGTCAATCCATTCTCTGGGTTTCACCAGATAGCATTTTATCTCAGCGGTTTCTTGAGTCACCGTGATATATTTGGTACACAGGGGAGGTTTTGTGCTTTGTATTCCCTTGGCCCAGAGGCACCAAGTACCTGAAGTCCCGCAGAGGCCCAGCTCCCACGCAAGGCTCGTTACAAACCAACCAGCTGAACAAAACGCCCTTTGCCATTACCAGTAGAGCAGCAGACCATAAATATTCATGAGTTATCACCCTGGTTTTACAAATTACCTACATCACGGCTGTTTCACGTAGCCTTACATACGTGCTCTTCGCTTCTGTCCCTTCTGGCTATATTCTGCAACCGGCTATCCAAAAACCTCAGGTGGTTTTAGTGAAGAGGCTGGCGACGTCAAGCCGGTGAAAGAACCCGTGGATTCAGCGGAAGGGGCGTTCGCTCCAACGCTGCCACTTGAAACACGGGGCTGCAGGCAAGAAAAAAAACCCACTTAAAAGCAGCGACAGAGAGGACAAACTAATTTCGGTTTCCCGGTTGCACGGGAATTGAGCTGGGACACCGGCCTCCTGCGCGAGCCCTTCCACCACGGGGGGTCTGGGATTTGCTGCCCCCTCCCGCTCTGCCCCTCCGAGCCGCGTGGGCTGCAGCGACCGCGTCGATTTTCCAAGCTGTCGCTGCTGCCGCTTCAACTGGGACGAGCGGAGAGGCCCGAGCGTTCGCTGGAGGGGGCTGGAGGGAGGCTTCGGGAGCAGCTCCGAGTACGGTTGTCCCACGGGGAGAGATGCACGGGGCGATGGGGACCGACGGCTGGGGCTGGGGAACCCGTGCTGTGCTGCTCCTGCGTTTTACGACGGGCGGCAAAGGCAGCCACGGGGGGGGCTCGTCCCGCTCCCGCAATTAGCTGGGCCTGAAAGAGCACTGACGGGCTCCTCGTCTCGTCACGGGGACTTGCCACGCCACCGCGCAGCTCCCTCGCCCCACGCAGGCGTATACGCCTATATAGACGCGCATCCAACATACGCGTTTACAGACGACTACGATATATACGCCCTGCGTGCACGCACTGATCTGCAACCAATTCGGGAACAATCCTTGGATCAGGGAGCCGAGGCCTCGGCGCTTGCCAGATTTCTCACAAGCAGGTTACAGAGAGAGCCCGGGCTCTTCCT